>CAWUFW010001204.1:1839100-2452134 GCA_963921515.1 Calotriton arnoldi
GCAGTCCCAAATGTGTTTGTGTGCCGCAGATCACAGGGCTCACTCTTCTGAGGCGGAATTGAGTGCATACTAGGTCTGTTCGTTCCACGTTTGAACCCATGGCACATGTAACGTCCAGACTGTTAGTAGTTCCTAGGCTTTCACCTCTTTGAAGAACTCTCAGTTTGTTGAAAGATAAAGAACCGAAGCACAAGGCAATAAAGGGACTTCCCCAGGATCACACAGCCTGACAGAGCGAAGAAGCCAGATTATAATACGGATTTCCTAGTCACACAATCAATGATGTAAACACTAAACCACAGGATTACGCCATCTCTTCATCAGGACTACGAGTCCGTGACCTCACACGGGTTTCCCTTCACATTCATCCCAGGCAATACATGGACAAGTTATTGTCATAGGCACTAAAACTCAGAGATGTACAAAGGAGACCATGCAGATAAGGTGGGGGTTATGCACAAACCAACATCCTTCTTATTGGTGAGAACTGAGTCTAAATGTAGCACATCGGAATAGTTTTATTTTTCCTAACACGTCCCATTCCCTTCAGGGAAGGGCCATGCATAATTAAATGTTCAGGTCCCTACAGGCACAGCTGCTTGTTATTACAGCTGGGCTGAGATGGAGGCCAACCACACCTAAGCTGAGTTCAAAGTCTTCGTGCTCCCAACTCTCAAAGTCAGAAAGTGTCTTAAGGTGTACCAGTCGCCTAGAGGAGCTATACCAGTATATTTTTCAATCTATTCACCAGTCCATTCAGCCATCCATACCAGTACCTTCATTCATCTCAATCCATTGATTTGTCCGTACATCCTTCCATTACTCCAAACCTCCATCCATCTCTGGTCACCCACAGAGGCTTCGTATGATCACCCGGGACAGCAATGCCTTCGACGCTCACATCTCCCACGTTCTACCGGGTGCGAAGTTTATATGATGCGAATTTGCATTTTTAATTTTAAAAAGAACAAACTAGTGTGTGTGTTTGTGTGCCTGTGCCCGTGTGCCTCTTTGTCACGATGTGCTTTTGTGCGTGTCTTTATCCGTGTGTCTCTCACTGTGTGCATGTCTGTTTACCCGACTATTGGTGTTTACCTTTGTGTGTTTGCATCTCTGTGTGTGTCACTGTGACTATGTCTCTGTACCCGTCTATCGTTGTGTGTGTCCATCCATATGTTTCTCTGTCATTCTGTGCATGTCTGTGTGCCTTTGTGTGACTGTGTGTTTGTATTCGTGTATCTATTATTGTGGGCCTGTCTCTGTTTGCGTCTCTATCTGTGTCTCTGTCATGGTTTTTTAATTAAATTGGTCTGGGAGCTTTACTGAGTGGTTTCCTTATGCAAATGTTTTGCTGGTTCTGTGAACCTTAACACACATTCTCTGAAGTCGCCCTCCCTCTTCGTCCTGCGCCACTAAGGGGTAGACAAGGCTGTCTCAGTGAAACAGTATTTGCCTTCTAGGAGCTAGTTGTGCAAGGCGTGGAAGGATTTGCCCCACTGGGCAATCCAGCTTCCTACAGTGTGCATGTCTGAGTACCCATCTGTCTTATGTGTATGTGTATGTGTGTATGTGTCTGCCTCTCATTGTATATCTCTGTGCCCATGTGTGTGTGCATGTCTGTTTGCCCATCTTTTAATATGTGTGCATCTATATCAGTGTGCCCTTCTTTTATTGTGTTTGTCTGTGCACCCATCCTTCGAGGTGTGGGTGTGTTTCTATCTGTGTGTCTGCCTCTCATTGAATGCCTCTGTGCCCGCCTGTAAGTGGGTGTCTGACTGTATGCCATCTGTCAGTGTGTGTCTGTCTAACATTGTATATCTGTGTGCCCATTTGTGGGTGTATGCTTGTCTATATTTGTGTGTCTCTGTCATTTTATGCCTGTTTCCATCCATGTATCGGTGTGTATGTCTCTGTCCACATCTGTGTGTGCATGTCTGTTTGCCCATTAGTCAGTGGGTTTGTCTGTATCCGTGCGTTTCTCTGTTATTGTATGCCTGTGTGCCCATCCGTGAGTGTCTCTACCAGTGTGTCTGCCTTCGTTGTGTCTGCCTGTGTGCCCATCTCTGTGTGTCTCCATCAGTGTGTCCACCTTCGTTGTGTCTTCGTTGCTATTTTTAAAAACTATAATACTGAGCGCAGCTCCCGCTTCAGGGTAACCGCGCTCTGCAATACAATAGGTTTCACGTTTGCCAAACTTTGACCTATTGGTATTGTAAATGACAATGCCTTTTAATATTATAAAAGGCATTGCCATTAACAAGGCCAATAGCCCAAAATCTCGCAATTGCAAGTCCGATTGCAATGCAAATGCTTGTTTGTTCTATAAACATAATAATCACTACACTTGTCAATTCAGTATGACTTGTTAAGGTCAGAGGATTCCGGATCCATGATCCATGTGGTTCCATTAGTAATGGACACCGATTTTAGAACAGAAAAACTATTTGCAGAGTTTGTAATTTAACAGCAATAGTTTGAGTTATGTTCACCTTTTCAAAGAAGTACTGGTGGTCAGTTAAAATTGTATTGATTTTTAAAGGCATTACTACAGGATAAGTTGTTGTGTTCCTAAAAAGACATTTTCCCAGGGGGCGGAGCAACGACCTGAGCAAGATGGAATCTCGGTGAACAAGTTCTGCTGAACCCAGCCCATTTCTGATGTTTTTGAGCTAATTTACGGGACCAATTTAGGGCTCTTAGGTGGGGTTTATGGTGTGCCAACCCGGATCGTCCTGCCTGCGGCAATGTAGATCTGTAGCTGTGGCCAGAGTCTCAATGCTAGCTGCACAGCCTGTTTACCCTCAAACAGCAATGACACTTGTCACCCTCCTCTTGGATCTGGGAGGTGCGGATGCGTGCTAGTGCTGCTGGGGAGTTGCTTGTGCTCCTGATGTAAGGTGGTTGATTTGGAAGATCTTAGCCACTGTGATAACATTCATATATATGGTGTGCCAGAGAAGGAGGAAGAGATAGCCTTGCACCTTTTCCTAGTAAACTGGTTGCCTAACCTCCTAGGCATGAAATTTGAACCTCCACTATAGTTCCAGAGGGCTCACAGACTGATAGTGCATCTGGAAGCCACCTCGTATAACCCCAGACCCATCATTGCCTGCCTTCTGCGCCATGGACAATACCGCACTATGCTCTGGCTCTCACGCTAAAACAAACCCTTCCAGTATAAAGGACACCAAATTGCAATTTTTTTCTTACAGCTAATCTCCTTAGGAACAAATTCCTGGCCCCAAGACTTTTTTTTAAATGCACAGACATTTGTCATGGCCTACTAGATCCTGCTGTAATGATCATCAATGTGACTGGCAAGACACGCACATTTACTGACCCTTACGCTCTAGAGTCTTTCCTGGTAACATGCCCTATACATCCTCTGGAGACTGCACCAGCAAAATCAACCGACGGAGGAGACTCAGCAGACTCCTCTAGCAAACTTACAGTGAGAAACAAAACCTCAATGCTTCACCGTGCCACTCACCCCAGGAGCACAAGCCTGAGGCCCCTTCGCAATCTACAGGTGACAGGGATAAATCGCCTCCGAAACCCACCCAGAGAGACAAATGAAGTCAAATCTCAATCTTACCTCGAACTTGACCATTGGGCAGAATATTTGGCTGGGGGATGCCACATGGCCTGACTAAAGGTTATGACTCATAGGGGCATATTCACAAGGAGCTATCGCCGAATTAACAGCACTTTATCGCAGCCAAAGTCATGATAAATTTACCCCCCCATTCACAAGCCAGTGTTAACAGCCCACAGCACCAGTTTACCCATGATAGCAGCCGCAAAAAACATTGCCACAGATGACCCGCGCAACTATCGCTAATGAGATGCAGAGTGGGCGTTCCCGTGCCAAAAGGCGCGACAACATCACATCTCAACATTCACAACGACCAGCCACATCAGCGATAAAAACACAAAACAGGCGATAAGGCGCGTTAGCACCAGGAAATCTACACCTGCTCTGACCTGGTGTAAAGTCGGACGGCAGCCAGCACCACAAAAGGGAGCACAGCCCAGGGCCACAACCCAAGGGCAACAGATGCCATGGAGCCACCCATCATGTGGCCCGGACACCCAAGAGGGCCACAACACCCACCGCCACCACCCCCAGGACCACCCCTCCCTGGCACCCCCCCCGACCAAAGACATGCCACATCAGCCACACCTAAACATGTACAAAATATTCCGCTTGATGCCGCACAATCACAATTGGTGACATGCATGTGTCGTCACAGAAATGAGCAGCACACATTCACTTTCGAAGCAACAAATGAAACTTTATTAAAATGAACAACGAAATGAAATGAAGACACATGGCCGCTCCCCTCGGGACAATACGTAGGTCACAGCCTGTAAGACAAAAAACATGATGAGAAGGTGTGTCCTGCGCACATCAGAGGACAGAGAGAGAGCGAAGGAGAGAGAGAGAGAGGAAGAGAGGGAGGGAGAGAGAGAGAGAGAGAAGAGAGGGAGAGAGAGAAGAGGAGAGAGAGGAAGAGAGGGAGAGAGAGAGAAGAGGAGAGAGAGAGGAAGAGAGGGAGAGAGGAAGAGAGGGAGAAGAGGAGAGAGAGAGGAAGAAAGGGAGAGAGAGAGAGAACGTGCCGCCCCTGCGCACCCAGGCCAAACTGCTCACCTGCTGCCACCGGTGTGTCCCCAACCACGTGCCGGTATGCATAGCAGGACCCCAGGTCACACATCAGAGTCAGAGCCGTCAGCTGAAACAGAGCCCAGATACATGACTGGCACAGTACACACACTTGCACAAGACAACATCGCCTGCCCGCCCATGCACACCCAGGCAGAGGCACCCCAAACCCTCCCGCCGCCCATCGGAGCATGCCCGCCCATGCACACCCAGGCCTCAATGCTCACCTTCCGCCACCAGTGCGTAGACAGGAGGTCCCACCATGTGCCGCTGCAAGCCACAAGCCTGGGGCCCGCGGACAAGGCACCCTCCACATCATGCAGCCCCGCTCCGCAGGCCACCAGATCTCACGTTTGGTGCTGGGTCTTGATTACTCCATGGCAGAGGACATACCAGTGCACCCGGCACCATCGCAGGCTGCACACCCGCTCAGCCCAATGGGTGCCACCAACTCTGGGATCCCGGAAGCGACGCCACGGGGCGGTAGGCCTGCGCTGCCCATTGGCTCTGGACTACACTGCGGTCCAGCAGGGCACACAAAACCTGAGCTGACCGGACCGCCGGGACGGGGCATCATCGCAGGCTGCACACCCGCTCAGCAGCTCAAGGTGCCACTGACTCAGTGCACCCAAAGTCACCGTCCCGTGGCGGGGTGCCTGTGCCGTCCGCAAGGCCTCGGATGCCACTAACCCTGTGCAACTCCAGTCTGCGCCACGTGTTGGTCGGCCCGTGCCGTACTCAAGGCCTCGGATGCCACTAACCCTGTGCAACCCCAGTCTGCGCCACGTGGTGGTAGTCCCGTGCCATCCGCAAGGCCTCGGATGCCACTAACCCTGTGCAACCCCAGTCTGCGCCACCTGGTGGTCGGCCCGTGCCGTACTCAAGGCCTCGGATGCCACTAACCCTGTGCGCAACAACTCATGGGCCCTATATGAGTGCGAACCGTGGAGCGTCCGTCATCCAGTCACCACCGGAAGAGGGGAATGTGACGTCGTCGGCCCCTTATATTGGCAGAGTCACATTGCCTGTGACGCCTGTGCCGGATGGGTGTGGTGTGTGTGAAAACCTGCCCTCAGGGAGTGGCTGTGACATGCTGACAACTAGACCAGTGACCTGCACACCACCAGCGAGTACGGCTGCGACGGCTAGCAATGAGGGCCCCCCTCGGGACGTAAGCGGAGTGGTCTGGCCTGCCGTACGCCGGACCAGCGCAGGGCTTGCAACAATGACTCGTGGGATCTGGGCGTGGTCCAGTCCATGTCCGGACAAGGAAGTGACTGATGCGTTTGTCCCTGTTGTAGTGTTCACGGGACCCGGTACACAAAATGCAATGTCGCACCCTCTGACTGGCATCCCACAGGATGAACATCATTGACGCAAGGGAAGGCACTGTCCCCACATTCATCCACACATCCATACATGAATGACGTAAGACATTACACAGCAGTGCGTCACTGGATGTTTATTTGCACATCCAGTGCAGTCATGCAGCTGGAGCGGTACAGGGCAATGCCGAGCACACTACACAATATGGGCCCGTGGAGGGCCAGCCAGTGTACATCCGGGGATGACCTGTACTGCGGAAGGGGAAGGGTACAGTCCGCAGTCTGTCTGCCGTGTCAATGGTTGTCAAACAGGATGTGGCAGTCCATGTCGCTGTCCAAGGTGAGTGCATCTGAGTGTATCGGGGGTCAGTGGTAGGTCTCGAGACCATGTGCGGCACCAAGCAGAAACAGGCAAGGTGGCGGACATGAATGCTAGTACCTCCTTCTGATCTCAATCCCATCCATGTCCTCATCCCCGGATGTGTGCTCTGCCCCACCTGTGGGTGTTGCAGTACCTGCTGCGGCACTGTGTGCCACTGACACATCAGGGGCCAGAGGAGGATTGTCGGCCGCACTATGTGGCAGTGCCACATCAGGTGCCTGAGTGGATACGCCTGCCGCACTGGGAGGCACTGACACACCAGGGGGCGGAGATGTGGATGGTGTGGGGGCAGCAGCATTCATCATCGCCACGCCTTGTGGCAGCAATGCCATGATGAAGACATGCAGGGCCTGGTAGATCCCAGCTACATTTCGCTGATGTGCAGCGGTGGCTGCCATCCTTTCCGCCTCCATCTGCACCATGTCCTCCATGAGCCTCCGCATGTGTGCCAGCTCACGGCTGGCATCGCTGGGGCCACTCTGAGCGGACATGTATTCCTCCCTCCGCGTCATGACTCCAGCGATGTCAGTCAGGGCTCGTTGGAGACCATGGGGCGGACATAGACACCCAAGGATGGCGTCCAGTTTGGTAGCCATGAGGTCGAACCCCACCCGCACCTGCTCGGCCGTCTCCCTCTGGCCCTCCAGCACACGGCGTTGGAAGGCCATGTGTTGTTCCTGGGGGTCTTGGGAGAGTGCTGGGGCTATGGGGGCCTCCTGCTGGGTGGTTTGGGTGGTGGGTGGGGTCTCATCGATGTAGCTGGGCTGCCCTGATCCTGGAGGTTGCTGGCGGATGAGGTCAATGATGTCTTGGATGGTTTGGGTGTCGATGCTGGTGTTGTCCTCCTCCTTGTCATCAGTGAAGAGTGGCCGTGACTGCTCTGCAGAAGGTGTTGACGGTGCCCCTGCGATGTGAAGGGGAGATGGTGTATTACAATGTGTCCACATGTATGTAGCCGCATGGTACAGGTTGACATTCAGACAGCATGGCATTGTACATTGTGACAGTCTGTGGGTCTGGGCGAGGACCCAGGGTCATTGTGGGTGTGCACTGTGCCCTGCTTGCTTGTGCATGTGTGCCATTGTGGCCATCTCCCCCGTCCCCCAGTACCTGGTGGTCACTCACCCTGTTGCGGTTGTGTTGTGTCCTGTCGAGCAGTGTCCGGTCCCCCGACTCCGGCCACAGTATCCATACTGATGACTGTCGACACCAGCTCCTCCATGTCATCCAGCTCCATCTGTGGCGCTGGGCCCCCACCTCCGGTCTGCGTTGCTGCCTTCTGGTTGGCGCTGAGTTTCTCCTTGGTCTTCCGCTTGATGTCATTCCATCGCCTCTTGACCTCGTCCATTGTCCGCTTGTGCTCTCCGACGGCATTCACCTTGTCGACGATGTCCCGCCATATTCCATTTTTGGTGCCCAATGACACGTTGGAGGTGACGAAGAGTTGTTGATGGTGTTCCATCACCTCCGTGACTATGATCCTGTTCGCCTGCGGACTGAACTTGGTCTTCCTGGTCTTCTTGTCCTTGCCCTTCCCTGTCCCCGAGGTCCCAGGCTGGTCGTCCAGGGTGCTTGTGGGGTTGCGCTCGTCCTCTGCGCCTGCTCCGGATGCCTCCATGGTGCTTGCGTGTTGGTCAGTTTGTGTGTGGGTGTATTTTCTACTTTTATGGTGATTTTTGACGCCTGCCAGGTGTGTGTTGCAGGCCTGGCGCTGCTTGTCGCTGATTTCCTCATCGCGCTTTGGCCCATCGCGTGTTTTTTGGTGTTGTGGTTTGTGTTTTTATCTCCATCGTGGTGGTTGTATCGCAGACATTGTCCAGGGTTTCGGCAGACCATCCCATGCTACCGCCTTGTTGTGAATTCCACGTTGACACGGGGTTATTTTCCCGCGCTATGCTGCGATATTGAAAGTTGCGTTACGCTACTCTTGCGGTAGTTATCACACGTTCTTGTGAATATACCCCATAAAGTACTGATAGCCTCTGCCTCTATTACCCCAAACTGGTGCACCACTGCACTTTCCGTCTTTAATAGTTCTCTTTGGACAATTCTTTGGCCTAAATCCCTAGTTGCACACTGTCATGATCGGCAATGATTTGGCAGAAGCAGCCCAGGACAATACTGACATTTTGCTCACCATAACTGCTACAGACTTCAACAAATGGCTGGCTCTGAGACTCTCTTTGTGGGGCCATATACAGACAGTGAAATTAGTGACTGCGTATTGCTTTATTTACCTCTTTGCGATGACCCTGACATCTATCCGGGCGCCCAGCTTCACAAACTCTGTAAACTCATCAAAATCTATGGGATGGTCAGAGGTCGAGGCTCTCTATTGGCAAGTGGCCAGCAGCCACTGAAGCTGGAGGTCTCCACTTACCAGATATGATGCTGTATTACAATCCATACAATTTAGCACAACTGACCCACTTTTACTCCTGTGATCTAGAGTGCCCTGATTGGGTACCAATAGAGTGTTCCCTCCTTGAAGGTGCTGCTAGGTGTGATTCTCCTTTCAACAGCACTTTACTATCGATCCAAGCATAAAAACACAGTTTTAGTTCATTAATTAGAGGAATCTGTATAATTGGTTTATGCACTTTGTCATCTTGAGACACTTGTACCTGAAAATTCAGCCTCCAGTCACTGGAGTTGTTGGCTACGTTATTCGCCGCCACAATATTAGTCTCTTAGATCTTATATGTGGAAATGTGATATCTTTTTATTATTGATCTCAGTTTTAGTACTCTTTTTATCTTTTTGTAAAGATTTTAATTAACTGAAACAAATCAAGATTTACTGTTACTGCTCCTTACAACAGTCTTGCAGCAAAAGCGGGAAAGGAGAATCCTGTTCTCAGTGAAACTATACATACATGGGAGGTGAGGCACAGGCTCTTGAAGCCCCATGCACATCTTCATGATGCATCACATATCTAACACAATAAAGCCATCCAAATTGATAGTCAAACAATACTGTGGAAGGACTGGGCAGGCCACGGCATTCAAACAGTTAATCAACTATGGACTGAGGTAGGCCTCAAACCATTTCCAGGTCTCCGCAATAAATTCCAACTAGAGGCACGTCATCAGTGGCACTATACCCAACTAAAAGCACTACCCGCAGAGCACCAGACTAACAATGGATTCCTCACTATCTGAGTCTGTGGTTCAGGATTATCTGAGGAGATGGAGTTCTTACACTGGGGTCATTTCTGGGCTGTGCTTTGCATTGCTCGACAATCTACATGCGCAACCTCTTCAGAAAACCCTTTGAGACGAATGGAGACGCGACTCAGAAAAGGAATACTCCAACACAGACTGATATGAGATCCTGGAGACCTATGACAAGGGCCTGCACGAGGCTTGGCTTAAATTCAGTTTCTCCAAATTACTGCATGATTTGCACTGGTCTCCATACAAACTACTGGTGGCTAACTTCATCAGCCTGCTGGAGAGGTGAATATCCATTTGGCAACATCATGCACTTGATTTCTTCTTGTCTCTCTCTGCAGATAATTTGGCGGCTAGTCATAAACACTATCAACTCCACCAACAATCTTGACCTACAACTCTCAGTGGCGTTAATCTTTCTTCACGATACAATGGACAAAGTGGATATTGATCAACAAGCAAAGCAGTGAATCAATACAGCACTGTCAATAGCCACAAAAGCTAAACTACGCCATTGGAAACAAAGAACACCCCCTCTCCCATCCTAAATGGATGCAGGACATGGTTGTAGCAGCCTCACATGAGCAGATCATTTACCGTCCAAAGCAAACACAAGGAGATGATGGACATAGCGCTGAAACTCTTCATACGCTCAGCTCCAGTCACAGATCGCGGTTGAATCCATCATCGTTCTTTAGCTCACTTCGCCACCCCAGTTCAGACCCAGCCACATGCAAATCAGCCTTGACCCTCTTCCTCATGGGAACAGTCCAGCTCGAACTGCCAAGCCATGTCTTCCCTGGACCGTAAACAAGCATCCTGGGACCGGTTTCGGAGTAACACCCCTCATCAGCCAGGCTACCTTGAATCTAGTGGCAAAGTGAGCAAGGGACCTCGTCTGGGCACACCCTGCCAACTTAAGGTTAACAAAGCAAACACAAGGAGATGATGGACGGAGTGCTGAAACTTTTCAGACACTCACCCCCAGTCACAGATCTGGGTTGAATCCATCATGGTTCTTTAGCTCACTTCCCCACCCCAGTTCAGACCCAGCCATATGCAAATCAGTCTTGACCCTGTTCCCCATGGAAACAGTCCAGCCCGAACTGCAAAGCCAGGTCTTCCCTGGAACGGAAACAAGCATCCTGGGACCGGTTGCGGAGTAAAACCCCTCATCAGCCAGGCTGGCTTGATTGTAGCATGGTGCGCTCCCTTAGAGGAATAAAAATAAAAACAAAAAAAAATGAATGGTAGAATTCTTGATATAATCTCAGCCCCACAGCAATTAACCAGTGCCACATTCCAGTCCATCTTTTTTTGCCCACTGAGTCACCCGAGACGGAGACCAATCATAAACAAATCAGATGTGGCCCAGCCCCAGCATGAACAGTCCTGCCTGAACTGCCAGGAAGGGTTCCCTCTAGAGGGGAACAAAAGCAACCCCAGCTTGGATTAGACCTTCTAAGGCAGTGATACTGAAAGTACGGCCCGGGGGGCGCTTGCGGCCCTCTTGACCTTTACATGCAGCTCCCCGGTGAACAGCAGCACAAGCTTCTGTTTAGTTGCTGAGCACTAATATTCAGAAAAAATGTTAAATAAACGAGCAAGCATTTATTAACCTGCAAATAAATGCTTGCCTGTTTATATAACAATTTTTTAGACCTCCTTAAACAATCCCAGACCCCCTACAGCCACCCTGTTGGCATCAGTGCGGCCCTCGGTCACACCACAGACCATACTTTGTGGCCCCTGGGCAAATGTTTGTGAGTACCCATAATCTAAGGCCTCCTCAGTGAAGCTCCGCTTGAGTCCAGTGGCATGAGGAGCACAGGACCCATGTTTGAGTATACCTACACCCCTCACACCGACGGTGTCTCACTTAGAAAAAACAGTGATGAGCGGAAGGCTTGAAGTTATCTCAACTACTTGTTTTTATTCGGGGCGCATTCCACTCCACAGTTTTTTTCCTCCCACAGCACTTCAGTCCTCTACTCCTGCAGAGTTAATATGAGTTGAACTCAGTTACAAGCAAGGTGAAATTCCTTCGGGCAGTCTAGACAATTCTGAAGTCATTGAAGCACGGATTGATCACAAGGTCCACGGAGCTCATTACGTGGGCGTGGGGTCAGGATCAGCCTGCTCCTCACCCCTCTTTGACGCACAACCAGAGGCCTCGTTACCTTATGAGCTAATGTTTCCCTTTGGTGATGTCATTGAAAACAAATACGTTTCACCACTGAAGTCCCTGGCACATTATCCACACGTTTAAGACTCGATTAGATTAGTTGCAACCGACTGATAGCACAAATAGAAGAAAAAACATTTCCAAATGCATTTCTGTTACTGTTTAGACCGTTACTCAAGGCTGCCACCTGGGAGATTCGTTTAATATTTTTCAAGACGAATGTGTTATATAGTAAATGCGTTCATGTAACCCTTAAACATCTAGGGCCTCATTTATGAGAAGTGTCGCATCGCTGCGACAAAGCAGCGATGCAACACTTCTCAGTGCGCCCTCCTTGCGACACCATAGATGCGCCATATTTAAAGTACGGCGCATCATGTCGCAAGGAGTTACAGATAGGTCAGTATTCCTGACGTATCTGTTTGCGCAAACATGGCGCATTGCTGGGGTGTGTCTGAAAACAGACACAACTCCAGGCAAGCCCCATGTGAGAGGGCCTGCGTCACCCTTTCGCCTGCCATGAGGCAGACGTAAGGTTTTCACGCAATGGCGTCCTAGAAGTGGAGCACTGAAATCTTATAGATTTCAATGCGCCACTTCTATGAGGCTTTGATGCGGGGGAACGCCCACTCTGCATACATTATACCTGACACAAGCACAATTTAGCGCAGGGGTTTACAAAGTGACACATCTGTCTAGATGCGTCACTTTTTAAATAGGGCGCAACATGGCGCATTTTTTACGCCACCGGTGCGTCACAAAAAGTGATGCACCAGCGGCGCAAAAGTGTCGCAAGGGCTCATAAATAAGTCCCCTAGTTCTAGGGTTGTTTGGAATCTTTCGTACCCTCAAGAGTATGAACAAAACCGTAGAAAGAGTCCCAGAGCCACTTCCGGTATTTTGGGCAGGATGTTCTGATGCTTTTGATAATTTCTCCAGTTGCCAGGCTGGATATTTGTGTCCAATTTCAGCAAAATAAATTCAATCCTTTTCTTCAATAAAATACGGATTCACCTAGAAACGAAAATGCAGCTAAAAAAGGGGAACTCTATACTGGTTTAAAGGTCGGTGGGAAAGGACAATTCCCCCCATTTCCGAAGAAAAATGCGTTCCACAGAAGAATTCCCTGCCTTCACCCTGCTATCCAGAAAATACAGCCGTGGATTCTGCTTCAGATTTAGAATTTACTTCATAAATTGAAGGATTTCCATTAGCAACTAACCATAAACCAGGCCCCAAGTACTGCTTAGAGTGGACATATATTTTTTTTAAAACAGAGGTGCTGTGGTTGAAAGTACAACTGAATAGTCGCAACAAATACCCAGTGATAAGGAAAGCACGTGGTCCCTTTACTTCCTGGTACCTCCCTGCCATATATAGGAAATGGAGGTCTGACCTCTTCATTTCTGAGGGGATTTTCCCTTTCCACAAAACTTGGTCACAGATTATTATTATATTTCTGCAAAATAATTTCATTTTTATTTTTTGCACACAATTCTGATCATAATAGTACCATTGGTTTGTTTTCTTCATTTCGGTTCTTTTTGAAAAAATTCAAATTTTTCCATAAATATTTGCAAGAAAATTGAGTTGGTTTTTTTAACAGTATAAAAGTAATTTGTACATTACAAGCCTCGTCTTAAGAATGTTGGCTGGGCTGACCCGGAGCTGCAGTGGCAAGCACCGCTGCAATTCCAGTAGAGGGATGTCTCCCCAATTTAAACTTTGGAGTGTATGGGGGAAAAAGTGTGTTTTGGCAGTTTCCACAATGCCTAAGTAGCTTCGTGAAACTGATTTTAAAAAATAACCCCAAATTTGGGTGCATTTTCGATACCCACAATGGAGGCGTCCCTGACTTGCTCAGGGTTTTCTCCCAACATGGCAGGGACATTTGGAGAGGGTTCCATTAAAGACAGCTGTTGATTAGTGTCGGCCTCTCACCCTCATCTAATGGCCTTCCTCATGGCAGAACCAGCAGCAGTTCCAATATGGGGGAAGGCTGTGTTCCCCTGGCATTGGAATAGGGTGGACCAATGCACCAGTGGACAAACGAATTCCACCATTTTGATAGGCAGTACGATTACTGAATGCTTCTATATCAGGCCTTGTGAATTTGGCATTCCAGGAGCTTTCTAAAGCAGGGGAGATTCTGTATCAACAATTAAGTGGCAGATAGCTTAATATCCCAAATGTGTGTGGCTGAACTATCATGTGTTTACCTGGAAAGCTAAATCGTTCTGAAAATTAAAGAACATTCTGAAATCGAGAAGGGATTGCCTTTGTACATATCGATATTCTCTCGAAGCAGCATGTTTAATACACCACATACATACAGGAGGAATTAAAGCTGAAAGAAAGTAAAATGGCTGCACTTGTAAAGTTATCACTCAATGTAAAAATTCGATAACAATATTATCCAATGTTTGACTTACTCTTCTAGGTACAGGGAAGCTGATCAAGCAGCTAGATGACATGCGAGTGCTGCTCTACACAAGCTCACACGTCCCCAGTGTGCTTTAGGTCTACACTAAAGCTGCTAGTCTTATCTAGAGTAACCTACATTCACTACTGTCGCAAAATCCCATTAGATCATTCTGCTACTTTAAACCTCTGGACGCCCTCTTGCCTATGAAGTCACTTTTTGCTGATGCTAGTACCTTTCATAACAATTAATATAAAAGAATAAAATAAATAAAAAGCAAAACACAATGAAAAAATCTGTTAAAGTTAAACCACGGCCCCCTACATAACATACCTAAACTAACCAATCACTGGAGCGATACCTTTTTGCCTTTGCCAAATGACATCATCTTTCTTTAAAAGCAAATCTGTCAAGGAAACCCCTAAATATTTCAACTTATTGTCCTCGTAAGAAGGTTTAAAAAGTTTCCAGCTTTTCCAGTCATACTGTTTTTTCCAAGACATAAAAGTGAAAGTGTAAAGAAAAAACAGTTAACAAAATGCAAGCAAAGATCTGAGAGTTAATTGAGCCTTGGTGTTTCTTTTATAGACCCTGGTCTCCTATGTTCACAGAGACTGGCCACACTCTAAAGTGATGGGCGGTTCTGAGCGCGCCATTGCGCCAAGTTTAGATAGCAGGCTCTCTCTCTTATAATATGCGCACCCCAATTCCCAAATCACGGCGGGCCCAGAAACCAGAGGATGAAATACACCGAACGAAAGGAAACAACAGGGCAGGATCCCACAGAGGGTGCTGCAATTGTGCACAGTTATTATCCCAGAGGTGTTAAAGAACTTGTCTTGTGGGGCCTGCATTTCTATGAATTTCCCGCCAGAGGGAGGGATAGTCTGAGAGGGTTTTTTTTGTTGATAAGATAAAATGTTTCCTGATGTTTGAGAAGTAAAAAAAGCTTCAGCGCAAAAGGCTGCAAGGGTGGTGGCTATTGGGTTTCAAACGTTGCTCAAGTTGTACTTTGAAGAGTATTCTCCGTCAGCGCTGTCACCCAGGAAGAGATAAATCCGAGGTTACAGGAGACAGTTTCGAGTACGTGCGTGTCCCAGAAGCCTCCCGTGTTGTTTGTGTGGAACCTGTGCCCAGCAACAACACCGAGCGGCTCTCTAATGAGCCCCTGGGAATCCAGGGTGTAGGGGATCAGTGTGAGAAACAAAAAATATCCCAGTTGCTATTTGTGGGTATTAAGTCAATCTAGCACTCAGATAATAACGACTGTGACAGAAAGATTTGCCTTGAGGGAACAATTCCCTGAAAGTTAATCAGGAACAATATTTACAGGGCTTTATTTGTAAAATAATAAATGCCCGTGCCCAACGTTGTGCTCAGAAGCCCGCATTCGGCGCTATTGAATGTCAGGGGTGCCGAATGCCAAAGCTGCGAAGTCTTGATTCCACCTCCAGACACTTCCTGCCTCATTATCTCACTTTTACAGGTTTATTTTCATTCCTACCTTTTTTCTGTCTTTCTCTTCTTCCTTCTTTCCTCCTTTTGTGTTTTTTTCTCTCACTTGTTCTGGGTCAAAGTTTGATGAAGAAAAATAAGTGTAGTCCCCAAAAATGAGTGTTGGTGGTCCTCACCTGCAACCACCGGCTCAAATTAAGCACTGCATATTTAAGTTTAGTGAACTGTTCCGTCTGTTCAGGGGTTCCAGAACAGAAACTGCACTCAATAACCAAGAAGAACTGCAACGGCAAAACCAGTCCCTGCTAAAGACATCTTGGATAAGCTCTATCACTCCCCCACCCCCGCCCAACCCTTGGAATATCTCCAAAGTGGATGTTAGTCTACTAGCCAGCAGGTGGCTAGAACTTCATGGGCATCTCACCAATTAATTTTAAGTAGTGTAGCATAGCTCTCAAATTATTCAGTGCCATATGTGACACTATCAGACTGTTGCTGCTTTTTACCCAACTGCACATTGCATTCTGGGATTTGTAGTTTTTGTATCTGCTATTAGAACTATGGACTTAAAATTCCAGTATTCAAAGAGCAGGATTCACAAAGGTAAACTTACACTTTCATGTAAATTTACTACTTTTTGGTATTCACAAATTACGTGCGGAGATTTATGTCTCCTCATTCCCTATACTTATGTGTACCGAGTTCCCCGCCTCAATTGCAGAGTCTCCAGGTGCAGAGAACTCCGCATACATAAGCACAGGGAGTGCGAAGTCGTAAAGCTCTGCACGTAGTTTGTGAAAACCAAAAATGTAGTAAACTTCCACAAACTGTAAGTTTACCTTTGTGAATCAGGCCAAATTATCTTTTTGATGCTAGGCCAGTGGTGTGTCGTTTTGTGTTAAGCCACTGACTAACTTTGCCCATGTTAGGTTTCTCTACATTAACCAAGCAAACTTAAACAAGCATTGTCTAAGCCAATTTATATATTGCCTACGCAAGAGCTATTGGCTTTGCCAATATGTTTTAGTCATGTTGTAAGCCAGCATGGCTGATGTTCAGCCAGGCGCGTCCGGCACAGGTACGAGCGGTGGGTGGGGCGGGGAAGTCGACAGACGACAGGATAGGTAAAATTAAATAATAAATAAATAAAAACACTTATCTTGCACTTGCCGCATCGCCGAGCAATGCGGCGAGTACAGGGTAAGTGGTTTTATTTTATTTTTAATTTAATTTTACCTATCCTGTTGTCTGTTGACTCCCCCTCTGCCCACGCCCCACCACCCTTACCTGTGCCGGCTGTGCCTGTGTTTAGCATGACTAAAAGTTAGTGGTGTAAAGGAGAGTGGCATGGAGTGGCGTGTTGTAAAGTGGAGTGTAATGGAGAAGAGTGCAGTGTTATGGAGTGGCATAGAGAGGAGTGGAGAGGCATAGAGTATAGCTGAGTGGAGTGAAGTGGAGTGTCATTGAGTGGTGTGGAGTGGGCTAGAGTGTTTTGGAGTGTTGTGGAGGGAGCAGAGTGTTATAGAGTGGAAGGGCGTAGAGTGTCATAGAGATGAGTGTCAAAGAGTGTAGTGGCATAGAGTGTCGCACAGTGGAGTGGAGTAGAGTGTCGAGGAGTGGAGTGAAGTGCCATGGAGTGGAGTCTGGTAGAGTGGAATGTCATAGAGTGGAATAGAGTGTGGTAGAGTGGAGTGGCATAGAGTGTTGTGGAGTGGTGTAGAGCAAAGTGGAGTGTCGCAAAGAGTGTTGCATAGAGTGGAGGAGAGTGTTATAGAGTGGCGTAGAGCAGAGTAGATTGTCGTAGATTAGAGTGGCATAGACTGGAGAACTGTAGTAGAGTGGAATGGCAGAGTGGAGTAGAGTGTTAAAAAGTTGAATGGCGTGGAGTGGAGTAGAATGTCATAGAGTGGAATGGCATAGAGTGGAGTGGCATAGAGCGGAATAGTGTTGTGGAGTAGAGTGAAGTAGCGTGTCGTAGAATGGAGTGGAGTAAAGTGGCATGGAATGGCGTAGAAGGAGTTGTGTGGAGTGTTGCAAAGTGGAGCAGTGTCGTAGAGGGTCACAGAGTAGAGTGTTGTAGAGTGGAATAGAGTGCCAAAGTGGAGTAGAGTTCAATGGAAAACTACTCCTAAATAACTTGTACCATACCATCCCTTGGGCAATTTGAAGTATGCATGTTCCCCACAAACAAAATCAACTCCAGGAATAACTGGATCGTCTTGTCTCAAGAACAGAAGTGAAACTCCTACATACTCAAAAATATTATCACTATCACTTTTACCCATGAACCTAGTGTTAAGGGTCGATTTATCTCTATTCACACATAATTTCCCTTTGTGTTGCCAATCTAGAAGTAGTGCTGGCATAATATCTAATTCTTAATCAAAGAGAGGGGTCCAGCTCTACCAAAGGGACAGGACACCAACAAAACACTAAGTCAAAGTAAAATCCCTTTGGGATATTTTTACAGCATACCAATACTTCAAACAACCTTACTGTCCAACCATTTATTCATCACACTGTGGCCAAGGAATCTGATATAGAAATGTTTATTCAGTATAAAATGCACTCAATTCTAAAAACCATTTAAAAATATGTATACAATCAGTACATTTTTTTTTTTCATAAACCCTCATTTCATTATTTATGTTAAAAATTAACACACTCCACACTAAGTCAATTTAGATTCAATAATCATATATCATCATACATAATTCATGTTAATAGACAGCATAATAAAACCCACACAAGACTAATTTATATACACTTTATATAGGTTATAAAATCATCAAATGTGACAAAATTGATCATACATTATAATACATTCATGAATATATCCCACAATTATTAAAAAAAGGAGAACAAACAAGCAACGCGTTTCGGTGGTGTAGACAGGTAAACCACCTTCTTCAGGCTTTAAAAAAAGATGCTTTTTTCTCCCCAAACTTTTGTATCGCAGTCTGGGCCTCAAAACACTCTTAATGGAGAGGAGATTCTTTCTTGGTCCAATCACGAGGAGCTGTTAGCTTCTCACCGTGCCTTCTAAGGTGACAATGAGTGTGTGTCACAATAATTTATTCTTGGACTGCTGGTGGACAATCTTCATAAAATGGTCCACATCTAACATATGGGGTGAATTCCTCAGGTTTCAAAATCAACATCAAACATAACCCCTTTGGTTTGACCTTAATAATCCTAATAGCAGCAACTTCAGGGGTGTGGTTTTAGATTCTTCTATTCTTCCGTTATTCACTTGTTATTTCTGTGACAGAGCTCAAAGTCCGGGATTTAAAAATCTCCGTCTGGAACTCCGATTACTGATTGTATACATATTTTTAAATGGTTTTTAGAATTGAGTGCATTTTATACTGAATAAACATTTCTATATCAGATTCCTTGGCCACAGTGTGATGAATAAATGGTTGGACAGTAAGGTTGTTTGAAGTATTGGTATGCTGTAAAGATAATATCTAATTCTCAATGTTTTACTTCTTCTGTATCCCACTGTTCTTTAACTCTCTGATCCCATCCTGTTTTCCCCCTTTCATCCATTGCTCTATTCCTGTTTTTCATTACATCCAAAGATTTCTTATCAACCTTAGTTAAAGAACAAGGCAATTTGTTTCTATGAGCATAAGTCGTGTCCAGTGTTGTTTTCGGTCTGAGAAAGCTGTTATCTGTAGCCATTGACTTAGCATGAAGATGCCTATTCAAATACTTGAGCAAAGGTACTTCAGAAAGTATCAAATTATAATTCGAGCAAGAATATTGGAAATGCCCCTCTCCATAAAACAGATTTAACAGAAGGCTACACATAACACCATACGCAATAGGAATATGGTGATAGGTAATTCCCTTTGCTGCTGAAGCAGGTAACTGCGTACAGACATAACAGTCCCTTCCATCTACAGTGTTATCCTAAAGCAACTTAAAATTGGCGGTTGAAGAATAATCTCCTCTAGATGCATCCACATGCAAAGCTTTTTAATCTAGTGTGTGTAAACTATTATCAGTAGGAATAAAGGTCTTAGGGGCAACACTAGGCTTTAGTTCGGCTACTGTGGAAAATATAGGTGAAGATAATCATACAAGAAGCACAATTAGCACTACAACAATAGCAAACAACACCCCTACTAAAATATATCTACGTCTATTTGTGTTATTAGTTTCCATGACTTCTCTAGAATCAGACCGTTAAACAAGGTTTGCCACAAGTGAATTTCTTCTGTGCGCTTCTACTTATGCAGATGACAAACAGAGTCCATAAATCACGTGATGAAATTATTTACAAAGTCTTTGGGAGTCTTCCTTAGTCCTACACCATCTTCTTTCAAAGTGACACCCTTACGCTCCTTCAGCTGCCTCGTGCCTAGGTAATCTTCTTAATTCTTTTTAACAAAGCCTATTCAATTTTCAATCTTCAAAAACGTAACTCAAAGTTCAATCTAAAAATCAAACGAATGTTAATTCGTGTCAATTTGTTTTGTGGCAAGGTAATGTCAAAGCGCAGCTCAGACAGAAGTCTAAATTCAAGGAGGTTCAACTGGAATTGCACTTTTATTCTCCCACTGCCCAAGTTCTCTCTCTCTTTCATTCGCGGCAAAAAATGTCCATTCAGGGGATTAGTACCTCCGACATGGCACTCTAGCTCTTTTTGATCTCCTGAGTACAGGATGTTCACTTTCACTGTCACTTAGGCCAGAATCCTCAGTATCCTCTGGGATAGTACTAAGTTTGCATTCCGTAGGCAATCTTAGTTCCCTGCCTTCTTTCCTGCTCAACCAATGATCCTCAGTTTCCATTCGACGTGACACAGCACTAGGCCCTTTGTCAGGGTCTGAGTCTGGCACAGGTAGCAGTTCAGGCCAAAACTCCTCAACTGTCAGTTCATCAAGACCCCCCTCAGGCAGAGGATGTGCTATCACAGGCCCTTGCAGAGTCTCAGTACTCTGTGCACCCTCCTCTTTCTGTCTCTCAATTGTGGGTTGCACGCCAGGGAGAGGTACTGTCACATCTTCAAGAGGACATTCCACTCTACGAGTGTGGGCTGCATGGATCCAGGTGGGAAGACCCCCACACTGTACAGCAGTAATCGTCACTAGGATAATTACGGTCCACGCCATCTAGGCTCCAGACACGTTTTCCGAATGTATTTCTTCACCAAGACCCAGTCGCCAGGACTGAGGTCAATGCACTGCTCCAAACATGGAGAAGCGGCAACAGCTTCAACCTGGCCGGACACAAGAGACAAATGCTTCTGGCCACTTCAGAGATGTTGATGCACACACTTTGGCCAATCGGGCTTCCAATGTCCCATTCACCTGCTCCACAATGCCAGACGCCTCTGGCCAATAACTGCAATGCAATCTTTGCTTCACTTGTAACGCTGCACACAACATTTTCAGGATCTCATTATTGAAATGAGTCCTTCAGTCTGACTGAAGGGAAGGTGGGAAACCGAACCTTAGTATGAGGTCCGGCAACAAAAATGTAGCTATTGTGAGACTGTCATTTCTTATGGTTGTGTAAGCTTCAACACAATGTGAGAAGATTCACACAATCACCAGGACATATTTCAGCCCGTTGCATTTCGATGAAGTCCATTTGCATTCTGTTGAATGGCCTCCTGATCTTCCTATATGACTCAATATTACTGGAGTTCTTTTCCCAACATTCATCTGTTGATACACAACACATCTGTGGCACAATTCTTCAGTCACCAATCTAAATCGTGGATTAAACTATGCTGTCTAAACAACAGCACCATGGCATCCCTCCCAATATGAGCGGGTCCAAGGAAATGTCGCCTTTGGGGACAGCATGCTGTCTGGTAACACTAGCCTGCCATCTACAGAAACCCATATATCATCATCTCTCTTCACATATCCTGCTCTGATCCAACCCTACTGTTCTGCCTCTGACACTTCCTCCTGTAATCTCTTCACTTCCTCCCAGGTATCAGTTGTTGACAACAAAAGGTTATACTTTGTCTCTCATGTATTCACCATTGAATGTTCGTGACCCAGGAGCACGGTATTGGGAGACCTGTTCAGCGTAACGGTTGCCCACTGTCACATAATCATCACCACTGCGGTGAGCGGGACATTTCACAACTGCAATTTTTGCAGGCAGCTGTAGTGCTTCAACCAATCTCATAACATGTTCCCTATTGTGAATCTGGGATCCAGATGATGTCATAAATCCTCTTTGTGACCATAACTGTCTGAAGTCATGAACAACACTGAAGCCATACTGACTATCTGTAAATATAGTCACTCTCCGTTGTTCAGAGACACAATAAGCTCTAATAAGAGCGATCAATTCAGCCACTTGTGCAGAGAACACCCCTCGAAGCCAGGAGGCTTTGACTACTCCCGAGATTCCTTCATTGTCTCTTAAACATGACCCATCCACAAACAATATGTAATCATTTTCTACTAGTGGCTCATCTTGTATATCTGGTCTTGGCTTGGTGCATAGTTCAGTGATATCGAGACAATCATGTTCAATCTTACCCTCATCATTTTCATTCTCTGGGAGTGGCAATAAAATGGCAGGATTCAAGGTAGCACATCTCTTATGGATGACATTTTTCGCAGCTAGTATAATCTGTTTATATTTTGTCAAGCAACTGCTAGTTAAGTGCTGTGTGTGGGTATGTGTCAACAAAATTTCAACAGAGTGGGACACAAGAACAATTAGGGAATGTCCCATTACAATACTCTCAAACCGTTCTATGCTGACACCAACTGCTGTCACGGCTTTAAGGCACCCAGCTACAGGACTAAGAGTAGCAGAAAAGTAAGCCACAGGTCATATCGCATTTGCGTGCATTTGTGTAAGTGCTGAGAAAGCGTAGCCCTACTGCAGAAAAGAGTAAAACCTTTAATGTAATCAGGCATTCCCAGTGTTAGGGTTCAACAGAGACTTTCTGTTAGCTCTAGGAAGGCAATCAAGCAGTCATTATCCCATGCTATTGAATCAGACACATCCTTGTGTGTCAGCCTCTAAAAAGGCTTGGGCACTAAGGACAAGTTGGGTATCCACTGGCAACAGTAGCCCACCATTCCCAAAAACATCCTGACTTTTCTTTGGGTGGTTGACTGATTCATTTTAAGAAGCAGCAAGATTCTTTCTTGTGACACCTTCCTCACTCCTTTCTCAATGTGATGTCCGAGATACAAAACTTCTTTCTGACAATACTGCAACTTACTCGGGGACACTTTATGTCCTTTCTCAGCTAAGTGGTTCAACAATGCAATAGTGTCTCGTTTACAAGCTTCCTGTGTATCTGATGCAACCAGTAGATCGTCAATGTACTGCACTAGGACTGAGTTACAGGGCATGACTAGAGCCTCAAAATTCTTTATTAAGATCTTAGTAAATATTGAGGCGTTCTCTGTATACCCTTGTGGGACTCGACACCATGCCAAAACACAGTTCTGGAACCGGAAAGTACTGGTTGTCCTTGTGCAAGGGAACAGAGAAAAATGGCTGACACAAATCAATGACAGTGAAAAACTCAGCCTCACATGGAATGTGAAACAAAATTACATCTGGATTCGGTTCCACTGGCGAACAGGGAACAACGTTGCTGTTCCTCCTTCTCAGGCTCTGCACTATGCAGTATTTAATGCTATGCTTCTGTAAGCCCACAATGGGTGAATTACATGGACTCCCTATTATCTCCTTCAAAATGCCTGGTTGTATCATTGACTCAATCACTGGAGTAATCCCAGCAATTGGTTCAGGGGTCAGATTATACTGTGGGATTCTTGAGTACTCAACATTGGGCTTTGCTTTTATGCGAACAAGCTCAACTCCCTTTATGAGACCAATATTTTTCCTGAAAATCCCAGACCTCAGGCTTCACTGTATCCTTAAGGTCAGGTGGTAAGTCCTCATTTGTCATTAAAGGGTACAATCCAATGGCTGGCCCTTGACTTGCCAATTTAAAGGCAACATCCTCATCATGGGTCTGAAATTCTACTCCTTTTAAAGAACAATAGATGTTGCAGTTTAATTTGCACAATAGATCATGTCCTATTAAGCTCACAGGACTCGAATCACACACCACAATCTGGTGATTCTCCTCAAAGGCAAAACACACAAGATGATGGACGGAATGCTGCACATTGGCAAACATTCACCCCCAGTCACAGATCTGGGTTTAATCCATCGTTATTTTGCTTCACCACGCCACCCCAGTTCAGACATAGCCATATGCAAATCAGTCTTGACCCTGTGCCTCATGGGAACAGTCCAGACCGAACTGCCAAGCCACGTCTTCCCTGGACCGGAATCAAGCATCCTAGGACCGGTTTCAGGCTATCAGCCTTCATCAGCCAGGATAGCTTGACTCCAGTGGCGTAGTGAGCACGGGACCCACGTCTGGGCATACCCTTCCCACATAGGGCGAAATGCAGAACACACAAGATGATGGACGGAATGCTGCACATTGGCAAACATTCACCCCCAGTCACAGATCTGGGTTTAATCCATCGTTATTTTGCTTCACCACGCCACCCCAGTTCAGACATAGCCATATGCAAATCAGTCTTGACCCTGTGCCTCATGGGAACAGTCCAGACCGAACTGCCAAGCCACGTCTTCCCTGGACCGGAATCAAGCATCCTAGGACCGGTTTCAGGCTATCAGCCTTCATCAGCCAGGATAGCTTGACTCCAGTGGCGTAGTGAGCACGGGACCCACGTCTGGGCATACCCTTCCCACATAGGGCGAAATGCAAAACACACAAGATGATGGACGGAATGCTGCACATTGGCAAACATTCACCCCCAGTCACAGATCTGGGTTTAATCCATCGTTATTTTGCTTCAC
This sequence comes from Calotriton arnoldi, assembly GCA_963921515.1. Lineage (NCBI taxonomy): Eukaryota > Metazoa > Chordata > Amphibia > Caudata > Salamandridae > Calotriton > Calotriton arnoldi. The sequence goes on from CAWUFW010001204.1 coordinate 1,863,547, forward strand.
CACGCCACCCCAGTTCAGACATAGCCATATGCAAATCAGTCTTGACCCTGTGCCTCATGGGAACAGTCCAGACCGAACTGCCAAGCCACGTCTTCCCTGGACCGGAATCAAGCATCCTAGGACCGGTTTCAGGCTATCAGCCTTCATCAGCCAGGATAGCTTGACTCCAGTGGCGTAGTGAGCACGGGACCCACGTCTGGGCATACCCTTCCCACATAGGGCGAAATGCAAAACACACAAGATGATGGACGGAATGCTGCACATTGGCAAACATTCACCCCCAGTCACAGATCTGGGTTTAATCCATCGTTATTTTGCTTCACCACGCCACCCCAGTTCAGACATAGCCATATGCAAATCAGTCTTGACCCTGTGCCTCATGGGAACAGTCCAGACCGAACTGCCAAGCCACGTCTTCCCTGGACCGGAATCAAGCATCCTAGGACCGGTTTCAGGCTATCAGCCTTCATCAGCCAGGATAGCTTGACTCCAGTGGCGTAGTGAGCACGGGACCCACGTCTGGGCATACCCTTCCCACATAGGGCGAAATGCAAAACACACAAGATGATGGACGGAATGCTGCACATTGGCAAACATTCACCCCCAGTCACAGATCTGGGTTTAATCCATCGTTATTTTGCTTCACCACGCCACCCCAGTTCAGACATAGCCATATGCAAATCAGTCTTGACCCTGTGCCTCATGGGAACAGTCCAGACCGAACTGCCAAGCCACGTCTTCCCTGGACCGGAATCAAGCATCCTAGGACCGGTTTCAGGCTATCAGCCTTCATCAGCCAGGATAGCTTGACTCCAGTGGCGTAGTGAGCACGGGACCCACGTCTGGGCATACCCTTCCCACATAGGGCGAAATGCAAAACACACAAGATGATGGACGGAATGCTGCACATTGGCAAACATTCACCCCCAGTCACAGATCTGGGTTTAATCCATCGTTATTTTGCTTCACCACGCCACCCCAGTTCAGTTATAGCCATATGCAAATCAGTCTTGACCCTGTGCCTCATGGGAACAGTCCAGACCGAACTGCCAAGCCACGTCTTCCCTGGACCGGAATCAAGCATCCTAGGACCGGTTTCAGGCTATCAGCCTTCATCAGCCAGGATAGCTTGACTCCAGTGGCGTAGTGAGCACGGGACCCACGTCTGGGCATACCCTTCCCACATAGGGCGAAATGCAAAACACACAAGATGATGGACGGAATGCTGCACATTGGCAAACATTCACCCCCAGTCACAGATCTGGATTTGATCCATCGTTATTTTGCTTCACCGCGCCACCCCAGTTCAGACATAGCCATATGCAAATCAGTCTTGACCCTGTGCCTCATGGGAACAGTCCAGACCGAACTGCCAAGCCACGTCTTCCCTGGACCGGAATCAAGCATCCTAGGACCGGTTTCAGGCTATCAGCCTTCATCAGCCAGGATAGCTTGACTCCAGTGGCGTAGTGAGCACGGGACCCACGTCTGGGCATACCCTTCCCACATAGGGCGAAATGCAGAACACACAAGATGATGGACGGAATGCTGCACATTGGCAAACATTCACCCCCAGTCACAGATCTGGGTTTAATCCATCGTTATTTTGCTTCACCACGCCACCCCAGTTCAGACATAGCCATATGCAAATCAGTCTTGACCCTGTGCCTCATGGGAACAGTCCAGACCGAACTGCCAAGCCACGTCTTCCCTGGACCGGAATCAAGCATCCTAGGACCGGTTTCAGGCTATCAGCCTTCATCAGCCAGGATAGCTTGACTCCAGTGGCGTAGTGAGCACGGGACCCACGTCTGGGCATACCCTTCCCACATAGGGCGAAATGCAAAACACACAAGATGATGGACGGAATGCTGCACATTGGCAAACATTCACCCCCAGTCACAGATCTGGGTTTAATCCATCGTTATTTTGCTTCACCACGCCACCCCAGTTCAGACATAGCCATATGCAAATCAGTCTTGACCCTGTGCCTCATGGGAACAGTCCAGACCGAACTGCCAAGCCACGTCTTCCTGGACCGGAATCAAGCATCCTAGGACCGGTTTCAGGCTATCAGCCTTCATCAGCCAGGATAGCTTGACTCCAGTGGCGTAGTGAGCACGGGACCCACGTCTGGGCATACCCTTCCCGCATAGGGCGAAATGCAAAACACACAAGATGATGGACGGAATGTTGCACATTGGCAAACATTCACCCCCAGTCACAGATCTGGGTTTAATCCATCGTTATTTTGCTTCAAAGGACCATATTTTAACAGGTACTTCTTCTGTTACGGAGTTTTGTCATTTGCTTATTTGTGACTTCTGCAACTTGGATTATTTTTCCAGAGAGGGGTAGGTTTGGAACTTCCACTGTTCTAACAGCAGAACGGGTAGCATCAGTATCAATCAAGAATGAGACACAGTCGCCATTCACCTCACCTTCTACAAATGGACCACTATGGGCTACCTCCAAGACTGCGTCAAGTATGCAGTCTTCTTCCCCCATCAGGCACCATTATGGTGACTGATCAGAGTTGTAGCCCTCAAGCAGATCAAACATTGACAATTTCGGAAATGCATTCGGATTTTGGAAGGAATTCTGATTTAAATTTGGGACTTGATTTGGATTAAATCGGGGACCATTTGCATTTTTCTGTGGCATTGTGGCTTGTGAAATGTCCATCACTGGAGCTTCAGGCACATTAGAATTTTGCATTCTCGGTCTCAGCACACTCTGTGACTGTACGGGTTATTACTCTGGGGATATGTAAACCCTGAACCTGGTTCTCATTCATCACTCTGTTGGGGTTAAGACGACATTCCCACTTCCAATTCCCTAAATTATTGCAATAATGACTAGGATTCAATCTCTTCAAAGTTGCCACATCAATTCCAGTACTCTGATCGATTGGAACACCACGGCCTCTACCATGTTACCGGAACCGATTTCCACCTTGCATCATAGGAGTTCCTTGCTGATACACTCCTTGCATAGAACCAACATTCCCTACAAAAGGTTGACTCTGACTTCCTCTTTGTGCTGCTTTCATCTGTGCCACCATCAATTTCTCCTTCATTCGCTTCTGCTTCATTTCCAATTTATCACTACTATATGTCACATATCTCAATCTCTCATCAACCAATTTATTCTGCCAACAAAATCAAATGCTGCTATATCATTAAACTCATCTCAGGTCTCAGCTCTCAATCCCATCACAAACCGAAAAACAAAATTACCCATGTTGAGAGTCTCCATTCCACTGTGTTGCTTAAACACCTGCAACAATCTCTCATAATAGGCATGCACTGATTCTTTTGGCTCTTGAGTCGTCCTGTCAATATCGACCCAATCAATGTCTTTAGCTGGTATTTTCCCTTTCAAAAAGGTCATCACCTGTTGATACTTTTTCATCACTAATTGTGATGGGGCATGTGATATAGGGTTTTTCTGGGGTTCCTTCTCTGGCCACTCTATAGCCACTTTACATTCTGTCCACAAATCACTCGGTATCACAATGTCGAAGAAGGTATTCAAATCCACCCACAAGACTTGTGAAAGCTTTACAAATCACTCAACCTGTGCATACCATTCCACTGCCTTTTCTCTCAATTTTGGGAAATCATTGGTGAATGACACAAGATCACTCTTACTCCAAGGCACATGGACATATCCTCCACCAGGCACTCAATGGAAAATTTGAAGCGCCCTCTCCATCCACTAAAGACTGAGGCAGCTCTATTTTTGTTTTCTTTTGATCTCTCTTCTTCACCCACCTGCCTTCCCACTTGTCTAGGTCTCTTCATTTTAGGATACAACTAATTAATTCCTAAATTTGCATTTTCATTCCTGGTGTTCTCATACTGCAAATGCCAGCCTCATCAAAACATATACGATTACTTCTCTGCAATGACTTGGTTCGGCTTAAATCTACATCATAAGTTCGGGCCAATTCAGGCAATTTATCATGAACTTGTCCTGCTCATTTACTGACATCTGTGCACATGAGCACAACTTCGTTCTCTTGGTAGGTATCTTATCAGGAAAGATCAAGGGTACCTAATATCATATCATCCAGTTCTAACTTTAATCTGATAACATTCACTGTATTTTCCCTCATCAGAGTCTGAATCATTTAGTTGCCTAATTCTGTACCTTCTCTTGGGAACCCGTTTAAGAACCTAATAAAATCATCTAGTTCTCAGGAGTTAATATTATTCTGTACTACAGAGGTAGTAGACACTATCCTTTCTCTGGGATCACTGTTGATAACACTCTGAAATGAATTCCAAATAGACATGTTAGAAATTTGCGATCTTTGAGTGGACTCTCCTAAAGGAGTAAATCCTGTCGATTCATGGTTGATGCTGTAGAGGCAACATAAGGGGTATTCACCTGAGTCGGGACCAAAGGAGTGCTTCCTATTTCTGGGACCACAGGAGCATTAGCTGATATATCTACTCCAGTAGGGATTGTCAAAGTATGTGTCATGGTTCCTGCAGACTCAGGTTTATACAAAGAAACTATGGGACCAATAGTGGCCGGAATAGTGATTGCATCTGGGATTTTGGAAACAGTGGTGTTAACAGGGGCACTTGTCCCTGAACTCTCTCCCATCAGATTCTGACTCGTATTTACTGGTGCGGTGGTGACTCCAGAGTTTCCACTGGAAACTGCACTATTTATTCCTTCAGGTTGGGCCACATTATATATAGGTGGACGTTTTGATAACAACATAGCTAGGAAATCATCCCTAGAATCACTATCACTGTCTTTGCCTGCACTCTCTGGGTTTCCTGTCTTTTCCTCTTTTGTTTTCCCTTTCTTTTCCTTCTTTTTCTCAAGTTCATCATTCGTCAATGTGGGGTATAGTCTAGTTCCCGCCATTATAAAAGTTCTCCATCGTTGTTGTTCTGCATTCCATCTAGCATCAGCACAGCTATGCACTGCCTCTCAGACTTTTACCTGATATTTTTCCCTTTGCTTAACATGAGCTGTGTGCTCCCAAGCATTAAGTGCTTCAAACTATGTGGGCCAAGGAGGTTGCTTTATTACATACAGAACCCTTCTCAAATTTTTAATGATTCTCAAATTAAATGTGCCATCTATGAAACATCAATGCGCCTTCTTTCTGATTGAGCCTATGCCATTGGCTCAGCCCACATTTATGGCCATATAATGACCTGGCGTGTCTTCGGGTGGTGCCTCTTCCCCCTCTAGAACAGGTATTTTCACATTTCCCCTAATCAGATTTTGTATAGCCTTAAAGACTTTCATTTTCCAAAAATAATGTCAACAATCACAAATAGAATTTTGTTTCAAACCAGGAAATAATTCTCTACCCACAATTCTCGTTCTTTTTCAACAGCCAATAACAGTGCAGTAATCTCTGATGTATCAGTCAATAACAGCGCAGCACTAACACCAACTGTCCAGTCTCAGCGCGGCACACTGTGACGCCTTTCTCACTTCTCGTAGCGGTTCGCCCTCCTTTACCATTTTTCTCAAGCATTACAATACAAGCACGGCAACAAACAGAAAGCAAATTCAACAACTTTGGGGCCGATTCCGATTTCGGCCGGAAGGGAACCGAACGATGGTCGGAGCCCTTCCGACCGAATCGGAACGTGCCGGCCGGATTCCTTTCCGACCGAGCCATTCCGATGGGCTCGGTCGGAAAGGAATCCGACTCGGATTTCCGGATGGCTTACGACAGGCTCTGAGAGCCCGTCCGTCGTCCGGGAATACTTCAGTACTCCCCCGGCCGCCTCTTCACGACGGAGGGAGTACGATGGCAGTATTTCACTGCCTTTTCGTGCCGGTCTTTCCAGCACGAAAAGGCAGTCGGTAACTGTCTTTGGGGGCCCCCATGGGTGCGAGCCCGCCGAATGGTGGCCTGGGGGCACCATAGGTGCCCCTCTGTTGATCCCTGCACCCGGTGGCAGGCACCTTGGGGTGCCGGCCACAGGGTGCAGGGATGAACTGCACCCCTGCTTTTCACAATGCAAGCATGCATTCCGCTCAGAATGCATGCTCCCATTGTGAAGTATACGAGTGCGACCGAACAGGGTTCGGTCGCATCGTACTTGCAGGGCCGTAACCGACGACAGCAGGTCGGTCGGTTATGGCTCCTGGACGATGTCGGACGGACTTGAGTCCGTCCGACATCGGAATCGGCCCCTAAGTCTGCTGCACTAAAGAATCAATAATACTCAATCACACAAGAAATGGTCCAGAGCGACACTTTTTAGCATAGTCTGACTCACACTCGAGTGAAACCTCGACCAGCAGGGAATCACCCACAGTAGCGTAGCTTCACCCCTGCGCAAAAGGATCCATCACACCAACCACACCTTACTCTCGCACAAAGGTATATGTCCCTATCTCAATTCCTATTGGGATGTCGATCCTGATAACCACTTCAACTTCTTTGCATGAAGCGCTTCCACACCCACGCAATAATTAAAGCATCACCGTATCACACCATGCAATCTTCACAAGCCACCGCAAGCTAGACATAAGCAATTGCACCAACCCTATTAATACTCACTCCTCCACTGTTACAATTTCATTCCGAATTCCTGGAATATCGCTGCTCCTCCAAATTGGTACCTGGGCTTTGGGATCACTACTGGGCTTGTGGAAATCTAGGGCTCTCAGAGATTTGCAATCTCTCATCTGATGGATCATTATAAGTTGACTGAGACGCAAAGGGAGTTAGCATTAATAAAACAATTCAATCTTCGTGAAGCCCATTGGGCACACAATAGGGACCGAGAATCGGTGATTGAGGTTAAGGAATTTTATTTCCAATTAATAGTCAATCCAATATATATGCATGTCAGGAAATTATAAAAAAAAGATGCAATATTACTGCTGGCAAGCTGAAATATCACAATCAGTTCAGTCTCAATAGGATAAAAAACATATTAATCACTGCCACAGCAATACAGAAGTTGAGAATTTTGGAATAGGTGTTCCTTAAAGAAACTCTGATTCTCCCTCTTTTAAACATGAATAAGGTCTAAAGTCATCAAATCAAGGCTCTAAGTTTAGAATAAGGATGGTTCATAGAATAGGGTCTCAAGGAAATTTGGAAGTGCGAGAAGGTTTCAGCATAGTGAAGACTCCAGTAGAAGTCTTTTACAATTGGAATGAGTGTTTAGCATGAAGCTTCATGTAGAAAGCTGGCTCTTTGTATACTATACCAAAGATAGGTATAGTGTGCACAGAGTCCAGTTGATCCCCAGAGGTATAGCAGAGGCTAAAGTAGATAATACTAACAGCTCTATTAGTGGTAGTGCGGTCGAGCACTTAGGCTTATCAGAGGGCGGTGTTAAACATTTATTGTACACACACAGGCAAGAAATGTTATCAAACACTCAAAGACTGAATCCAGACCAATTGGTAAGTATAAAAAGTTATACTTTGTATTTTATTTAAGAACCAAAGGTTACTTAATGCAGGTAAGTTGTAATACTTTCAAAGTATCATAGTGTTTCAGGTAGAAAGGTTCGTAGAGTTTTCAAGCAATACTTTTCAGTCAGAAAGAAAATACTTGGTATTCAGGATATACAGTTAGTGCAATACAGAGAGAACGCTATGCAATCCTGTGGGTAGAAAGACAGGTGATGGACTTACAAGTAAGTACCCAACTTACATTTCCAGTCTTCAGGTGGTCCATGCCAACACTGCGGACAATGTCAGTCGTGGGGGGCTGGGGGCACAGAGAGGTGCGGGTTTCAGTATCTACGCCGCGGCAGTCGATACAGGCAATGAGATTTATCCTCACGGTCCGCAGAGAGTAATGTAGTAGGTTGGTTTTCAGCAGACCGGCAACACGGTTATCGTCATGGTCACTGGCGGCTGGCTGCTGTCGTTCGGCTGGAGGAGTTCTGCCATCATCGGAATGTTACGGGGAGGTCATGGTCGTGCGGTTGGGCCAGAGATGCCAGAGGATGCCGACAGGGCTACTTGCAGGAGAGTATGGGATCTCGGGCACCTGCTGGACTCAGCTGGGGTTGTGGGACCAAGAGGATCCCTCAAGGTCGTGGAGGCCCTCCGGCTGGGATGCTTTTCTTCTGGCAGGGCAAGTGTTGGGCCTCTACCGCTGCGGTCGGGGAGTTCTTTTGAAGCAGTGAATCGCATCAACACCAGTGTTGGTCCTCACTGTGGTGGTTCTTGTATGGCAGGCGCTGGGGACTAGGGCCTCTAGTCCAAAGGGAGGTTCTTGTCGCTTTGGTGAAGATTGCAGGGCCTCCGGGGTTTCTTGGAGGACAGGCAGGGTTTCTGGAAGGACAGCAGGTCCAGTGGTCGAATAAGGTGCAGGTGGCGGGCTTCTTGCCGTGTTTTGTCAGCAGCGGTTCAGTTCCTGGTCTGGCAGTGGACGTCTTCTGTTTTGGTCCATCGAATCAGAAGAGGTAAGGTTCAGGGGTGCCCCTAAATACTAGATATAGGGGCGTTACTGGAGTGTGCAGGTCAGGACCAATGGGTCACTTCCTTGGGGTGTCTACACCCCCTAGTATGCCATCCTCCAATGGGAGGGAGCATAATCCTCTTCCTAATTGGCTGAGTCCCCTCATCTTTAAGATGGATGGGATGCAGCGCACGCAACGAAATTCGTTTTATTTATTTAAATGTTTACTTACCTCCTTTGGGCCGTATTCCGGATTTTACTATCCCCCCACCCTGCCCCTCCCCCGCCCCACGTCACCGCCCGGCGGCACTCCCTGCAGGAGCCGCTACTGGGTCTTATTACTGTTGACAATCACCCCTCAAATGTTACTCCTTCACCTACAAAACCATGTCTTTTTTTCCCCCATCTTCTTCAAGTCCCTGCTCTGCACCTTCACTCAGCCCAGAAGGTTTTAGAGTGCAAGCAAAAACTAACTAAAAATGCAGCATATGGAGTCTGACTAAGATCACCTGAATACCAAACGTGATGTGATATAAAAGACTTCAAATACCAGAATGCACTGGGTCTTGTTTGGAACCAGCCTCTGAATACTATAAATGCTGAAGCTGGGGTTTGGTCAACGTGTGTCTGTTACGTGCATTGTAACTACCTCATAGGTTGGCTAACACAACTGCTGCCCAAACAAATGCCTATAAAGAAGATCATCAAAGGGGCAGAGAAAAAAAGTCTGTGGCCATCTTATCTCCAAGTATACCCATTTAGTACCTGACCCTCAAAGTAGCAAAGCAGAGCAATCCAAAACATACTCAGGGAGATATTGTCGGTTAGTAACTTCATACTCTGCAAAATACAGTAACACTTTATAAATCAATTTATAGCCCAGTGCTTTTGCGTTTAAAAATAAAAAGTAGTTTTAATCATGCAGAACTTAATACTAAATATTAAATTTGCTCAATGAAAAACTGACCTCTCTAGCTTTTCTTAAGCTAGAACTCTGTGTTAGAGCCTCAGTGTTAAGCAATTAAAAGCCACTTCTTATATTGTTTGTAAAGCACTTCATAATGTTAAACCCCTTCCTATTGTCTTTGTCACAGAGTTCACCATATAACCCATCAATTGTATTTGTTAGAGTTCAAAATATAAATCCCCTTTACTTCTGTACTTGTCTCCTCGTTATTTTATGCAAAGCCACTAATGGGTCTATTTGGAGTGGCACCTGCATGTACAGTATCTCTATCAGTAAAGAGCAATGGAACCACTTACTTGGTAGACTAACATAACTGCTGACCAATCAGGTGCCTATAAATAATAACATCAACAAATGGGTGGAGCCAAAATCCATTTTTCTATATTGCTTCTTAATTATTTCCTTTTGTGATTACCTGAGCTCTGGCAGACAGAAAAATCTGTCTCTACCCAGACTGAAAAACGAGTGTAATGATGGCTTCATACAGAAGCCCACATGTCAGAACAGTTCTATTGAAGGGAAGCAGCAGCCCAAACATTTTTATATTAGCTGTCTTTTCTGACACATACACTGTTGCTGAAGGCTATGGCAAAAGGCCAGAGTGGATCCATTATAATTTCTAAATTTACTCATGACTTGTCTATTTAAAGATGATCCTGATTTTGCAGGCCATACACAAATGCAAATATAACTTTTGATGGCATGCATCCAGGAGCTTCAATAGTTTACTTGTGTCCATCACAACTGCTTCGCGAGGAATGAACAGTATGTTCTCTGGTATTTATATGACAAGCGGACTGCAGTAAACATAACACTTTACTTAGAAGGGCTTGGCAAAAGTGGCCTGTAGCATAACCGCAGTGGAAAGCCAGGAAGGTGACAGAAAGGTCAGCAGAGTGTAAACAGTTTGCAGCATGCTCTCAGGCCCTCTAGCAATCAGAATCAAATCACTCTGAGATGTAAAGGGAAGTGACCTGTCGTCATCAGTGCTTCCTACGCCCACTTTATACACTGGGTGTATGTAATACTAGGAGCCAGGGGTAAAGCTGTCTGAAGAGGTGTGATCACAGGATCACCTAGCACCCTCGTGTCCTGATAATGTTTAGGCCTAATTCTCTTTAAGACGTGTAAAGAATTTTTCTATGCCAGACAATTTGGTGATTTATTCTATTTTGTGATAATTCTATTGATCTCACATGTTGATTTATTATTTTCTCTAAATTATACCACTTCAAGCCTTGTTGTATGTCGCTATGCAAAATCCGAAGCCATCCAAAATGGGACACACATGTCCTAGTATTCGGACTGTCACCACACACAAAGTCTTGCCACCTTAAATGTACTGTTTCTCACTGAACAAATACACCCTCAGCACGCACACAGAAGGATCATGAGTTCACATAACAGCAGAACTGTACATGAAAGGGTTCAGTAGACTATCCTCTCTTTTACAATGAAAGAAAGGTCACATTACAGAGTTACTATACCCCTAAGCAGCAGTGGCGGCTCTTCTGCTGTGGCGGAGGAGTGTCGCCCCACTGCTTCACAGCAGTGCCAACTTTAGAAAAATAATATTATCATTTTATGGTTGGTGTCTGTCTGCGTTGTGGGTGGGCGGTGCTGCTCTGCGAGCAGGGGAGGAGTGGATTGCCTACTCCTAAGTGCACAGTGACTGTTTGGTCGGCCCTATCGGGCCGCCCAAAACAGTCTTGCGCACTTCCATGTTCTCCATGCAGGCTGCAATAAAGCCTGCATGGAGAACATGCCCACCCCTCCAGCCCCTGGCTGAGCGCCGTGTCACGGTGCTCAGACCAATCACAATGCTGCATTGCAGCGTTGTGATTGGCTTAGGGGAGGGAGCCTGGCTGCCTGCTTCCTGTTCCTGTCAGAGGCAGGAGACCAGGAGCAGAGAAGAGGCAGGACCTGGCATCAAGGTAAGTTTAAGGTTTTTTTTTAATTTCCCCCCTCCTTCCCCCGCACGACACCCACGTGACACCCCCCACCCACAGCCCCTCTTGCGACCCCCGCGCCCGCCCTCCCACCCACGAGCCATGCTGGCGGCCCCTGCTACGCAGCCACCACCAGTTTATGTGCCTCACCGTGTGCATGGGAAGTATTCCTTTGTCCTTAATGAGGGTATGCTTTTTGCGTCCCTTCAGGTCACAGAACAGATTCTGCAACTCGCAATACCAGCGAGAGGCCTATGCTTAGTCGCAAATGCAAGATTAGCATGATGCCAGGGCCAAATAAAAAAGGGAAGATACCAGTTTCACAAACAGGTGGGAACTCACCCACTTGTCACAGTTATATGGGAAGGCTGGGGTTGCAGGAAGATTAAACAAAAGGATTATCATCTGATAGGAGGATAGCAATACTGCCAGTATTTGACCCAAGCAGGGATTATCAGTTGTGTAGCAGTACCAAAGTCTACCTGAACAGCTGTGTCTTCCATACAAAATAAGCATTTTGTGTCTTAGCAGATGAACTGATAGTCTGTTTTGGGTAGTTGACCTTAGATGTCGGATCAGATGGTCTATCACCAACAAGTTGGAAAGATAAGAGGATTCTTGTTCGTAAAGGGGCTTGGGCACAAGGCGTAATGTCTTGAATTTGGTCCTTTGCTTGGGAAACAGTGTAGAGCGGTCAGTGGGTGAAACTGTGATCAGCACATATCAGGCCAAGAATGAGAAGGACTCAATACAGTATACATTGAGATTAACACAAATAACACAAGGTGGTGGATCCTTTAGAGTGTAAGCAATAGATGCAGGATGACAAAGCATGTTTTGTAGTATTATTGACCAGATGGACTCATTGGCAAATTGTCATTGAGAAGAACACCTGAGCCTTAGGCCCTAGAGAGGCCAATCAAATGGAAGCATTGTGTGGTTTACGGGCTGTGAGCACAGTATCAAGGGCAAAGAGGTGTAAAGACAGTGTCCATTTTTGCTAGGCAACTCACAACTTATTTCATTTTACGATTAGCTTAATGTAGAGGCACCGCACTGTACAAAAACTAAAATTAACAGACGTGTCAATCAAAAAATAAAAATAATCAAGAAAAAAGAGAACCATACATTTTATTTTTAGGAACATTGATGTACAGTTCTGTGTTGTTAACACACGTTTTATCCCCCATGATATATTAATTACATAAAAAATATAAATTATGAATAAGCAAATTTGGTCTGCAGTAATGTCATGGAGGTTGAAAGCAGAATCATAGTGAATGAAGTCCATAGTCGTATGTTCTTTTGGGTCATTGCCATCTGATCTACACAATACTTGCCCCAAAGGTTCTTCTGAAAAGGCAGAGAAAACACAGGGAACCAGATACAAAGGGAACCAGAGCAGAGCATAAGCACCTAATCCCACATAGCTGGGTTACTTCTTCAACTTCCCCATCTCCTTCTTTCCTCATTTCACTGCTTACATATTATTTTGTACTCCTCACTGCTTTAACAGTAGTGAAGAGAGGAAAGTGTCCGCTTTTCATGACTGGGAACTGATGATGATGATCAACAAAACTCATCCAAGGAAAGGGTTCCACAGGCACAGTGACCATTTCAACCACTTCCACTGTGACCAGAAGAGAACATCTTAGACTCTACTGTTTATCTCTGGGCAAAATCACATACATTAACAAATAAATATATCTGAGGTGAAGGAAGGAGGGCATTCTGGACATTGCATCTTTCTGGACATCAAGCATATTAGAAAAAAGTAATGCTATCCTGGCTTTTCTAAACACACTGGACTGTAATTTGCTAATATGTCAAATCTATACCTGATGTGCTGAAATACATCAGAAACACCGAAGGAGAGTCTTAGCTTGCACTTAGATTTGCAAGGAAACTGAGGACGTTAAAGGAAAACCTGATATTTTAGTTTCATTGATATGCATTTCATGGTAGCCCACTAATTTTTTGGCACAAGCCATGACTCCGTTAACAGGGCACAATAGAGAGGATAGCCTTCAAAACAGTGATGGGGTCTATTTCTGCCCAAACAATTGGACACTCAATGCTGTATTACAAACATTGACTTTGGGGTGCAACAGGCGCGTGCGTCTGTTTTCTGCACCCACCTGGCACTGTAGTATTACAGAAGAAGGTAGATTCAGTCTGGCAGCTTCCTAGTCACCATTAACCAAAGTCATTGAGTACTGTGCCTACGACTTGCTTTTGCCTCCTTTGCAGTCCTTTACTTCTTGAGTTGTCATGTGTCCTTACCTGAGTGTCAACCTACTGGGAGATCATATCAATACTGTTCAGCCCTGGAGAGGCTCTAATTGACATCCATGTTGCACTCTACCCTGCATGATTGGCAGTTCTTCAGGGGTTCTAAGTGACATTAATGACAACTCGTGCTTCACTCTTATTGTCTATTTGAGGTCACTCAGAACCCCTGGGTGAAAAATATTCCTGTTATTCACTGTTACCCTTATATAATTCTAAATGTTATGGATGACTGTTACGGTGGCCACTATTGTGAATACCAGATTCTAAAGCTGGTTATTCACTGCTATGACATACAACAGTGGGAAACAAACGTTTCCCACTGTTACTACATCATAAACACATTTGCGGCTGCTCTAGCAGGCCTCTCAGAGAGCCTGTCAGTGCAGCACTGTCTTTAGCACATCTTTGGGAGGGGAGATGGCAAGAGGCCAGGTTTTTTATATACATTGGGACAGGGTGAAGAGGCCAAGTTATTTATGGCTCCCCCATTACTCATCTGACCCTGTGTAGCAGTTGAAAGCGGGGGCAGATGAATTTGGAACAATACATAACATAATATTATACATGAGTAGAAAGAGAATAATCGATAATTTTAACCTCAGCGTTCTGAAAGACATCAACAACAACTCAAGCTTTGCTCTCATTGTCTATTTGATGCCACTCAGAATACCTTGGTGAGAAAAATCCCCATTATTCACTATTAGTCATCTATAATTCTATATGTATTTTTAAAAACAGAAGTTTATAATTTTTAATTGAAATGATGATGAATTCACTAATTGGCATTAGTGTTAAGCTCATTCATTATACAGCAATTTTCTACATTATTAAGTAATACACATTATCAGTTATTAGGCAATATCAAGTAAGGGCAGAGAATTTTGTCTCGCAAGAAAAAGCTTTAGCTTTCAGAAATCAAGACCTTTAGGATAATTCTGCAACTCAGTGAAGCATGTCCTGTCCTTTACTGGTTCCTCTCCATTCTGGTATTCTGATTGTTAGAAATGGGTGCTGCACTGTATGACTTGTCATCACACAGAAAAGTTCTGATTCCAATATGGCAAGCACCTCGAGGTCAAGCACAAGCAAGGGAAACAAAGTTGGGATCATTTCACAAAAAAGATTTCGTAGAAAATATTAATTATTAATAGTTGTATATCGAGTGAGGCATTATTTTTTGGGAGGACAAGACATCCCATGTTGCTTTTTTCTGTGTGAAAGGGATCTATATCACTGTGGCAGAGGCAAGCCTTACAAGACATTGCTATTAATTCACTAATGGGATGAGACTCTCGGCAAACCTTCTACTGGCTCTAGAAAAAAATTGGGATTTTATGGGATAAGGGTGGGGAGATTTTTAAAATTGGTTATTTTAGTGCAAATCTTATGTTGATTATTTTAATGATATGCAAATTAACATTGCACATTTTTAAAATGTATTTTGTTGCAATAATAATTTTTATAAATATTAACTTATAAATAATTAGAATATATATTAATTATATTACATCTTTTTTATTGTACATATTAAAATAAATATATAAATTAGGAACTATTTTAAACATTAAAATATATTAACATTACATTTAATAAAGTAAAATAATTGCGAACACAGTTAAACAATTTCTTTTATTTTTTATCAAAATTAAAATATTTAAAAGTCTTTTTATGTTGAAAATGCTAATGTTATTGTAAAAATATTTTTTTAATTCGTTTTATATGTCTTTTTAATTGTATGGTTGTTAATTTTTCTATTTAATTTTTTTATTTTATAGATTAAAGTTTAGGAATGGTAGTAAATAGTTAAAAAATATGTTATTTATTAATAGTGATAAAATATTATTTTATATGTTAATGTTTAATTATGAATACCTAGGTTTGTAGTTTTGGTTAGTGTGTTTTTAAGTACATTTTAGTTTATTTAATAGATTGAAAATTTGTGAGTATGGAGTATTGCTTGTATATATAACATTTTTAGTGTGTAGCACTGTGCATATAATGTTTTATATTGCAGTGGAAATAGTACATTTCACCCCTTTAGTGTCCATTACAATACAGCGACATTAGAGACCACACTCCCTTGACACCCACTCTCAGCACCAAGATGCTCCATTGGAGTGATAGCCAGCGCTTTATAAATGACATCATTCATTCATTCATTCATTCATTCATTACCTTCCCCAAATTGGCTTAGAGTGGAGTGTGAATGCTAAATGTCACCCCTTTAGTGCCCAGCACCTTCCCCAAATTGGTATAGATTGGAGTGTGAATAGTAAATTCTACCTCTTTAGTATCCACACCTTTCCCAAACTTGGTTAGATTTGAGTGGCAAAAGTTAATGTCACTCTTTTAGTGTCCATCAGCTTCTCCAAATTGTTTTAGACTGGAGTAGGAATAGTAGATGTCGTCACCCCTTTAGTGCCCAATACCTTCCCCAAATTGGTATAGATAGGAGTGGGAATACTTAATGTCAACCCTTTAGTGTCCAACACTTTTTAAAATAGTTTACTTTGGAGTGGGAATAGTAAATGCCACCCCTTTAGTGCCCAACACCTTCTCCAAGTTGGTATAGATTGGAGTGGTAAGAGTAAATGGCACCCCTCTACTGTCCAACACCTGCCACAAATTGGTTTAGATTGGAGTGGAATAGTAAATGTCACCCTTTTAGTGTCAAATACCTTCTCCAAATTGGTTTAGATTGGAGTGGGAATAGTAAATGTCACCCCTTTAGTGTCCAACACTTTCTTAAAAATGGATTAAGTTAGAGTGTGATTGTTTAATTTTATGTTTGTGTGTAATCCTTTGTTTAAATTGTATTTGTATGTAGAAGAAATAGGTTATGTAATTTAATTATTATTGTTGGTCTTTAGAAATATAATAATAAATAGTTGTATGCTTATGATGATGAATATTATTAATTACTTTTTTTATAGAATAAAGACATGTAACACATTTTTCTAATTTTATTTATGTTTTCACAGTTTATAAAATGTATATTTTAACATTGTTAAACATATATATTTCAACTTAAAAGTAAACCTTTATATGTAGATAAATAAAACATTTTTCAATACATTTTTATAATGACATAAAAAATGAAAATCATATTTAAATAGGACTGTATGTTGTACATTTTCCACTTTTTCCATTGGTTAACATTTTTTCAACATTTCTTAAATAATGTTTTATACATATTTCCAACATCATTTTAACATAAGTTTTTTCAGTATATAGTAAATAATTGTATATATTTTATACTATTATTTCATTTATACTTTACAATTTTTTACATTTCTTTGCAACACTCTTTGACATACTTTATATGTTTAGTGATTTTTTTATACTTTTAACCCCTTCGATGCGCGTGACGAGCTCAGCTCGTCATGCTGCGCGGTAGCGCTGTGCGCATGACGAGCTGAGCTCGTCACGACCACACCCGCGATCGGAATGTCCAGCACACGAGCGGAATTCCGATCGCGGTCAAGGGGTTAATCCATTTGTTCAACATTTTTTAATTATTTACCATTCATTTCTTTGTGGAAGATTTTTTTTTGTTTTATTTAGCGCCCATTCTTTTTAATGCTACCTTCTATTTTGTAGTCTATTTGTGTCATTTGTAGTCTATGTTCCCGGATGCAGGTCGCGGTAAGGTGCTGCTTTAATCAGAACGGGTAAGCCCTTTCAAAAGGTTTTTTAATGGGTTTTTAGAGTATGGGGAATGTAGGGGGAGATCTTGATGTTAGCTACAGTATTGTTTGTGGGGTTTTTGGAACATTTTGTTGTATTAATAGTAGTGTTTTTCACTAGTGTTTAGTTTTGTGCTTTCGTACACTGTTTTAGTAATGTATTGTTATGTTATGTTATATTGTGCTATGTTACTTATTTTATGATGAGTAAGTGTATTTGTAAGTATATGTATTTTTGGGAATGTAATGTGTTTTGCGGGTGTTTTTTCTTCTTTACATTACAGGTTTTTGTGTACAAGCATGTCCTATGGACATTGGGATTTACCACCTTTTTTCTGTTTTCCAGGAGAGTTTAAAAAAAAAACTTTTTCAGGTTTTAATGGCTTTTAAGCATCTAGGTTTTTATGGTTCCCAGATACTTTGGATTGCTTCGAGGGATCTTTTGGTTGGTGAGGTTAACCTTTTTCTTGTAAATAATGTATGTATTATTTTATTATCTCAGTCTTATTTACCATTAGAGTTTTATTTAATGTTTATACTGATGTAATACAAAATTATGTTGATCATTTGTATAAAAAAATGATTTGTGATGTTGGTTTCGATTTTATGACAGTTGTTTGGGACTTTTGAAGGTTACTATTTATTTTATAATATGCTTTTGGCTATTATTTCTAAGTAATCTACTCCTTTGTTGTTTATGAAGAGTTTGACTTTAAATTGTAGCATTTCATAAAATTATTTTGGGTTGATTGCTATGTTTAGGTGCAATTTGGGTAACAGATTGCTCCATTCATAGTTGTTGGCTGCTTTGCTCTTTTTGTGATGCTTCTATAAATTTATAGAGTGTAGGTTGGGATCTGTCTAGTGTGGATAGGAAGACATTGTGCCATCCTTCTACTGCGCTGTTTGTTTTGTCTTCCTGTGGCAAGGTGCTGTCGTAGACATTCCACCATGGTATTTGGAATTTGGGTTGGCATCTGTGTCCGGAGCAATGCAGCCGGACAACCCAAGTGTCTTCAAAATAATCCATTCAGGGACTTAGTCTGTCTTTGTTTGGTTGGTAGAAAGGGCTTTCTATTAGTAAAGTGTAGAGGTTAGCTACCTCTGTGAAGTGAACATAGGCTAATGCTATCATTTTTTATATTCCAAAGGAAAAGTGGCTGTTTTTCGCATTACTGCAGATTGTTGGAGGTGTCTTGTTATGCTTTGATTGAAATGGTAGTAACAGCCTTGTATGGATGTGTGGGGGTACATTTTTAAAATGATTAGAATCATGCCTTGTTCAAAGTCTATGATTATGTTTTGTGGGTAGTGTTTATTTGTTTTATGTGGTTTAAGAGTTTGCAGTAAGTGCTGCTTTGTTTATTTGGTAGTAGGGCATATATAAAAGGGATATTGGTGTCTTGATATTCACCGTGCATGG
This sequence comes from Calotriton arnoldi, assembly GCA_963921515.1. NCBI lineage: Eukaryota > Metazoa > Chordata > Amphibia > Caudata > Salamandridae > Calotriton > Calotriton arnoldi. The sequence goes on from CAWUFW010001204.1 coordinate 1,882,280, forward strand.
TGTATATCTGAGTGAATGGCATGTGACAGATTTTGAAGGTCCCATCTATCAACCAGGTTTGACAATGGCTTAGTTTTAGTAGGTTATCTGCTGTAGAAAATATTAGTATTTGTTTTTCATTGTTTAGGTTGTCATATAAAAGGAAAGATACCTCATTATGTGTTATTTTTAAATGTTCATGTATTCCTATGTCTTGGCATCTTCTAGGAGCAGGAGGAGTATCGCTGGTGGCTTTTTTAGGTCATGTAATTAAATGTTTTAAAGAGGGTATAGGTGATAGTTGACCTGTGATGTGTTCGGGGACTTTAGATAGTATATCTTTTAGGATATTGGTTGTGGGCTTATGGGAACTAATGCTTGCCTGTCTTATATCCTGCAATAGATCCCTTACATGTATTTCTGTCACCTTTGGGCGGTGGTTGTGCTCTTCTACATTAATTGCAACATCATCTTTTGTGGTGACCCTCCCATTGCATGCATTAAAATAATAATTGGTACATTTCCGATTCACATTTTCTGTTGATGCACCTTCTTGGTTGTAGGTGTAGCCTATGTGACTTATGGGGCTTATTACGAGTGTGGCGGTCATAGGACAAGTCCAATGTCAAAATGTGGGTCCTTTTTCTAATCTTGCTTGTAAACTTTTACTTTGCTCACATTGAGTAGCATAAAAGCAGTATTATATTATTGCGAAAAATAGTCACAATTACACAAAATTGTACCTTTTTATAAGAAACACTGTGACTACATCAGGCCGGCCTGGCGCTGCTGCCCTAATTCTGCCATTGGTGTGCTGGACTTTTCAGCTCTGGGCAGGGCTCTGAGGAACCTGAGGCTCTGTGGCGTAGTAGACAGAGCCATGTGCTACAATACGGCTCTGAGTCCAATGCATGTTTCCAGAGCCCCTCTGTTTGTAGGGTGGCTCTCTTAGCAGATTTAAGGACTAGCTGAGGGTCTGACTTTACGGCGGCCCCAAACTACCAGCACTTAAGAAAATGGACATGTAAGAAAGAAATGGGTCACATTGACTTGCAGAGACAGATGGTCTACTGACCTATACAAAGACTGCCCAAAGGGAGCCCATTTAAAAAAAATTTGCTCAGGCATCCACTAGGTTGGTAGTGTGGATTTTTAGGCACATTTGTTTACTCTGTGCCTCTATTGATCTTTCAACTGGCTTCTTTTCTTGCCCGTACAATCTTTGCTACTTCAACTGTAGATCAGCTGCACCAAAACCTACTCATTAAACAACATTTGTGTACATCACAGTGGGAAAAATACATTGGTTCTGGACTGGGGCTGCACTGCAGCACAAAGGGCACATCAGTGCTGATTGAATCTAGTTGCGAGACACCGCACCACAACAGGAAGCTGATTTTAGAATTGTTTTGAAAAAAACTGTTTTTTGGTCTGACTATGCTGCTAAAAAAGGGGGGACTTTAGTAAAAATTGTTATGCAGCTAAAAAAGGGAGAATTTGGGTAAAATGAAGTAGTTTTTTTGCACAAGCACTTTCGATAGAGTCACCAGTTAGGTTGGCGTTCTAGTGTTTTACGTGGACCACCGCCATAAAAGACGGCTGGGGTGCGGGCGTGCGCCACACCAGAGGTGCACCAAGGCAAAGCCCTTCTGCACCTGTTCACGCCCAAATGGGACAAGGGGCCAGGAAACCTGCCCAAGTTTCCAAAACTAAGGTACAATACTCCTTACAACAGTGACTCACACTTAGGCCCTTGCCTACAGCTCACACATGACCCATCCTAAATTTAGAAAGTGGAGAACAGTAATGCCTGACTGGCAGTTTCTTGCTACACACAACTAAGGAAGACAGGTCGGATTACTTCCCGATAAAAGCTGGAATCTGTTTTTGATTAATTGCAGATCTCTTCCATGCCACAGACTTGAGTTATTAACTATGATCGAGGAAGAAAAACCAGAAGCCATATTCCTCATGGAAACATGGCTAAATGATAGCTCCACACCGTACATCAACCAAGCACTCCCTGCAGGCTTTTACATATGCATGAAAGATGGTAAAAATAAATTAGGTGGTGGCTTTCTTTTTATATTAAAACACTCATACAGTTGTGTGTATAATCCCCCCACCCATCTCTGACTGTGAGAACCTCTCTTTCACCATAAACCTGTCGCCTGCATGCTCCTTTTTTTACAGATCCCCAGGACCTTGCTCTAAGTTTGCTGAGGCCCTTCTGGACCTGATTGCTAGCCTAGCTATTGAAAAAGCGAATTTAACCCTTCTTGAAGATTTTAATGTTCATTTTGACGAGACCAACAACCCTGTTTCTGCAGTCATATTACATGACCTTGGGTCCCTTCAATTAACTCAAAGAATAGAAGGCCACACACACGACAGAGGGCACCTCCTCTGTCCTTTTTAGCACAACCCCAACATTAAGGTTAGGAAACCATGCCCTATGATGTGGACAGGCCACTTTATTGATTCCCTTTATGTTGGATGGTAACCCACCAATTACTGCCACTAAGCCAGGATTTAGAATTGACTGTAGATGGTCAAAACTTAACAAAGAGAAATGGACTGCTTCCTAAGCCTCAGCTAAACCAATTATAGGTGACAACCTCACGCCTGTCAATAATACATTTGAAGATTGGATTAAACAATCTCCTGATGAAATCATTCCAATCACCTCGATCAAAAGATGTCAAAAAGAAAAATCTGCACCATGGATTACCTCTCACCTTTTATCCTTAAAAACAGAATCCAAAAAAACTATAAAGGAAAAGGAGGAAAAACTATGAGAATCACCAGAAACACTCCTATCGGCTTGCAATTAGGAGCCACCACTTAAAATTAAAAAGGCTCAAGCCTCTTAATATGAAGCCAAAATTGATAAGGCAGCCAACTCATCAAAGGAACTGTTTAAAATCATCAAATCCCTTACCATACCAAGGTCAGGAAACAATCTCCCAGTTACTACAGTAGCATGTTGCTATGAACTTGCAACATTTTTTCAGAAAAAGATTTCTGACATATACTACACACTATAACAGACTAAAAATGCTATCGCTCTCCCCTCACAGAATCACTAGCCTAGCATACCCTTATTTGCTTGTCAAACTTCCCCCCCATTTCCAGTGAGGTATTCCCAGCACTATTCAGCAAGGTGAAATCGGGATCCCCTCTGGTCCCTGCACCACCCCACATACTTCTTCAAGGAGCCCAAGTTATCTTCCCTACACTATTGGACCTCCTCAATCTCTTTCCCATGACTGGACTCCCATTTGGAAACATGCGGTGGTCAAACCTCTGCTAAAAAAGTTATCTGGACCCCTCATGCCCCGGGAATTACAGGCCAATCTCACTGCTTTCAGCCATAGAGGTTTTGGAAAAACATGTTAATCAAAGTCTGTCCCTATTTCTTGAAAAATCTCTCTCCTTGACCCCACACAAATGGGATTCTGCCCACAACATAGGGGCTAATTATGATGTCGGTCAGAAAGGTTCTGAACGACATTCGGTTTTTCCTAACCCGTGTCGGAACCCATGTTTCCGACCGACTCGGAAACCTTTCTGACCGCCCGATTACGATGGAAGGTAACCATTTGGTCTTTCCGACTCGGTTCTGACAGGCATTCAGAGAAACCGAGTTGGTCAGAGCTGACTCGTACAGCTGTACGGACCGCGTTTCCGACCGAGCAATTATGATGTCTGATTCGGACAGCCTTTCCGACTCGGTTTGTCTGGCACGAAACGGCTGTCGGAAACTGACTTTGGGGGCCCGTAGCAGGCCCCCCTTCACCCAGAAGTCTCCGGTTAGGGCCCGTGGGGGTACCTATGGGTCCCCTCTTTCCAACCATGCACAGTGTGACAGGCACCATGGGGTGCCCACCACAGGGTGCAAGGTTTTCTGCGACCACCCCTTTTTTCAATGGGAGCCTGTGTTGTCAGTCAGAACACAGGCTCCCATTGAAGTCAATAGGAGTTCGACCGAACGGTGGTCGGAACCATCGTAATCGGTCAGTCAGACTCCCCGAATCCGAGTCAGTCAGAAACGGTTCCGACAATGAGTCAGTCAGAATGCTTTCCGACCGACATCTTAATGAGGCCCATAGTATGGAAACCGCCTTCCTAACAGTCACGGAGGAGCTAAAAATGCTGCTGGACCAGAGAGGAGCAGCTTCTATTATCCTCATTGACTTGAGCACAGCGTTTGATACGGTTGACCATGAAATACTTATACAAAGAATGAATGAAGCTGGAATAAAGAATGTCACTCTTAATTGGCTCACGTCCTTTTTAAAGGTCAGGTCATTTCAAAACTGTGAAAATGCATGCTACTCTGATGTTTTTCCCCTGAAGTGCGGGGTACCGCAGGGCTCTGCCCTCAGCCCCACACTTTTTAACCTATTCATGCGCCCGCTAGCGGACACTGTTCAGGAATTCAGGTTGTCGATCATTTCAAATGCCAATGACACACAACTGGTGTCTCCCTTACTCCTGGGAAAGGATCACATTACAGACAGATGTCTTCCTACCTAGAAAAGGTTGCTATGTGGACGGCAAACTGTTGTCTCAAACTTAATGGGGAAAAGACAGAGCTGATGATTCTGGGGAATGGACCAGACCCTCAAACATCTCTAGAATGGCTGGAGTGCTTGGGCAATCCACCCACCCCTTCCTCCACCATAAAAAGCTTAGGTATGTGGCTGGACAGTTCACTTTCTATGGATGCACAAAGAAAAAAACTTGCAGCAACCTGCTTTGGCATCCTTAGAACTCTTCGAAAAATCCTAGATCTTTTACCCATCACATCCAGAAGAGTTGTGGTCCAATCTCTAGTTCTCTCTCAACTGGATTATGGGAACTCCCTATACATAGGTTCCCCTAAATACTTTACAAAAAGACTCCAGGTCTTTCAAACTGTGGCAGCAAGGTATCTACACAATATCTCAAAACACGCCTCAGATAAAAATGCCTTTGCTTCTCTCCATTGGCTCATCTTCGATGAAAGGATACATTTAAAAACACTATGTCTTGCATTTAGAGGGCTTAACTCCAAAGTACCTGCCCTGATTAGACCACTATTGACAGCATACATCCCTAGTAGGCCTATAAGATCTTCTACCAACCCGACTCCTGAAGGTAGCTCGAATTCACAGATCTAGATGGGGCATAAGATCCTTCTCACATCTCATTTCTAAACTTTGGAACTCACTGCCCATAGAAATAAGAAGCCTAGACAATGAGACATGCTTTAGGAAACAGCTTAAAGCTTGATTCTACCCCTGCTAATCAAGACCTCTTCATATGGACCCCTGTTAGCTCATGTGCAATGCTATGGATCATCCAGCACTGGGAAGCCTTTGGGTAGCCATGTGGTTTAGAAGTCCACATAAAATAGAACACAGTAGAATAGTTGCATTTCATGCCTTACCTTTATTTATGCCAGTTTTAGGGTTATAAATCCTGATACTTCATTGTATTGATTGTTTCATCCACATAACAGCATTGTCCTCTATAGCTCCTATTACTTTGCATGTCTTTCGCCACTTTTTAATGTTGTGGCACACTTCCTGCACACTACCTTCCTGGGCTACTCCATACACAAGCCATTGTAGACACTATGGGCCTGATTATGATGGCGGTCGGACTTTTGTACAACCGTCATCCTATCAGGGATGGGACCGCCCGACTAGCTGTTGGCAGGCCCGCCATAGGGATTACAATGCGACCGCATTCAAGGCGGTCGCAATGTGTATTCTTTTTATTGCGGCATGTGCTGCGGGCTGCAGCACATGCCGCAATACAAAAAATACACATCTGACATACCCCTGCACTATGTGGCAGGCACCATGCGGTGCCTGCCATATGGTGCAGGGATATGTAGGGGGCACCATTGGTGCCCCCCAGGGCCCACATCAGAGGTCCAGGGGAGAAAGGGGGCCCACTACAGGCCCCCAAAGACCCTTTCTGCCAGCATTTTCATGGCGGGCTAACCGCGGGCAGGTGGAAAGGGACATTGTAATCCCTAAGGTGGTGCCTGAGCAGGCACCACCACTGTTGCAGGGATACAACTCCCTCCGATGCACCGACGGTCTCACCCGTCGGATGCGTGGTGCTCGTTCTCTCCGACTGCCAACCATCCGCTCGCCATTGTAATGTGGCGGGCGGACCTCCATAGTCCGATGGCGGTGGGACCGCCACCGACGGGCTGACGGTGGCGGTCCCACCACCATCATAATCAGGCCCTATGTTGCTTCTGGTTCTTTTTTCCGAATTTTGTTTCTCAATTGCTCAGGATGCTGTGCCTTCCTGGGCCAAATATCTCTCCCAGGGGAAAGGGAGAACTAATGATGCTGTTTATATGGGGCCCATACGTTTTAGACCGTATGCCAGTGTGCTCAATTTTGGAAAAAATGTTTTTCTTACTTATGCATTTTTCTGAACACTAGCAACTACATCCACCTCTGTTCCATCATACTCCCTCATTGTATGTTCCTGTCACGCATCCTCCCAATATCATACACTCCTCTAACATTATATGTCTATCACGTACTTATTCCACATCGCCCACTTGTCCATTATCCCCTATGAAACTGTGCATCATCCATTTATCAACCATTATATTCACAGCAACCATCATTAACTCACATCACAAATAAACTACTGATCAACAACCACTTATTACTAATCCGTATCAGTGAATCCAAACTCTTCTATCAAAGACTGAACAGCAGCCCCACACCACTACTCATGCATTCTCGTTATAGCATTAGCAAGTCACCACATGCCTCATCTTTTGTCACATCCTCATTGCCCGACAATATCACATCCAGCAGCCCACCTCGGTCCTACATACCTAACTGTTTTGCCACACCATACCCTTTCAATGCTTGGTACCATAATGTTTTTTGGGCATCACAGCCTGGCGTTGCACAGTACACCATAATACATATCACCTTAGCCATTATTTTACAGCAACCTTTCTTACTTCACACACTTCACCTATTCACAACAGCCCCTCTTTACAGCTCCGTTAGACCACTAAAAACCTCAGTTCCAAATCACGGCCTGACTAGGAGGCTGTGCATCTCATCTTGCAGCAGTACTACAGCAACTTGTTTCATCAATACATCCAACAAAACTCACCAACAACTCTCGCCGTTCAGTGACATTGTTTTGCCACACACATTTTGTATATCACAATCACAACTTCAACCACCTTGTTTTTGAGCTACCATTGTTTGATCTACTGAATTGTGATTCATAGTTACTTTGACCCTGTATGTATTCCCCTATATACTTAACATAAAACAGACTTTGAATCCAACACTGTGACACCTGCCATAATTTTGACCCCTTTACCTTCTTTATGACCTTTCTCCTAATTTCTAAATGATCTATATTAATATGAATCTATATAGTCCTGCTTTATCAACGGTCATTCAGTTAGCATTAAATAAAGCGAATTAACTTTGGATCCGAAAATACAAACACATAAACAAAAATAAACAATACAAGTTTTTTCCCAATAGTCAATCACTAGATGTAGGAGATTCAAAAACTGACATATATGCAAAGACAATAAAGAAAAGTGTATTAAGAACAATACATGAATCGCCATGATGGAATTCACTCTAGAGGAAATACAGAACCTTCAAAGCAAGCAGCACACACTGATGAAAATGTACATGTGATATATAGAAACTTAGAAAATTGAAGCTACAGTGCAAACCAGGAAAGGTAAAAACTTTCAGGTTCAGACTACCTACAATGGTTGGTTTTGTATTGTTGAAATTATTTTATCAGATAATCTAAGATAAAGTGACTGCACAGGTTTGGCGACAGGTTTGGCGACAGGTTTGTTAACATCAAGAACATATGAGGAAATATGTCCCAACAGATAACAGTTTTACAGCAAATAAATCAGTATAGCCAATTAAAAAGCCTTAAGTCAAGAAGGTTCAAGTCCAGTAAGTTTAGAAACCATGAAGGTTTTATTAAATAATTGAAGCGGAATACAGAATGCAAAAATATTGGTTAGTCAAAATGCATTGTAAATCAATGTGGGCAATTAGAATAAGGCTCAATCAGATGCAGCAAAGAGTCTGACATGAAGTCGAGTCCCAGTGCAAAATCTTTGCAAGTCCTAAGCAAGATCTATACTGACGACGGTTCACTCTCTATATCAGGGTGGGCCAAACTCTGGCTCACCTCCAGAACTGAGCCTTTTTCTAGAAAAATACACAGCTATTTCGCATTGTCAGTGTAAGGTAATCACATCATTGTTCAGATTGACAAATCAGAATACAAATTATACTGCAGCATCATCTAACACTATCCGAACACATGACTATTAATATGAACCGTTTTGATCTAATGTCATTGGATGTGTCAGTATAATTCTAGTAACATTGAAAAGAATGACATTCTCAAATTATGAATAGGCTTACAGTACTACAGGCAGGATTAGCCTTGAAAAAAGCTTCCTCCGGAGTTGTTTGAGTACAGCAGGTCAATACAGAGCATTTCATGGTGCACATTTTGGCACAATGAATGTGAGGAATAATGAAAACACACATACATCATGGCTGTGTTAAAATTCAAGATGGAGGTTAGACCTAGTTTGGACCTTTTTAGTCAAGCACTGGAAAAATATGGTTTGACAAAGTGCAGTGCTTTCAATTAAATGCGAAAATGTTCATAATATTAGGCACATATTTTTTATATATCAGAAGATTGTTCTCAGTACTTAACATGTAACCTGACCAAAAGATCTTAACAAAAGAATACATTTGGGCTAACACTTGGTAGTGTACCAATCTGGTTCTCAAAGTTGTTGACTACGCTCTAAGTGTCTTTGATGAAGTTCAAGTTTGCCTGTTAATACTCCTTGACCAATCCTGTATTTCATACCATAGACCATGACATCCTCCTAAATTTTCTAATAGACAAAGGGGCATCGGAGATACCATTTTCATGTGGTTCCAAGCATATCTAACAAACAGTTTCCCATGAAGGCAGCTATTTCTCAGCCCCTACAGCTGTCCCTTCGAAGTTACCCAAAGTTCAGTCCTTGTCCTTTTAATCTTAACCTCTTGTGTCGGGCCTTTTGGTGAGATATATAAACAGACAGGCATCTACTATGCATCTTTACCTAAGGGATGACAGCACAGAGTGTATCAACTCGCTGGCTTTCACCCTTACCAAAATCAGGTCATGGATGTCTCAAATGAAACAACTCACAAGAGATTCTTCAAGGATGGGTAAGCAAATTACATGTTGAGTTTGTCATGGACTAACTGGTGAAAAAATTGCCACAATTAAAACATTAATATCATAATTATATTGAAAGGTTTATTTGACTTTAAACAGAGAATGGAAGGTGCACTCGTTTCAAAGTAAAGTCAATTTCTCACAATTCCGAAATTAAACGGACGTGTGAGCAGGTGCTGGTTACGATGACATGCACGGAGGACCTTCCGGATCATTAGTTTCTACGCCTATCCGCAGATATATTTTTGATGTGGATAAAGTTACGACTATTATGTCCTATTATCGACAAAAAGCTCACACGTCCGTTTAATTTCGGAATTGTGAGAAATTGTTTACATTTATTTATGAGGGAGGTCTTCTTGCCGCATAGAAGTTACTAAAGATAGTGTCATATGAAAGGCCATTGATGATATTGGATTTTGAGGCCCATCTTATACCCAATGTGCTTAGAACCCTTGAGATATAAGATCCCTGATGAAGTTCCCCCTGGCAAAGAAATGGGAACGAAACGCGTTAGTTGTGCGCCAGTTTTTAAAGCTTGATTGAATAAAAGAACACTTTTTGAATATACTATTGCCGCAGATTGACTTTACTTTGAAACGAGTGCACCTTCCATTTTCTGTTTAAAATTGGCCCCTGCATCACACCTTTGGACGGCGGGTGTGGGAAGAGATAGCACCACTGTACGAATTACTAGTACTCATGGACTGAATGTGCTTGACCTTGGTCTGCCGTTTGTTTTTCCATTTACGGTTTATTTGACTTTGTAGGCATCATAAAAAGCTATAGCTTGATGGGAAATCCTCTTCACACAGGGGGGTTAGGTAAACATGACAGAAAGTTACTGTTCGTTGCCAAGTTGATATCTTGCTCATTAATTTAAAAAAGATAGAAAGAGTTACTCTTCCACAATTGTCTCTTTAGAAGACTTTTTTTTTAGAATCTCTGCATTGCAATATGATATATTTTTCCACAATATCTTCCTAAAATCGCTTACAAAATGAACAAAATTGAAAGTCTTATTCAAATATTTAGAAAACTATTTTCGAAATGGGGATAAGCATGAAAAATAGAGCCATTGGTTTATGAATAGGGACTATCTGAAAAGATCATATGGGTGATGGGAAAGGTTTTGGCAGATAGTATTGTTTATTTTGCAATCAACCTTACCCAAATATGCAAGCCTATTCCATTCTCAATTCAGAAGTAGTTCTGTTTATATTTTGCAGTAACAATGTTTTGTTTTGACAGTTTTATAAACATTGCACTTTTGCACACAATTCCCACTAATTTCTGAGTTGAATTCAAGCAAAATTTTGGACAGAGTATATGAGTTTTGCACATTTTTCCTTTTTCCTGGTGGTCTTCATCTACCCGTCCAAATCCAGACCCTCACTCATCCCAATATGCCTCTCTCATCTTTCCACTAGTCCTTCTAGCCCGCCACATGTCCTTTTTATAGATCAATACTTTCATGCAATCCATCCACCCACATACTCCTGTAACCACCTAAACAACTGAGTATGCATGGTATACATACCTGTCTGCTTGGTGTTGTGAGTGTATGTGTGTATGTGTGACTGCGCCTGTTTGTGTGTGTTGGACTCTACATGTTAACTGTGTGTGTACATAAGTATCTTTATGTGCTTGGTCTGTATGTGCATCCATACAAAGATATCTCTCAACACATAAAGCCATTACAAAACAAATATCAATATAAAGAGGCGTGAACCGTTGGCTTTATCAATACTCTTTATTTAGGGGCTGTAAACAGTCACACAAAGTTTAAGCATTAAAGATACTTGTTTACTTTACAGCCTAATTCAGGCTCCTGGTCTTTCTCCCTTAGTTCCCACACCCAATTCAGGTGAGATGGGCCTCTGAAATAGCATTGAAACTTGTTTCAAGCACATGCCTGCCAGCTGTACAATGTTTACCAGGCTCCAATTCTGCAGACCTACTCACAAACATTAAAGACAAGGGATCTGAACGACAAAAATGCCTGGCGGTGGTTATGTTGTTTTTCAAAACTTTACAAAAGGAGATGATGGACGGAACGTTTGAGCCAATCAAACACTCACCCCCAGTCAACTGATCTGGGTTTAATCCATCATCATTCTTTAGCTCACTCCACCACCCCAGTTCAGACATGGCCATATGCAAATCAGTCTGACCCTGTGCCTCATGGGAACAGTCCAGCCCGAACTGCCAAGCCATGTCTTCCTGGACCGGAAACAAGCATCCTAGGACCGGTTTCTGGCATTCCAGCCGTCATCAGCCAGGCTTGCTTGAATCCAGTGGCAAAGTGAGCAAGGGACCCACGTCTGGGCATACCCCGCCAACTTAGGGCGAACAAAGCGATACAAAAGGAGATGATGGACGGAACGTTTGAGCCAATCAAACACTCACCCCCAGTCAACTGATCTGGGTTTAATCCATCATCATTCTTTAGCTCACTCCACCACCCCAGTTCAGACATGGCCATATGCAAATCAGTCTGACCCTGTGCCTCATGGGAACAGTCCAGCCCGAACTGCCAAGCCATGTCTTCCCTGGACCGGAAACAAGCATCCTAGGACCGGTTTCTGGCATTCCAGCCGTCATCAGCCAGGCTTGCTTGAATCCAGTGGCAAAGTGAGCAAGGGACCCACGTCTGGGCATACCCCGCCAACTTAGGGCGAACAAAGCGATACAAAAGGAGATGATGGACGGAGCGTTTGAGCCAATCAAACACTCACCCCAGTCAACTGATCTGGGTTTAATCCATCATCATTCTTTAGCTCACTCCACCACCCCAGTTCAGACATGGCCATATGCAAATCAGTCTGACCCTGTGCCTCATGGGAACAGTCCAGCCCGAACTGCCAAGCCATGTCTTCCCTGGACCGGAAACAAGCATCCTAGGACCGGTTTAAACCCAGATCACTTGACTGGGGGTGAGTGTTTGATTGGCTCAAACGTTCCGTCCATCATCCCCTTTTGTATCGCTTTGTTCACCCTAAGTTGGCGGGGGTATGCCCAGACGTGGGTCCCTTGCTCACTTTGCCACTGGATTCAAGCAAGCCTGGCTGATGACGGCTGGAATGCCAGAAACCGGTCCTAGGATGCTTGTTTCCGGTCCAGGGAAGACATGGCTTGGCAGTTCGGGCTGGACTGTTCCCATGAGGCACAGGGTCAGACTGATTTGCATATGGCCATGTCTGAACTGGGGTGGTGGAGTGAGCTAAAGAATGATGATGGATTAAACCCAGATCACTTGACTGGGGGTGAGTGTTTGATTGGCTCAAACGTTCCGTCCATCATCCCCTTTTGTATCGCTTTGTTCACCCTAAGTTGGCGGGGGTATGCCCAGACGTGGGTCCCTTGCTCACTTTGCCACTGGATTCAAGCAAGCCTGGCTGATGACGGCTGGAATGCCAGAAACCGGTCCTAGGATGCTTGTTTCCGGTCCAGGGAAGACATGGCTTGGCAGTTCGGGCTGGACTGTTCCCATGAGGCACAGGGTCAGACTGATTTGCATATGGCCATGTCTGAACTGGGGTGGTGGAGTGAGCTAAAGAATGATGATGGATTAAACCCAGATCACTTGACTGGGGGTGAGTGTTTGATTGGCTCAAACGTTCCGTCCATCATCCCCTTTTGTATCGCGTTTTTCAAAACTTGTCATAACTGTCTATATGCGAACATTTCTACAACCTTCTTAGAAAAGATACTTGATTGCTGGAGGTCTATTTTTGTGAGTCAGTCGGCTGAAGAATGTTTTGCACACACCTCCCTTTCACAGCTGACATGCCAGTATTATTTTTTTAATTTTTTGGTTTTCCATCCTATGGCACATTTTCATCTGAAATATAGATAGATAGCTGGATGAATGGATGGATAGATTACAGTTAGGTCAGTGTTTCCATGGGAAATGCCTTTGTTGTTTTTTTTGTTCTGCTAATAACTTTGGCTCCATTTGACGACTCTTTGCCAAACATTCCAAAGAAGTGCTCCTTTTTGCCTTGTTTGTACATGGAAAGTTTAGGGGTGATCTGTCAAGTGGGAGCCGAGAAAATGAGGCGTACAAAACCCCAAATCTCCATTTATTTTCCACAGAATTTCGTAAAAAGCACTGCCGCCAAAACTGCTGAACGGAATAACGCCAAATTTGGCAGGAAGCTCTATCTTGGTCGAGAAAGCATGCTTTTTTTTGATTTGGTGTAAATCCGTTCAGTAGTTTTTGAGATTTTATGGTACAAAAATATTTGTATTCTGGATGGTTGGGTTCGAAGGAATACTCGCAACAGTCCATTGAACCCACTTTTAATAAATAGAACATTTTAATTGGCCCATCTGGCTTTTTTTCCCTTGGGCCAATTCGCTCCCTCGGGAGACACGCTACCCCGAGAGCGAGTCCTCTGGCTGCATGCAACATGAAGAAACTTAGGGACATAGGGTCAGATATACAAACCATTTTCTGGTTGCAAGCGGCCCAATTCTCAGAATCGGACCATTTGCCATTCGGTAACTTGTTACCTCATCTCAATTTGCATTTGTGATTCGATATTTGGAAGGGGTGTCTTTTAGGCGTCCCTTCCAAATACCGAATCGGTATGGTATGTATTACTGCTTTGCGACTGAATTCCAGTAGCAAAACAGTGATACTTAACCACCATTTCAAAAGTGGTGATACGCATTCGCAAATGGTAAGGGGTCACCACAGGACCCCTTTCCTTTGAGAATGTAAAAAATAATATTTTTTAAGAGAAGGTAGTGGTGCAACGGACCACTGCCTGCTCTTTAAATACTTAAACTTAAACGTTTAATTTTCCTTTTTGAAACACATCCCATTTTCCTTTAAGGAAAACGGGCTGCATTTCAGAAGAAAAAAAAAATCTTTATTTAAAAGCAATCACAGACACAGTGGTCTGCTGAACCCAACAGGCCACCATCCCTGTGATGGCTGTGATTCCTAATGGGTCGCAAATTGCGACCTACCGCATTAATATTCATGAGGTAGGTCGATTTGTGACCTAGTAGGAATCACTATTTGGAAATAAAAAGGGTCATACATTAGGAATACCGATTTCCTAATTGCGATTGGGAGATAATCACAATTTGGAAATCGGTATTCCTAATGTTGGTACAATTGGTCCTTAGGCCCCTGACCTGAGTTTATTGGTAAAAAATAATATAAGAGGGCAGGGTATGAATACCCTGCCCTCCTAAGCCCTGGGGGTGGGGGCAAAGGGACCCACTTGGACCAAAATATATAAAAAAAAGCCAGGACTCCTGCAGGATTCAGCTTTTAAAAATAAAACTAAAACGCCTGCCGGCAATTTATATTTTAATATTTGGAACCCAAAAGCTGGGGTCTTTATTTCAAGTATTTGTGGAGCAGGGCATAAGTAGAGCCCCCCTCCCCGAGCCAGTCCTGGCCCCCGAAACCTCATCCCCCACAGTCAATTCACGTGAAAGAGGGGAGGGGTACATGTGGCCTCAGTGAAACCCCGGGGACCCCATCCCCGGGGTTGATTTCAAATTAAAGGGGAGGTGGTGCGTGGCCCCATCCCTGAGCCTGTAAAGGCCCCGGCTCAAACACTGTGCACAGGGGAGTCCACCCCAGGACACAGTAGTTCCCCTGCTGTAAGAGCGCTGGAAGGGAAACATATATGAGCTCTGACTCATCGGGAGCATTTTTAAAGCTCCCGTCTTGCAGGAGCAAACATGCCTTCCCTGTTCGCAGGAACACGGAAACTTAGATTGCTCCGGCCAGGCGGGAGCAATGCCAGCTCTCGTACCACCCAGGATTGGTGCTTTTGCGGAGCCAGTGGGCCGCGAGGACCATGGGACTCCCACTTGGCCCCCAACATACTGTTTGGTGAGTGAACGGGGTGGGCATTAGGGCACCCACCCAGGAGTACCTGAGGCCCCTGGGAATGGGGTCCTAGGGGCCGATAGTGGTTTGGGGAAGGGGGCTGGGTACCCCAATCCCTTTAAAATATATATTTTAGCCCAGGGATGGGGTTCCTGGGGCCACTATTGGCTGGGGGAGGGGGCCATGCATCCTCCTCCTCATTACAAATAACTTTTGGCCCTGGGGAATGGGGTCTGTGGGGCCACTGTTGGCTCATGGAGGGAGGCTAAGCGCCCCTCCCTTTAATAAAAAAAAGATATTCCTGGGGATGGATTCCCTGGGGCCCTTAGTAGCTGAGGGAGGGGGGTCACATGCCCCAGTCCCCTTTATAAAAAAGCAAAGGCCTGGGGGATGAGGTCCCGGGGCCCAAAGTGACTCAGGGAGGGGGGCCTCACAATTCTCTTCCCCTAAGAAAAACATTGGCCCCAGGGTATGGGGGTCCCCATTGCCCAAATTGGCTCTGAGAGGGGGGACCACACGTCTCCCTCCCCTTAAAAAAAAAGGATTGGGAGATAATCACAATTAGGAAATCGGTATTCCTAATGTTGGTACAACTGGTCCTTAGGCCCCTGCCCTGAGTTTATTGGTAAAAAATAATATAAGAGGGCAGGGTATGAATACCCTGCCCTCCTAAGCCCTGGGGGCGGGGGCAAAGGGACCCACTTGGACCAAAATATTTTTAAAAAAGCAGGACTCCTGCAGGATTCAGCTTTTAAAAATAAAACTAAAACACCTGCCGGCAATTTATATTTTAATATGTGGAACCCAAAAGCTGGGGTCTTTATTTCAAGTATTTGTGGAGCAGGGCACAAGTGGAGCCCCCCCTCCCCGAGCCAGTTCTGGCCCCCGGAACCTCATTCCCCAGAGTCAATTCACGTGAAAGAGGGGAGGGGTACATGTGGCCTCAGTGAAGCCCCAGGGACCCCATCCCCGGGGGTTGATTTCAAATTAAAGGGGAGGTGGTGCGTGGCCCCATCCCTGAGCCTGTAAAGGCCCCGGCTCAAACACTGTGCACAGGGGAGTCCACTCCAGGACACAGTAGTTCCCCTGCTGTAAGAGCGCTGGAAGGGAAACATATATCAGCTCTGACTCATCGGGAGCATTTTTAAAGCTCCCGTCTTGCAGGAGCAAACATACCTTCCCTGTTCGCAGGAATACGGAAACTTATATTGCTCCGGCCAGGTGGGAGCAATGCCAGCTCTCGTACCACCCAGAATAGGTGCTTTCGGGGAGCCGGCGGGCTGCGAGGACCATGGACTCCCACTTGGCCCCCAACATACTGTTTGGTGAGTGAACGGGGTGGGCATTAGGGCACCCACCCATGAGTACCTGAGGCCCCTGGGAATGGGGTCCTAGGGGCCGATAGTGGTTTGGGAAAGGGGGCTGGGTACCCCAATCCCTTTAAAATATATGTTTTGGCCCAGGGATGGGATTCCTGGGGCCACTATTGGCTGGGGGAGGGGGCCAAGCATCCTCCTCGTCTTTACAAATAACTTTTGGCCCTGGGGAATGGGGTCTGTGGGGCCACTGTTGGCCCATGGAGGGAGGCTAAGCGCCCCTCCCTTTAATAAAAAAAAGATATTCCTGGGGATGGATTCCCTGGGGCCCTTAGTAGCTAAGGGAGGGGGTCATATGCCCCAGTCCCCTTGATAAAAAAGGAAGGGCCTGGGGGATGAGGTCCCGGGGCCCAAAGTGACTCAGGGAGGGGGGCCTCGCAATTCTCTTCCCCTAAGAAAAACATTGGCCCCAAGGTATGGGGGTCCCCAGGGCCCAAATTGGCTCTGAGAGGGGGCACCGAACGTCTCCCTCCCCTTAAAAAAAAAGGCCCCGGGATGGGGTCCCTGGGGCCTGAAGTGACTTGGGGAGGGGGCTGAGCCAATGAGTTGAACGCAGGGCCTGGTCACAGGCCAGGCACTGGGGCCAACCTCACACCGTGCACAGCCAAAGGTTGTGTGCGGCGTGAGGTTGGCTGCCTGCTGGGGTTTGGCTGCCTGCAGGGGGTGGGCTTTACATATGAGAATAAAATATTACTTTATGTTAAGAAAATCCTAGAAATTCACTGAAAAAAACAAAGGTTAAAGTGACGTTATATTTAGGTGAAAAGTTCACTGACAACGTAATGTTTTAAACAAATAAATCCACTGAAATTCAGCAGTTATAGTTATCTCTAGTAACTATAACTCGTACTCTAAGGTAACTATAACACACATTCTCACCATCTACTGCTAATTACCCCACATATTACATCACTCATGACATGTTCTATAACATCATTGATAACATCACTGCAATATTTGAATACTATCATTAATGAGAAGACTGTGCATGGCAGGGGTGGGTATAGCGTCAACTTAACCTTTGTTTTTTCTGTGATATATATATATATATATATATCAGGAATCCTCGTCTGCCTGCTTGCCTGCTTGCGTCTCCTTCGTGGAGAGAAAGCGAGAGTGGACCCATTTTGGTGCATAAAGTGTTTATTTTGCGCTCACACCAAATCCGCCATAACGCGTTTCGGCCGTTGCCGGCCTTGATCACATGACAACGTATATATATATTTTATACTGACGGTCGCCAGTAGATAGCTATAGTTAGGACCAAAGTTTCCATAGGAAAAGCATTTTTTGTTTTGCTAATAACTTTGGCGCTGCTTGAAGAATCTTGGCTAAATTTTCACAAAACTTCCCCTTTTTGGTTCAGCTACTGTGTTGAAAGTTTTGGGGTGATCCATGAAGCGGGGGTTGAGAAAAAAGGGGAGTCCCAAAACGCGTTTTCCTCATGTTATGGCTATGGGCATTTTTCATTTTTTGAGCACGACTACAGCCCGAACTGCTGAACGGATTTTCAGCAAATTTGGCAGAAACCTAGATGTTGGTCCAGAAAGCGTGCTTTTTGTGATTTGGTGTAAATCCGTTCAGTAGTTTCAGAGAAATTAAAGTTTAAAAAATATAGATATCTGGGGAAGCGAGTCCTTGCAGTGGACTCGTGGATCCTACTAAAATTTGATTGGCTGCCAACACTTCCTGGTTGAAGACATCTTGGGACTCGGCTTAAAGCCGAGTCCCAGAAAAAAAGTAAAAAGTAGAGAAAGGGGGCAGGGTAGGAATATCCTGACCCCCCAGATATGATGGGTGGTCCCGTAGGAACTCCGCCAGGGTTTAAAAGCTTTTGTTTTTATTTTGCGAGGACTCGCGGGTGGATCTGCAGATCCGTGGCAAAATTAAAAACAAAAAGCCCTCCCCCGCAGCCCCGGGGACCACAACCTCCCCGGGGCATACTGATGGGGAGGGCCCGCACTAATAAAATGAATGGGGGGAAGCCCCGCTTCCCTTTAAAAAAAAAAAAAAAAAGTCCGGCAACACGCCGGAGGCCCCACCCCCTTTCTCCACCACTCTGCAAACATGCCTTCAAGCGCGCTGCTGGTGGAGGGATGGCTGTTGAGGGTCCTTAGGGGCCAACAAGACCTCCTGTTGCCTCCAGTAAGCCCCACACAGTGGGATTGCTGAGAGGTGGTCGGAGGCCACGCCCCCTTTTCCCACCACTCTGCAAGCGCGCATCTCGGCACACTGCTGGTGGGTGGGTGAGGTCCCCTTGCCTCCTGAGGGCCTCAGGACTAAAGTGGACTTCTTCCCCCAAGCAGCAGTGCTCCAGAAGGTGCGTTTGCAGAGTGGTGGAGAAAGGGGGCATGACCTCTCAGCAATCCAGCTGTGTGGGTCTTACTGGAGGTAACAGGAGGGCTAGTTGGCCCCCAAGCACCCTCAAGAGCCAAGGGGACTTCATTCCCCAACTAGTAGTGCACCAGGAGGCGCGTTTGCAGAGTGGTGGAGAAAGGGGGCGGGGCCTCCGGCGAGTTGCCAGGCTTTTTTTTTTTTAAAGATATCACCAACTCCTTGCACACACCAAGGAAGACGAAACTGCCTGGGATGTTTTCAAGTTTTAATGTCATGCAATGAAACACGTTCCGGTGACCCTGCAGCCTTGCTCACCGATACATTTGCTCTTACGTGACATGTTAAGAACCAGTGAAAACAGACTATGTCGGAGCAGAGTGATATACTTACATACTGTTTTAAATTTTTATAAATCACGATAATGCATATTTTATTAATGCATTAAAATCACCCTTTTCAAACGACCTGCTTGTGCGTTTCTCTCCAATACTGCCCTTGACAGGCTTTGGCTGACGTTGTGTTAGCGTGGCCATTGTAACAAATGCATTAGTGGACATGTAGTTCCTATTTGTATTCACTTCCACGTGTCGTGTTGACAGTCAGTGAGAACAAAATATATTCAAACAAAATACTACAATTACATGCTGGTTTTCGTGAATTACGCTCTGCATTTCAACTCTCACGCCTTAAACATCTCATTTATACATTTCTTTCTAATATCACCCTTGGTGGGCTGAGGCTTTCATTGTCAATATGTGCATGGTGTCAAAAACATATAAATGGACATATTGTCCCACCTATGTTCCCACATTTTGTATACCAGCTAATCCAGCCAGTGGTGGACTAAAGCTTTGTTCTATTGGCTGGCTATGTGTCCATGAGGTGTTAATAATGTCCCTGTGGGCTGGGGCTACCCATGCTTATGACAATGTGTGAGCTGCCTCTCTCACAATTCATATTTGTTAGTTTCTGGGTATCACTCTCCTCAAAACTCCTAATATGTAATTAGTGAAAAATAATAAAAAATAAAGCAAATTGGGGGGCGTGACCAAGCAAGATGGCCGAACGGACATGATCCGTTACGGCTCAGTTGCCAGCCCGCTGCCAAGTAGCGCTTGTCGAGCTCCAGCATAGCCGGAAACTCAGATATGGGGCCATGAAGTTGCGAGGAGACGGAGGAATCAGCAGAGACCGCCAGTGACCGCGCAGTTCGAGAAATCGCGCCGGGTGGAAAGAAGAGGGGGCGTGAATCAAGATAGCGCCGTCCCACCGCGCCTACCGGAATTGAGCTGTAGACGGGAGAAAGGGCCGAGAACCATCAGAGAAGGAGCTCTGAGTAGCAGCCTGCAGTCGGAAGGGGTGATCTCGGCAGATCAACAAGCGTGAGCCAGAAGAGCAGAGCCCGGGGGCACGGAAGGAAACACCGGCCGACTGAAGCAAGAACTCCGAGGAGGTGAGTGGACTTGAGGGGACCCCCCCGGGGCACACTGGTTTCTGACCTACGGCATTGGCGCGAGGGGTGCTCCAAGAAACGAGACTAGATCGAGGGTGGAGAGGCCCCTAAGTCACCCCTCCTGACCCCAAAATGGCGACCGTCGCACCTCGTTCCAGGTACAACACGGGGGTGCTTTGGAGGCCCCCTGAGTGGGAAAAGCGGCAATAGCGGGGCTCCAGGAAAGGACCTGGGAATCTGTGAAGAGGGCCCGGACATGCGGAGCCGCAGGAGCAATCACTCCTTGCCTGACCCCAAGATGGCCGCAATAGGAGACATTCACCACGAGGAGCCCCACCGCAGCATGCTCTGAGAAGGGTCAAGGGACACATCGGAGCCTCTCCAAAAGCACGACAAAACGTAAAGGCTTGGTGTGGGCTCCACTGGTGAGTGAGGGAGTGAGGGATTCCTGGGAGGAGGGCGAAGACCGCAACTATGCCACCTAAAGAAGCCCTACCCAAGGTATCAAACTACTTTGCTCTGGCAGAGAAAAGGCAAACGGGCGAGCAGGGGAGTGCTGAATCTGGAATGGTGCTGACTAAGGAGGACTTGCTGACGTCCTTGAAGGACTTCAAGATGGAGCTGCGTAGTGAACTAAAGGGCGATCTTCAGGCCTCAATGGAACAACTGAAATCGGACCTATCAGAAAGTATGACCACACTGCAGCAAGATGTGGACTCTATAGGGACACGATTATTGGAGACGGAGGCCCAAACACAAGAGCTAGACAAAAGAGTGACGGTCACACAAGACAAGGTACAGCACCTACACACGCAGCTGCAATTGGCACTACTGAAGAACGAGGACCTGGAAAACAGGTCAAGGAGAGACAATAAATGTATTAGAGACCTGGAGGAGGGGGCGGAAGGACCCGATCTGGAGGCTTTTATAGAGGGGCTCTTTGCGGAGATCCTTGGTCCAAAGCAGATGAAGATCAAAATAGAAAGAGCGCATAGGGTTGGGCCAGCCGCTCCCGGGGAGAGAAGGCGCACTAGGGACATATTGGTCAAACTCCACTCGTTCAAAGCTAAATAAGCCATACTACGAGAATCCAGAAAGAAGGACGCCATCTCCTTCCAGGGGTTTCGATGCGCACTCTTCCAAGACCTGGCGCAGGCGACCCCACAATGACGGCAAGCCTTCAAGTCGCTCACAGAGAAATTACGCGCAGAACAGGTGAGATACCGGTGGACATACCCATTTGGATTGGCCTTCGAATACCAGAATAAGCAATGCCATGTCACAGAGCTCAAGGAAGGGCTGGAGATTCTGGGTCTGCCGCTACCTGAAGAGGAAGCCTCCAGCACAACGGAAAGAGCAGGAGAAGCGACTCAACCGAAAGCAACATCGTGGAGAGCGGTTTCTAAAGGTCGTCAAGCCAAGACCTGACCCAAGACAAAGAGGAGCGGTTACTTAGCCACAGGCTGGACTACCGGACAGAATCCTGAGGTGGGGGGTGCTGAGCCGCAAGTTATGGCATCATGGCTGCAGACCTTGAGGGTGAACTGAGACAAAGACATCCTAGCTGTACACTTCGATGCGGTCCCGCCGGAACTCTTACAACACACTGAACTCTGTCTGTGATCGGCTATGTTGTAAATTCTATAGCAACAGCGGGGCAAAGGGCTTGGGCCCTGGCCACGACCGACGCCCACAGCCTTGATCGATGCCAAAGCGGGGAACCGGGTGGTCCCGCTTATCAGGTTTACTTTTTCCTAACTTGTTGGTTGTTTGTCCTCAGCGGGGTGTTATTTTATGGGGGGGGGGGTGGAGAAGCGAGACCAGGGAGACACAGGAGGATCTACCTTACTGCAGCGAAGGGAATGAGATTGGTAGGGAGCAGGCCCATGTACAGACAAGACCAGGAGAACAGGAGCCAGGGGCACTCCAGGGGACACAATGGGCGGGTGGTAGAGGTAGCTTAGTGACATGATAACGATTGCTTCATGGAACGTAAAAGGGCTGAACTCACCGCTTAAATGCCAAAAGGTCTGGAAGTATCTGTTGGATCACCAATTTGAGGTGGTGGCCCTTCAGGAGACACATTTTAAAAGATTGGAAGAAATGAGGCTTAGGCACAATAGTTACTCACTGATATATAGATCATCTGCCAAAACAAAACATAACGGGGTGGATGTATTGTTCCATAATAACATCGAATTCCAACCAGAGGGGATAAAGACGGATAGGGAGGGGCGGGTGGTCATGGTAAAAGGGAATCTCAGGGGGAGGGAAGTCACCTTTGTCTCGGCCTACGTCCCAAATACTGGCCAGGTTGCTTTTGTACGTACTCTACTAGATATGGTGGGGGGTTTTGCCGAAGGCCAGATAATTTTGATGGGGGACTTTAATCTTACCTGGCACCCAACAGAAGACAGCACCCACCCCCATAGTGCGGCAGGCGGAAACTTTCCTAACGCACTGAAGCAGGCATTTCTGGACCTGGAACTCGAAGACGCTTGGAGGGCACTCCACCCGACTGCTAAAGATTATACATATTTCTCACACGCCCACCAGACTTATTCCCGGTTGGATTACATTTTCCTGTCCCAAGGGCTACGGGGAGCGCTCCAAGGAGCCAAAATTCTTCCCTTATCGCTGTCAGACCGTAGTCCTGTCGCTATATGCCTTCAATGGGGGGGAAACAACAGGGACCCCCGAGATGGTACTTCCCAGTTTCATTGACACGGGATAGATTGCTCAGGGATGAGTTGAGGGTGGCGATCAATGAATATTTCCAGATAAACGTTCCAAGTGATACGTCTCCCCAAATCAACTGGGATGCTTTCAAAGCAGTCCTGCGGGGGAAATGCATTGCAATGGTCTCAGCTTTGAATAAGCAGAGAGCAAAGGAAAGGGTTGACCTAGAAGCCACTCTCGCCCTGACAGAAAGCGAATACAAAAAGGCTCCCACGCGCGTTTTGAAGCACCAACTGAGTGCACTGAAAGGGAAACTAGGTGCAATATACACCAATAGAGCTGAATTCACAATGCTCCGAATTCAGCGCAATGCGTATGCCCAGGGCAACAAAGTAGGCACTCATCTGGCACGGCAGCTCTGGGAGAAAAGGGAAAGGGAGTATATCGGGGGTATCAACAGAGGCGACGGGGAGATAGAACATGACGACCAGACCAAGGCTACGATCTTCGGCAACTTTTACCAAGAGCTATATATATGGCTGCCCCCCATGATGCTAAAGCCCAGACAGACTACTTGGCTCCCCTGACGCTTCCACAGATATTGGCCATATGGAAGGAACAGTTAGATGCCCCAATATCGGAGGAGGAGGAGGTGAGACAAGCCATCAAGGCCCTAAAGCCCCATAAGTCTCTAGGAACTGATGGATTGACTGCTCACTTTTATAAAACATACGCACCCGAACTGATTCCACATATGACAGCTTTATTCAATGACATAGCGTCTGGACAGGGGGTGACATCGTCCATGGCAGAGGCACTGATTACAGTGATACCAAAACCAGGGAAGAACCCCCAACTCTGTGCGTCCTACAGACCAATAGCGCTGCTTAATATGGATGCCAAACTCTATTCAGAAATCCTAGCGTCCCGCCTAGAGAATTTAATGCCCAACATTATCCACCCGGATCAATCCGGATTCATAAAAGGGCGACAAACACACGATAATATACTCAGGACACTGCATCTTGTGGAAAAGGTGTCCAGGTTCAAAATCCCAGTGGTATTAGTAGGGCTAGACGCAGAGAAAGCCTTTGACAGGGTGGACTGGCATTTTCTGTTTCTCACTCTAGAACGCTTTGGTTTCGGGGAAAGGTTTATCAAAATGATTAGAGCTAACTATATGAGCCCAAGTTCTAGGGTCCAGGTAAACGGGGTGAGCTCAAACACCTTCAAACTGGGCTGACTCACACGACAGGGGTGTCTGCTTTCCCCCTTACTGTTTGCCCTGAGCATTGAGCCGCTGGCGGCTCGGCTACGGGCATCAACCGACATCCAGGAGATTAGGTTTGGAGGAGACGAACACAAGGTCTCACTTTTTGCGGATGACGTCCTATTGACACTTACCTCCCCCAGATCATCTCTGCGAGCACTCCAGGGGGAACTGAAGAAATTTGAAGCTGCTGCGGGCTTCCGAGTCAATCTGACCAAATAATCTGTGTTAAATTTGACATTGACGGAGGGGGAGAGATTACTAATTCAGGGAGAATCTCCTTTTGTATGGGCCAAACACTCAATAACGTACTTAGGGATTCAGATCACCCCCCACATGGAAGGTCTATTTGATGCAAACTTTCCGACCTTGGGCTCCCAGGTACAGCAGGAGCTTAAGAGATGGAAACCACTGTTTATCTCCTGGCTGGGGCGGATAAACACAGTTAAAATGACCGTCCTCCCCACTCTCTCCCCGCTGCTCCGCTGTGCCGTCTCTTGCCTCCAGATCCCGACCTCCTCCTTGGGAGGTTCGAGGCTGCTGCCCGCTCCTGCTGCCCGCTCCAACTGGGATCAGACTGCCTCCAACCACCGTAACCTTTCTCAGCCGTTTTTTTTCTTAATTGTTTCCCTGTTGTGCCACTGTTATTGTGCCCATCTGTGTCTTGCTCTAATTCCACCACTGTTTTTATTTTCTCGTGCCTGCCTGTTCCTTTTGCCTTTCGCCGCTGCTGCCCCTGCGGCCCCTCCCCCCCGGAATTCCCCCCCGGAATTCCCTCCCGGAATTCCCCTGCTCCCGCCTCCCAGCCTCTCCTCCCTCCCACCTTCCCTACTTAATGGCGGCCGCTGCAGGGGAGCGCGAGTAAGACCTCCGACCCTAGGTCTAGGTCCACTCTCTCCCCGCTGCTCCGCTGTGCCGTCTCTTGCCTCCAGACCCCAACCTCCTCCTTGGGAGGTTCGAGGCTGCTGCCCGCTCCTGCTGCCCGCTCCAACTGGGACCAGACTGCCTCCAACCACCGTAACCTTTCTCAGCCGTTTTTTTTCTTAATTTTTTCCTTGTTGTGCCACTGTTATTGTGCCCATCTGTGTCTTGCTCTAATTCCACCACTGTTTTTATTTTCTCGTGCCTGCCTGTTCCTTTTGCCTTTTGCCGCTGCTGCCCCTGCGGCCCCTCCCCCCCGGAATTCCCCCCTGGAATTTCCCCCCGGAATTCCCTGCTCCCGCCTCCCAGCCTCTCCTCCCTCCCACCTCCCCTACTTAATGGCGGCCACTGCGCGGTCGCGCTACCGGCGCGCCACAGGCGCGCCAAAGGCAAGCCCGTCTGCGCCCATCCGTGACCCGACCGCGGCCAGCGCCAGGAACCCTAGACCTCCCACTACCCATCGCTACGACACCACCACCCTCCTCGCACTCAACCCTGGAAGACTTAGAAAATGCCAACAGGCCTCGCCGAACATGACCCACCGCCAGTTCTCCTGCCTCCACTGCCGCCAGACCCTCACCGCCACCCCGGCCTCCAACACTGCCGACGCCAGCACCGGCGACACCCTAAAATGCATCCTCCTCAACGTACGCTCCGTACACAAACACGCCATGGAAATCTGGAACCTACTCGACTCTCTTTCGCCCGACATCGCCTTCTTCACAGAGACCTGGACCAACGCATCCTCCGCCCCCGACATCAGCACCGCCATCCCAGACGGATACAAGATCCAGAGGAAAGACCGCCCCAACCACCCAGGAGGGGGCCTCGCCATCGCATACAAGAGCACCCTCCGCCTCACCACCTCCAGCGAAACCTTCCCCTCCGCCGAACACCTGCACTTCCAGATCCAGACCACCCCAAAGCCACACTCCGAGGAACCCTCGTCTACAGACCCCCGGCCCCCGAACACCCTTCGCCACCACCATCACCGACTTCATCGCACCCCACGACATCGCCTCAACAAACTACATACTCATTGGAGACCTGAACTTCCACATCGACAACCCCAGCGACCCCAACTCCACTATCCTTCGTGACAACCTCGCCAGCATCGGACTTAAACAACTCATCAACACACCGACCCACAGAGCAGGACACACCCTCGACCCCATCTTCGTGGCAGGAAACAGCGTCCATTTCAGCCACACAACGCAGCCGCCATGGACCGTCCACCACTGCGTACACTTCGCCATCAACAAACCCAAGGCACCCAAACCAGCCCCACGCCCACCACGAAGGAACTGGAGCAAGGTTACCGATGAGCAACTTAACTCCACCCTCACCCGAGACAACCACACCTGGGCACCCGACGCAAACAGGCGCAAACGACGCAGCCAGAGAACTCCACACCTGGATCTCCAACTGCGCTGACGAGCTCGCCCCGCTACGCAACCCCGACAGACAACGCCCCAGGAAAGCTGCCTGGTTCACAACTGCTCTCCAAGAAGCCAGACGCACCTGCAGACGCCTGGAGAAGAACTGGAGAAACACCAAGACAACCGAAAACCACACCACCTACAAGGACACCATGACGGACTACTACAACCAGATCAGAGCCACCAAGAGGAACTTCATCCACAACAAAATCCTGGCCAACTCCACCAACTCCAAGGAACTTTTCAGTGTCATTCAAGAATTCACCAACCCACGCAGCGAAGCCACAGACATCACCCCATCCCAAGACCTCTGCGACAAGCTTGGAACCTATTTCCACCTCAAGATCAAAACCTCTACGACAACTTCATCGACCATCCACCAGGCGCCACAGACGGCCCCCCGCCCCCAGAAACACCAGCCAGCCCACCATCTCCAACTGGACACCGATCACGGCCGAAGACACCGCCTCAATCATGAAAAGCATGCACTCGGGGCCCCCACCGAGCCCTGCCACCCTCACATCTACCACAGAGCCGTGGCCACCATCGCACCCGAACTACAACGCACCATCAACACCACCTTCAAAGCAGGCACCTTCCCAGACGACTGGAAGCGCACAGAAGTCAGACCCCTGCTCAAGAAGCCCACAGCTGACCCCACCGACCTCAAGAACTATCGGCCCATCTCGCTCCTCCCCTTCGCAGCCAAAGTTGCAGAGAAAACAGTCAACAGGAAACTGACACGATTCATTGAAGAGAACGCCGTCCTCGACCCATCCCAATCTGGATTCCAAAGCAACCACAGCACAGAGACCACCCTACTCGCCGCCACAGATGACATCCGCACCCTCCTGGACCAAGGCCACTCCGCAGCCCTCATCCTACTCGACCTATCAGCGGCCTTCGACACCGTCTCCCATCGCACACTAGTCGCCGACTACACGACGCAGGCATACAAGGAACAGCCCTGGACTGGATCCGATCATTCCTCACCGGAAGAAGCCAAAGGATCAGACTCCCACCCTTCCTCTCCGACCCCACGAAAATCACCTGCGGAGTCCCACAGGGTTCATCACTGAGCCCCACCCTCTTCAACATTTACATGGCCCCCTCGCAGCCATCGTCCGACAACACGGCCTCAACATCGTATCCTACGCCGACGACACCCAGCTCATCCTCTCCCTCACCAAAGACCCCACCACTGCCAAACTCAACTTCCAGAAAGGAATGCAAGACGTCGCAGTCTGGATGACCAACAGCTGCCTGAAGCTCTACGCCGAGAAGACAGAAGTCCTCGTCCTCAGTACCACCCCTTCTGCATGGGACAGCACCTGGTGGCCGACCGCCCTCGGAAGCCCACCTACCCCCTCAGACCACGCCAACAACCTCGGCATCGTTACTCGACTCATCACTCACCATGAACCGACAGGTCAACGCCGTCACTTCCAGCTGCTTCAACACCCTCCGCATCCTCCGCAAGACCTTCAAGTGGATCCCCCCTAAGTCAAGGAAGACAGTCACCCACGCACTCATCACCAGCAGACTGGACTATGGAAACGCACTCTACGCCGGCATCAACAAGTCCCTACTCCGCAAACTCCAGACAGTACAGAACACCGCCGCCAGACTCATCCTCGGCATCCCCCGACACGAACACATCAGCCAACACCTACGAAGTCTCCACTGGCTCCCCATGGAGAAAAGAGTCACTTTCAAAATCCTCACTCACGCCTACAAATGCCTACACAACAACAGACCCAAATACCTCAACGACAGAATCAGCTTCCACGTACCCAAAAGAAACCTCCGATCTTCCAACTTCGCACTGGCCGAAACCCCGCGCATCCACAGAGCCAGAGCAGGCGGAAGATCCTTCTCTCACATTGCAGCCAAGACCTGGAACGAGCTACCGGCAGACATCAGACGCGCCCCCTCCCTGAACACCTTCAGGAAGACCCTCAAGACCTGGATCTTCAGCTAAACAGATCTGCAGGCCCCCCCCTCAGCACCTTGAGACCCTCACGGGTGAGTAGCGCGCTTACAATTCCCTGATTGATTGATTGATTGAAACTACTATACCTGTTTCAAGCACTCCCGATAGATTTGGAGAAGGATTTCCTACCTGGGGTCCGTTCCATGATCCTACGTTACATTTGGCAAAATGGGAGAGCTCTTCTACCATTCCAGGTGCTGAGGAAACCACGGTCTGAGGGGGGAGCAGCACTACCAGACTTTGGGTTGTACTATAAGGCGGCGCAATTGCGAGTGGTGTCGGAATGGTCCAAGAGGGAATCCGACAAGCACTGGCTCCACATGGATCGGGCTATTGTGGGTAGGACAATCTGGGACGTTCTCTGGAAGCCCAAAAAAGACAGACCCCCTAATGCTTACTTAAGTACCCCCACCCGAACCACTCTCAGGATATGGGACGAGGTGACACGTGGACAGAGGTGGACCTCTTTCCCATCTCCATACACCCCCATACATTTTAACCCAGAGTTCCCACCGGCGCTGAAGGAGGGCCCGTTTGATACGTGGAGGGAGGGGGGTTGCTTGCTTCTCTCTGACTTGTTTCACAACCATGACATCCTTACATTCATAAATTGCCAGCGGGACTTTAACATCCCACCAATGGAACACTTCCACTACATACAGCTGAAACACTGGGCACTCCACCCACCAGTGAGGGAGGCGGCAACCCGGGAACTGACCCCGATAGAATCCTTTGTCAAGAAGGCAGGAGCCACGAGCGGGCTAATCTCCTACCTGTATGCCCTCCTGGTCTCCACAAAGATAACACAGAGACCGCGGTACACTCACTTCTGGGAGCAGACACTGGGCAGAGAAGTGATGGAGGGGGAGTGGAAACACTTATGGGTGGATATCGCTAAACACAACCACTCACTAGAGCTAAGGGAAGCCCACTACAAAACGCTATTTGATTGGTACCTATACCCCACTAAACTCAAAAGGATCTTTCCTCAGTCCTCAGACCTCTGTTGGAGGGGGACTTCCGCCATATCTGGTGGGACTGCCCAGTCATTAAACTATTCTGGGAGGAGATTCTGGCCAAGATGAAAGAGATGCTGGCGTACCGCCTACCGAGCTCCATAGAAGCGACCCTCCTAGGCCTAAGAGATGCCACCTTAGAACACCAAACCAGGGCAGACAAGGCGATCATGTGGGCTTGCATTGGGGTGGCAAAAAAGGCCATTGCAGCAAATTGGAAGAAGAAGGAGGCTCCAGT
Organism: Calotriton arnoldi; assembly: GCA_963921515.1. Classification (NCBI taxonomy): domain Eukaryota; kingdom Metazoa; phylum Chordata; class Amphibia; order Caudata; family Salamandridae; genus Calotriton; species Calotriton arnoldi. The sequence goes on from CAWUFW010001204.1 coordinate 1,912,117, forward strand.
GCTGGCACAATGGCACTCCTGATTGTGGAGAATAATTACGATGGAGCGGATGGCAGACATCTTTAGAGATGATTATAAGAATTTTGAGTACAAATGGGGATCCTTGGTGACATACCTTACGAAAGGCCTTCCACTGGCGGTCTGCCCTCCCACACTGAGAAGTCTTCAGCTATTTCAATTCTAGGTCACTTAGAGGGGTATTCTTGTTACTTATAAAGTATGGACCTTTTTGCGGCGTCTTGTCTGTTGTAGGTTGTAATCAACCTGAAATGGGGGTCAATCTTGCTATGCTTCCTGCTCTCTCGCTTGTTGAACAGTATTTGGTCCTAGATTTGGCTTTTGCCTCTGTTATGGCCTGCTGCACACATATGTTAGTATATCCCCTAGCGAGGAATCTACCACTGAGGTCTTCCAGTGCTATGTTTTCTGCAGTTTGTTCACTGGAATTGCTACGGACTCTAAGACTCTCACCATATGGTATACTATTTACCAAATTACGTGGATGAAAGCTGGATGCATGTAATAGCTTATTACCTGAGGTAGGTTTCCTATACAACTTAGTCTGCAGTTTTTTTTTTTTCACATACACTGTGAGGTGTAGGAAGTTTACTTCCTCCCTACTAACATTGCTCGTCGGTCGAATCCGATTCGGAAGCCTTGGTTCTGACCGACTTGGACACATTTCCGGATGACCGAACATGATGTCCCAAAAGCGTCTGAACTGTCCGACTTGGTTCCAAATGGCATTCGGAGTAACAGTGTCATTCGGAGCCGACTCGTACAGGTCTACGGGCCGCGTTTCCAGAGGAGCGATTAGGATGTTGGATTCTGACAGCCTTTCCGAGTCGGTTGTTCCAACAAGGATCGGCTGCCGGAATCTGACTTTGGGGGCCAATAGAAGGCCCCCCTTCACCCGGGGCCCTCTGAATTGAGCCCGTGGGGTACCCATGGGTCCCCCCTTTCCCTGCATGCAGTGTGGCAGGCACCATGGGGTGCCTGCCACAGGGTGCAAGGTTTTTCCCAACCACCCCTTTTCTCAATGGGAGCCTGTGTTCTCGTTCGGAACACAGGCTCCCTTTGAAGTCAATAGGAGTCCGACCGAACGGTGTTTGGTCACACGTATTCGGTCGGTTGGACTCCCCTAACCCGAGTCGTTTGGAAAACATTCCCAAACCAATTCGGTTGGACTGCTTTCCGGACGACATCGTAATCGGGCCCATTGTCATAAGTAAGTAAGTAAGTATTGGACTTGTAGAGCGCGGACTTAGCCCAAGGGCGGCAAGGCGCTATTCGCAGACTGCGAGGAACAGACCAAAACAAAAACAAGCTCATCCTGACGTCTGTGAGAAGAGCCAGGTCTTTAAGGTTTTACGGAAGAGAGAATGGGACAGCTGACTAGAGAGCTCTTCCGGGAGGGAGTTCCACAGCTTAGCCGCAGCCGAGGAAAAAGCTCTACCTCCCCACCTTGCCTTCTTAAACATCGGTAAAGTTAACAAGTTTTTATCTGAAGACCGGAGCAGTCTGCTGGGAACATACCGCTGGAACATCGCCTTGATCCCATCTGGGCCTGAGCCAAAATAAGCATCATGAGTCAGGCACAGAGTTTTGAAAAGGATCCTACGGTCCACAGGCAGCCAATGCAAAGACCTGATGGAGGCTGTATCTGAATGGAAGTTAGGTAGATTCATCACCAGTCTGGCCGCCGCGTTCTGTACCAGCTGCAAACGTCGCACCAGACCCTTGTCAATGCCCAGATAAAGGGCATTACAGTAGTCCAACCTAGACGTTACCAAGGCAATAACAGCCTGCTTGCGTGCTTCAAAGGAAAGGAATTGGGCAATTTTTCTAAGGATCCTCATGATCCCGAAACAAGTGGACACTGTCCTGCTGACCTGGAGATTAAGGGAAAGTGAGTTGTCAACAATGACCCCTAGATTTTTCCCATGTGCTACCGGACAGGGGCAGATGCCAAGAGAGTCCGGCCACCAGTCACCGGACCAGATCTCCAATTTACTGCCAAAAATCAGGACCTCAGTCTTCTCACCGTTCAGTTTCATAAAATTTTCCACCATCCAGGAGGAGACTGCCTCCATACAATTCCTGAAATTAAGGGCAGAATCCCTAATGCTATGAGCAATAGATACCATTATTTGGGTGTCGTCCGCATAGGACAGCACCTCTAACCCAAAGGATCTCACAACCTTAGCCAGAGGGGCGACATAGATGTTAAAAAGTGTTGGACTCAGGGAGGAGCCCTGAGGAACACCACATGACAGGGTTTTAGAGGCCGAGTAGAATTGGCCGAATTTCACAGGTTTGTGCCTTTTCATTGAGAAAAGAGGTAAGAAGCACCAGAGCCGAGCCCCCGATACCTATCTCTCTGAGGCGTTCAACCAGCCTCAGAGGAGACAGGGTATCAAAGGCAGCGGTAAGATCAAGTAGAACAAGCAAGGTGGTATGCCCAGAATCCACTTGAGTACGGATGTTGTTAAAAACAGTGGTTAATGCTGTTTCCGTACTATGGTGACTTCTAAATCCATGTTGTGAGCCATCGAGTAAACGGTGATCCTTTAAGTAAGAACTGAGATGGGAGTTTAGGTAGGTTTCAAGAATCTTCGCTGGAACCGGAGGAAAGAGATCGGCCGGTAATTCTTCAATTCTCTGGGATCCAGGGAGGGCTTCTTCAAAAGTGGCTTCACCACTGCTGTCTTCCACAAGGTGGGATACTGTCCCTCTGAGATGGCAACTTTGAGGACAGCCGTAAGGTGAGGGATAATAACCTCATGAGCGATTATTAGCACCTTGAGGGGGCAGGGATCCAACGGTGAGCCCGATTTCACTTGTTCCAGAAGGCGGTCTGTCGCCTCTGGCAGCATACTGGGAAAGGTGAGAAGCCTGGGAGTGTTCTCTGAGAGCAGGCCCTCACTTAGAAGGGGGGTAGAATGAGCAGGTGACCCCACCTTGGAGTTAGAAGCTTCCAACTAGGAGTAAATGTCTATGATTTTAGTTTGGAAGAAATCAGATATTTTGTCACAGAACTCCTGGGAGAATTCTGAGGGGTCTGTGACATGGGGAGAGATGAGAGAATTGATAACTTTAAAAAGATCCCTAGAAGATTTCATAGATCCTGTAATCTTTGAATAGTATAGCCCCTTTTCCTCCATGATGGCTGCTTTGTACTCTTTTAGACATTGTTTGTGGAGTTTCCTACCCAGAGGCTCTAAATTAGAGTGCCACAGCCTCTCCTGTTTACGGCATCCCTGTCTTAGCTTTCTGAGTCTTTCCGTAAACCAGGGAGCGGAGGGGTTTTTTCTAGCTGAGTAGTGACATGGGTAGCCCCAGCCCATTGAGGTTTGGAGGGGTGAAAACACATAGCCTGTATGTAATATGGCAAGGTCCACAGGAACATTATTACCACCACATGGACCCATAGCCAGCCTATAGAAAAAATATTATCTGGTATACAAAACATAGGTAGGACAATATGTCCATTTATATGTTTTTAATACCATGCACACATTGACAATGAAAGACTCAGCCCACCAAGGGCGATATTAGAAAGAAATGTATAATTGAGATGTTTAAGGCGTGAGAGTTGAAATGCCTTAATGTAATACGCAGAGCGTAATTCACGAAAATCAGCAAGTATTTGTAGTATTTTGTTTGAATATAGTTTGTTCTCATTGACTGTCAACATGACACGTGGAGGTGAATACGAATAAGGACTACATGTCCACGAATTCATTTGTAACAATGGCCATGCTAAGACAACGTTATGATCAAATGAGGGAGAGAGAAGCTGAGATTTATTCTGCTTTCATCCAATAAGCTAGTAATCATAGGAGAATTAATCACTCGTCCTGTTTATAGCCAGGGTCTTGGGTTCTAACCGTCTTTAAAAAACCCTCATTCACGTGAACGCCGTAGTTGTAGAGTCTTTGTGACTTTTGTTAGTTTGCAGAAAGAGCAGGACCCGCAGGGATAGTGACCAACTATGGGTGCGAGGTTCCACGTGTTTGTTATTGATTCTATTCTGGGTGTGTTCGTGGGTGGTCTTGTGTGGACCAGCAGATCGCATATGTTCCTTGTTCTTCTGTTGGCGAATCTTGGTTTCGGCCATTTGAGGGTCCCTGATGTGCGGGTGCTGCTCTGTCTGCAAACTAACAAAAGTCACAAAGACTCTACAACTCAAGACTGACCTCAAATGGACATTAGGACACCATATGAATTGCAACACGACCCATGTGATCTATACGATCACATGCCCGTACAGCCTTAAATACATAGGCATGACCTGTCGGAAGATCAAACAGAGAATTGTTGAACACAGGAGCAACATTAAGTGCAAAAATATGACCACAAAAATGAGCACCCACTTCATTAATCTGAAACATACGGTTGAAGAAATAAACTGGGTGGTCCTAGAAACTCTAACCACAAAAAATGAGAATGCAGAATGTATTCTTTTCAAAAAGGAACAGCGGTGGGTCCACCGTCTGAAAACTTACGATGTAGGGTTGAATGATAATATACCCTGGCACGCAATCCCACACTGACTATGAAAATATTTGGAATACAGGAAAGGAACTACACAACTTCCATGTGCGAGATGCCTCCTCTGACAACCTACGTCTTCTTTCTGCATACGTAAATTGCCCACAGAAGACTATTACCCACCACTCATTCCCATACATGGGTATACAGAACGGACATCCCATTAGGAAATATAGAGTCTCTCACCAGGGCAAATTAATTCCGAACTACATCAAAAAAGCAGACTCAATATTACTACCACGAACATGAAGAAATCTTCATCAACATTAACGGAGGCTTTCCACAATGCCAACTCACATATTTGTGTAAAGCAGCTAGTCATGAAACCCCATCACAAGAAGAGATATAGAATTTTTGCATTTTACGCACATTAATCTTGTCCAACATCACTGAGGCATTCTCATAATTTCAACAGAAAAAAAGATTGATATTATAATATAAGAATATCTCTATTACGAAAACAGAGTCTATCTACTATGCCAACTCACGGCTCTTCACTACTAATAGCCTCCTCTGCCGGCCCACATCACCGGGGCACGGCAGATGGAGCTAGCACAAGTTGCTTGGAAGACGTCTCAGAGGTATGCTGAGGCCTACGGGAAGAACGCGCACAGCACAGCGCGCGTCTCCGTCGTAACCTCTTTTCCTTCCTTCCCTACAGAGAGAGTCTTTTTCCGCCCGTCCCCCGACTGAGCTGATTTGCCACACAAATGAGGTAACGACATCTTCACGATGAATATTTTCAAAGCCTAAGCACAGCCGCACGCCCACATCAGCGGCGCCCGCACCTAACCAAGCACCGCACGTGCTGATGACTTGTTAAAGACGTTAACCACTGCCTAAGAGTATTATCCATAAAAACGTACTCTCCATTAGCGCACAGTGGTAGGAGTGAGATGCACATCATGCCGCTTAGGCTTAACAAAACCACATCGGCACACTAAGGCATGACCAATACAATAAATCTCACTGGCACATGCAACAAATGCTCATTAAAGTGAAGCCAACACTTTGTTCCAAGCTTCATTGGTTAACACCAGGTTTGATTTTATTTTAAGATTCGCTCTCTAAATACTGCCTCACGCTGACGGCACCTACAGCGGGGCGCATAGGGAAATTTCTGTTTAGCTAAACGGATATGCAACAATTGCAAAATCAAGCAAAGCCTTCATTATGCTCTAAGCTGCATAGGTTAACCGCCAGTTGATTCTAATCTAAGATATCGCTCTTGAATAACTGCCTCACGCATATGGCACCAATAATAAGGCACTTAACAAGCTTACTGCCTCCTCTGCCCAGCTTAACCTTTTAACTTTTTTGACAATATCATGGCGTTCACTTACCCCCATTAATAATCACTAACTGTAATGTTTCTTAAGACATCATGATGTGTATACTTACAATTCCCACACGATCATTCAGAATATAGAGGCACGTAGTTTGTGAATTATTTTCAGCATCACATGTAACAGCATGACATCATAACAGATTGATTGCTGTTTTCTGTCTTTACGGTCTTTTTTCCATTTCAAGTTACAGGTACAACTCACTTATAACCAGCCATTGTGCTATTAAACGCACTTAAGAAGAAGGGTAAGTGCATTACTTACCTACGCACGTTACGAAATAGTAAACGTGCAACCAATTGGCCCTGAAGAAAGCCCAACGACCCGACGGGGCACCCAAGGGCTGAAACATGTCGACCACTCACGGTTTTTAAGCAGGTGCTACAGAACAGTAACTCTTCTATACACGCACCATCTCCCTTTTTAGCTTTACCCCATCCTCAATACAGTAAAAACAAGCTTTGATAGATGGAGGTAATTTTAAACGCACTTCACTCTCACCCTTACTATCTCTGATCACTACTGTGAATACCAGTTGGTCTCCCTCCAGGTGGAGGAAAGCATAACAAAGACCCAATGATGATGCTTTTCACGTAACAATCCTTGCGGAAAACCAAGATATACCGCACTTACGGCTTTCACGTGAATGAAGGTTTTTTAAAGACGGTTAGAACCCAAGACCCTGGCTATGAACATGACGAGTGATTCATTCTCCTATGATTACTTGCATGCTAAGACAACGTCAGCCAAATCCCATCAACCGTCAAGGGCAGTATTAGAGTGAAACGCACAAGTGAGTAGTTAAAAACTGGTGATTTTAATGCATTAGTGAAAAATGCAATAGCGTGATTTATAAGAATTTATAATGATGTTATTTGATGCATAATTGCACTATGAGACAAATTAAAAACAGTATGTAAGTGTATCACTCTGCTCTGACATATTCTGTTTTCACTGGTTCTTAACACATCACGTAGGAGCAAATGTAAATATGGATGGAAAATGGTGCCTTGCCATTGTGAACAAGGCTGCAGGGCAGCCAAAACGCGTTTGATCGCACAACATTAAAACTTGAAAACTTCCCTGGCAGTGTCATCTTCCTCGGTGTGTGCAAGGAGTTGGTGATATATATGTATATGTGCATATATATTCACAGAAAAAAACAAATCCTTGAGTGTATTGGTGTGTAAGTGGCTGGTGTGGGTGTTTAAGTGGTTGTGAGTAGCTGTGTGGGTGAGTGAGATGCTGTGTGAGTGGCTGTATCGGTGAGTGAGTCGGTGTCAGTGGTTGTATGGGTGAGTGAGTGGCGGTGTGAGTGGCTCTATGGGTGAGTAAGTGAGTGTGTCATGACTATATGGGTGAGGGAGTGGGTGTCTGAATGGCTGTATGAGTGAGTGACTCAGTGTGTACGTGGCTGTATGGGTGAGTGAGTGGCTGTTTAGGTGGGTGTTTGGTTAAGTGAATTGGTGTGTGAGTGGCTCTATTGGAGAGTAAGTGTCTGTGTGAATGGCTGTATGGGTGAGTTACTGGATGTGTGAGTGCTTGTATGGATATGTAAATGGGTATGTAAGTGTTTGTGTGGCTGTGTGAGTGAGTGGCTGTGTTGAGATGCTGTATGGGTGAGTGAATGGATGTGTAAATGACTGTGTAGGTAAATAAGTAGGTGTGTGAGTAGCTGTATGGGTAAGTGTGTGGCTATGTGAGTGGCTCTACGGGTGAGTGGCTGGTTGTATGAGTGGCTGTATGAGTGAGTGGGTGTGTGAGTGCTTCTATGGAGGAGTGAGTGGGTATGTGAGTACTGGTATGGGTCTGTGAATGGCTATGTAAGTGGTTGGGTGGGTGTGTGAGTGGGCGTACGAGAGGTTGTATGGGGTGTGAGTGGGTGTGTGAGTGGTTCTGTGGATGATGTCATTAATGATGTCATCAATGATGTCATCAATGATGTCATCAGTGATGTCATTTGAGATGTCATCAGTGATGTCACTGACCATGTCATCAGTGATATAATATGTGAGGTCATAAGCAGTGCATTGTGGGGGCATAAATTATAGTTTGCTCAGGTAACTAGAACTGCTGAATTTCACTGGTTTTGTAGGAGTGAAATCTTAACTAAGTAACTATTACGTTCCTGTAATCTTTGGTTTTTTTAAAAATGAATTTCTAAGGTTTTTTAACTCTATTTCCTAACTATAACGTTCTGTAACCTTTGTTTTTTTCAGTGAATTTCTATGTTTTTTTAACTAGTAGTTGCGTTTGCATAGTGGTCTAGCAAGGGGGCCAGGCCTCCAACCAGCTCTCATGAATCCTGCTGTATGGGCCTTACCAAAGGTAACAGGAGGGCTTCTTGGCCCTCAAGGTCCCTCAGCATCCAAGAGGATTTAATCCCCTCAACCAGTAGTGCACCAGGAGACGAGTTTGCAGAGTGGTGGAGAAAGACCTCTCAGCTGTCCCGCTGTGTCTGACTCACTGGAGGTAACAGGAGGGGTAGTTGGCCCCCAAGGACCCTCAGCAGCCAAGGGGAGTTCATCCCCCAACCAGTTGTGCACCAGGATGCGTGTTAGCAAAGTGGTGGAGAAAGGGGCGTGGCCTCCGATAACCTCTCAGCAATCCAGCTGTGTGGGACTTATTGGAGGTAACAGGAAGGGTAGTAGGCTCCTAAGGACCCTCAAGAGCCAAAGGGACTTCATCACCCAACTAGTAGTGCACCAGGAGGCGCGTTTGCAGAGTGGTGGAGAAAAAGGGCATGGCCACCGACAACCTCTCAGCAATCCCGATGTGTGGGACTTACTGGAGGTAACAGGAGGGGTAGTTGTCAACCAAGGACCCTCAGGAGTAAAGTGGACTTCATTCCCCATGCAGTAGTATGCCAGAAGGTGTGTTTGAAGAGTAGTGGAGAAAGGGGGCGTGGCCTCCAAAGACTTCTCAGCAAACCCGCTGTGTGGAACTTACTGGAGGTAACAGAAGTTGTTCCTGGCCCCCAAGGACCATCAGCATCCAAGGGGACTTCATCCCTCAACCAGTAGTGCGCCAGGAGGTGTGTTTGCAGAGTGGTGCAGAAAGGGGACGGGGCCTCTGATCACCTCTCAGTAATCCCCTTTGTGTGGGACTTACTGGAGGTAACAAGAGGGGTAGTAGGCCCCCAAGGACCCTCTGCAGCCAATGGGACTTCATCCCCAACCAATTGTACGCCAGAAGGCGCATTTTCAGAGTGATGCTGAAAGGGGGCGGGGCCTCCAGCGACTTGCCAGTCGGCTTTTACACTTTTTTATTTATTAGGGAAAGGGGGCTGCGTGGTCCCCCTTCCTTGGGCCGATTTCAGCCCGGGGACCCCATCCTCTGGGGCCATGCCTTTTTTAAATGGGGGATGGGGCCATGCAGCCCCCCTCCCCAGACCGATTTCGGCCCCAGGGACCCCATCACCTGGGGCCCAGCCATTTTCTTTATTATTTTTTGAAAAACAAATAAGGGGAGAGGGTCGCACATCCCTCCCCCCTCCTGGGCCAATTTTGGCCCCCGGGACCCCATCCCCTAGGGCCCAGCCTCTATTGTGGGTGCCCTGGTCCCACCCAGAGTACCCACTTACATCTGTTGGGGACCACAGGGAGAGCCTGAAGGCCCCTGCAGTCCCTGCCGGCTTCCCGCTTCCTGGGGGAGCCAGCATTGCTTTTACAGAGAGGGAGCTGCTGAACATGCAGCTCCCTATCTGTCAAAGCAATTTTGCTCTGCTTTTAGCAAGCAAGAGCATTTTTTATGCTCTCGCTTGCTAGAAGTGGAGTGTTTGTTATGGCTTGGTGGGAGTGGCAAAGCTCCTGCCAAGCCATAGCAAACAGCCATGTCTCAGGGGTGGGCACTCCGGGACATAGCAGGAGCCGGCTCTGGGTGGTGGTGGTCCCCAGGGCCATCTGTGGCTCCAGGAAGGGGGCTGCGCGGCCCTCCTCCTTTCTTTGATTTTGCCCCGTGGAGGTGGTGGTCCCCGGGGCTGCACTCAATTTAACAAAATCCCTGGGGAGGTGGCGGTCCCCAGGGCTGTGGGGGGGTCCGCGCTGCCCCCGCATTAATTGAAATTAAAGCCCTGGATAGGTTGCAGCCCTCTGGGCTGTGGGGGGGTCCAGGTGGCCCCCCACATTGTTTACAGGAAAGGTCCCGGGGAGGTGGCAGTCCCTGGGGCTGGGGGGGGTCCAAGATGTGCTTCCAGTTAAAAATAAATAAGCCCCGTGGAAGTGGTGGTCCCTGGGGCAGTGGGGGACGCCATACAGAGCTTCCCCCGCATTCATTTATAAAGAAGCCCCGGGAAGGTGGTGGTCCCCGGGGCAATATTAAGCCCCAGCAGGAGGGGCCCGTGCGCCCCCCTCCCTTATTAAAAATAAATGCACCTGGCACCTGGCCCACCCAGGGGGTGATAATTAACGAAGCACGGGAGCTTGTGCTTCATTTTGTTTTTTGGGGGGGCAGCGAGATCCGCGGATCCCACCGAAAACTTTTTTTTAAATAAATGTTCTTTGGTCCCTGCAGGGCTAGTGGGTCAGGGTATTTCTACCCTGCACCCTTTTCTTTTTTTAATGTTTTTTCTGGGACTCAGCTCAAGCCACGTCCCAAAATGGCTGCCAACGCTTCCTAGTTTGAAGTGTTGGCAGCCAAGTTCAGAAGGGGTCACGGATCCTTTGTGTCCCTATATATTCAAATTTGGATTTTTTCTTCTTAATATTTCAAAACTACTGAATAGATTTACACCAATTAACAATCAGGTAACTTTCTGGACCAACAGCTACCTATCTGCCAAATTTGGTGTAATTCCGTTCAGCAGTTCAGGCTGTAGCCGTGTCTAGAGTTCCCATGGAAATGAACCTGGGGAAAATGCGTTTGGGGACCCCCACTTTTTCTTAGCTCCCACTTGACGGATCACTGCAAAACTTTCAACACAGCAGCTGAAGTGAGTGGCAAACTAGTTTTGAAAATGTAATGTGGATTCATCAAACAACGCCAAAGTTATTGGCGAATGAAAAAACGCTCTTCCTATGGAAACTACATCCTAACTGTAACTGCCTACTGGCGACTGCCCTCCAACAGGACGCGGCGCTCTTTTTGGTGGTGGTGCGTGTCCACCGGCAGGGCCAAGCCGGTAATTATTTTCACAGTCTCGCACGAAGTGCGACAAACGAAGACGCACTCACGGGGTTCTGCTGCAGTTTTCTTTATTAGTGCAATAGAACGGCTTCCATGCACAACGCGTTTCGGTCCCTCACTCGGACCTTGATCACAGGATGAAGAGCATATTACCTTAGGCATCATTTATTTCCATTCCTACAGTCATTTCCTGTTTTGCCCCATTGCAAACTGGACTGTGTAGTTCTGAAAACATTTAAAGTGACAAATGTGCTTAATATTAAATAATAATACACGTGCCAAGGTGCTTATGTGCAAGTAATAATATATCATTATAATTCTTGAAAATACAGTGATTTGTCATTTCCTTTTTCGAGGCCTATATTTCCATATCTCAATAACCATCCAAATCACATATTGATTCTTATTTTCAAGAATACAGGCTCATCAGGGAAAACACCCAAAGACCGGCACTGCATACTCATCCCCCAGTACCATCACAAAAAAGAAACGAAAAACAAGAAGGGGCCAGAAAAGAAGGAGAAAGTATGCCTTCTCCCAGAGTCACCCGCAGCAAGGGGAAGCGAGGCAGATGGTAACCCCCAAAACTGTCATTAATCTTTCAGAGAGAGCACTTACGGACGCCGAAATGCAGGTACTACAATTAGGATTGACTTTTTGCCCCACCTCTGATTTTGACTTTGTCGAAACAAGAATTGACTTATTTAAATACACCAGAAAGCTGAAGCTCCAAAAATTACATCTATTACATCCACAAAGAGTATCTGGTGATAATACTGGAATCAGTAATGACACAGATGTACTCGTTGGCACCGATCTGGACAGTCTTCTAACCTTACAGCTCCTGGAATCTTCGGAGCAAAGCTCTGTTGCTTGTCAACAGTTGGACAATGAAAGTTCCTTGGAAATACCCGGAATCACACAGACAAGTGGCAAAAGTGGACTGAGAAGAAAGTCAAGGACGATACCTCAGACAGCCTTTGATGCTAAAGATGTCTTTAATGATGCAGTCATAGCAGACTTAAAGAACCTAAGGAAAAGTACTAACAGCCACAAAAAAGAGAAAAATTATAACATCCCATCCGAACAGTGGCAGGCTATTCTTTCATTAAAAAAAGATGACTCTATAACAATAAAACCCTCCGATAAAGGAGGTAATATTGTTATTTTTTCACAAGATCATTATTGTGCAGAAGCCCTAAGCCAGCTCAAGGATAGGGAATGTTATTTACCAACTAATAAAGTGGTCTATGCAGACTGTATCAAGACTTTCCATCAAATGCTAACGTCTTGGAGGGAGGAGGGCATGATAGACATAGAAGAGTTCAAATTCCTATTTTGTGAATATCCAACTATCCCTACATTCTATCACCTCCCTAAAATTCATAAAAATGCCCGCAGACCACCAGGGAGACATATTGTTGCGTCCATTAATAGCCTGCTTGAGAACTGCTCAACTTATATTGACTTCTTTTTGGCCCCATGGGTTAAGAACCTCAGTTCCTATGTAAAGGATACTGGTGATTTTTTGAGGCTCATTGAGGGGGTTGCCTGGGAGGACGATATGCTTCTTGTCACATTAGACATCACCAGCCTCTACACATGTATTAATCACAAAGACGGTGTGGAGGCTGTTAAGTGGTTCCTCAACAAGCGCCCCCTAAAATTCAGAAAACACAATGACATGCTGGTAACTATGTTGACCTTTTGTCTTGAAAATAATATTTTTATCTTCAAGGGTCAACTCTACAAACAACAACGCGGGACGGCGATGGGCACATGCTTCGCCCCCAGCTATGCGAATCTTTTCGTAGGCTGGTGGGAGAAGCATGTGGCCTGGAGTGATGCGCCGGAACAATGGGTGGACAACATCGTATTATGGGCCCGCTACATTGATGATCTGTTCATCGTGTGGAAGGAAAGCCGTCTCGCAGCTGAAAAGTATGTCACCTTTTTGAATTGTAACAACCTTAATCTAAAATTTAGTGGGACCATCAGCAACACTAGTGTCTTTTACCTGGACCTAGAAGTCTATATTGAGGAGTCTAAAATTCTTACCTGCTTGTATAGAAAGCCAACAGCGGGTAATGCTGTCCTCCACGCCCAAAGCTTTCACCCAAGAAGTACGACTAACAACATCCCCTATGGGGAACTTCTTCGGTTAAAAAGAAACTGTTCGACAACCAAAGATTATGACATAGCCAGGGAAGACGCCTTCAATAGGTTCAAGAACAGAGGATATTCTTCCAATGTCCTGCGACAGGCAAAGACGAAAGCAGACAGAATAGCTAGGTTGCAGCTCCTAATACCAAAGATCTTTGATCCAGCCCCGGTATCCAATGCTGCCCCTGCCAGAATGATCACCCGTTATAATACCAAGTCCTCAGAAATAGTACGAATATTTAAGAGGAATTGGCATATTCTCCAAACTGACAACATCTTGAAAAAAGTGATTCCTAAATATCCACTTATAACATATAGGCGCAACAAGTCTATTGGGGATGACTTAGTGCACAGCCATCTTAGGTCACGCCCATATCAACCACAAAGTGTAAGAGGCTTTTTCCCTTGCCTTAAATGTAAGGCGTGTAAATATAGCCACAAGGTTTTAGATTACAACATCTTGGAAAGTGTCAGGAAAAAAGCAACATCAAAACCATCAACCGATTACTTAATTGTAATTCGGAGTACGTAGTCTACATTTTGGAGTGTCCCTGTCCTAAGAGATATGTGGGTTCAACCATCCATCAAGCGAAAAAGCGCATTTTGGAACATATGAGCGCAATCACTAAAAAGGACCCTACCTATCCAGTGGCTCGTCACTTTGAGAAAATGCACAATAGTAATCGGGATCTATTGAAATTTTTCTGTATTGACCAAGTTGCAAAAAATGAGTGAGGTGGGGATAGAACTAGATCATTACGAGCACTTGAATCTAAATATATTATTGACCTACAAACAAAGGCTCCATTGGGCTTAAATAACGATGAGGAGCTCTGGACCCACCTGGATTAATTTTATTGAAACCAGGTATATTAATTTTTGCCTATAGCCATAACTGACCCCTTTTCCCTTCCTTTAATCGGCATGGGTGCAATATGTGTTGTTACCTAGGTATTGTATCCATATCTGTGATGTGTTGAGCTTTGTTCACGTTCCTTAGTCTATGGGTTTGCCCATTCAGGGCGCAATTTTGTTAACCCTTGTGTTCTCCATACATTTAATGTTTGAGTTCAGTGTTCCTGATGGAATTTTCTTAAATGACTGGTACTTTCTATTTAGATAGTTCAGACATGTAATCCATTTAGCAGAAATGACAAATTGAAATTTTTAGTCTGTTCATATCTGCTATTATACTGAACCACCTTTAACACAGTAATCAACTGTTTATAATATGGAGTACGCTCTAAATCATTAACATTGGTTTGATTGGAACATGTTCTAAGATGGCCGCCATGAATTTTACATTGTGTACAACAACTTCTAGGCGTCTTCTATGTCAATGTTTTTAATTCACGTCATGCAATTGCACTTTAAAATGGTGTTTTTTACTTGGTATCACCGACATCGAAAAAGGCAGAGTGCCGAAACGCGTCTGTCGGTGCGGGGGGGGGGTCCAAGCACAATAAACTACACTTTACGCAAATTCCTGTGAGTGCGCTCCTTATATGTCGACTGGATTGTTCGTGCGAGTGGAGATATATATATATATATATATTACCGCTCCACCTGCACCAGGCTCGTGCACTCACGAACGGGTACTGTAACGGCGGGGTGTGCACCCGCCAATATTGCAGCTACTCGTCTCCTCTCGTATGTAGAAAGACACAGCACTCACGGGGGAGAGTCCACAAGATTTATTACGACTCTCTTCGCACCAGACGCGTTTCGGCAGTCGCCTTCCTCGATGGTACAAGGGCGCGCCTGAAACGGCCATTTTTATACAATCAACCTCATTTCCTGTGTCAAATGAAAAACATAGAGAAGGGACCAATTCACTTTTCGCAAAACCAGCGCCATTTTGTAACATGTAACGGCATATTCCTATACAAGCAGATACTCTTTTTGGCAGCGTATATATACTCAATATATATCCCAATGGAGTACATAAAAGTTCCATATAAATGTTTTGCAAATTCAGATATTTACAAGCATACGCAATTTCAAAATCCCGCCCTGAATGGCCCAAGTGTCACGCCTTACCAAATCTCAATTAATAAAACAGTAGTATCTGCCTGGTTTTACGCATAATCTCGCCCTATATGGGCATTATAAAACCATGGTCCTCTCCCTCATAATCACTACAACCCACACCCAGTGATATTGTTTTCTAACTCTCAATAGACAAGACCATTCTCATAATATTCGTATATATACAAAGGAACGAATAGCAAAGAAGGGAAGGAAAAGCAAAAGAAAAGAAAAAGAAAATTAAATTCATCCGCTATTTCCATCAATAGCAAGGATTCACCAATCTCAATCAAAATATCATTACATTTCAGATATACTTTTGTGCAGAGAGCATACATTATATATGTGTGTGTATGTATGTGGAGAAGAGAAGAAAAGAAAGGAGGAGGTATGATTTATAGTATACAGTATTAAGTATCTATAGGAAGAGAGCCCTCTATCTTAAGTGTACTATAAGTTCTTCATTACTGTTTAATCCCCCAGGAGTCTTGGTTCCAAGATCTATAATATACCTTGATTCCAATCTTCTCAGTCTTGCTACTCTATCACCACCTCTAGGATGGACTGGCACATGGTCCAGTGCAAAAAAGGTTAGCAAGTCCCTATTGCTGTTATGTTGCACCTGGAAATGTCTAGCTACAGGATATGACATGTCACAATTCTTTATAGCCCGTGTGTGCTCTAGGATTCTCATCTTCGTTTGATGGATGGTACTCCCAATATACCGTAGCCCACAAGGGCATACCAGGCAATAAACAGTATAGGGAGTACTACATGTGATAAACTTCCTGATCCACCGTGGTTTCCCAGATCCCATGACTTGGTATGTTGAGACTTTACTGCTATTCCTACAGGCCTTACATCTACCACAAGGGTAAAACCCCTGTAGTTCTTTGCCAAAGGGTTTGGGTACCATTTTCACAAAATGACTCTTAGTTAGAGAGTCTCTCAGAGCCCTAGCTCTTCTAAAAGTGAGCATGGGGCCGGTGGGAATATCATTCCCTATAACTGGATCCGATCTTAATAGGTTCCAGTTCCTTCTCAACACAGTTCTTAAATAATCCGCCCGCTGGAAAAGGTTGTTATCATCCTGAATTTTTCTGTTTTCTTTTCAGTTACGCTCTTATCCTTAAGCAGATCCTGTCTGGCTTTTCCTTGCACTCTACATAATGAATCTCTCAGTGACTGCTCACCATAACCTCGAGCCCTGAACCTCTTTATGCTTTCATCTGCACTTTTATTAAAGTCCTCATCATTGGTGCTATTTCTTTTGATCCTAAGTAATTCCCCATAGGGGATCCTATAGATCAATTTGGGGGGTGACTGCTCGTTGAGTGCAAGATGGAATTTCCTGCTGTTGGTTTGCGGTATAAACATGTACAAATTTTTCCCACATTTATAAAAACTTCCAAGTCTAGAAAGTTCACACTCCTAGAACTAATGTCTGCAGTGAACCGCAAATTATTGTCATTTACATTCAAAACATCCACAAACATAGATGCTGATCCCTCTGATCCCCTCCACACCAGGAAGAGATCTTCTATGTATCTGTACCAGGCCACGATTTTCCCCGTCCATTCTGTGTTGGCGCCCGACCAGGCCACCCGCTCCTCCCACCAGCCCACGAAAAGATTTGCGTAGCTGGGGGCGAAGCAGGTGCCCATGGCCGTGCCAGACAGTTGTTTATAGTATTGGTCCTGGTACAGAAAGATGTTATTCTGCAAGCAAAATTCTAGGAATTCCAACAGCATCGAGTTATGATCTGTGAATTTCACTGATCGTGTATCTAAAAAGGACTTAACGGCTTTGGGAGGAGCGGGTGGCCTGGTCGGGCACCAACACAGAATGGACGGGGAAAATCGTGGCCTGGTACAGATACATAGATGATCTCTTCCTGGTGTGGAGGGGATCAGAGGGATCGCCAAATGCGATGCAGCGCGCGCAACGAATTTCGTTTTATTTATTTATTTGTTTACTTACCTCTGTTGGGCCGTATTCCAGAGTTTACTACCCCCCACCCTGCCCCTCCCCCACCCCGCGTCACCACCCGGCAGCACTCCCACCAGGAGCCGCTACTGGAAATAGGGACAGGGGTGGGAGGGGAGTGAAGAAAGCAGACGACAGAGCCGGCTACATAAGATGCACTCTGAGAGTGGCTGAATCTCGGCGCCGGCTCAACATCCTGTGACTCTGGGCAAATCACTTAATCACCCAGTGCCTACACAAAATGAATGTGTCATTGAGTAATGTAACTGGTGCTCGTGTAAAGCGTTCCAATACCTTCGGCTCGAGTTCGTGCTATTTAGAAAACTGCAAGCACTAAAAAAAATCACTTAATGTTCCTGTGTAATTTTGTTACTACAATTGGTTATACTGAAATGAATCGACTGCGGCTCACAGAATGCACAATTTATTACACTATAACAACAAACTGGAAATAAGGTGCCCTTGTGATAGAAGTCATCTGATTAAATAAGCCTCTGGTCTCTCAATTATTCAGTCATGACGTTTGATATGCTCAGTCAGTCTTGACTTTTTAGTCAACAGGACATTTTAATGCCATGGGTGCAATGGTAAACTGTGAACTGCAATTCCCAGAAGACACCATGATAACGGTCGCAAAGCCAGGTCTGACTCGTAACACAAAGCAGATCAAGTGCCACGTGGAAAATGTTAACCCCTACTTTCTTTTTTGTGTAAAATAAACATTTTCTCCTGTTATTTTTAATTAATTCATACTGCGTGTTATTTTCCCACAGGTCTGAGGGACTGAGAACATAGCTGCCTGCTCCATGATGTGCCTCAGCCTGAAATGCTAACATTAGAGGGGAGAGTATGTAGCGTGAGGGCAGAGCTGCCGACTGTAGTACTAGGAATTCTGCCCCACTTATTTTAAATGGAGTTTGCAGCTTTATCACGACGCACTTCTGCACGATGGAAGACATCAGGAACGGAATGCAAGAACTGGAGGTTGTAGTACATGAAAACACTGGGCAGAACTTAAGAAGACTTCCAGGAGAGGTTACAAAGCTGATATAGAGAGGAGTAAGACCTCTGATCCTTGGTCTCAGGCCTACTCTCTCCCCAGCAGCTCCGCTCCACCTGCGCCACCGCTGAGCCCTCCAGCCTCCTCCTGGGAGATGTTCAAGGCCGCTGTGTGCCCGTTCCTGCCTCTACCTGTTGCCACCTCCTTGGTGGGTCAGCTGCGCTTGTAAATTCCTGGTACTGTCTTGTTTGTTTTATTTGGTATAGTTTATAGTCTTGTTTTGTTTTATTTCTTATAGTTGATTGTTTTTAGTATCTGTTTATACCATTCTGATTTCTTGTGCCCGCTCCGTTTTTTCCCTGCTTCCCTTTCCCGCCGCTGCTGCCCCTGCCGCCCCGCCCCGCTGTCCATGCCCGTTTCCCGCCTCCCAGCTGCTCGTCCCTCCCCCCCTACTTAATGGCGGCCGCTGCGGGGGAGCGCGAGTAAGACCTCTGACCCTTGGTCTCAGGCCTACTCTCTCCCCAGCAGCTCCGCTCCACCTGCGCCGCCGCTGAGCCCTCCAGCCTCCTCCAGGGAGGTGTTCAAGGCCGCTGTGTGCCCGTTCCTGCCTCTGCCTGTTGCCCCCTCCGTGGTGGGTCAGCTGCGCTTGTAAATTCCTGGTACTGTCTTGTTTGTTTTATTTGGTATAGTTTATAGTCTTGTTTCGTTTTATTTGTTATAGTTGATTGTTTTTAGTATCTGTTTATACCATTCTGGTTTCTTGTGCCCGCTCTGTTTTTTCCCCGCTTCCCTTTCCCGCCGCTGCTGCCCCTGCGGCCCGCCCCCCTGTCCACGCCCGTTTCCCGCCTCCCAGCTGCTCGTCCCTCCCCCCCTCCCCTACTTAATGGCGGCTGCTGCGGGGGAGCGCGAGTAAGACCTCTGACCCTTGGTCTCAGGCCTACTCTTTCCCCAGCAGCTCCGCTCCACCTGCGCCGCCGCTGAGCTCCTCTTGGGAGGTGTTCAAGGCCGCTGTGTGCCCGTTCCTGCCCTGCCTCTTGCCACCTCCTTGGTGGGCCAGCTGCGCTTGTAAATTCCTGGTACTGTCTTGTTTGTTTTATTTGGTATAGTTTATAGTCTTGTTTCGCTTTATTTGTTATAGTTGATTGTTTTTAGTATCTGTTTATACCATTCTGGTTCTTGTGCCCACTCCGTTTTTTCCCCGCCGCTCCTACCCCTGCGGCCCCGCCCCCCTGTCCACACCCGTTTCCCGCCTCCCAGCTGCTCGTCCCTCCCCCTCCCCTACTTAATGGCGGCCGCTGCGCGGTCGCGTGCAGTGGATGCGCCGCTCCAAAGGCATGCCCGTCTGTGCCCGTCCGCGACCCGACCACGACCAGCGCCAGGGACCCTGCATCCCGAACCACCCACCGCTACAGCACAGCCGCCCTCCACGCACTCAACCCCGGAAGACTCAGAGACTGCCAACAGGCCATGCCGAGCACGACCCATGGCCAGTTCTCCTGCCTCCACTGCCGCCAGACCTTCACCACCACCCCGGCCCCCAACACCGCCGACGCCAAGACTGGCGACACCCTAAGATGCATCCTCCTCAACGTGCGCTCCGTGCACAAACACGCCGTAGAGATCTCAAACCTACTCGACTCCCTCTCGCCCGACATCGCCTTCTTCACGGAGACCTGGATCAACGCCTCCTCCGCCCCCGACATCAACACCGCCATACCGGCTGGATATCAAATCCAGAGGAAGGACCGCCCCAACCACCCAGAAGGGGGCCTCGCCATCGCCCACAAGAACACCCTCCGCCTCACCACCTCCAGCGAAACCCTCCCCTCCGCCGAACACCTGCACTTCCAGATCCAGACCAGCCCCAACTCCACACTCCGCGGAACCCTCGTCTACAGACCCCCCGGCCCCCGGGGCCCTTTCGCCGCCACCATCACTGACCTCATCGCACCCCACGCCATCGCCTCAATGAACTACATACTCATCGGCGACCTGAACTTCCACCTAGACAACCCCAGCGACCCCAACTCCACCACCCTTCGTGACAACCTCGCCAACATCGGACTCAAACAACTCGTCACCACACCGACCCACAGGGCAGGACACACCCTCGACCCCATCTTCGCAGCAGGAAACAGCGTCCACTTCAGCCACACAACGCAACCCCCATGGACCGATCACCACTGCGTACACTTCACCGTCGACAAACCCAAGACACCCAAACCAGCCCCACGCCCACCACGAAGGAATTGGAGCAAGGTCACCGATGAGCAACTCAACTCCACCCTCACCCGAGACAACCACACCCTGGCATCCAACACCAACGTCGCAGCCAGAGAACTCCACACTTGGATCTCCACCTGCGCAGACGAGCTCGCCCCGCTACGCAACCCCGACAAACAGCACCCCAGGAAAGCCGCCTGGTTCACCACCGATCTCCAAAAAACCAGACGCACCTGCAGACGCCTGGAGAAGAACTGGAGAAACACCAAGACACCCGAAAACTACACCGCATACAAGGACGCCATGACGGACTACCACAACTGAATCAAAACCACCAAGAGGACTTTCATCCACAACAAAATCCTCGCCAACTCCACCAACTCCAAGATACTCTTCAGTGTCATTCAGGAATTCACCAACCCCCGCAGCGAAGCCACAGACATCACCCCATCCCAAGACCTCTGTGATAAGCTCGGAACCTACTTCCACCTCAAGATCAAAAACCTATACGACAACTTCGTCGACCATCCACCAGACGCCACAGCCGACCCGCCCCCCAGACACACCAGCCAGCCCACCATCTCCACCTGGATGCCGATCACGGCCGAAGACACCGCCTCAACCATGAAAGGCATCTACTCAGGGGCCCCCACCGACCCCTGCCCTCCACACATCTACCACAGAGCTGCCACCACCATCGCACCCAAACTACAACACACCATCAACACCACCCTCGAAACAGGCACCTTCCGAGACGACTGGAAACGCGCAGAAGTCAGACCCCTACTCAAGAAGCCCACAGCTGAACCCACTGACCTCAAGAACTACTGGCCCATCTCGCTCCTCCCCTTCGTGGCCAAAGTTGCAGAGAAAACAGTCAACAGGGAACTGACACGATTCATCGAAGACAACGCCGTCCTCGACCCGTCCCAATCCGGATTCCGAAGCAACCACAGCACCGAGACCGCCCTACTCGCCGCCACAGATGACATCCGCACCCTCCTGGACCAAGGCCACTCCGCAGCCCTCATCCTACTCGACCTATCAGTAGCCTTCGACACCATCTCCCACCGCACACTCGTCGCCAGACTACACAATGCCGGCATACAAGGAACAGCCCTAGACTGGATCCGATCATTCCTCACCGGAAGGAGCCAAAGAATTAGACTGCCACCCTTCCTCTCCGATCCCACGAAAATCACCTGCGGAGTCCTACAGGGGTCATCACTAAGCCAGACACTCTTCAACATCTACATGGCCCCCCTCACCACCATCGTCCGACAGCACGGCCTCAACATCGTATCCTACGTGAACGACACCCAGCTCATCCTCTCCCTCACCAAAGACCCCACCACCGCCAGACTCAACTTCCAGAATGGAATGCAGGACGTCGCAGTCTGGATGACCAACAGCTACCTAAAGCTCAACGCCGAGAAGACAGAAGTTCTCGTCCTCGGAACCACCCCCTCAGCATGGGACAACACCTGGTGGCCGACTGCCCTTGGAAGCCCTCCTACCCCCGCGGACCACGCCAGAAACCTCGGCATCATACTCGACTCATCCCTCACCCTGAGTCGACAGGTCAACGCCGTCACCTCCAGCTGCTTCAACACCCTCCGCATCCTCCGCAAGACTTTCAAATGGATCCCCTCGGGAGTCAAGGAAGGCAGTCACCCACGCACTCATCACCAGCAGACTGGACTATGGAAACGCTCTCTACACCGGCATAAACAAGTCCCTACTCCGCAAACTCCAGCCGATACAGAACACCGCCACCAGACTCATCCTCGGCACCCCCCGGTACGAACACATCAACAAACACCTACGAAGGCTCCACTGGCTCCCTGTGGAGAAAAGAGTCACCTTCAAAATCCTCACCCACGCCTACAAATGCCTACACAACACCGGACCCAAATACCTCAATGACAGAATCAACTTCCACGTACCCAAAAGAAACCTCCGATCTTCCAACCTCGCACTTGCCGAAACCCCGCGCATCCACAGAGCCAGAGCAGGTGGAAGATCCTTCTCTCACATTGCGGCCAAAACCTGGAACGAATTCCCGGCAGACATCAGACGCGCCCCCTCCCTGAACACCTTCAGGAAGACTCTCAAGACCTGGCTCTTCGGCTAAACAGATCTCCGGACCCCCCCCCCAGCGCCTTGAGACCCTCACAGGTGAGTAGCGCGCTTACAATCCCCTGATTGATTGATATAAAGCAGTTAAAATACAGTTAGCCATGCATGCGTTTGGATGACTGGTGAAATACTCGATTAGCTTTCAATGTATTTACGTATGCATGCAGAGTCTCCATTATGATGTAATCTGGTTGGCCTTTGTGCCATTAATACATTTATTACATTCTTTATAATTTTGTTATCTCTTTCACGTGAAAGCAAAAAGTACACGTATTGGAAAAGAGGGCAGGGGAATGGGATGGGGGTGGAAAAAATAGTACATGCGCAAGGAGAGGAGAGGCCCAGGAGGAGAGCCAGGTGAAAGGCTGGTGCAGGGAGCCAGTGAAGACAGCTCCCTGCTGAGTTCATCCTCCTTGAGACCAGGAGGGCGAAGGAAAGTGCTCCCAGTGGCTGGGGCGCGCCACCAGGAGCAAGAGAGGCCAAAATGGGGAAGATCGGTCCCCTAGGGGCTGAGATATGCCCCCCAGAAGGTAGGCGACCTTCGACCTCTAAGAAGATCGACGAAGAAGCGCGTGGGGCTCCGCCGCCGGTTTCAAATATGCCCCCGGGGTGGGTCAGGTCCCGGGGGCTGCCCCCACAAGAAGAAAAGTCGGGGAGCGCTCTCGCGCTCCCCGTGAAAACTGGCCACGCAGGGTGCCAGGAGCCCACCCTGGCCCCCGAATGCACCGGAGGGAGGGGAGCGCCGTTGCACCCCCCTTGAACAGGTCTCTGGGGGCCCGGGACCCCAACTCCGGGCCCGCTAAAAATGAAGCCGGGGAGCGCCGTCACACTCCCCGTGAAGAGGTCCTGGGGCCCGGGACCCCATCTCCGGGCCCCGAATTGAAGGAGGAGGAGGGGGAGTGCCGCCGCACTCCCCCACAGCAGCGGGAAGGTGGGGGGAGTGCCGTTGCACTCCCCAGAAGACCCGCCACAGGAAAGGCCGCCTCCGTGTCTGTCCGCCGGAGCGGGCAGACCGAAATGGACACTCCGGCTCCCGCGGCCGCACACGAGGGTGCGGGCCGGGCGGGGAGCCGGCGGGAGCCACCGGGGGTGGGCTCCCCAGGTGGCTCCCCAACATTTGGGGAGCGAAGAGGTGCCAGGGGCCCAGGTGGGACCGGGTCCCCGAATAACAGCCGGAGCAGCCAGGGGTGGGCTCCCCGAGCTGCATAACTCACCTGGGGGTCCGGGTGGGACCGGGCCCCCCACGGGGATCTGAAGTGGCGTGAGGCCGCCCGCCGGGCAGCGCAGCTCTCTCCGGATCAGCGGGGGAGCCGCTGCTCAGTTATGCAGGACCACGGAGCGCTTCGCCCCATAATGCCTTGCAGGCCCGGACTGGCCTGCAAGGAAAAGAGGATGGTTTTCGGTTTGTGGTGGCCCCAGGAGGACGGGGTCACCGCCAAATGCCTGAAAAGGTGCAGGGGGAGCTGCAGGAGCAACGCAGTCTCCCCCAGCACGAAGAGGAAAGATACCCTCCTAAGTCTCTGGGGACTCCAAAGAAATAACCCCTCAAGGGCTCAGCTTGCAGTGAAAGCATCCTGGGGTTGGAACTTTTGTTCTGCAGCTGGGTGTGCCTTTTGGACTGCCTCAATGTATGGAGGGCTGTGCTGGGGATGTCTGGAGAAGGGCATCCCCTGGAGGTGAAGAGGTGCAATTGCATGAGAAGTGAATTTACCAATGTTATTTCTATGGTGGGACTGTAAGTCACATGTATAATGTGAATTCATAAGCAAAGTGGGGTTATGTTGCCAGACATTCCTGCTAGGGTGTCTGGCTGTATATGCTTAACCCTGTGATTATAACTGTGATGCCTTTTAGGGGCTGTGATTGCAATGCATTACAACTGTTATCAGCTATGATAAGTACCTCATTCTAAGTGATGCCCAAACATGTATTCTTGCTATTGCGTTAGGTGAAGAACAACCCAGACTATTAGCCACTAAGATGTAGAGGTGTATACTGAATGGTCAGTATGAGATGCTCAGTCAGGGTTATGTGTCACCAGGGCAGGTGTACCTATTTTAAATGCTTGTTGAGATAATGGGGTGGGTTGCCACTGGGATGGTGCCAGTGGGCAAGGCCCTCGCTCCAGGTTGTGTCAACCCACTGCATTGGGGGGCAAGATGATGTGCATACATGGGAGTGGTGGTACTAGACCCCACCCCCCCTGTGAGAGGGGTGGAAATGTTATGCAATGTCACAAAGTAATTCCAACAGCTTATGTATATTTGTAAATTGGTGCATAGTATTGAGTAGTGTGTGTGTTTAATAAATGTACTCTTCCTTTTATAAAGCAAAGTACAGACTGGACAATCAATTATTGAGTGTTATTTCTGCGTACTGGTAAATGGCGATTTCTAGCCTACACCACCTCCCTTGAGTAAGTCTTAGACTGCTCTGCAACGCTACCCTCTGAGAGTCAAGCGCTACAATAGGGTGTTTGGTTCCCAGTGAAGGATAAATGTGACATGTTATTTGTGCAGACCTCACAGATACTGCCTCGTTTTCCAACATTGGTGTCTAGCGGCGAGAAACATAGTATCCCATTCTGGTACGCATTTATAGCATTTGATAAGTCCAGTTTTGCCACACATTACCTATGCAGTAATGAGCAAATTCAAGAGCACAAGGCTCTGAGAAGGGTTCAAAGTTTTGGTTATGTGAACTAAAGGTATGGGAAAGGAAAGCCCCGCGCACATATATGTCATGTGAAGATATTATGGTTTAAATGTAAACTGTATTGATGTGACTGAGTTATGTTGATTATCATGTGATAGCGAGATGGTGCTTTCCAGGAAATGATTACATACAAGTGTTCTAAGCCATATTGTACACCTTTGAACCCTAACACTATACGCACTACACCTGCATGAGGAGGGTGTCTTCTCAAGAGATAGGGACAGCAACTGATACCTACATCACAGATGGGGGTGTAGGGGTGGATTGGACTTTGGGGGGACAGAAGAGGTAGGGGGTCCTGGGAGATTCCCGTGCTTTTTAAGGGCGGGGAGGATTTCCACAGAAGGGGCCCCAGATATCCTTCCCCAGCTGAAAGTTTCTTGCCATTGGTGCAGGCCAAAACCACTGGAAGGGTGGGGCATGAGGTTTCTTAACCCCGGGTAGTAACATCCCAGGGGTTCCCATGGTGGGGGACCCCAAGAAACTTTTCCCACGGTGGGAGGAGGGTGTGGTAGAGTTGTGTGTCCGGCAGGCCCCCCCAGGTTAACTGGTGGGGAGGGTGAGCAACCCAGGGGTGGCCCATGGTAGTGGGTGGCCCCCAAAAGAGGGTAGTTCTCGAGCAAGGGTGTGTAGTGGTAGCCCGTAGGTACACTAGGTGGGCTAGGTAACTGACCCAGTGGAGATCTGATTGGGGGTGATGTGCTCCCTAGATTCCAGGTGAAGGGTTAGTGGTAGACCCTGAGGTGTCAGGGTCGGGTAGGTGGTTACCCAAGGAAGCAACAGGATGTCATTCTGGAGCTGGTGTTGTGAACCTGAGGTGGTGGCTGGGGCGATGCCTAGCCGGTGACCAGTCAGGTAGGTCCTGTGGGGGGTTGGACCCCAGGACCAGGAGCATGGGGTTCTTCCCCTAGCTCGATGCAGGAGGTGGACTTCTGCCTGGTAGTACCACCCTGAAGACAGGTGGGGCCCATCTTAAGTGAAGGGACCCTGTGCTTCAGAGGAGAGTGGTGCAGGCCTAGCCGGGATCTTGAGGGTCCCTGGCTGATGGAGGCAGTACTGCCCTGAAGACAGGTGGGGCCCATCTTAAGTGAAGGGACCCTGTGCTTCAGAGGAGGGTGGTGCAGGCCTAGCCGGGATCTTGAGAGTCCCTGGCTGAGTGTGGTAGTATCACCCTGAAGGCAGGTGGGGCCTATCTTAAGTGAAGGGACCCTGCTCTTCAGAAGGGGGTGGTGCAGGCCATCCAGGGATCATGAGGGTCCCTGGACGGTCTCACAAAGCGCTGCAGGGAGACCAAGGAGAACCTTGAGAGGTGGGCCTGGGTGTAGCTAACTCGGGGCCCACGGGCTCTCTAAGGGTACTCCGGGAGGAGAGCACGCCTCTCGGAGGGAAGGGTGCATAGGCCTTGTTCTCACAGCGGAGAACAAGGAAGGGGTCTAGGTTCCCGGGGTAGAGTCCGAGTGGAGCTACTAATGGGGGGAATAAGCTGTAGGATGTCTGACGAGGCACCCTCAGTGTTCCTCCCTGGCACTGCCAGTGTGGTAGTGAGGCCGGTCTGAGGTCCTATCAGGGAGCCAGGCCAGTGGCCAAAGGTGCTTTTCTGTGTGGGAAAAGTACAAGTGGCTGTGCCTTCTTTAGGGAAGACAGTCATCCCGAAAGGGTGGTGGCAGCTGAATGACCCCAGCGGCAGGCTGAGGGTGAGGGTCCAGAGAGGTTGCATCTTTAGGGTGCATGGACCAAATGGAGAGAGGGTACTGGTTGGAACAATTTCCGGAAGGGAGACCAGCTAGCGACCCAGGGGATGGGATGTAGACCTATCCCAGAAGACCGCATCGGTGCTGAGGCACTGTACCCTTCTCCAGAGAAGTGGTAGGCATAGCGTTGCGTGACCAAGGGCAAAGGTAGGCCTAGTTAGGCTGAGTCCATGCAGACCGTGAGTGACCTAGAGGTATCTAACCTAGGGCCTGGAGGGTTCTTAGGGTAGTCTGGGATCCCTGTAATGGGTGGAGGTCTCATGGATGGGAGGAGTAGGTGGTGTGAGTGGATAACTGGTGAGTAAGTGGGGTCTGGTCAGAACCCCTTATAACTAGTTATCGCTGACTATGGGAAGAGTACCCATGTAGAGTGGCTAATTCTTCCCTGTAGGAATCAGCTGGGCGCGGCGTGTGTTAGAAGGTGGTTCTGACCATCTGAGCCGCCCGGATTTTTCGCTTTTTGAACACCTAATTGTTGAGCTTTTACTGTGGGAGAGCCTCATAAGTTGGGACTCACCCACAGTGAACTCATGACAGACAGAGCTGCCCCAGGGACCAGCGAACGAGAAACAGAGCTATTCATTGCACCTGTGTCCACTAAGAATTTTTTAACTGAGCCTTGCAAATCCGCAGTGACATAAGGACTGCGCTGATCCACAGGTACCTGAACTGGTCCCTCACCCTGTCCTCGGCTGTCCTAGCTATGAGACAAGCCTGTCACGTCATCCAAGTCATAATCATCATGGTAAGACTGTCTTCCCCGAGGGTCATCGAAATAATTGTGGTCAGAACGACCCTGCGACATGCCGCCTTCCTGAGCCCCATCCTGAGTATTTACTCCACGACCCCGTCCGCGAGAACCCCGTCCTCTAGGGGCCACAACCTTCTGCAGTAACACCGGATACTCGCTACGCCAGTGTCCTTCTACTTTGCATTACGCGCGTTGGTTCGGCCCTAGAGGCGCAGATTTCCCGTCAGTACGAGGCAGCTGGCGGGTCGGACCAATACCACGTCCCCTACCACTACCCCTAGACGCCTGCTGCAACAACACCTTCGTCTTCAGCTCTTTGTGCTTTTTCTCCACCTTCTCTTTCTCCTCATTTTCCATGTATTCATAGTATTGTGCCATGCTCAAAATAACAGGAGGAGAGGCAGTCGTCCAGGTGCTTTCTGAAGCCTGTAACCGAGCTGCAATCTCCGGGAGCAAGTTCGTAACAAATGTATTAACAAATAACCGGATACCCCCTCCACTGATAAATCCTGCCCACTAAAATCTAAGAACACACTTTCGAATCTCGAGAAAAAGTCAGACACACTTTCATCTTTCTTCTGGCGACATGCTGTTAACTTATCCCAGTCCACTAGTCTTGGCGGGATAAGAGAGTGCATATACGTTATTATGCGGCCGGGCAAGGCTAATATCTCAGCCTTTGGTTTCTCACCAGGTTTCCTATCCTTGTCCCATGCTCTAATCTCGTCCCAGGTACCACCCAATTCCGCCACATGATCCTGCTTGTGCACCTGCCTCCAAATATCCTCTGGGACTAACAAACTAAAGAACATCTCAATATCCGTTAGGGTCATTACTGTAGATGAGGCAGCTTCTGTTAATTCTTTGTAGTACGCAGTGGGATTTTTTCTAGGATCGGGTAACTGAATCTTGAGGGACAAAACCTCACTCCTTTTCCATGGAGTATATACCTACTGCTCCTGAAAACGAGCCTCCACCTGCTGCCTGACAACAGCATTATGTTGATCACGCAGCTCCGGTATTTCAGGGTGAAATATAGGGTGTACTTCCCGCATTGGAAACTGAGACCCTGTTGTCGGGCTCTTCTGACATAACCTGCCCCGATAACCAACCAACGTTGTAACATTACTGAAAACATCGTTAGGGGCCATGCCATCTGTGTTCACACGGTCCCGGATGTCATAAATAATATGAGGTGCAACACCATTGAAACACTGTTCCCACAGCCCAATTAGCGTAGCTGACATATGCTTAAGGGCATGCTGCTGTACAAACGGTTCATAATCTTTCAAAACACTCCATACATCCTCCACACCGTAAATTCGCTTTCGCGCCCACTGGGCAGCCTGATTAGCTACCATCGTTTTTACCGACTCACCCACAGCAGATCGAATCAGCACCCACCCCATTCTTTCCCGTGCAGTCGCCCAGTCCCCCTCGTCCAGTCCACGCACCAGCGGCCCACTACTCAACAATGTTGGGGAAGGGAGATGCGGGGAAGACACAACAGCCGAAGGGGCAGGCACCAGAGTTACTAATGGCTGTGTTGAGGGTTTGAGGGTCTGAGAGAGAGAGTAGGCTGAAACAATGGGTGTAGCAGGCAAACTAGCAGTTGTCACTGCCGTGACATGCGGAGGCAGAGAAAGAGCAGGAGGTGCTGTAGCCGAAGTGGCCGAGTCAATAGCAAGAGAAACAGAGGCAGAGGAAGGAAGGGTAGTAGGCTGAGACTGCGGGGCATCAGGGTATATTCTCTGCGGGGCATATGGAGGCGGAGGTCGGGCATCCAACAGATCCTCCACAAATGGATCGCCCTCCTCTCGGGCAACATAAGACTTATCACATTGCAACTTGAACTCACGATCAGCACACTATATACCCTTCTCTATTTTCCCTCTCTCATACGCTACTGCTTTCTGTGTTACTGTCTGCGTCTTCCCTCTCCGGGCCTCTTTCTCTGCTCTCATTCGTCTTTGCTTAGCTTCCTTCTCCCATACCTGGGTATAATCAAACATCGACTGCCTACTTCGTTTCGCAAACAATTTATCCTGCAGGAAATTCAATTTTTGTTCATCATAGGTGCCTGTTAATGGCCACTGCAACTCGGCATTATCCCTCGTATATTTGTGCCATAATGTACTAAATATAATAGGGCCAAGGCCGTGCTTAACGTACATGTCATAGTTTGGGGTTCCTTCCGGAGGCACAGGCTGCCTCTCTTTCAATCGGGCATCAGCAGATCAACAACGGCACCTCAAACAGCACAATTTACTAAAACATGGCATCTTTTAAAAAAAGGAAGCAAATTCGCTATTCGTACCAGACGATTAACTTACCAATATTTTTTCTTTTTCAAAAGTCAGTCCTCAGACTGCACCAAAATTACCAAACAGAACCAAACCCCAGGCATTTTCAAAGTAAGCCTAATTCATTATTTTGCCTGGCAAAATGTCCGCAGACACCTTTGTATCCAAAAGTGGTCCGTAGACCCACAAAGCACCAAATATTACCAGAAATGGCGCCATATTTACAAAGGACCAAACAAACTCACCTGGTGCACACAGGTCGAGCAAATTTATTCCCCACTGCCGACTCTTCGGACCAAATGGTCAATTCCGAGGGTTTCGCCTTTCAGGACCCCAGCCGGGATGACCACTAGGCGCGGCACCGCCCGATCAGACGGGCGGGGCAGCTGCGAGAACTAAGCTCTGCCGTGTAGGGATCCCCGATTCGCCCATCCGACCTGACGCGGCCCTGTCCTCCTCACCCATCTGCGGGCGAAGATGGGTCACCCGATGGAGTCCCTGTTCGGGCGCCAACTGAAGGAAATGACCCGATTAGGGCCACCCGGGTCATTCGCGACCACCTCTATGCCTTCCAAATAAATGAAGAGTCGGTCAGACAGTAGAGAATACAAACCAAGTTATTTATTAGAATTGCGCTGCAGCGGAGCCCAGTCTGACCAGCCTCCTGAGATGGCTGCCGAGGGACTGACTTTCACAAGCATAAAAGTAACAATTATACACTTTGCAACTGGGCAGGAACACGCCCACTTTGTAACTTTCCACAGGGAGACAGGTTAAACAAAGGGGGCATACAAGGATGAGCTAAGAGTCTGAGACCGGGCACACGCTATATCTCTGGCAAGGTCATTCTGTCTGTGCCCGCAGCTGGAATTTTGGGAGTGAACCTCTATCTAAAGGAAAGGTATGAGTTAACGAGCAACCTTCTCATGCTCTCAGCAAGACCTAACTTTGGAGACGCAGATGCATCAGAGCGGTTCTTCTAGCTGAGAGAGCAGAAATAAACTTCTGTCAGTAAGAAAAAATGGCGACCACTTACAAAATGGAGCCATGAATGCTAACCTAATGCAGAACGAAGCACGAACAATAAGATAATACCATTTCAATTCTAACAACTGGGGTCCATAGGCCCCTGGTTACACAACTGACACTTTGTAACACTGCTAACTCTTCGGCTGTCTTCTGTTTCCTGCTGAAAGGCTGGGGTAAGGACTAGAAGTGGACATTATAATTAGAAAACCGTTTACTTCCTGTTCCTGCTGCTGATTTCATGACACCTAAGATCAGGGTTAGCTAGGGCTAAGCCACAAGTAGCAGGGCATACTTAGCACCTCCTAGCCAAGCGTTATCTAACTGGCATCCTTAGCAATTCAGGAGGCTGCTTCCAGCAATCCAGCAATTCACACTCCACCCTTCAGTACTTTTGAACAGAGCACAAGTTTCTGAGGTCACTTCTTTCCATGTATCAACAGGGACAAAGGGCCATATGTATAATGCATTTTACCAGTCGCAAACGGCCCGATTTGCAAAATCGGGCTGTTTTCGACCGGTAAAATGCATTTTGGTATGTATGAATTCCAAATTGGGATTCGGTAACATGTAACCAAATCGCAATTTGGAATTGCAAACACATACCGATTCGGTATTAGGAAGAAGCGTGTTTAGAGCGTCCCTTCCTAATACCGAATCGCAGCGGTATGTAAGAATGTTTTGCGACCGAAATGCGGTTGCAAAACATTTGCATTTTACCACCTACTTCAAGTAGGTAGTAACCCATTTGCAAATGGAAAGGGATCCCCAAGGGACCCCTTCCCCTTTGGAATGGTAGCGAAAATGTTTTGTCAGAGCAGGCAGTGGTCCCATGGACCACTGCCTACTCTTAAAAAATGAACAGAAAACTTTTCATTTTTCTTTTTTAAACGCAACCCGTTTTCCTTTAAAGAAAACGGGCTGCATTTAAAAAAAATGATTGCTATATTTAAAAGCAATCACAGACATGGTGGTCTGCTGAGCAGGCCACCATCCCCATGATTTTAGCGATTCCTAATAAGTCGCAAATTGTGACCTACCTCATAAATATTCATGAGGTAGGTCGATTTGCGACCCACTAGGATTCGCTAAATGAAACTCATGGACTTTCATACATTAGGAATAGCGATTACCTAATTTCCAGTAAATATACATATGGCCCAAAGTCTGCCAGATTTAGCACACAGAAAATGCCCCTATTCCTTAAAGGTCATCTTCAATAACGTATATTTTTGGTGTAAGCTGTGATTTGCGCAAAATGTGTGTTATGGAAGATTTTTAAATAAAACTGAATTCACTTGCAACAACACCTCAAACAAAATGTAGGCCCTCCTTTTGCTGCAAGCACTGCTTCTAAAAGCTGAATCCACCCCCTACTACCATAAAAGAAGAGTTGGTGCAACCCTACTACTTGAAGCTGTAGTGGAGGCTGGGCAGGTACACTAGACTGCGAGGCTGTCTCCTCTGAGCCAGGGAGACCCTCGAAGAGTTGGAAGGTCATCCAATCCCTGATTTGAAATTTGACCCCAGAGGAAGTCGAGCAAAGCTACATCTGATGCAACTGCGACAAATTTAGAATCAGCCCAGGTCGTGGAGAGTAGTAAGCTGGCTAGCTTGACTCTGATAAACTTATATGGGGATGTGGGTTCACCCGAGCACAGCACGTTTGAAAGCTGAGCGCAGAAGCCTGTTTATCAAGTGATACCGCTGATGCAATCCGCTTAAATATTGCCAAACTTGATTCAGGGCCAGGGAGTAAGCCAACCTGCTGCGAACTCATGTCCCCATAAGGTATGATGAAAAGAAATTGCACAATATGTTTTTATAGGAGGAAACTTCCACTTTGGGAACCTTTGGCTGAACTATGGGGTCTTCCCTTACTTTGTGGTGCAGACTCTTCCTTCCATGAGAAACAGAAAAATCAGATGCTAGCTAATCATAGCTTGTTTTATACAGAACAATAGGACATATTTACTAGGAAACTGTCGGAGCGCGGCGTTAAGCCAAGAGGGCTAATACTGCACTCCGACAGTTTCCAAACACAGGGATGTGCCATATTCACAAGAATACGGTGCACCCCTGCCTTTCCCTTAGCGATTGCGCTAAATGTAGCTGCCTAGCACCAATGCAGGCACTCTTGCACCATTGGGCAAGGGTGTCTGCGTTGCAGGGAAAGATAGTTTATGTGCAGGAAGGTGTCCCTTCCTGCACATAAACAATAAGTAATGGTGTTTTGTAACTCCTATGTGTGCTGCAGAATGCAGCACACATAGAAGTTGCAACTCGTAATTTTTTTATTATTGTTTATGTGCAGGGAGGAACACCTTCCTGCACATAAACAATCAAAGGCGTTTTGCTGTTTCTATGTGTACTGCATAATGCAGCACACATAGAAACAGCAAAAACAAGGAGAAATAAAGCATTTCTCCTCGTTTTGCCGTGTATTTACGCCACCCTTGTAAATATGGACAGCATCAAAATCAATGGGTGTCGCGGCGGAACGCCCACCGCAACACCCATTGCCCGCCCCTTTCACGCTAAATGTACTGTAAAAGGGGGCCTTATTCACAAGGCAGCGTTAAACCACGTAAAGTGGCTTAACACTGCCTTGTTAATAAGGCAAAGCCCCGATCACCACAGGAACGTAGGAAAAAATGACATTCCTGTGGCGATAGGGGCTTGTAAATATGCCCCTTTGTTTGGTCTTTCTAAGTCTACTAAATAACAAGTGTTACTATTGCCCAATTTACTAGTACTCAATTTACCGACCCCATAAGTCTTGATAGCTAAGTTGGTCTTGCTGGTAATCAAGCTTGTGACGTGTACATCACTGGGAATGTCACTGCGTTGAAGTTATCACACTGAGCAATCTTGCCATCAGTGGATAATTTGTAAAAAAAGAAGTGCTAGTGCTCTCGTCAGGTGGCAGCTTGCACCAGCCTATTTCTCCTGTTTGGGCCACCTAAAACAAAACCAACTACTAACCATGAAAGTGGGGAAAGGATGTGGTGTAATGGTCAGAGCTGCCGACTTCGGAGCTGGGGAACCAGGTTTGAGTCTCGGCGTCAGCTCAACATCCTGTGATTCTGGGCAAATCTCTTAATCTCCCCGTGCCTACCATAAATGAATGTGTCCTTAACTAGTTCTCATGAAAAGCACAGGTGTTGATGATTAAGTACTGGTCATGAGCACCGGAAACCACTGGCTCAAATTAAGTACTGTTTGCCATTAAGGGTACAAAACGAACGTGGTATGCTTTCTTGTAATTTTACTTATAAGACTGCAGTACCAAGTGGAGTTCATCTTTCACTAGACTGGTGTTATGACAGTGGGAGAGAAAGAGGCCACAGTCTTGATGTGAGCTGTGGCAGAGCTATTGTAAGGCCCTTAATATATGACCAACAGAGTTATCCAGGTTTCCATAAGGAATGCTTGACTCTCCATTGGTAGCTTGCATCAAGCAGCAGTGGCAGCTTATGACCAAACAAGTGGGATGTAAATACTTTGCTAAATGAACTGAGCCACCAGGGGAAATCCGATTTACGCATAGAGGCAAGGGTCGCATCCATTCGAGAGGGGATTCTCCTCTGTAGAACTTGGGGTCTAATCTTTCACTTTCTTCATCTGACAAGCAAGCTTGGGTCGCTCCAGAGAAGAAGAGGATTTTGAGGGCTCCCCTTTTACCATGTTTTAGATCTGTATTGTACGAGACTTTGTTTCTCCCAAAATCTCTGTGCTTATCTATACTGTTTCTTCACCTGTGTTCATACTGGTCACCTTTTGCTTCTGAAGTGCCTGTTTAAAGTTTTCACATTTTAAACGCCTGTTTCTTTCATGCCTTCTGTCTATAGCTCTCATTCATGTCATCTTTCATGTTTTCTCTTTTCCTCACTTTCTCTCTCTCTGTCCTGGATTCGTTGTCACCCAATATTCCTCCCATAAGTCGTTTTGTCTCTAATTCTCATGCTCACAACCTTTGCCTTTCACTTATTCACACTGTCCATTGTCTTCCCGATCACTCTTCCCCCGACAGACACTTTTTCTCCTCTTCTCACCTGTCTGGAAAGGCCAGTTAAAAACGTATTAGAACCAGTCTTCCTTTGCATCACAGGCTCCTTGTTACTGCCTTAAAAACATGATTTCTAGTTTTCTCCAATGTAAACTCTAAGCCATCTTGTTGCCCGTAACTCTAAGCTAGTCTGCTGGCCTCACTGTTCCCCTACTTCCTAGTGGAGGGTACAAGAACGAACAGCCCCGATAAAACCTGTTTTTTCTTTTCGCTCCTTAAAGCAGGTCTACCTGTGGAGCATTGTCTCTTGTCTCGTTGCATTTCAGGTAAGTACTTTCTTTTTAATGACCTCTGTTTGTGTCTCTATTAGTGTGTGCTAACTGTGCTGTGGGAGATTGTTTGCTTTGGGTTCTGAGATACATCCTGCTCTACGGAAGAAGGCAAAAGTTGCCCAGTGTGTGGGCATAGACTGCTGGTTGTGTTTTTCTCAGCATTAGTCCATGGGCCCTGCATGGTAGTCTGCAGTATCACGTACTGAAGCAGACACACGTGTGACTGCTCTCTCTGTGTGATCCCCTTCAGGAGTCCATCGCCTGCCATTGGTGTAGTCGGATATCAGCTGGACACTTGATCTACAAGTCATGCACGTTTAGGGACAGCTCGACAGCTCGAAAGATGCTAGTCATCTCGCCGACTGCACCCCAACATTCTTTCTGGGTGGCTTGTTTTGAGTCCCTTGGTACTATATGTGCTGGAAAGTAGTGGTCCACACTGTGGTTCAGGCTTCATTTATAAATGCTGGACTGGTGGAAACTGCACATTTCTTCTGTGTGGTCTGGATGAGAAGGAGCATGTGATCACTGCATCCTCCCTCCTCCATGACTGTTCATTTACTTCCCCTGGTGGTCATCCTCTGTTCTACAATGCAGCACAGCCCTTGAAAGCATGTAGGCAGGTGGAGGCATCTTTCCAATGTGTTGTCTGTTTCTCC
Organism: Calotriton arnoldi; assembly: GCA_963921515.1. Lineage (NCBI taxonomy): Eukaryota > Metazoa > Chordata > Amphibia > Caudata > Salamandridae > Calotriton > Calotriton arnoldi. Next base: position 1,948,226 of record CAWUFW010001204.1, read on the forward strand.
AGCTGATAGCAGAGATCATGGCAGGCCTGCTCGCAAGCAAAAGGAGATTAAATGCTCTCATCCCTGATCCTCCTCTTCTCTCGCTTGTTCTGCCAGATGTCGCTTCCACTATCCTTCTCTGTGAACTAGAGGGTCAATATGGTTTCCTTTTGATTTGGTAAAATGAGACCTGACACCCAAGGTGGAACTTAAATTCATTGGGGCACGGCTAGACACTGAAGCTGAAAAACCTTTTCCTCCTTCCCCGCAGGGGATGAAACTCCAGGTTCACCTGGGGGACTTTCTTTCTTTCACTGTCTCGAGGCAGTTGCTCCAGCTTCAGGGGGATACGGTGGTCCTGTCTGTTCGTGGTGCCTTGGCCGTGGCTTTCCTTGCAACTGGCAACAGGAATTGAAGTCATTGGGTACTCAGATTCCACAAACCCTCTCTGGTGGATTGTAAATGATAATCTCAATATGTGGGTGGATTTGAGCCCTTGACCCAGTGTGGTCATAAAAATTTCGGACAAATGTATTTAGGTGATAGCTGGGGAGGGTCCAATGACACAGGGTCTCTGATCTGTGGAGGAGAGCTTCTGGCTGGTCCTCAAACCTATGGGAACTCTCACCCATCCTGCAAGCCTAATTATTCTTTCCATCTCGTCTGGAGGGGAAGGCCCTTTGTGTGAATACACAATTTGGTTAATCACCTGTGGAGTTCTAGTTCTTACTCCCTGGCAAGAACAGTGCTCCTCTATTGCTGCTAGGAAGAGATGTACTTTCATCCTCCGTCTTTCACCTACATCCCTGAAATGCAAAATGGTCTGTTGGATACCCTGATTTGGCGGTTTCACCCAACAGGGATCTTTCTCTCCACAGGAAGGTCTTCTCAGAGATCTTCAGGAAATATGGATCTCTTAGCCTCCCAGAGGGAGGCAGTCTTTCTGCCTGTTGCATCCAGTCCCTGTATCGTCATGCATGGGGGTAGAAGTTGTGTCACTTCCCTGGGCCTGACTCTGCTGTATGCCTTCTTTCCAAGGCCACATATCCAGGAGATCCTTCTAAAAATCAGAAGAGAGCTAGCTTCTGCTGGTTGCTCTTTCTTGGTTGATGAAGAAGTGGTTTTGTCTCCTCTCTCGCTATCCCTGTCCAAGTCATGGATCTCCCATTCTCCATGCCTCACCTCCTGTGGCCACTTCTACCGTCCCTGTGCTACGCACCATATGGTGTGTAGGCTGACCAGCCAGAGCTTGTCCTGCAGAAAAGCATTGACTGTCCCAGAAGCCCTCTATCCAACAGGTGTGTTAGTCTACCTTGTGGTTTGATGTTTTGCTAGATATCTGTCTTGTCATCCTCTGATCCTGCGAGAACCCTTGAGTTTCTGAGGCATGATTTTCTCTTGATTCTTTCGTACCATTCACTGGGAGCTACCATCCAGTCTGTGCGGCATCCATGCACTATTTTCATGCTACTGTGTTTCTTGTGTCTCATGTTTTGAAGCGTTTCTCCCTCTCTTGTTTTTGCCACTGGCCTTTGCTCCCTGCATAGCATCTTCCCGTAGTGATCCGTGTCCTTCAGACGGTCAGCCTTGAGCCTGAGTAAAGTAATCGGCTGAAAAATTGAGTATAAAAGTATAGCATTCAGAATATCAATCACCACAATGTGATGAAGGTAAGTATATATAGGTAAGTATAGCTTTGCTATTGTTAACTCCACATCTATATATATTGAAAATATACACACACACACTCAATATTCTGACATTTAGTCCAATGGAATGTTATTCCTGAAGCATCTCTCAGCTACGCTTTGTTTTTGGCGGAAAGTTCACACCCAGTCAACCAGCAAAAATATACATTTTCTGTGACAGAAACATTTTGTTACTTATTAGGTAATGAGAAGAGATAAACAGCACAATGATTACTTGATTTTTCCAGGTGTACTGATTGTTTCATTAATAAAGAGCTGGCAAGCAGGATAAGTCACTGTGCGTGGAATGCATCTTTTTGCAGTGTTTGGAGCAGGGGGTCCAGTGTAAGTCCAGCATGACCAGATCAATGACACATTTTTAGGAAAACCACTGGCTCGCTAAATTGTTTCCATTTAGAATTATAGAGTATACATTTTTCTTACCTGGCTATTCCACAAAACTAGGCATTCACCCAGGCTTTCTGGACAAATATATTGGACACAACTTGCTAAGATGTTGGCCCAAAGATGAGTTGATGAGCTAACTGAAAGGCTAGATCCAACCAATTACATAAGATGTCAGAAATCGTATGTGCCTCAGGCACCTGCGAAGTTCCTTATGCCCATGATGTTAAGCTATGGTGACACCATTGAAGGTTCTCGAAGAAACTCACAAGGCTATTTAATAAATACTGACTATTGATTAAATTAAACCATTTCCCTCCATCTGAAAGCTGCTATCAGGTCACAATGAGTTGTATTGCAGCCTGCCCAGTACTGAAATCAGCCCACTGTCCTTCAGCCACCAAGTGTTTGCCCTGTGCCTTGTATGCCAGTCCAGCACTGGCAGTGGACCAGAGGTCAAGAGTGAAGCTGCCCAGAGAGCCCAGTTACATGTTGTCCTCTCTGCGGCCACAATAAAGTCCTTTTTCACCCCATGCCTGTCTCCACTGCCAATGTCCAGGTCCCATAGTTCAGTCAAAATTGGAGTAGGTAAAACAAAAGAAAGGTAAAACATGGCATGGAGGGTTTTTTGGTTCTCATTACCAATTGCATAACTATAATCCTTCGGTGGACAACGTGCTCAATACTGACAGCTGGAAACCCAAAATGTACTGTCTTATAGCCAGTGCACTGAGTAAGCTCAGCTCCTCAGACTGGACAATTATATTCAAGTGGGTGCATGTTTCACTAAGCCACATAGGGAAGCTGGTAGTGTGGAGTCTAATGTACTCTTTCAACACGGCCAGTACATATTGGCAGTACTACCCCATATGGTAAGTCCAATAACGTGGGGTGCCCTATTTGCCCATGCAGCATCTTCCCCCCATTCTGCGTTCCACATCCTGGAATGGAAGATTAAGTGATAATACTGCATGTTTCCTCCTGTTTCGAGGCGCAAAATTGGGCATTTTTGCAGTGGTGCAATACAACATTTTCATGAGGTTTAATTTGTGCAAGGAACGCCCACTTTATGCAGTATTTGAAAAGTCCCCGAATCATGTTTACCCATTTAATTACAGTAATGGTCTATTTGGGATCTGACTTGAGAACTCTTGATTGCAGGAGCTAAGGGTACTTTCGGTTTTGGCTTCTGTTTCTACTAATTAACTCCCGAAGTCTGCCAAGCATTCTCGGAAAACTTTGGATAGGTTTTGCAGATTGGGCACATCAGAGGCTCAAAGAGGCGTTAACGTCTCAGTGGTATTTCTTTTTAACAGTGCGTCTACTAATTTCTGAGAGTAGACAATTTTGATCAGCAGCAATTATATTTGGGTGCTGTGGGGATCTGTCGAGAATCCTACTAAGAACAAGAATTAGCAAAGCCAATAGTTCTTGATTTCAAATGCCTTAACCAAACTTTTAGCTCCGCAATGATTGTTGCCAATGCTGACAGTGGCAGCTGGCACAGATAGGGGGTGGGGGAGGGAGGAGGGGGATGCAATGGGTAGTAAAAAAAAAAACGAAAAAAAAACTAAACTTATCTCCTTGCCGCTGCGTCTCTTCTCGTTGTCCCTCCTCGTCGTGGCTCTGCTCCGGCTGGAAGCAGGAAGCACCCAGGCTCCCCTGAGCAAATCACAACGCAGCAGTGCAGCATTGTGATTGGTCTGAGCGCCGTGGTTCGCCACTCAGCCAGGGACTGAGAGCCTGGGCATGTTCTCCACCTAGGCTGTAATGCAGCCTGCGTGGAGAACATTCAAAGTGCGCATGACAGTATGGCCGGCCTGAGACGTGCATACCACTCCCTGTGAGTGCCTGTTATTCCCCTCGCCCCGCCCCCAAGACTCCGGGACACAATATAAAACGATAATAAACCACGGTTTATTATCGTTTTCTTTTTCTTTTCTTCACGCTGCTGGAAGGCAGGGCGACGCTCCTCTGCCATAGCGGAGGAGCCACCGCTGAATGCTGAACACTACTGACAAAAAACAAGATTTTTTTTTCCAGTGCTCAATAGGATCAGGAAAAATGTCAACCTGCCTGTCGCAGGGTGATGTATGCATGCAAATGCTTAATGACTCTGCAGCAGTCATGTTGGCTTTAGTTTTAATTTACTGTTGCAAGATGGGAGATTCCCATCTTTAAGGGATAAATTAAAAAACAGTGATTAAGGAGCATAAAAGTGCATTGTAAAAAACAGAGCCTGCCAGTTTACACTGCATTGCTGTTCTCTAGTTTCTGGAGACCCATACGAAGTGCTGGGACAAAGGGAAAACATGCACTTTCCCTGGGCTACACCCACCTTGTTAAGGCATAAATTTATGACATAAATTACAGTCTACCTTTTATAGCCTGGTTGTACGAGATCGTCCATGAACCACTATTGTTACGCCACCTTTACTCAAAGTAGCCCAAAGTAGCACACAGTGCTACTTTACGTTACTTTAAGTCTACTTTCCAGCTGGGAAGTAAATCCCAATTTTAAGCTTTGCACCGTTTGCATCACTTTTGTGACGCAAAAATCGCGCAAAGTGATAGTAAATTTTCTGCCGTAGGTACAATCATTTTACTAATGCAACTTGTTTATTAGCAGCTGTTATTACTATGTCTCAGGTGTACCAATATTTGTGAAAAGCATCCACAATTGGTAGTGCACTGGCTCATGGTGTGACATGTATGATTCGCATTTGAACATGATCAACTTAAGTTACCAATGGTTGAAAGAAAAGGATTTTTTATTTTCTGTATTCATTTTTATATACACTTTCTTTTGTTATAATATATAATTTAAAATGGAAAACCTGAGGAAGGGAAATGTGTAGTATTTGTTGCAATGGAATCATTGTAAAAAATAATTGGCCCTATGTGATCAGGGAGAACTAGCAATGCAATAATATTTAAATGCAGGGAGTATTATTAAGGGATTAAGGGATGGGATTAAAATACAAAATTCATAAAACAACGTGATGGAAATGTTTTAATTAATTTTATGAAACCTACGAGATGAGTGACCAATGAGCATCCCAAAACGAATAGAAAATTATCCCATGCCACTGTGCTATGCTGTTCCCACCCTGCTCTGAATGGGCAGAAGTTGCTCAATGAGAGACACAGAACAATTTAGCCAGGGCATGAGTCGGGGGTACACGCGGGTGGTCGGCGTCCACCCACTATTTTCACAGGGTGGACGCCGTCCACCCTGTCAAGAAGTTGGGCCCCACTGAAAAATATGCTGAATTCGTCCCGGTGTAATTTACAAACACCGGGACACATTCAGCAGCGCCTGCATTTTGTTGTCTGCTTTCGATCCGCAACAACGTGCAGGCGGGGAGGGGGCTTTCTTAGTTCAGACTTCTGCTGGGCCCATTCACAGCCTGACTTTTGCCGGCACTCCATGATTGACTCCTGACACACTGACAGACCCTTCGGCTGCCCGTTGTCCCACTTCTGACTTCTCAGAATATCCTTTCATCTTGAAACTCTTTAGTAGCTTGTTTCACGTCCGGAGCTTCACGAGGACTGTACTACTGCCTGGATTAATTACTCCTGGCTTCCATGACACTGCAATTGAACTAATGTAACCTGGTCCTGATGATGGCCTAAGACTTTTGCAGGCCGAAACGCCGTCGACTCCCACAGTGGAACTTTTGGCGCCCCTACCTACGGATACCCTACACGTTTTAAAAATTGAATTCTTCTGCCATTTATTGTCGCGGTATCCTGAATATGTAATTCGTGGTTTTATCTCACTTGTTGTTGCGCCCATTATTCCCACTGTTCATACCACGTCATATGTCACTTGCGCCGTCACCACATTTCACGAGCACTTGTGCACAGTATTTTGTTGGTTACATGCCATTGAATGTAACGCAGTGCTACCGATTCATGTGCTTGAACATATGAAGTTAATATGTCCAACATGTTTTTTATATGAAATACAATTTGCATTTATTTGATTTGTCTCCCTGGTTTCTTTCCCTTTTTGGATTACAATCCTGTCTAAATAATTGTGACGCAACGTACATATATGTATATTTGCCCCTTGAAACGATACCCTTGAGACATTGTTGTTTGCTACAGGGCCCATAACAAAGGCTGAATCTTAGGGGTCATTAGGCCTCCTTTTGTTGGAGTCTCCTGGCTGGGAGCAGTCAGGAGCCTCACACCTAGATGCAAATACAGCAGAGGGGAAACAAAGGCTCACACCTTGTTAGCACTTCACACAAACTTAAGAGAGGCAGCTTTTCACTTTGTTCAGTCCCTGTTTACAAGATATGCATTCACTGTAAGAATGTCAGATGTGTTGCTCTTTCCCTGTATTTACACAAAATAAATGTAATTTATATAGTGCTTACTACCCCTGAGGAGGCGTTGAAATACTTTAAGTACCACTATTTTTTCTTTTAAAGCACTATGGGTAGAGGAAGTTTACGCTGACAAAAGGCAACACTGTTTTATGTGTAGCCTACAAAAGTGTGAATCTTCTGCCTAAATCAGGAGGGCTTCCCTGTATACTCGAAATATGCTCCAATGTACTCATGATAGACATGTTAAACATATATGTGAGGGCTTAAGATCTTATGTCACTTCTTATGATGCCACTTCCTGTGATGTCATGTGCTGTGATGTCACGCGCCGTGATGTCACATGCCGTGATGCCATTTGCATTCTGATTAACTAGGTTAGTCCCCCCACTTCTTTTTTTAGGACTTGTTCCGTGAATTTAGCTATTTAGCATTAATCATGCACCACCTCATGAGAAGGGAGAGGATGTTTCTGCATACTTAAATGGCACAGGGTGAAGGTTGGGTGAGGGTGTGGAGGTTGATCTCTGCAAGACCCAACACTGTACTCAATGAGCAGGAGAGGAAAGGTTGCCCATTTTTAGGTTGAGCCTAGAGTAGCGCGCAAGCGCTGCTTCTGGCGAAGCATTATGTAGGGGGTTTTCAAAGCTGACCAGACGCTCGTGCGTCATGGCCTTTTTCGGGCGGTTACCTGCGCGGCCGACATCTGTTTCCCATTAGCGTGCCCAGACGCGTGCGCGATAATTGGAAACACATGCCGGGAAAAGGCCATGACGCACGAGCGTCTGGTCAGCTTTGAAAGCCTAGGCTGCCGCGCTCGTTCTTTCTTCTCGCTGCATGGAGACTCTCTGCTGTAAAAGTGTAAGTACACAAGGAATGCTCAGCGGCTGCGGCCTGTTTGTTTGGAGGCTGTGGTTGGGGCTCATCTCCTGCGGCGTGGCTCTCATCAGCCAAAGAGTTGTGTGTGTTCTGGAAGCTGGGGTGAGAAACACAAGGGGGAGGGGGGCGGGGCTGCACAAGCGCTAGGGCCGCTACGGCCTTCAGCTCTAAGGGAGCTGAAACAAAGGAACGCTGCTTTGCTCTGGCACCTTTTCTTCCCGAAACACTAGAAATCAATCAGCGTGGGCAACACTCTCCTTGGCAGGGTGTGCGGCGACGCTGATGACGTGTGTGACTCTAGGGTTCATGTAAGTCCACCCGACAGCGCCACCTGGTGGCAGAAGCATGTACTCCAGACCAGCATTAGTTTCTGCATCATGGCATCATGGCACCTTCTCATGGAGGGGAGGGGGGCTGAGCATTAAAAACTACCATGACAAACTGCGATCGGCCTCTTTTATAAGGCACTGCGCTCGTTTGTTGAATGACGCGTTAAATGTTCAGGCGCAGAGAATCTACGTCAGTAGCAAAGCGTGAGTGAAGGTCTGCTTCTGAGGGTCACCCCTGCTCTTCAGACCTGTGCCTGATCTAGGAGATTCAGGGGGCGGAGCTAAAGGGGCGGGGCCAGCTGCTGAGCAGCCATCAGGGAACTACAAGCAGCATGGCTCCTTCAGTCCCGACCAAACCCAGGGTGAATCTACCCCACTGACCCCTCAACCAACCTGCATCAGAATCTACCCCGTCATCTAGAAAACCATCAGTCCCCGCGCCGCAGCAGGGGTGCAAGCCAAGGGCCCCGGGGCCTGCAAGGAAAATGGACCCCACTCACAGTTGGTTCGGTAGTCAAATATAGCAGTTATCAGAGTCCATTGGGCCTCTCAGGCCTCTGGGCCCTGGTGCCACTGCACCTGCTGCACCAGTGATTAGAGACTTTTTACCACTTAATGCTGTATTGTTGTTTAACTTTTGACCCATACGAATCCCCGCATGCACCTCTTGTAAAGTTATTCACATAACCTGTAAAGCGCTGTGATACCTTCGCGTTTAGGTAGCGCTATATAAAACTCAAACATAAATAAATAGCTATGCCCGTGAGCAGCCATGAAGCAGCCTTGCAGGCGTACCCTCCCCCAAATCCCTCCCCCTCCCCTGCACAACCAGCAGAACTTCTTTCAAAAGTCCCAAGCCACAGAGACCCAGAGGGAGCAGAAAGAAAACACGACCTACCAGACACGTCTTCTCTTGCATGTGTTGTGACAAGTTTGTGTCATTTCCAGTTGTGGATTTTAATTTCATATATTTGAGTAGGTGGCATGCTGAAGGGGGTGCTTAGAAGTAAGGAGGCCCCAAACTTTTGAAGGGCCTGGGCCACGAGTCAGTGCTGAACCAAGCCATCTCTGATTTGTCTTAAAACTGAACTCTTCAAGAAATCATTTATCAAAAAGCGCGCCAACAGCACTTTAAACAATTCTAAATAAAATGTCAGTGGAAGCCTTACAGTTCAAGGGCCCCTTTATAGAAAGAGTAATTCATGTACAACAGGGGTGTGTGCAAGTGCTGGGTGTGTGCACGTGCTGGTGCCCCTGCAACACCCTGTGATTACAAAGGAGGTGTCAGTTCTTTGTTCAGTTCTTGCTGTAACACGCTGTGTGCTGGAATAAAGATAGCGCCTCCTAGCGGACAATGAGCTATCCTTCTTTTGAAACTGGCGGGCTTATTTACAAGCACCTTGCGCCGCTGATGCGTCACTGGCGCACTGGTGCGCACTGGCGGCGGAAGGGGCTTGTAAATAAACCCCTCAGGGGTGTTGCCCGATGCAAAGAAGGGACACTTTGACCCATGTGCAGACTGCACGCCCCATTTCACGCCTGCGTCGCAAGGCCCCGAGGGGAGGTGCTAAGTGTTAGAGATGTCGAGCCAACAAGTATCGGGGAGAGCCGAGCCAAGGGTCGGCTCTGGATCTAAGAGCCCGTGCACGAGCCGAACCCTGAAAATGTTTGGCATGTAAGTCATGCAACACGCATCATGTTAAAATATGACGAAGTCGCTTCAAAATAAAATAAAACAAGCATTGGCATAGCCAATAGGTCTCGCCTTTGGGGCCTTATAAGTATTTAGTTATGCAGCACAATATCCTTCGTGCAACAACATCAACTGTTGCATGGCTAAACACTTATAAGGTCCCAAAGGCGAGACCTATTGGCTATGCCAATGCTTGTTACTATTTTCCCCGCACTGTAAGAAAGAATCTAAACCGCTTAATTTTATTAATAGACATTTTTATGGACTTTTTTTAAAATGAAATGTGCATTTCCTTTCTGTAGCGATTTAGGTGTGCAATGAAATTTAAATTTATAGAGCGCTCTACTACCCTGGGGTGTCTAGGTGCTATAGCTCTGGGAAACAGATCACAGTCTAAGCAAGCAACTTAGAGATGAGAAAGGAACTGTTGAAAAGCCATGATTTAAGAGCTTTCACGAAAGAAAACATTTCAGTTTTTTTCTTAAGATCTGAGGGCATCGAATTCCAAAGCTTAGCAGTACAGGTGATAAAGCTCCTGCCCCCTCCCCGCTTAGCAGTACAGGTGATAAAGCTCCTGCCCCCTCCCCCGCTTAGCAGTACAGGTGATAAAGCTCCTGCCCCCTCCCCCGCTTAGCAGTACAGGTGATAAAGCTCCTGCCCCCTCCCCCCGTGTGAATATAGCAATTACGGATGCGTAAACTGTGACTTGTCTTTTTATAAATCCATCAGAGTGCTTATAGATTTTTGCGTTTTTGCAACAAATGGATTCACCAGGGCTTTTAAAGTGAGATGTCTGAGTGGCATTGAGAGATGCATGCAGACCAACGGCGCTTTTCTCGTTCTCTGGCCGTCTTACAGCTTTCTGGACAATGCTCACAGCGTCCGTAAGTACACAAATGAGCTGCTCCTAATAGGCGCTGACATGATATATAAAGAACCATGTCTTATCATAAGAAGCACAAGAGAAGCATCTACAAAAGTAAACAAGGGTCTCCCAACGTCAAAAAATATATGCTTCAGAAAGTCAGTATGTACATACATGCAGTGGTCTATGGCAGCCCAATCCTCAAAAGAGATCAGCCTCATGTCATCTAGGGAAAGACCTCACCCCCCTAAAATTTGAACAAGTCATAGTGATCATTTGATGATGTTTCAGAAACACTCTGTTGCTATAGTGCAGCAGAAGTGATGCAAACAAGTACATTCCCTATAAAAAAAGAGGAACACACAAAAGAGGAAGGAATATCATGATACTTTATCACTAAGGTCATTTAATGAGCTAGCTACCCAAATGTTGCCAGCATCAGCAATTTCTCACAGTGAGAGAAGCAGTCAACAAAAAGACTGTACTTGGACACAAAAACCATCATGTGAAGAAACGACATAAAGATTTATGCTGCAGATGCATTAGAGGATGACTAGGTATAAACCATAAACAGCAGCAAATATGAACCTTGAAGCCACAGAGTCTAGCAGCGAAGAAAAAACGGTGGCCTGATATGGAAGAACATTAAAACCTCGGATATCAGATGAGAACCCAGAATGATCAATTAAATCTTCCCCGTATTGTAAACAGACATGGAGGATTACCTTAACTGGAAGGGGATATGATCAGCAAAGAGCATCAATGGAGAGAAAACTACATTATTAGGTCCAGGAGTGAAGCAACAGTCCAGTCTAGAACATATAACACACAGCAGCCAGGGTCTTTCAATACACAGCAAGATTCTGCTTCAAGACTAAAGGTGGGCAATCAATCAGAATTGGTGTGTTCACCCCCGCGCGGCTCACAAACACACCTCGGACACTCATGATGTGATCACCGATCACATGGTCACAGGTTTAACAGACAACTCACTCCCTCAATCACTATCATTAATGAACAGCTTCCCCAGGGGTCACAAAACACCCAGAAAAGCATTAATGATAGATGAGGTGCAGCAGTAGTAGTATACACTATCAAGCTGACACGCACTTAAGCCCAGATGCCAAAAAACAACTCATTTAGCTGTGTGATTCTGAGATTCATTGTCAGCTCTTAACATATACAACCATGTCCTGGGAAATGAATATGCAAATTCACAGGTAAAGTGCTGCCAAATACTCAAACCCTGGGGTTTTACAAACTAGTGAAAGGCCCAGTCATGTGGCAGATTACACATTAGTACTTACATCCTTGCTCAATGTGGAAGCTAACTAATAACACAATTCACCCCGCAACCCCACCCTGTGGTCAGACTACTCACTGAGCACTCTTCATTTACCCAAAATGCTATAAGTTCTATGCCCTCGTAACTTCAAACAGCCCAACACCCTAGACACTTAGGACACCTAGCATGGGATTCGCCCAATCCCAGTAGAAAACACTGAACCTGGGGTGGATTGCTACAGCATAATCACTAGGACACTCGTCGGAGCTGCTCCTTTAAGAAAGGAAAGTCCAAAGCAACGGCGGAAGTGTCCATCAGTTGGGCCAAGAAATGAAATAATTGCACTATTCACATTAATAAATAGATTAATCAGTTGGGGGAAGTGTATTTTTTTTCTAAAAGGACCAATCGAATGTTTTGAAGAACTTCACTTGTGCAACCCCACAACTTTCAAAAATAGCAAATATGCTAGAGGTCATACTCTAAGGGGTCGATTACGATGTCGTTCAGAAAGGCTCCAAACGGCATTCGGTTCGTCCGAATCTGATTCGGAAGCCTTGTTTCCAACTGACTCGGAAACATTTCCAACCGACCGATTACGATGGTTGGAAGCTGTTCGGACTGTCCGACTCGGTTCCGACTTGCGTCCGAATGGCATTCAGAGACACCGAGTCGGTCGGAGCCGACTCTTACGTCTCTGCGGGCTGCATTTCCGACCAATCGATTACGATGTCCGATTCGGACAGCCTTTCCGAATCGGTTTGTCCGACATGGATCGGCTGTCAGAATCTGACTTTAAGGGCCCGTAGCAGGCCCGCCTTCACCCGGAGACCTCTGGTTGGGGCCCAGGGGGGTACCCATGGGTCCCCTCTTTCCATCCATGCACAGTGTGGCAGGCACCATGGGGTGCCCGCCACAGAATGCAAGGTTTTCCTCGCCCACCCTGTTTTTCAACAGGAGCCTGTGTAGTCGGTCGGAACACAGGCTCCCATTGAAGTCAATGGGAGTCCGACCGAGCAGTGTTCGGAAACATCGTAATCGGTCGGCCGGACTCCCCGAACCCGAGTCGGTCGTAAACCATGCCGAAACCGAGTCGATCAGAATGCTTTACGACCGACATCGTATTCGGCCCCTAAGTCGTTTGGAACATCCCACACTCACAGAATTCCTCTTCTTGCATAATTAAATTTTCCAGCCTTTTGGCAGAGTCCTCCCCTATAGTATACAAAATGAGCTTTTCATATATTTGCTTTAGACATTGCAGTGCTCTTCAAAGAGTTGGAGAATCCCTGGCTGCCTGAAGCAGACACTCATCAATTTACCGATTTCAAGTCCTCTTTATCCTAATAAAATGTTCAGAAGGGAGCTTACAAGATCACAACGGGAGTATGTGGAAAAACAATCTAATGCAGCACTGCTAGTCAGTCTTCAAACACATGAGAGGGACTGAAACAGCAAAAATGGAGATTAGAGAAGGATTCCTTATCTTGCTTGATAATGACCACCAGGCAGCCGCAAACTTGTTCAAACTCTGTGCAATACATGGGGGACTGTATATTAATTCAATCACTCCTTTGCAATCATAGGCAACAGTCAGAAGACCTTATTTAGAGTTGTGTGGATGCAGGACGTCTGCCAAAAAGTGTCAGGTGTCCTGACTATAAGGACCGTATTGATGTCAATGGCATGGGAGACCTGCCACTTCAAGGCTGATGTCTTCTCTGAGTAAGTGGTCTTCAATTTGAAGACAGTCCTTCCACATACATACTTGAATACAGCAATTGCCAACCTTTTGATTCCTTGTGTACTTTCTCAATCATTCAATAAATCTGGTTTTATTAAAATATATATTGTTTATTGAAATTCGTTAATGGTGTTAAAAAATACATTTAATTTTTCATAGATGGGAATTAGTTTAATTCGAATTTGTAAGCATGGTTCCTTTGTCCACAAATATCACATTTCTGGTTGAATGTAATTTGTATGGAAAACGGTTCTTCATAAGGGGGAAAACTCAAACAAACTCTATAATAACAATAAATTATATGCTGACATTGGTATTGTCTTAAAATAACATATGTCACATGACAGGTACCAGCATCATTATTTATGAAATACCCCAACAAATTTTGTAAAGGAAAAATTGTAGCAAGAGTCAGGCAAAGCACTTGTCTGCAGGGGTTCTGAATGCACGAAAATATAAGGAAAGTGGAAGCGAGTTAGTTCTACATCCATCTATGCATGGCTTATATGCACAAAACCTGGCATTTTAGTGGCCCTGAACACCTGTTAGCAAGCTCGAAAAATGAACAGAGTTGAACGAACAACCAGCTTGACAGTATCCTATGCGTGCACCCTGTTTGAAGGGTGATGGAAAAGGATTCAAGTAGTCCTCCGTTTATGTCGATATGCCAAAGCACTGGGACAGCCTTAAGAGGGGCAGGGAGTAAGCTTAGTCCACTCTCTATATCCAGGGACCCCAAAAGAAGAGTGTTATAGGAATACAACGTATTAGGAATATTTTCTGTAAGTAAAATACACACACTAGTATTTGAAGGAGACCTAAAGAAGAGGTTCTAAACAGACTCTAAAAGTTGGAAATAATATGCTCCAACACACTGGTTACAACCCCATCTCACATTTGGCCAACTCTCCAGAATACAGTATAATGTTCCAGTAGCAAATAGGTTTGGGGCCCTTGAAGAGGTAGATTGACTTTTGACTCCATCTGATCCCTCTTTTACCCGGGGGCTAGGGGGGACTAAAAGTGAGCCTAATCCGAAAATCACTGGGTTGCAGCCCCTAAATAATGCTGGTGTGACACAAGATGCCTCTGGCGAACTTTTTTATGAATCTCACCTGGGACTCCAAGGTTCTGTAGGTGCTACTTCAGTTGTATCAAATAATCAAGCCCCTCTTACCTCTGAATTTATTATTGCACCTATGGGCAGGAATAGATCTTTAGTGGATGTGGGAGTACCAGATCCTGAGATCGAGTCAGACATCACACAAACTTCGAACCCCTTTGGTCCTATTGTGCGTGATGCCACCTTGAACTTGGGCCTCCAGCTGAGGGTGCTGTCGTGGAACATTGCCGGTATCAAAAATAAACTTCAAAATCCTGATTGGATACAATTTGTACAAAATCATGACGTGTGTATGTTTCAGGAGACTTGGGCTAGAGAGGACTCTGTCATGAGGGGCTTTGCAACTTTTAATGTGCTAGCAACTATGGGAGGCAGAGGTAGACCATCGGGAGGGTTAGGCACGTGGGTCGCTACACATCTGGACTGTACTGTTGAACAGCTGAACACCTCCTCAGATGATATCCAGTGCACCCTTCTTACTTTTAATGCTGGGATTAAAATTGCATTTATTAACATCTATTCCCGTCCGGTAACCTTTGCCCAGGAATCCCAGACCATAGATATGCTTGCCACATTCATTGAGCTAGTTCCCCCGAATACTAGAATGGTGCTAGGAGGTGATTTTAATTGCCAGTTTGAGCCCGTAGCCCTCCCTACTGACTTTTCGTTCACTACCGAGGATTCCCTTTGGCTAATTCCAGAACCGCAGATTCCTCTGGTAAGAGCTTGGACCCCATTGGTATTACAGATTAATGCAGTCACACTAACTCATGCACTGAGGGCATGTAATGGTCGTAGTAAGTCAGACCAACCAGGAAAACCTACTTTTAATAGACCAGGGCAAGCATCTCTATTGGACTATATTCTGGTGGAAGCAAGTATATGGCATTGGGTAGTTGACTTCGCTGTCTGGCCAAGACATGACAGCGACCACAACGCTCTGGTACTCGATCTTAAGCTCCCGGAACCTTATAGTCCACCAATCACTAGCTCCCTCTCTGGTACCAATCTACCTTTACACAATAACAGAAGGAGAATTAGGTGGGAAACCCTGAAACAATCCCCAGGCAAGGCTGCTGCCCTGTATTCCCTAATTATTCCACCTTTATTGGCAATGGAGAAGGCCGCAGAGAGTTCCATCTCTCCTGGTACTATCGCTCAACTTACGGCTATCCATGCAGACTTGACCACTAGCCTGACCAACATTTTTAATCCTCTGATACATTCTAAAGGCAAGAGGACACCTAAATCCACTTGGTTTAACAACTCCTGCCGAATGGCAAAGGGTGCCCTCATTGACGCCATAAAATTAAAAGACAGATCACTGATAAAAACTAGGAGGGCCTTGTACAGTGATAGTCTAAAGTTAGCCAAAACGGAGTGGGAGTCTGAAAGATGGGATGCAATTAAACAGGCTCTCACTAATAGAGACATGAGGGCGTTTTGGA
Organism: Calotriton arnoldi; assembly: GCA_963921515.1. Taxonomy (NCBI): domain Eukaryota; kingdom Metazoa; phylum Chordata; class Amphibia; order Caudata; family Salamandridae; genus Calotriton; species Calotriton arnoldi. The sequence goes on from CAWUFW010001204.1 coordinate 1,964,004, forward strand.
CCTTGGTTCGAACAGTACGTTCCTCAGAGAGCTCACCTATTGAGCCGAACATTGCTGCTGACGCTTGGAAACTTCATTTCCAATCGTTGTATTCTACACAGGACATTATAGAGCCCATAGGGGGAATTGTGCCAACTGTTGTGGGGGATCCCGTCTAAGACGATGTAGGGTTTACTCTGACTGAAGTGCTGAGTGCAATTGGGAAGCTTCCCCTTGGAAAGGCCCCTGGATTAGATAAGATTCCCGGGGATCTTTTTCGGGATCAGCCCAATATTTGGGGTCCTTATTTATGTGTAATATTTAATGCCATATTAAATGGCATGAAAATCCCGGATACTTGGTTAGGGGCAGAAATCTTCCCAGTATACAAGAAGGGTTCTCCCTCCTGCCCACTAATTACAGGCCAATAAGCCTGATTGACGTAACTCAGAAGTTGTTTGCCAGGATTGTCTTGGAGCGCCTTCAGTCCTGGGTGGACGAGCGGGAGATTCTGAGTGCGTACCAGGCAGGCTTCCGTAAAAATATTTCTACCATTGACCAAATCTTTAGGCTCCAATTACTATATTGGAAGACGGTGACTATAGAGGGTGGGAGCCTCTATTTGATCTTCGTTGATTTAAAAACAGCCTTTGATTTGGTGCCTCGTGTCAAACTTTGGGCAGTTTTAGAGCAACTGGGCATTCCGCCCTATTTGCTATTTTTGATCAAGCGTTTGCACACTGGAAATTTGGCCCAGGTGAGATATGGGAAATTTGGGGAATTGACCCCACGCTTCCCAGTGAATAGGGGTGTAAGGCAGGGGTGTGTTCTGGCCCCCACACTGTTCTGTCTTTTTATTAATGCCCTGGTGGACCAATTAAATGAGGTAGTCAACATTGATGCCCCAAAGCTCGCCCGTGGCAAGGTGCCAGCAATGATGTTTGCGGACGACACCTTGTTACTATCTAAATCGCCCATGGGCATCCAAAGGACCCTTGACAGCTTCTCTTTATTTTGCAAAAATAGGGGCTTAGAGATTAACACACTAAAAACCAAGTACATGGTATTTAATCCTAGTAAAACATCTCGCCATAATCCTACCTTAAATGGTATCCATCTAGAGAGGGTAGCTGTCTTTGACTATCTGGGTGTTACGCTGACGGAAACCTTTGGGTGGGGCCCACAGCAAAACAAGGCAGGTTCAAGGTTAGCACAGATGGCCGGGGGAATAGCAAAATTATACAGGAACTCAACATCTAGACAACCGGGTCCGTTGACTGAGATATATAAAGTTCAAATCAGGAGTGCTATAATATATGGGGCAGAACTATGGGGACACCTCCCAGTAGGTGGACTGGTTAAAACCGAGAACAAGTTTATGAGACAGCTCCTGGGCCTACCACAAAGCACTCCTCTTATCCCCCTTCGTATGGACCTCGGGATTAGACCCATAGATGAGGAGATCGGACTGCGACCCTTGACTTTCTGGCGTAGACTATAAGCGACTCCCGAGCTAATAGCCTACCAGTCGGAACTCAAGGCGATCTTGGGGCTCCCAGGGGTGGGAAAACTATCTTGGTTCGCATACATAAAAGACCTGTGCATTAGACTAGGCCGGCCGAACCTATGGACCCACCCTGAGGAAGTGTCCCCGACAATATCACGGCTTGATCTAGTCAAAACTTACAGACAGTTTAGACTGGCTGAAATTCAAGGGAGTATAAAATCAGGCCGTTTAACCTCGGACTTCCTCAATTTTAAAGATCAGTATTTATTTGAGGTCTTCCTTGATGAAGTTCATCCGTTTATGGCAAGAAAACTCTATGTCTAGTTTAGATTGGGCTGCTTGCCGGTCCATGCATTTATAAATAAATGGTCAAAAACTTCCCCTATTGGATGTCCTGCCTGCAATAGCCAAGAAGAGACACCTATTCATGTTTTCTTCTTTTGTCCAGGATACAATATACCCAGGAGGTATTGGCTCTTGCCAATATGCAGGAACCTGGGGTATAGACAGTCACAGGAGGCCTTTAGAGTTTTGAGAACTGATACTCATCCCCCGATTGTTTTTGCTGTGTCCCGTTTTCTTAATTCTATGTGGCATAGGCGCCGCAAGTTTTTAACCTCCCCTCGCACATGATAAATGTTCCTTTCCCATTTCCTATTGTTTTGATCTTACTAATATATGAAATCTTTGTTTAATTCGCATTTTTTAATTTTAATATTTTTTTAACTGCCATGAAATTTGTTCAGTTTACTGTACATGGTTATACTCTGTAATGTTTATTGATGTTTTTATTGCTCAAATTCAGTGATGTATGTATTTTATTTTTTGTTTTTATGGTCTACAAAGATCGAAATAAAGCTTGGAAATGAAATGGAATGGAAATAATATGGGAAAACATATGGTACAAAGGTGTGGAAAGGCGTAGAGAGCTATTCTATGCATATGCCATATTGAGATGCTAAGGTAAATCCGTAGTCCTATACTGGTATCTATGACCAGAGTGATAAAAAGATTGATTGGACGGCATTCTGAGAATATACCATGTTTATAACATTCTTCAATGGGTAGAATTTGTGCTTAAGTATTCTTTAATACTGTAAACAATAAAGAAACACGTTTGGAGTGAGTTCCGTAAATATCATAAACAGATCAGAGGGTGCGTGATAATAAGGTGTGTGACAAAGTGAACTAGAAAAAGGTGGTGGTGATGAAAACCAGGGTGAGACGCAAAAGGAATGAAGGCCTGAAAAGTACGAGTTCATAGAAGAGTAATAACCAAAAAGTAGAAGAAAGGCATATCACAAAAAATTGTCAACTAGACTTTATGTTAAATCGAAAACAGAGCCACAGCTGTCAATAGAAGAGAACAAGCTCTGCTGGAAGACAGAGGACCTACATGTACTCCATGTAGTCTGGTCTGTCTCACTCCGCAAAACTCTAAGTAAGGCCCAACGTCAATTGAGGCTCCCTTGTATAGAATGCAATCAACCTACCAGAGTGCTCATTCTTCAGGTGGGTGCAGATCGATCTATCTATCTATCTATCTATCTATCTATCTATCTATCTATCTATCTATCTATCTATCTATCTATCTATCTATCTATCTATCTATCTAATCCATCCATCCATCTAACCGTAAAGCAAAGAATAGAACAGTCACTTTTTTATAGCCACTATCTCTGGGGACAGCCAAGCTCCCACAGACAATATAGGAAATCTGGGGGTGATCTTTGATCAACACCTATCCTTCAACACCCAAATAAATGCAGTTGCCAAATGAATCAATTGACAACTATTCTTGCATTGCAAAGTCCCACCAGTCCTTCAAACAAAAAACGGAGGTCCCGAGAAGCAGCAATTTAGTAATGCTGGAGGGCCAGACTGAAACTTCTTGCTGTCCACACAGTCAGTGCGCCTCCCTTTCCAATAGCTCGGTTATCCCCTGGGTTTCCGTTTCCCCCACTACTAACACCAACAGGACTTTGGTACAATTGTTTCATACTTTAAAAAACAAGTTATTATATTAAAACAAATATTGTAACTTAAGTAACCACCTCACAATTCCGTACACCAACAAAAGGCATATCCATCATCAGGGCTCCTTAGGCATATTGAGGTGGCCGCAAGGCAATGCTTTCAGCTGTAGCAAACAACACAATAAACAAATATTCAGATCATGTTTTATGGATTGCTTTGCCTTACATTTCGGTGTGTGTGTTTTTTACTGAGTGGCAACAATGAAGCATACATGTTTTCTAGTTCGGGATCAGCAGCAGATATTTATTCTTTCATTTTTCTTTTTTTGTTCTTTTTTTACATCTAAATCAGATTTGAAAGTTTTTTTTAATTATGGCAATGTACACTGCTAATCTAAAATTTGAGTAGAGAGGAAATGCCAGATTAAAAACCATACATTTAGGACTAGTCCCACATCTAGTCTGCCTCCATTCAGAGCCATATCAGGGCGTGCTGCATATTTTCCTAGCTGTTTCCTACATGGAAGCATGCCCTGTGCTCCAGAGGGAACATTGTAAGGATGAGGATGTGGTCCGTCGGCTAGACTGCCGACTTTGGTGCTGGAAACCAGGGTTCGAGCCTCGGGGTCGCGTCCACATCCTGTGATTCTGGGCGAATCACTTAATCTCCCCGTACCTGAATGTGTAATGTAAATATGGTGCTCATGTAAAGCGCTCCAATACTTTCCGGTCGAGTTCGCGCTATATAAATATGCAACAAAAAAAAAAAACCATATCTGCTCCTTTCCTTAGATCCTAATGATAGGACAATGTCAGTCTCAATCCAAGATCCCAGGTGTTTTGAAACACTGTAGTTCAGGATAAGATTACTGAACTTTAACAAACATAACCTGCAACCACGAGTCTTGAAACTGCACACACAACGCCTTCCTGTGGTCTGCTAAGGCACAGAAGGGCCTAAAGGTCAGTTTATACTTAATGAGGCTGTTCTGATGTGTTCTGCAAAGAAGGGCTTCTTTTCCTTCACAGAAGCAAATATAAAATAATTGGCAGCCTAGAGACCTATTACATTACCAGTTGTACCAAGAGCTAATGCTATTCAGAAAGTTAGTGTTAGAGAACTTTCTTAGATGGTGTTTTAGTGATCCATTCTTCATTAACGTTTAGCATTGCCACAGGCTGGTGACCAGCCCCCAAGTCTTGACGTCGCCATGTTGCTTTCCCCAATATAATGATCCCATCTCTGTCATCTATTTGCCTATCGCGCTCACTGTCGCACATATCTCTGTCACAATTTTTAAGCCTCTGACTGCAAATGAATAATCAAGTTGTCTTTCCACCAGTCCACCCAGTGGTGCCGCAAAATAGTGTACTGTACACGCGGTGGGTGGTACATGTTCTTATGTGTTCTGCAAAGAAGGGCTTCTTTTCCTTCACAGAAGCAAATATAAAATAATTGGCAGCCTAGAGACCTATTACATTACCAGTTGTACCAAGAGCTAATGCTATTCAGAAAGTTAGTGTTAGAGAACTTTCTTAGATTATCAATGCTGTTTTAGTGATGCATTCTTCATTAACGTTTAGCATTGCCACAGGCTGGTGACCAGCCCCCAAGTCTTGACGTCGCCATGTTGCTTTCCCCAATATAATGATCCCATCTCTGTCATCTATTTGCCTATCGCGCTCACTGTCGCACATATCTCTGTCAAAATTTTTAAGCCTCTGACTGCAAATGAATAATCAAGGTGTCTTTCCACCAGACCACCCAGTGGTGCCACAAAATATTGTACGGTACACGCGGTGGGTGGTACATGTACAGGCACAGTTTTGTTACTGCTGCCATCTTGGGTCAGGCAAGCTCATCAAAAATACATTATTATGAGCTACACAAAAATCATCTGTGGCTTTGCTTTACTGCCCACATTTCGAATGTTTCATTCAATAGTGAGTTTTGTCATTGACTAATCTCTATCTAAACTGATCTAGGGCCCCATGCATCATCCGAAAATCGGGTCGCAAACGGGCAGATTCGCAGAATCTGCCCCTTTGCGACCTGTATTTTTGCATTTGGGATGCATCATCCCAAATGCAAAAATCGCAATTTAAGGAATCGCACAATTGCGATTACTTAAATTGCAATTGCATTTAAGGAATCGCAAATTGAGATTCCTTAAATGCAATGCAACAAAGTAAAAAAATTAGCGATTTCGCTACTAGGGGCGCAATTTACCATGAAGTTGAACTTCATGGTAATTGCAAAACTTTGAGAAATGCACTAAAGTGCATTTTTCAAAGTTGAAGGTTACACACACACATGTCCTTGGGACATGTGTGTGCGCAACTATATGTGCACGGATCAATTTCAGGGTGCAACAGGGTGTCCTTTTGACACCCCTGCACCCTTGAAATTGCATGCGCAATTTGCGAGTACCTATTGGTACTCGCAAATAGCGCTCGCAATTTCCCATTCATTCCTATGGGCCTACAGGCCCATAGGAATGAATGGGTAGCCATTCCTTATTTGCGACTCGCAATTTGCGAGTCGCAAATAAGGAATGTGAAGGAATCGCTATTATTATAGCGATTCCTACATGCATAGGATTTTGCGAATCCTTAATTGCGAATCCTTAATATTCGCTATTAAGGACTCGCAAAATCCTAGCTTGATGCATGTGCCAGCTAGTGAGTTCAGGATTTAGTGAGTTCCATTCATTCTCCTTGGGCTAGGTGTATGAACATTTAGAACAGCGATTTCCAAATAGAGATTTCTTCAGAATCGCTATTTGGTAATTGCTATTCTTAACGTATGAAACTTTTATTTTTAAATTAGCAATTCCTAGTGGGTCGCAAATCGACCTACCCCATGAATATTATTGAGGAAGGGTGAAATTCGTGACCTTTTAGGAATGACAGCCATCACAGGGATGGTGGCCTGCTGAGGTCAGCAGATCACCATGTCTGTGATTACATTAAAGAAAGCATATATTTCAAAGCAACCCGTTGTCCTTAAAGGAAAACAGGATGCATTAAAAAAATGAAAAGTGTATCATTTTATTTTTCACGAATATGCAGTGGTCCATGGAACCACTGCCTACTCTTAAAAATATATTTTTTAACATTCTCAAAGGGAAGAGGTCGTTTGGGGACCCCTTCCTGTTTGCAAATGACTTATCACCTCCATGAAGGAGGTGGTAAAGTATTACTGCTTTGTGACTGAGATTTGATTGCAAAACATTAATAGATACCATAAGGAATCACTGTTTGGAAGGGACGCCCTGAACACGCCCCTTCAAATAGCAATTCCTTATGATTTCCTAATCCCATTTAGCGATTTGGAACCAGATGTACATAGAACTGGTTGCAAAATGCTGGTCGGAATTTGCAACCAGTGTGGTAATTTGTGAAGCGACCTATGTACTAGTAGGTCGTTTTGCAAATTATTGATTCGTAGTGGGTCTCAATTCGACCTTCTTCATGAATATTAATGAGGTAGGTTGCAAATTGTGACCCACTATGAATCAATAATTTGCAAAACGACCTACTAGTACTAACTAGTATGAATCACAGCCATCACAGGGATGGTGGCCTGCTGAGCTCAGCAGACCACCATGTCTGTAATTGCTTTTAAATAAAGCAATTTTTTTCTGTAAATGCAACCCATTTTACTTAAAGGAAAACAGGATACATTTAAAAAAAAACAAGTTTCATTTTTATTTTTCAAGAGTAGGCTGTGGTCTATTGGACAAGTGCCTACACTTAATTTTTTTTTAACATTTACAAAGGTGAAGGGGTTTCTTTGAGTCCCCTTCCTGTTTGCGAACGGGTTACCACCTCCTTTGAGATGTTGGTACAATATTGTTTTGCGGACGCATTTCGGTTGCAAAACATTAATACATAGTAAACGATTCAGAATTTGTAAGTAACTCCCCAAACATGACACTTCCAAATGCCGAATCGGTATTTGGTTGCAAACCCAAATTGCTATTCAGTAACAAGTTACTGAATGGCAATTTGGGGCTAGATGTACCTACATCTGGTTGCAAAATACTGGTCACAATTTGTGACTAGAATTTTGGGACAAGTGTGGTAATTTACACAGCAATCTATGTACTAATAGGTCGTTTTGCAAATTACTAATTCGTAGTGGGTCGCAATTCAACTTACCTCATGAATATTTATGCAGTGGATGTCCCAAAAGTGTCTAAAGCTTAACTCCGGTAAAACGGAGGTTATCCTGTTTGGCAATGACCCCAAGTTCTGGGCCCCATGCTGGTGGCCGGAGTCATTGGGCTCTCTCCCGACCCCCACTAGAAAAGTAAAAAACTTGGGAGTCCTGATCGACGACAAACTTAATTTTGGTGACCAAGTAAACGCGGTAGCGTCAGCCACGTCATTTGTTCTTAGAACATGTAAGAAAATTTTACCTTTTCTACATAAGGACAGTCAACGCACAGTAATCACTGCACTAATAATGTCAAGACTGGACTATTGTAATAGTCTATACCATAACATACAGGAGCGGTTTATGCATAGACTACAATTCTTACAGAACGCGGCCGCCAGACTGCTCACCGTGACGGCTAAATTTGCTTCAATATCTGGGGATATCAGAAGACTTCACTGGCTACCCGTTAAAAAACATGTGCAGTTTAAATCACTCTGTACTGTTTATAAAGCCCTTCAGGGTATAGGTCCTGACCACTTGAAGCGGCAGTTTCAGTGGTATGTCCCCAAAAGACCATTGCGCTCCCTTGGAGCAAAGCTGGTTATAGTTCCCTTTTTGAAAAAAGCCAGCTGGGGAGGCAGGAGTTTTGGGACTGGTGCAGCCAGGGCCTGGAATGACCTCCCCTTCTACCTTAGAAACAGTACTGACTTGTTGTCTTTCAGGAGAGCCTTAAAAACCTGGCTTTTTGACATGTAACCTTGGTCTCTTTTGTATGCTTCATTTGGAGGACTGTAGGCAGCGCCAGGACACCCTTGGGTATCAGTTTGCGCTTTACAAGTGATTTTAACATTAACATTAACACAATATGTGAACCACTAGGATTCGCTGCCATCACAGGGATGTATCTCTGATTGACATAAAGCAATCAACATCATCTCCTTGTGTTTGCTTTGTTCACCCTTAATTGGCAGGGTATGCCCAGACGTGGGTCCCTTGCTCACTTTGCCACTGGATTCAAGCTAGCCTGGCCGATGAGGGGTGTTAACCCGAAACCAGCCCCAGGATGCTTGTTTCCGGTTCAGGGAAGACCTGGCTTGGCAGTTCGGGCTGTACTCTTCCCATGAGGCACAGGGTCAAGACTGATTTGCGTATAGCTGGGTCTGAACTGAGGAGGCGAAGTGAGCTAAAGAACGATGATGGATTCAACTCAGATCTGTGACTGGGGGTGAGTGTCTGAAAAGTTTCAGTGCTCCGTCCATCATCTCCTTGTGTTTGCTTTGCAAAACATTAGCACATACCACTACAATTTGCAATTCAGTAATGTGTTACAGAATCAAAAGTTGGGTTTGATACATTAGAAAAAGCCTTTATGCATTTGCAAACACCCTGATATTTGTACACCTAGCCCTTGGCAACATGTTACCGAATCGTTAAATGGGTTTTAGCAAATTTGTTTAAGCCGTTTAGCGGTCGCAAATAGCATGCTTTGTGACCTCTAAATAGCTTCGTATATCTGGCCCTTTGTGCGGTTTAATGTCATTCTAGTTGACTTGACATAAATTTAATTTGCCACAGTTTCAGCTAAGTGATGAGTGCTGTGAGGTACTTGCTGTTCTGTTTTAGAATTCAAGGCCGTACTTTATCAAGATTAGCGCAATGCAACACTGTGCAGAACTCTGCTGCGTTGTGTTCCTCAAACTGTAAAAATTGTGCAAAGCTGCATTTAACTATGCATAGTGCACCAATGATATTATCAGTCATGTTTGCGCGAAAAATGCCTTGTTTGCATGACGCTAAACACAACCTTGGCTTCTGCCACGTGCAAAGTCAAGTGAGCAGTGGTGTCGTGAACCCCCCGCTTTGGCAGCTTAAGTGGGGGTAACTACTAAAAAAAGAATAGTTTTACAATGACTTCTGCAGGGCTTCAGTTAAAAGTCAGGGCAGGGCTAAAAAGAAGGGGTTGAACGCTGTGAGACACGTTCAGATAGAGGAAAATACATGTTGCAAACAAAGAAAAATGTTACAAAGAGAGCAGACAATAGTGTTTTAGAGAGGCATGTAAGAACAAGCATTTGCAATGCAATAGGTCTCGCATTAATTAAGGTTTGAGCTATTGGCGGTGTAAATAATAATGCAAAGCCAATAGTTCAAACTTTCAGTAATAAATCTGGGCTGCCAGGCCAAGGGAGACCTGAGTGCGCACATGTCTCTTAGTCTAGGAACACATCGGGTTCCAGAGCAAACGCAGGCCGCGTGCTTCTACGTGAGACTCCTGATGCACTGGAGGAAAGGGCTTAAGCGCTGGCTGGAAACATAAATGACTCTCTGTTCAATTTGAAGATGCTGGCACTCTACGTAGGGGTGACTGGAGCTGATAATTTAATGCCATCGGCTAAGGCCTTACTTAATTACAGAGTCTTTGCAGCTTAGCGGCACAGGGGCACTCACCATGGTTGGCAACAGGGACCGAGTAACAAACTTCACGTGATGTTTTTTAAACACGATTTTGCAACTATAATTGGACTAGCTGGGAGAGCTTAGAAAAACATTTATTCTGCCGGCTAAAGCAAACATATAATATTCGCTGCATGTTAATAAATGAATCATAAGTCATTGGGGATTGTTCTATGGAAATCCCTCCGGGGTGTCACCAGGAAAGAGGGGATGCCAGATTGCCACAACTATCAGCAACGAGCTATGGGCTTTTGGCGATGTTCATGCCAAAAGCCACCACAGCCGGCTGGTACATTGTCTCAACCCGTAACTGTTAACAAAGTGTTACCATTTTCATGTACATGGCTGTTACAAGATCATGTGGCAAAACTGCCCCAATTCCACAGTAAGTAATAATAGAAAGTGTCTGGCGGTACAGCGGGGATTACATCTTCCTATGAGGTTCGGGAGTCTCCACATTCTCTGTCGGGACCGGCACTCCCTCGGCACAAAAGAGAAACAGCACTCGTTCCGTAAGCCATTGAGAGAAACGTGCGGTGAGAGACAGTTTCAAAAGCAGAGAGAGTGAGTTCAAAATGCATGAACTGCAAAGGACCCCTAAAGCCGAGATAATCACTGGGAGGCCATCGAGAGAACAAAATCAGAGGCGAAAAATGCCGCACACGAGCACCGGCGAAATGTAAGTAAATCAATGCTTCCCTGAAACAAACTATTGTTATATAAAAGTAAAACTTATGTGGGAAGCAGCAGAAAGGATAATGGTGAGCAACTACCCTTCACTATGAGTAACCAGTGGTGCGCGCGCACCACAGAGGAGCGGGGGGAGGGAGCGCGGCAGAGGCAGCGAGGCGAACGCGCGCTGCTGCGCGTGCTAGCCACCGGTGGGAATGGGAGGAGCAAAGGCGGGACATGCGCCCGCCTTTGCCCAATTGCGTGCCGTTTTAAAAAAAAAAAACGCACGCTACAGCCAATGTGGGCTTCCGAAAGCAAAACCACACGCACAAGCGTGTGGGCAGCTTTCAGAAGCCCGTACAAGAGGTTTCGCGCTGTGCGAGCAGTGTTGCGCACTGCAACGCTAGGCGTGAGACCTAAAATTTAAATATGAGAAAAGAAATAATTGTGATAGAAACTGTAAAGGATGAACGGGAGTGTGACAGGGCGCCCCTGGAGGAGAGCTACGGGTGCCCCGGGGGTACAGCGAAGGTGTGCTCAACGTCTGTAGAGGGGCAGGACCCGCGGCCACGGCCGGCGCAGGAAGAACGTAAGGGGTCTCCAGGTGCAGAGACGGGGTCAACCAAGGGCCGAGAGGAAGGAGCGCGACGGATGCTGGAACAGCGAGAGCAGAGTGTAAAAGCGAGTACGGAGAACGAGAACCGGGCTTGAGACAAGGAAACGCGGAGTGAGGTAGCGCTGCCGGTTATCCCAGGGGTAGGCTCACTGGACAAGGCAGCCGTGGCTCTGTCATCGAGCCACAGCCTCAGGCAAGTGGCCTGAATAACCGGCCGTGTTGTAGGCGGGTGGTTTCTTACCCGAGCATACCTTACCGGGTTGTAAAAGGGCACCTATGGGGTATTGAAGGGGGAACCTGTTTATTTTCCCTTTTTGTTTTGAGAGGGGTGTTCCTGCCTATTCCATTACGTTATTATCTACCTGACTTGAGTGAGTAAGCCCGTGTGGTGAAGAGAACCCGGGGCCGGAGAAAGAGGGTGGAATTGGGGCCCAAGGAAGGGAACGCTACCCGTCTTGCACTTTGCGCTTTAATGTTATACCCTGTTTTCCTCAAGAAGTCATCCAGTAAACCCGAGGGAGCTTCTGCCCATTCTACGACCCTACTTCCTGGAGATATTGGTGAAGGAACCAATGCTTACTAGCAGCGATCCGAGAACTGATTGCCTGTCCTTTCTCCTTTTCCCCGAGGGAGGACCGGCCCCGACAGAGGACTGACGATACTGACCGCAGAGACGAGGAGAGAGCCGAAAAGAGGAAAAGACACGGACCGAGTACCAGAAACTCACCTAACGGAGTACCCGGCGGCACTTCACGGACGGTTAATAAAACCTGCTTTGATCAAACAACTATTGCGTACTCTTGTGGTTTGTCCTGTCACAGGGAGAATGTAGAAGGTGAAAGTAATGAAAGGTGAAAAGAAGGAAGGAAATAGCAAAGTTAAAGGAATGGTTGTTGAAAAGAAAAAAATGAAGAGTGAGTGCAAGGGTGGATGGTTGGAATGGATGGATAGAAGGGGAAAGGATCAGTTGGTGCAAGGATGGAAGAAAGGACTGATGGGGAGTCCGATAAGTGGATGGAAAGGTGGACAGGAGTGAAAGGCTGAATGGCTAGAAGAGTGAAAGGATGACAGATCTTCTTGTGAAGTAAATGGTCATTGATTGGATGGATGGATGGATGGGTGGAGGGAGGGAGGGTGGGTGGATTGGATAGATTGATGGATGGGTGGATGGATGGATGGAAAGGTCAAAAGGTGGATGGCTGGGTGAAAGGATTGATTAATATGTGAAAAGATGGATTTAATTTCAGTAGCTGGTTAGAATAATGAAAGGATGGATGGAAAAGTGAAAGGCTGATGTATAGGTGGGAAAATGGCAGGATGGATGCACAGATGAGTGGATGCAAGGGTGAAGCAAACAAATATAAGAAGGCCCAGGCTTACTTTCTTCGCTCGATGTCAGAGGTTTGGTTCAAAGTGGGGAGTATTTGAATTTTCTGGCTACTCCCTTGCATGTGAGCAGTGAGAATTTTGTAATCATGACATGTCCTGCAGTACAAATCTCTACAAGGAGACGACAAACCAAATGACAAATGTGTAATTTCTCAGAAATTGCATGAACTACATATTGAAATGTCACACAATTGGCTTTTTGCCCATTGTTTGTGCTTGTTTTCTTTTGGCAATAGGATTCAATGCGACGCTAGGTTGCTCTGTTTAGAGAACTTAAAGTGCTCTGGCTTTGAGTGGAATCCTAAGAGTGTATGTGTTGTTCCGGCTCCTTCACACCCACTCTGCAGACATTTCTGGAGTTTTGCGCAATGCTTTTTCAGTGCTACTCTCACGCCAACTTAAGGCGCTACCTTCCTTTTGTGTGTAAAAGTTGATTTACGCAGCTTTGCACTATCTTGTGGAGTGAAGTAGTGCTTAGAATGGTGCGAGCGCCCGCACTATGCCATAGTAAATCTGAACCTAAGTTATACAGAAACTGTAGAAGTGTTCTTTGAGTAATAGCTATCCTGGGCTGACTCACTGCAGTTACCAATGAATACACTCCTAGCTGTACATCTTCTACTTTACCCATCATGTTCACTACTTCTAAGCACTCAAGCTCAGGGGAAAAAATCCATGAGCCACAAGCAGCTCTACCCAGCTTACTCACCATAGAATACAATCCGTTGTGACCACAATCTGCAGGGCGAAACAGATGGAAAAAGATACTGGTGAGAGTTTCTTTATCTCCACCCCACCGATTCTGAAGGGAAACAAAAGAAATACAACAATATGTTATTCCAGTTTAAAATGTGTGGTCTCCCCTCCCCAACACCTTACAAATGATTTTATATTTACTCAAAAGTTTTGCAATGCTGTTAAGCATTTGAGCCAAAGCCAGTCTTGAATTGATAAATCTTATTGTCAAGTTGTGTATCAAACTTGTTACAGCTGTAAATGGCAGACTTAAATTTGTGTGGTAATGAAAATCCTCTGACTTGTAGAACAAATTCTAAATCTGGATGAAAATTCAAGGGAAAAATCACGGCGTTAGAGGAAATCTCCCCCCCCCCCCACCCAGTGAATACGTACTGACCTGCCTCATGTAAAAGATTCTGAAAGTCTGCCTTAATTGAAGCGTTCATTTTCATGTGTGTGGGATATATGTGGCTACTATATGTATGTTTTAGGTGTATCATGGGTTGAGTGTAAGGACTGTGTGCACATTAGCAGGAGCGTATGGTGGAAGTGATACTACCTAAAATGGTGAAGTGCTTTGCGTGAGGTGGCTCAGGCCACTGGTGACCAGGGCCCAGATTTAATAAGGGCTTGTGTTTCCCTTGCATCACACAGAGTGACGCTAGGGCAAAGCAAGCCCTTAAGTGAGATTCACTATGTCACACAGAGCCACGATGCGTGGCTCTGCGTGGCATAGTAAATCTGGAGTAACGCAAGACAGCGCAAGTTGCTGCCATGCATTACTGTGCCCTGAGAAGGTGTTCCATGGGTGGAGTGTGGATGTTCCCACGCATCCACCGATGGTTTTTGCAGCATTCCCAGGTTTACTAACAATAGTAATATCTTTTACTGCTTTTTCCAGTAAGGATATTACATACACAAATGATTCATTGTGAAATTCACCCGTACATTACACTTACAATGGTGCTTTGTGTAGATCACTGTACCCCGCATGTTAGACAAGCAGTACAGAAAGTACTTCAAATCCAGCAGGGGTCCTCGTTGGGATTTACTAACAACAATGAACCTGGGAATGCATCAAAATGCTACGCTTTCTCAGGGGAGGCGTAACAAGGAGAAATATGTTCTGTAGCACACATAGAAAGAGGAATTAGCCTCAGAGGATTGTTTTTTGTGCAGGAAGGTTTCCCTTTCTACACAAAAACAATCATGCCTGTAATGCAGGCATCCTTGCACCATGGTGTAAGGGTGCATGCGTTGGGGCTTGGCAGCCACTAGTGCATCAGCACAGAGAGAGAGAGCTGGAATGCACAATTTCTTAGTAGATATGGCAAATTCATGCCCTCTCCACATGGTGCAGCGCAGTCAGTTGTCTTGCTGCATTGCCCTGCATCAAATGTTAGTAAATATGCCCCCCAAGATCTGACTCTTTGTGACATGCACTCACCCTCTGATTTAGGCTGTAAAGGGTTAAAATGTTATTGCGGGTGGGGGTATCAAGCCCCATTATTTTTTAAGTTAACCACTCTAACTGAGTATTCTCAGCTTCTCTTTCTCCTTCTGTCTGACCTGCATCTGCAAGAGTTGTCACCTGCTGTCTGGGTCAATTAAACATTTGTATCAGGGTCCATGGTCCCAACTCTGGAAGGGCACAGGGTGTCCCTGGCACCAACGTGAGCGGATCATGCAGTGGCATTGCAATATTTGATTGGTGGAAGCCCACATAATTTGAATAATGCCCGACAGTCTGTACTATATGTACTGTTCCTCTTGATCTGTAAGTTGTTCAAGAATTTCACTGCAATCCAGGGAGGAGCTGCGTACCAGTATGGGAGAGATACTTGTGTTCAGGGGCAAAGAGTTTCCTCCTTCACCAAGGTAGGAATAAGTAGGACTCTGAACTCAGAAAGAAGAGATGCAGTGTTGCCCTGTATCAAGAGAGCTACTGCTCGTGGCATTTGCTTGACCGAGTACCACAACCTCCCTGAAGGACGGAGACCTATGGGGGTCATCGTCAGACTCTTCCAACTATGGATTACAAGGGCCCCTCCTTCCAGCTGATTGAATATATCATCCACCTCCATCTGCCTGCTTCACCTGAGGCCAGGTGAAGAGTTATCACCTAAAGTATCTGTTAGTGAGCTCGGATTAAGAGTACTTGAGTCAGTCCAACCTCCCATAAAGTTAAAGTCTGCTTTTGTCATACTTTTAGCAGTTTTCCCATGCACCTGCCTCTTCCGACTCTGTAGCAGAGCTGTGGAATCAGCATTTTTCCACTGGGAACTCCTGATATGACACCATGCCCTCCCACTTCAGTAGACTAAACCTCCTTGAGTAGACAGTTGTGACATGTTAGTTACGTTACCTTACCTTCTCCTTATGGGCGCTCCACTAAAGGCATCCACCGGACAGAGTACATTTGTATCAAAAGGACTGTGCCTCTAACTTTTTGAGCCTGCTTGAGAATGGAGGGCAGCAGAGTAGCATACTGCTGTTGAGCAGGAACACACATTTGGTGAGTGCTTCCCTAACCATGGCGCACACTCAGCATAACCATATCTGCATGTCCTAATTTGCACTAATAAATGGCAGATCTGCTGTACAAAATGCTATCCATATTGCTGATGTATTTGACTCCAATGAAAGGTCGGAGAGTGAAGCTGAGCCAAATTTGGCAGCGCCATGCTCCGACATTTCCAAAATGTAGGGATGGGACGTATTTACAACAATACGGCACACCCATGTGTTTTCCTTAGTGCTGGTGCTAAATTTAGTTGCCTAGTGCCTTCGCAGGCACCCTTGCACCATAGTACAAGGGTGTCCTCGTTGCAGGGAATGATTGTTTATGTGCAGGATGGTGTCCCTGCATGTAAACAATCCATAATGGCAATTTGTTACTTCTATATGTGCTGCATTCTGCAGCACACATAGAAGTAGCAAATACTAATTATTTAATGATTATTTATGTGCAGGATGGGGTATCTTCATGCACATAAACAATCATTAATGGCGTTTGGAGCTCATATAGAAAGAGCAAAACGCCATTAATGATTGTTTATGTGCATGATGATGCCCAATGCAGCACACATAGAAAAAGCAAAAACCAGGAGAAATAAAAGTATTTCTCCTCGTTTCGCCATTCTAATGCCTGCTCTTGCATGTCGTTAGTTTTTGGTGCTGCCTCAGATTTACACCTCCTTGTAAATCTGTGGAGGCATCAAAAAGCAATGGGTGTTACGGTGGAACGCCCACAGCAACACCCATTGCATGCCCCTTTCACGCTAAGTGATGTGTGTAAAGGGTCCGTATTTACAAGGTGGCGTTAAGCCACAAAAAGTGGCTTAACGCCACTTTGTAAATATGGAGAAGGGCATAGCGCCACCAGAACATCGCTAAAAGTGACGTTCTGGTGGTGCTATACCCATGTAAATATATCACCTGGTTCCCTGAAAATAATGCTGTGCTCCTAGATACCATACTAAAGCCAGTCTATCAGGTTGTTATGTGGAATTGTTCAAGAAGGATAGAGGGTGAAGAGACTTTATTGTATTCTGACAGTTTCCATTGCACTGAAGTTACACTAACACACTATCAATTCTTTCAACAATTAACAACTTAGGGGCCGATTACGATGTCAGTCGGAAAAGGCTCCGACCAACAGTCGGATTCTTCTAGACCGTGTCAGAGCCCTTCCAACCGACTCGGCCGGTTTACATTCCGACCGACAAATTACGATGTTTGCGGTTGGAAGGTAAACCGTGCAGTCAATCCAAAACGGTTCTGACTGACTCTCGGAGTATCCGTGTCAGACGGAACTGCATCATACAGCCCTATGGACAGTGTTTCCGACCTTGGGATTATGATGTCGATTTCCAAAAGCCTTTCTGAGTCAGCCTGTCCGACACGAAAAGGCTGTTGGAAAGGGACTTTGGGGGCCCCTGGCAGGACCCCCTTCATTCTGAGGCCTATGGTTCATGGCTGAGGGGGTACCTAAGAGACCCCCCTGTAAAACCGTTGTTAGAAATGGGGGTCTCTAGTTGGCAGAGGTAGGTACCTTTGTCCAAATTGGGACCCTTGCTTCTTGTCAGGGTAAGGGGGATACACACTTAGATAACCCCTGCTCACCCCCTCGGTAGCTTGGCACGAGCAGACAGGCTTGTGTAAAGTATTTGTACCAACACTCACAGTAACACAGTGAAAACACCACAAAAAGGACACCACACCAGTTTAGAAAAATAAAGTATCTTTATCTAAACTAAACAAGACCAAAACGACCAAAATCCAACATACACAGTTAAAAATATGACTTTCAAAAGGTTTCAAGAACTTGTACCATAGAAAACTATGGATGCATGACTTTTCACCAAAGTACCTGTAGATGCGTGAAAGTTCCAAAAGCCAAACAGCCGCAGAGTCGGAAAACAAAGAGATGCAACACTCCTGAGACCTTGGGGAGGCGATGCAACAGTCCCGCTGCATGCAGAGGAAGGGTTGCGTCGAATCCGGTCTGTATGGGGAGTGATGCGTCAATTCTTCGTGACGGTTCCGGTCCGCAGGTGATGCGTCGGACAAAGTTGCTGCACAGGCACGATGCGTGGAAATCCAGGATGCATCGGCGATCGATGCGGCGGCGTTCAGCGGTGCTGCGTCAGTCCTCTTCAGCTGCGATCCCTCGATGCGTCGATTTCTGTAGTTCTTTGAGTTTCTTCTTTCTTCCAGCTCCCAAACAGCAGCAACATCTTCCAGAGGCCCAAAACTGGCACAGGCGTCTCTTGGCAGGTCAGAACTCACAGAAGCAGAGTTCAGGGGAGCTGGGGGTGAAGTCTTTGTGACCCTGAAACTTCAGAACAGGAGGCCAGCACACTTCAGGCCCTTGGAGATCTCCTTAAAGCAGGGGACACAGCCACAGCAAAGTCTTTCTTCTTTCCTTGGCAGAAACAGCAACTGCAGGCCAACCCCAGACACACAGAAAGGGCAGTACTTCTCCTCAGCCTCTCCAGCTCTTCTCCTTGGCAAAGGTTCCTCTTGAATTCCCGGAATGATCTAAAGTCTGGGGTTTTGGTCTGATACTTATACCCCAAAATGTCTTTGTCCTCTTTGTGCAAGGGGCTCTGAGCCCAGTTCAAACCAGTTCTGGGGGGTACTCTGCAAGTGCACAACAACATCCATTGTCAGTGTGAGCCTTGGCTCCAGACACACCACAGGGGGGCAGAGCCAGCATTGTGGAAGGCAGGCACAGCCCTATTCAAGTACAGGTGCTACTCCTCCCACCACTCCAAATGCAGACAGGCCTATTCAGCCTAGTGCTGACTCATCCAGACTCCTGGAGCCACTGCACCTCCCCAGCCCCTGTCACTCCAAAGCCAGACAGTCAATCCACAAACAGGTGGAGGCATACAGGATGGTTGAACAAGAAAATAGCCACTTTCTAAAAGTAGTATTTTCAAACACACAATTTAAAAACCATCTTTTCTAAAAGATGTGTTATCAAATTCTGAGTTCAGGGATACCAAACTCCATTTTTCGATCTTATCCCTATGGGAAGATATGCTTGTAAAATGTTACAAAGCATTCCCCATTCTGTCCTATGGGGCAAGATAGCCTTTCAATAGTGAAAAACGAAATTGGCAGTATTTCACTATCAGGACATGTTACACACACCAGTACAAGCCCTACCTTTCACATACACTGCACCCTGCCCAGGGGGGTACCTTGGGTCCACCATAGGGGTGCCCTATATGTAAGGAAAGGGAAGGTTAGGGCCTGGCAAGTGGGTGCACTTGCCAAGTTGACATGGTAGTTAACAAACTGCACGCAGGCACCGCGGTGGCAGGCCTGAGACATCTTTTCAGGGCTACTCATGTGGGTGGCACAATCAGTGCTGCAGGCCCACTAGTAGCATTTGATTTACCAGCCCTGGCACACCCAGTCACTTTACTAGGGACCTACTGGTTAATCAAATACGCCAATCATGGATAACCAATCACAATAATAATTTACACAGAGAGCATATGCACTTTAGCACTGATCAGCAGTGGTAAAGTGCCCAGAGTCCTTTAGTCAACATCAACAGGTCAGGAAAAAATAGGAGGAAGAAGCAAAACGTTTGGGGATAACCCTGCAAAAAGTGCCATTTCCAACACAACCCCATTCCAGCCTAAAGCCAGGGTAGACCAATCAATACCTCGATGGGCTTCACGGCTTGGGGCGATAGAACATGGAACCTGGCCCGAACAGCAGGGGTCTATTCCTGTTCTACGCCTCCCTGAACCCAGTTAGATCTCTCTATCCATACCCTCAGGGCCCACTATACTAACCCATGGGGGACCCTTCTCCTCACCTGGGGACCCCATCTGTGCAGCACCTAAACTTACTTTGCTCACAGATGTGTACCAACAGGTAGACAGTACCCACATGGCCAACACAGTGGTGTGGCCCAGTCCACCCCCGGGGGTGACTCCTGTCCCCCTCCCAAGGGCAACTCTGTCCACCAGGACAGCACGCCACAGTGGCCACTGACAACTGTCAGTGAAGAGAGCCAGGCCTCAGGCCTTTCATGCCTCTCTAACCTCTGTGGCGTCAGAAAGTGGGGGGCAGTAGCCCCAGGTGCCTGGCACCCTTTCTCCACTCTCCCTCCTGCCAAGTCAGGTATGGCAACCTGACACTGGCCCACCAGCCCAGGGTTTGTACGCTCCGGCTGGACAAGAGACTGGGGTGGGCTCTCCCACACCCTGTTTTCCTCCCTGGGGCTCTGCACCCTCCCACCTGGAGCGGTACCACCAGGAGACAACTTGGTAGGGGCACTGTTAGCAGTCACCCCTTCCTCCAGGTCAGGGGGGACACCCTGAACCTGGTCCTCCAACCCAGGGTCTGTACCCTTAGGCTGGACCTGTGCCTGGCAACCCAGGACTTCCGGGGGGGTGTACACCAACCCCCCCAAGGGAAACACACTCCTCATGAGTTGTACAAGAGTCTGCCTGGCGCAGGTCTCCAGCCTCCTGTCCACTTGACAGAGCATAAAGACCCCCCAGGCCAGACGTTGCCTCACCAGGGTCCGTCTTGGGGTGCTCTGACCTCAGAGCTGGCAACCTCTGACCCACTGGTCCTTCCACTGGGGACTGCATCCCCCCCTCACCCTTTTCTCTGGACTCATGTACCCTCCCCACTGGAGCGGTGCTACCAGACACCAGAACTGGTGGGATGCTGGTTACAGCAGTCCTCCTCAGTTCACCTGACACTTTGGGATCCCCCTCAGGAAATGGCCTCCCGGTACAGACTAGGCCCCCCTCCTGGTATTCACTTATGGAACCAACCAGGCCCTGGGACTGGGTGTCGGGCACCTTGGGACACAGCCCACTCCCACTCCTTCTCCTCTGAGACAGGACGTGGGACCCTACACCCCTCCCACTACACTGGGACCTATCTGGGCTACCACAAACCTCCCCTACCTCACTTGGTTGGGGAAAACCTGAGCCAGCCCCTTCAGGATCACTCCCAAAAGCTTCTTTAGACCCTCTGGAATCCACCAAAAGGTCTGCCTCCAGCGCAAGCTCCCTGGAATAAGTGAACTCACAATCCACCTTGTGTTGGCATAGCTGTGGAAAACAGGGACTTAAAATATGCTCTCCAACGATTGAATCACACAGCCCCCCACAGATGTTAACCTAGCTACCCTTTGCCCCATCATCCAGTGCCTCACACAAGTACCCCACACCACTCTCCTGAGACTGGCAAGACAGTGTCTGACTGTCTCTGTCACTCAACCCACACTCTTCTGGGTGGTCTCCACATTCACACACCAAGTCTTCTACCATGGGGGAACCCCTCTCCCTGCACCTCTCATCTAGAGTCAGTAGAGTGTCCCTCCAACCACTAGGAATATGAACCCCTGTGTCAGTTCCCCAATCCACTTCAGGGACACTGCACACCACTTGAGCTACCTCATAAACCTGAACCCCTTGGTGTATGTCAACCCCCTCCTTCAAGTCAGGCGCCACATCTCTGGGTGTGTGTACTTCTCCCTCAGCACTAGACACTACATTTTTGCTGCCACCATCTGAGCTGGACTCCACCTCCAACCCAGCCAAGCTCACTTCATGAGCTGCACACATTTCCTTTTCAGCTAAGACACTCATGGCCTCAAGCCTCTCGAGCTCCACAGCAGGCTCGCTCATTCTTAATTCATGTGCCAAGGTCAATTTCATTTCTTCCAAGGCATAAATCTTCTTGCTCTCCTCTACCATCTTTTCTCTCTGTATGGCAGCTTTTTGGTTCTCCATTTCCAATATTTTCATTTCTAGCCTCATGACTTCTAACTCATGATCTCTAACCCTTTGGTTTTCCTCCAACTCCTCTGGGGAAAAACTTCTAGCAGAATGGTTGCTGCCAGCCCTAGACGCTACTCTTGACACAGGTAAATCCTGTGACCCGAAACCATGCCCTTGTGCATCCTCATCCACATCTGCATCACCTGTCTCCCCAGCCTCTTTGGCCTCCCACCAGGCCCTTAAGGCCTTCTGTAGCTCCTCCTTCCTGGAGCTGCTCTTCATGGGACATCTAAAATCTTTGCAAAATTGCTTGAGCTGATCTACTCTGTATGTATGCAACATTTCAATATCAAACTCCAATTCTGCCATCTCACTTGCTGGTTAACCCTTCTGAGACATGATAATTGGGTACTTTAAGGGTTGCTAAAAAATAGAACCAAATACAAAACACAGTATGTGGTTGCGTAGTGGTCTGCACTAAACTAGTGATGTACACCAATCGCTGTGAGTCAAGTACAAATACAGGTTCAAATCCTCACCGCTGACCACCAATGTTAGAAATGGGGGTCTCTAGTTGGCAGAGGTAGGTACCTTTGTCCAAAAACGGACCCTTGCTTCTAGTCAGGGTAAGGGGGATACACACTTACATAACCCCTGCTCACCCCCTCGGTAGTTTGGCACGAGCAGACAGGCTTATCCCAAAAGCAATGTGTAAAGTATTTGTACCAACACTCACAGTAACACAGTGAAAACACCACAAAAGGACACCACACCAGTTTAGAAAAATAAAGTATCTTTATCTAAACTAAACAAGACCAAAACGACCAAAATCCAAAATACACAGTTAAAAATATGACTTTCAAAAGGTTTCAAGAACTTGTACCATAGAAAACTATGGATGCGTGACTTTTCACCAAAGTACCTGTAGATGCGTGAAAGTTCCAAAAGCGAAACAGCCGCAGAGTCAGAAAACAAAGAGATGCAACACTCCTGGGGCCTTGGGGAGGCGATGCGACAGTCCCGCTGCACGCAGAGGAAGGGTTGCGTCGAATCCGGTCTGTATGGGGAGTGATGCGTCGATTCTTCGTGACGGTTCCCGTCCGCAGGTGATGCGTCGGATGAAGTTGCCGCACAGGCACGATGCGTGGAAATCCGGGATGCGTAGGCGATCAATGCGGCGTTGTCGAGCGGCGCTGCGTTGGTCCTCTTCAGCCGCGATCCCTCGATGCGTCGATTTCTGGAGTTCTTTGAGTTTATTCTTTCTTCCAGCTCCCAAACAGCAGCAACAACCTCCGAGGCCCAAAACTGGCACAGGCACCTCTTGGCAGGTCAGAACTCACAGCAGCAGAGTTCAGGGGAGCTGGGGGTGAAGTCTTTGTGTCCCTGAGACTTCAGAACAGGAGGCCAGCACACTTCAGGCCCTTGGAGATCTCCTTCAAGCAGGGGACACAGCACACAGCAAAGTCCTTCTC
Organism: Calotriton arnoldi; assembly: GCA_963921515.1. Lineage (NCBI taxonomy): Eukaryota > Metazoa > Chordata > Amphibia > Caudata > Salamandridae > Calotriton > Calotriton arnoldi. Next base: position 1,987,239 of record CAWUFW010001204.1, read on the forward strand.
CTTTCCTTGGCAGAAATAGCAACTGCAGGCCAACCCCAGACACACAGCAAGGGCAGTACTTCTCCTCAGTCTCTCCAGCTCTTCTCCTTGGCAAAGGTTCCTCTTGAATTCTAGGAATGATCTAAAGTCTGGGGTTTTGGGTCTGATACTTATACCCCAAAATGTCTTTGTTCTCTTGGTGCAAGGGGCTCTGATCCCAGTTCAAACCAGTTCTGGGGGGCACTCTGCAAGTGCACAACAACATCCATTGTCAGTGTGAGCCTTGGCTCCAGACACACCACAGGGGGGCGGAGCCAGCATTGTGGAAGGCAGGCACAGCCCTATTCAGGTACAGGTATATTCCTCCCACCACTCCAAATGCAGATCAGGCCTATTCAGCATTGTGCTGACTCTTCCAGACTCCTGGAGCCACTGCACCTCCCCAGCCCCTGTCACTCCAAAGCCAGACAGTCAATCCACAAACAGGCGGAGGCATACAGGATGGTTGAACAAGAAAATAGCCACTTTCTAAAAGTGGTATTTTCAAACACACAATTTAAAAAGCATCTTTCCTAAAAGATGTGTTATCAAATTCTGAGTTCAGGGATCCCAAACTCCATTTTTCGATCTTATCCCTATGGGAAGATATGCTTGTAAAATGTTACAAAGCATTCCCCATTCTGTCCTATGGGGCAAGATAGCCTTTCAATAGCGATAAACGAAATTGGCAGTGTTTCACTATCAGGACATGTTACACACACCAGTACATGTCCTACCTTTCACATACACTGCACCCTGCCCAGGGGGATACCTTGGGCCTACCATAGGGGTGCCCTATATGTAAGGAAAGGGAAGGTTAGGGCCTGGCAAGGGGGTGCACTTGCCAAGTTGACATGGTAGTTAACAAACAGCGCGCAGGCACCGCGGTGGCAGGCCTGAGACATCTTTTCAGGGCTACTCATGTGGGTGGCACAATCAGTGCTGCAGGCCCACTAGTAGCATTTGATTTACCAGCACTGGCACCCCCAGTGCACTTTACTAGGGACCTACTGGTAAGTCAAATACGCCATGGATAACCAATCACAATAACAATTTACACAGAGAGCATATGCACTTTAGCACTGATCAGCAATGGTAAAGTGCCCAGAGTCCTATAGTCAACAACAACAGGGCAGGAAAAAATAGGAGGAAGAAGCAAAAAGTTTGGGGATAACCCTGCAAAAAGGGCCATTTCCAACAACTGTGCACCGTGTGACAGGCACCATGGGGTGCCTGCGATAGGGTGCAGGGTTTTCCGCACTCACCCCATTTCCCCATAGGAGGCTGTGTTACGGCCGGTTGTCGGGCAGAACACAAGCTCACATAGGAAACAATGGGAATCCGACCGAACAGTGTTCAGTCTCATTGTAATCGTTCGAGCGGAACAGCCGACTGTTAGTTGGTCGGTCCTGATTTCGAGACGTGTCGGATGGAAAGTTTCTGACCGACATCGTAATCGGCCCCTTAATGCACACCGGGAGTAGATTCTTTCATTTAGATTACAGTAGTATCAAATCTCCTAGAAAGAGCAATCAATTCCTCTCAGAAATGAAAATTGTTTGTGAAGACCTGCTGCTACTTAAGTACCAGAATCTTGACTTCAGGTGAACTTAATATCCACATTAACACAGAGAATGCTCTAGCAAAAGACATCCTGTCATTTCTCAATAATTCACGCTTCTTTCAACGTCCTAAGGACTCTACACATAATGCACGTCAACTTTTTTACCTATTTCTCTATTGTAATTTACCGCCATTCATCCCTTCAAGTACACCAGTGTCTAAATATCATCTAATTGTTGTTGTTGTTTTGGTTATTGCAGGATGCCCAGCAGCCTTAAAGCCATGAAGTCAATTCCTAGCATGTTGTCTTAATTGCACTGAAGGTAAATACAAAAATATCCCTTCATATAATGTCAAGACTAAGAGTAAGTTCTTACCACGGACTTGCACAGGAACAGAAGATGCTAGTTCCCAACTCCCCCTCTAGGATGCTCCAGAGTCCAATTATGATCTAGACTCTAAAAGACCCCAAGGGGGAAGGGGGAGTGGATAAAATAACAAAGAATAGAAGAGACTGGTTCTGGAACTGTTCTTTCAGCTTCTCTTGTCTTTCGTCCGTCCCGCAGACTCAGAGTTCGAGAAGTCCTGATAACACTAAAGAGAAATATTAATGTACTTCCTACTCTACTCTAAACTAATTCTAATTATCAATCTCAACGCAACCACATACCCAATGTTTCCAGATATCTAGCTTCTCTTCTCTTTCTTTTCTTTTCTTGTATTGTGGTAACAGTACTCTGGAAGTTTTAATCTATCAAACAAAAATATTATTATTATTTTCTATCCAGTCTTCCCTATACTATCTAATGTAATTCTAGTGTCTTACCTATCTTCCTGTAGATACTGTCTTTTACTCTCTTCTTGTATTATCCTTATAGTAAACCTTATAGATATTTAATCCTTATTTGTACAAGTCTCACTACAGTTGATATTTAACTTTCTCTTTACTTCTTATTTACAGCATTGGCGATAATTCAACAAGGTAAGTCTTTACTTTTCTTATTTACAGTCTTGGTGATAATTCAACAAGGTAAGTCTTTACTTTTCTTATTTCCAAGTTCGCAAATTGTTTCTGTAAGAAAACGTGCAACCACTTACCTTCTCTTCTCTGTGGATTTCAGGTGACTGAGAACAGCGGTTAACGGATTTACCGACGTGAAGCTTGTCAGGAATTGCTGAAGGGAGGAGCGTCTTGTGAAGGAACGCCTCCACACGCCCCCTTACTTCGGATGTCGGTTGCTGGGAACTACTCAACAAGGAAAGGAACGGGAATCCGACGAGGAATTCACTGACATTGAAAACGGGTGAAAACCGGGCGCGGTTTTCAGTCAAGGGGCTAGAATTGTTCGGAGCGCTAAAGTCTAAGGTACCACTTCTGGGAATATCTCTGGTGAAGTGCGCATTCGTTAGTGAGCGCGCGCCTCACCTTAGATTCGGGCACCTGTGGGGAAAATAACTAGACCGCAAAGGCATCTCTTGAATCAGCGGCCATCTTGGAATTCCGCTCGCAACATAACGTTTTCCAATGGTTGCTCCTGGGGTGATTTCTCCTCTCAATCCAGTTTCTTTTGGTTCTTAATGCACACACTGCGTGTGTTAGTTGGCCCAGAGGTCTGACAGTACCCCCCAACAAAGGAGGTCCTTCCACTCTTGGTTTCATAGGAAATCTTTGATGGAAAGATTTCACCAACCTGGGGGCATGAACATCTGACTTGCTCTCCCAAGATCGTTCTTCTGGACCGTAACCTTTCCAGTCCACCAAATAATACAACTTTCCTTTAACCTTTTTGGAGTCTAAGATTTCTTTTACTTCAAATTCTACTCCAGATTCCAATTGAATAGGCCTTGGGGGTGAAATCTTTCGTAACTCTGGTGATGCTTTCTTTAATAAAGAAACATGGAAGACTGGATGGATCTTCAGTTTGGTAGGCAGTTTTAACCGATAGGTAACTTGATTTACCTTCCTCTCAATTAAGTAAGGCCCTATAAACCTAGGTTGAAACTTTCTGTTCCCTTTGAGCCTCAGGTTCTTAGTACTTAACCACACACTATCTCCTTCTTCTAGACTGGGACCTTCTCTTCTTCTCTTATCTGCATAGATCTTATATTTCTTTTTAGCCTGCTCTAAGTTTTGTGAAGCATTTTGATGGACTTGTTTCAAGTGCGTTACTAAATCCTTAACTGCTGGGACTGAAATTTCAGTTTGTCTTACTGTGGAATTTGGGTGTCTGCCATAGTTTAGGTAAAATGGAGAATACCCTGTGGAGACATTTCTAGCATTGTTGTGTGCAAACTCTGCCGCCCAGAGATAATCTGACCAATCCCCATCTTGTTTCAAAAGGAACAACCTTAGGTACTGCTCTAATTCCTGGTTAACCCTCTCTGTCTGCCCATCTGTCTCGGGGTGGTAACTGGTGGAATATCTGGCCTCAATCCCTAAACCTCCCAGAAAGGCCTTCCAAAAATGGGACAAGAACTGTGTGCCTCGATCAGAGACAATGACTTTGGGAATTCCATGAATTTTAACTATGTGAGTGCTAAAATGATTAGCTAGTTGTTTAGCAGTTGGAACCCCTTTCAATGCCAAGAAAGGTGCATTTTTCTAGTTTTACAAACAGTCTGTTCTCTCTAAGCTTCTGTAAAACTCCTCTCACTTGCTCTTGGTGCTTGCACTTGTCACTGGAATAAATCAGAATATCGTCGATGTATACAATTGCACATTGATCTATGTAGTCACTAAGGACGTCATTAATAAAATGCTGGAAGGCAGCTGGGGCATTACACAGACCGTACGGCATAACTTGGTATTCAAATAGCCCAAATCGTGTTCTGAAGGCCGTTTTCCATTCATCGCCCTCCTTCATTCTGATTAGATGATAGGCTCCTCTCAGATCTAGTTTAGTATATATTTGCGCGCCCTTAACCTGGTCTAGCAAGACTGAAATGAGAGGAAGTGGATAACGATTCTTCTTTGTGATTTTATTTATGGCACGATAATCTATGCATGTCCTCAAATCTCCTTCTTTCTTCGGCACAAAAAACAGAGGCGATGACACTGGAGATTGGGACGGCCGTATGAAACCGTTTGCCGGGTATTTGTCCAAATACTCCTTCAGGTGTTGATGTTCTTTTTCAGTTAGCGCATAGACCCGACTGCATGGTAGATTAGAACCGGGCTCCAGATCTATCTTACAGTCATATACTCGATGAGGAGGCAACTGTTCAGCTTCTTTTTCATTAAAAACATCTTCAAAATCTTGGTATTCCTGGGGTATTTCCTGAGAATTGATGATACACACCGATGCTCCAGTCATACACAAAGAGTGAGCAGGATTACTCTCACAGGTTCTTTCTTTTTCTCCAAAACAATTTTCTTTACAGTAGTTGGAATTCATCACAATCATTCTGGAGCTCCAATTAATGGTAGGGTCATGTTCTGTTAGCCATGGTAGGCCTAAAATGAGTTGGAATTGGGGTGCATTGATTAAATTAAATTGAATCACTTCTTCATGCCCATCGCTTGAAATCATCCGTAGCGGTTCTGTATGGCTCACTATGGGCCCAGAGGAGAGGTTGGTGACATCCACCGCTCGTACGGGCTCACTTTTGGATTTTTGTATAGCTTGCAACCCTATTTTAGCTGCAAATTTTAGATCACAAAAGTTTCCGGTGGCTCCGGAATCTACCATTACCGAGACTTCTGTCAGAGTTTTTTCCCGGAATTGGATAACCATGGACAAAATTAAATGGGGCGAAGAAGACTGTAGAGTATTAGCCACCTGATGTTCCTTCGGAGTTGATTTTTGATTAGCATCCACCGGCCCAACTCCTCCTACAGGTGGTGCTGCAAGTTTTCCTTCGGTTTAAATGATGTTTTGGGTTTCTTTGGACAACCTCTCACAAAGTGTCCACTCGAACCACAATACATGCACAAGTTTCCAACTCTCCTTTTCTCTTTCTCCTCCTTCGTTAAAGGGCCCCTTATGGTTCCAATCTGCATAGGTTCAGAATTGGATTGTCCTTCGATAGTTCTAATAGATTCGGATCTGGCCCTATCAAACCTTGGTACTGTTGGTTTGAAATCCCTCCTTTTCTCGCCTTTTCTCTCTCCTTGACGGAAATCGATTTCTAACACCAAATCTACCAGTCCTGAAATCTCCGTGGGTCAATTAGGTATTTGTGCCAGTACGTCCTTGAGCTCATCTCTTAATCCTCGATAAAAGACCGCGGCTCTTTTACTCTCTGGCCAATTTGTTTCTACTACCAGTTTGTTAAACTGGGCCAGGTAGGCTACAAGGTCCCGATTGCCTTGTCGTAGCTCCAGCAATTCATTGTCGACCACTTGCGAGATTCTTCGCCTGTCAAAAATTCGAAGAAATTCTTTTTTGAACTCATCATAGTTCTGCAAAAGAGGATCATCTCGGGAGACCAGAGGCATGGACCACGATGCTGCATCTCCACTTAAGTACGACAAAGCAAATGCCACTCTAGACTGCGTATCGGGGAAAATGGAAGGGCGACACATGAAGTGAAGGGAGCACTGGGTGAGGAATATTTGTGCTTTCTGTGGATCCCCACTAAAACGCTCGGGAGGGGCTAACGGAATGACTGGTGACAAAGAATGAATTACTTGTGTAGTTACTCTATTTGAGCCTTCTGTGAGAGGATTCAAGGTTTCTCTTCCTGAACTAAATGGTTGTCCCATTCTCAAGGCTAATTCTGCTGTCTCTTTTCTTGAATTTACCATTTCCTGTCTAAGGCTCTGATTATCCTCTCTAACAGCTACCAACTCCTTTTGGATCGCCTCAAGAACTGTTCCCAGGGTTTGTAGATTAATTCCCTCGGCCATTCTGTTCGGGTGCAAGTATAAAACGTGGGCACTTCACTCTGTCAAGACTAAGAGTAAGTTCTTACCACGGACTTGCACAGGAACAGAAGATGCTAGTTCCCAACTCCCCCTCTAGGATGCTCCAGAGTCCAATTATGATCTAGACTCTAAAAGACCCCAAGGGGGAAGGGGAGTGGATAAAATAACAAAGAATAGAAGAGACTGGTTCTGGAACTGTTCTTTCAGCTTCTCTTGTCTTTCGTCCGTCCCGCAGACTCAGAGTTCGAGAAGTCCTGATAACACTAAAGAGAAATATTAATGTACTTCCTACTCTACTCTAAACTAATTCTAATTATCAATCTCAACGCAACCACATACCCAATGTTTCCAGATATCTAGCTTCTCTTCTCTTTCTTTTCTTTTCTTGTATTGTGGTAACAGTACTCTGGAAGTTTTAATCTATCAAACAAAAATATTATTATTATTTTCTATCCAGTCTTCCCTATACTATCTAATGTAATTCTAGTGTCTTACCTATCTTCCTGTAGATACTGTCTTTTACTCTCTTCTTGTATTATCCTTATAGTAAACCTTATAGCTATTTAATCCTTATTTGTACAAGTCTCACTACAGTTGATATTTAACTTTCTCTTTACTTCTTATTTACAGCATTGGCGATAATTCAACAAGGTAAGTCTTTACTTTTCTTATTTGCAGTCTTGGTGATAATTCAACAAGGTAAGTCTTTACTTTTCTTATTTCCAAGTTCGCAAATTGTTTCTGTAAGAAAACGTGCAACCACTTATCTTCTCTTGTCTGTGGATTTCAGGTGACTGAGAACAGCGGTTAACGGATTTACCGACGTGAAGCTTGTCAGGAATTGCTGAAGGGAGGAGCGTCTTGTGAAGGAACGCCTCCACACGCCCCCTTACTTCGGATGTTGGTTGCTGGGAACTACTCAACAAGGAAAGGAACGGGAATCCGACGAGGAATTCACTGACGTTGAAAACGGGTGAAAACCGGGCGTGGTTTTCAGTCAAGGGGCTAGAATTGTTCGGAGCGCTAAAGTCTAAGGTACCACTTCTGGGAATATCTCTGGTGAAGTGCGCATTCATTAGTGAGCGCGCGCCTCACCTTAGATTCGGGCACCTGTGGGGAAAATAACCAGACCGCAAAGGCATCCTTGAATCAGCGGCCATCTTGGAATTCCGCTCGCAACATAGCGTTTTCCAATGGTTGCTCCTGGGGTGATTTCTCCTCTCAATCCAGTTTCTTTTGGTTCTTAATGCACACACTGTGTGTGTTAGTTGGCCCAGAGGTCTGACATATAACAACCCCCCTTTCTCACTTCTCTGAACCAAACTTCTTTATCAGTAGAACATAATTCTATGCATACTTTGATTAGAAAGGTGTGAACATTGATTAAAGCTAAGGAATTGTTATTCTGGGTTCAGTGTTGTTCTTTTTTCAGATTAACTTCATCGACATAAGGCATCAGCATTACCATTTCAGGGACCAGGTTTATCATTCATCACAAAAGAAAAATCCCTATCTCAGCAATCCAGGAGTCAGCACCCTAGAGGATGTTAAAAACTGAACATTTATATGGTCAGCGAATACCTCTACTGTATTTTTGTCTCCCAATAAATAATTTCTCCATTCTTCAAAAGATCTCTTAATTGCCATGCATTTGTTGTTTTTAATAGCTTAGTTCATTTCTGCAGGGGATAATGTGTGGGGAAAAAGAATTCAGTGAATGCACCAGTCTAATGGTTGGATTCATTTGGGTCAAAACTCCTCCCTTTGCATTGTTCTCAACAATAAATGGAATAACATAAAGTTCAACATGTGGGTGTGGCAAAACAGCCACACAAGAAAAGTGTTTCTTAAATAAGTTACAGGCTTGATCAGCTTCTTTGTACCAGATAAAGGTAGTGCCCTTACAAAGAAGTTTGATAATGGGTTTATCTCAGAAAATTGATGATTGAATCTTCCACAAATATTGGCAAAGCCTAGAAAACTTTGCACAGCCTTTACAGAAATAGGTGTAGGCAAGTGAATTATTGCTGAAAAGGTTTTTGTCATCCATTATACAGCCTGTCTAAACTTTTATTCTTTTTGTTGGTCGGTGAGGCTACTAATCCTTTAGTCATGATCTTACTTTTCTCAGCATGACGCTCAGCGAAACACAGATCTGACTGCGCTGCCTTAATCTATGAGCTTTATGCCCTTCGTAGGGTTATTAATAGCCTGTGCTATTAAATCCTTCAATTTATTTAGTAGACCTTGATAAAATAGAGTAAATCCTTCCTCATTGAGGCAACCAGTCTCAATGACCAAATAATTAAAGATGGTTATGTAACTGATAAAATCTTGATGGGCCTGTTTCAAATTTAGCAACTCACTATAAAGAAAGAGCATGTGATTTTCTGGCAAACAACTTCCACATTTACTCACAGAAAACAGAAAAATTATACAGAAGTGAATCATTACATTCAACTAATGGCATATTCCAATTGGCAGCATTCCCATTCAAATTTAAAAAAGGTTACTTTTTCAACATGAGTTAATGTAATGGGTTTAAATAGAAAATTAAATTGCCACTGATTAAGCAACAATGTAAACGTCTTAGGATCACGAGAAAATCTCCCTGGAGGCTAATTGTATTACAGGATGTGCTTGTGGGCTTTATTGCACATAAGTGCCAGACTGGGGATAGTAAAGTCCAGGGGTTGTGGATTTTGGATTATAAAGGCAATGGAATCTGACTTCCATCTTTGCTTTTTGGCTTCAATAAAGAACCGAGAGCCTGATGTACAAAGATTACATTCTCAAAAAAGTGGTCAAAAACTGAGCACCAACTTTTTGCAAATAAAATCTGATATTGTGAACCGACCGATGTACTAATAGGTTGGTTCACAAAATAATCATAATGGTCCCAGAATGACCTGCAATATGTGATATCCTGTGATTGGCTACAATCACAGGGATGGTGACCGGCAAGGAACGGCAGACCAACATTCCTGTGAATTAACTCCTAAATGGAAAAGATTTTTTTAATGCAGTCTGCGTTTCTAAAAGGAACCAATGCTGCTTTCTTTAAAAAAAAAAAAAAAAGCTTTCCATTTTGGTAAACTTGAAGGGGAACTTGAGGATCAGTGGTCTTTTGGACCTCTGCCTGCTCCACCTGAGGCTGCCACCCTGGTTCTCAAAGGGACCCCTTACCCTTTTGCATATCAGTCACAACCTCCTTTAAGGAGTCAATAACTGGACAATGGTTTGCAACCAGAATTCCGGTCACAAACCATTGATATATAGGATACCAAATCACAGTTTTGTAGGAATGCTCCTTTCATGGCCCTTCCAAATTGCGATTAGCTTTGGGTTGTGGAGCCTATTTTACGAGTCTGAAAAAGGTTTCTCGCTTACAAAATGAGTTTTGTACATTAGAGAAAGGAGTTTTTTTGCTCACAAAAAAGTGATTATGTGAATCACAGGGTTCGCAACCATAAAACAGTTTTTTATATATGGCTCCTGTTAGACCTGGCTTTTTCAGCGGGTTTATCCCCAGACTTTTTGCTTTTTGGCCTCCTGTTTCTGACCTGTTTTTGTTGGTTTTATGACTCTGGGCACTTTACCACTGCTGATCAGTGCTAAAGTGCATATGCTCTCCCTGTAAATTGTTGTTATGGATTAGTGATCCCATGATTGGCATATTTGATTTACCTGTCAGACCCTAGTACAGTGCACTGTGTGTGCCCATGGCCTGTAAATCAAATGCTGCTAGTGGGCTGCAGCACTTATTGTGCCACCCACAGAAGCTGCCTGTAAAATGTAACTCTGGCCTGCCATTGCAGAGCCTGTGTGCAGTCTAGTACTGCCATGTCGACTTGGCAACTACACCCACTTGCCAGGCCCTAACCTTCCCTTTTCTTACATGTTAGTCACCCCTATGGTAGGCCCAAGGTACCCCTGTGGGCAGGGTGCAATGTATGTGAAAGGTAGGACATGCCCTGATGTTTGTGGCATGTCCTGATAGTGAATTACTGCCAATTTCGTTTTCACTATTGCAAGGCTACCTGTTCCCATAGGACAGAATGGGGAGTTTGTTTATAATATCTTATAAACATAACTACCCCTGGGAACAAGGTAGGAAAATCAAGTTTAGTATGCCTGAACTCAGAATGTTAAAATGCATCTTTTAGTGAGGGTGATTTTTACATTCTGTGTTCGAAAATACCACTTTTAGAAAGTAGATATTTTCTTGCTTAGCCATCCAGTATGCCTCTGCTAGGTTTGTGTATTGCATGTCTGGCTTTGGAGTGTCAGGGCCTGGGGAGGAGCAGTGGCTCCAGAGAGCCTGATGAGTCAGGGCTGGGCTGAATAGGCCTGGTCTGCATTTGGAGTGGTGGGAGGAGTAGCACCTGCACCTGAATAGGGCTGTGCCTGCCTTCCACAATGATGGCTCCGCCCCCCTGTGGTGTGTCTGGAGCCAGGGCTGAAACTGACATATGGAGGTTGTTGTGCACTTGCAAAGTGCCCCACAGAACTGGTTTTGGCTGGGTACAGACACTCTCTGCCTTCAGAGAACAAAGGATTTGAACTGAACTATTTCTACCATTTGAAAGTCATATTTTTATCACTGTAATGTGGATTTTTGTTGTTTGGTCTTGTTTTGGTTTAGATAAAGATTACTTATTTTTCTAAACTGGTGTGGTGTCCATTTGTAGTGTTTTCACTGTATTACTGTATGTGTTCACAAATGCTTTACACACTGCCTCTGAGATAAGCCTGTCTGCTCGTGCCAAGCTACCAAGGGGTTGAGCAGGGGTTATTTAAGAAGTGTATCCCACTTACCCTGACTAGAAGCAAGGGTCCCTATTTGGACAAAGGTACCTACCTCTGCCAACTAGCGACCCCCATTTCTAACAGCTTCTAATTTTTTTTAAGGTTGAAAACATTTTTATTGACATTTCAACATGTTTTCTAGCTCAATACAGAAGAGTTATCATCAACAGCAACCTTATCCAACCCCTCCCTGTGAGCCAAGCCTCCCAACAAAACTCCCCCATTGGCGATCCATTTCAGCCATGCTGCATCTCTAGTAGCCATTTCACTGCAGCTTTTCTCTTCGTCATGAGTTCCCAAGTTTGAGTTCTTATCCAGTCAATTTGACAGTTCTACCATCATCACTTTTTGAATAATTTTGGATTTGTCATGCTTGTAACCTATGCGGGCAGGTGAGCTCATTGTATCGCAAAGTTTTTTATTTCTCCTCTCACCCCTCCGGAAAGCTTTTCCATCCCCACAAGCCATCATAGTCTTTTGATCCTTTTTGCTTCTGTGGGTATTGTATTTTGTTCCCACACAGCCAGAATCATTTGTTTAGCTGCTATCAAGAGGAGGGATAGAAGGCGTCCTCTTCTATCCCTCAACAGGTAGACTCCATCGTCCGGTCCAGTTGCGCCAGCAATATAACCTCTGGGCAGCGGGCCACCTCCCACCCCATAGTCTGGTGTATCATTGATAGAATCCCATCCCAGAATGTCTGAATCTTTTGGCAGGACCAGAGGATGTGTGTTAATGTGTAATTCTTTCTCCCATGCTTTCTGGTAAGTGGGTTTATCTGTCTCCTGTCATGTGTGGAGCATGCAATATATTCTGGATTTCATATGGGAGTCATTGGGGGCCATGATAAGGTATTTCTCGATTGCATTAATTGTCTGGTTACTCCTTGTTTGATCACTGGGTTAAGGAGACAGTGACGCAGCTGCCAGTTCCTGTATCTCTCCCCATCTGGGATTAGGTACCCCTCTTTAAGGTGTTCAAAGGGCTTGATCAGGTCCCTCTCGAACATATCTTGCAGAGTTTTACAAGCTCCCTCCTGCCAGAGCTGAGATGTCTTCCTAGTTACCCCTCTTACAAAGTCTACGTTCCCCCACAGGGGAATAAATGGTGACAGCAAAGATGTGAGCCTCTTCTGATCTGCCCATCTATTCCGGGCCTTTAGTGTCGCTCTTGTGATAGGGGACTTATATAGTGTGAGATTTTCCTGTGCCTGGCGATGCCATGGTATATCCTATAGAGGGTCTGCCGTCATTGTACGGTCTGCCATGCACCATCCCTTTTTCATTTCCCGACATGTCCAGTGGTATAAGTATCGGAGGTGCGCTGCTGCGAAATAATAGGAGAGGTTTGGAACCCCTAGTCCTCCCTCCCGGGGTTTAAAAGAGCTCTAGCGTCTAGCCACCATTGACACTTTACGTTGCCAGAGATACGTCTGGCAGAGGGACTGTAATTTCTTGATGTATTCTTTAGGGACCAAGAGAACCAAGGGTTTGGAAGAGATATAGGGCCAGATTAGCATGTGCAAACGGGTTTGCAACCCGTTTGCGCATGCTAATTCTGATAGGGCCATGTACAAACACTATTTTGTGACTCGCAAATAATTTGCGACTCGCAAAATAGTGTTTTGCGACTCGCTATTAGGAAGGGGCGTTCTCTTCCTAATAGCGAGTCACAAGCCATGTACCAATGTTGTGCGACCGCAATTGCGGTCGCAAAACACTCACAAATTACCACCCTCTTCAAGAGGGTGGTAATGCAGTCGCAAATGGGAAGGGGTCCCCAGAGTACCCCTTCCCCTTTGTGACTGGCTCTGAAATATTTTTTAAGGGCAGGCAGTGGTCCAAGGGACCACTACCTGCCCTTAAAAAATGAAATGAAAACGTTTCTTTAATTTTTTTTTAAAATGCATCCCGTTTTCCTCTAAGGAAAACGGGCTGCATTTACAAAAAAAAACTGCTTTATTGACAAGCAGTCCCAGACATGGAGGTCTGCTATTTCCAGTAGGCCACCATCCCTGGGAGGGCCAGCCATTCCCAATGGGGTCGCACATTGCGAGTGGCTCATTAATATTCATGAGCCTCGCATTTTGCGACTCCATTGGGAATCGCAATCAGTGTCTCTGACACTGTTGTACATTCCAAATTGCGACTCGCAATTTGCGACTCGCAATTGAGCGCAAATTGCGACTCGCAATTTGGAATGGTCGTACATCTGGCCCATAGAATCTTAGAGCATACTGATGTTTTTAAATGCTGCTACCCTTCCCATTAGGGACAAGGATTTGTATTTCCAATTATTAAGGTCCATTTTCACTGACTTTTTTAGCCTTTGCAGGTTTATCTCTTTGGTTTTGAGCAGTGTGGGGGTCAGGGCCAGACCAGGTATTGAAAGAGGGACACTGACCAGAAGATCGGGGTTGTACGCTGCAAATTATCTACCATCAGCTTTAGGGCACAGATGTAAAGAATCTCTGATTTCATAAGGTTAATCTTGAACCCAAGATGGTCTGATAATCTGCTAATTCCTTCAGAGCCTGGGGGACGGAGCAACTCAGATCAGTGAGGAAGGCTAAGATATCATCTGCAAACAAGTTCAGTTTAATATTTGCGTTCCAAACCTAATTAATACCTTGTATTTGGGGATAGTCCCTGATCTTTTGGGCCAATGACTTTAGCATTGCTGCGAATAATAGAGGGGAGAGCAGGCATCCCTGTCTTGTCCCCTACGAGATGGTTAGCTATCCCGACAACATTCCGCTCATCCTGATGCGACCTTGGCGGCCTAATATCTGACTAGTAGCCATTTGTTAAATGTGTCTCCAAATCCCAGCCGGTGTATGACCTCAGTCAGGAAGTCCCGGTCCATCTGGTCAAATGCTTTCTCAGCATCCAGAGAGACTAGTACTGACTGTTTGGCTCCTGTTTTGCCTGTATCTATCAAGTGTAGGGCTTTCTCTGTGTTATCGCTTGCTTGGCGTCCCAGGATGAATCCTGATTGATCTGGATGGATGAGATTGTCCATTGATGTCTGGAAATGCAGGGATGTGATTTTTGTAAATATTTTAACATTGATAATTAGACGAAAGATCGGGCAGTATGAACTACAGTTGCTGGGTTCCTTGCCCTGTTTAAGTATAGGTAATATCATCGATTCTGCCATTGAATGTGTCATTTGCCCCTCTCCTATCATTTCCTGAAAAACTTTATGTAAGAAGGGTATTCGAGTTGAGATAAAGCATTTATAAAACAATGTAGTCAAGCCACTGGGCCTGGGGCTTTTGCTCGCTTGAGCTTGGAAATAGCCTCTAGGATCTCTTCCTTAGCTAGGGGTTTATCCAAGTTATCTCTTTCGTGTCTGGACAACATGTTAAGAGTCACCCCATCTAAGTACTTCTCCCTCGCTTTTGGGCGTGCCAGTTACCGGGTATATAGAGTGGCTTAGTATTCTCTAAAGCACTCCACCTTGTCCTGGTCTAGATTGTTAAGTTGCCCATATGGCCCCTGGACTTCTGTAATTGTATTACGTGTTTGCCTGGCGAGCAGAAGGTTGGCACGTAGCTTACCCGATTTATCGCCTCGCTCATAGAATTTATTGTCTAGTATAACTAAGTAATATGCCGCTCTGTCCATCTCAAGAGTTCTGAGCTGGCCCCGGGTCATGAGGATTTTGTGCCAAGCTTTTTATGAGTGCTTGGATTTGTGGTCTTCCTCCAGTTCAGTCAGGAGCTGTTGTCGCAGATCTTCCCTCAATTTCTTTATGTTAGCCGCTTCTGCGATAAAGCACCCCTGGATCACAGCCTTCAGAGCATCCCAATGGGTTGCCGCCATTGGTGTCCCCTGTGACGTTGTGTTCAATGTATTCCCTGATATTGTTTACCATTACATGATCTTTTTTTTTTTAAATATCTTTTTTTATTGAGTTTACATTTTAATAACAACTGATAGCCATATGTATTGCGTCGAGCCTGCAAACATCAACAATCTCTAAGTACTCAACATGTAAAGTAAAAGAAAAAAAAGGAGAACATCATACTACCCATGTGTGTCAGTACACTACTGATAATCAAGACTCAGCAATAAATCTGTCAAAGGTGGGGGTTAGTTCAGTATGGCAATAGCTATGTATCAGAGTCTAATAGCTAGTCATATATAAGACATTTTACTCATAAAGCTTGGTAACAACGAGAGCGTCCATTGGTAGAAGGCAGGCTATGCGTGTACTGATGAAATTATTCTGATGACAGGCAGGTCATATATACATTCAGCATGAGTTAATGGTCTTGTAGGGGCCAAATAGGGGTCACAGAGAGAGGTTGTTGGTTTTCGTCCTTAAATAAGACTCGGTGTGGGTTGTTTTTATTTATGGCGATGGTGTGGCTTGTAGTGTTTCAGGAGGACAGTCTCCTTCATCTATGTCTCTTGCTTCCCATTCTCGTAATACTTCCGACCATAAGTCCGCTATAGGGCGGCGTCTCACCCCTCTTTTATCTTCCTCTATTAATGCTCTTTCCTCCGCCCGAGCCCAAGCCGTGACATCTTTTTCCCAGTACAAAATACTAGGACCTGTGGGGGATTTCCATCTTAATGCTATTCTTCTTCTAGCTAGCACCAGAGCTAGGTCTATGAATCGGTTTCCTACTTTTTTGGTTTTTGGCCTAGGAAACAAGCCCAGCACGCATGCTTCCATCATGTAGGGAATGGTGCGTGCAAGGACCTTATGCAGAGACTCGAGGACATGGTGCCAGTTCTCAGACAGGGATGGGCAGTTCCATACCATGTGTTTGAAGTAAGCGTCCAGCTGTGCACAGCGCGGGCATTGTTTGTCAGTGCTGCCCCACATTATGTTAAGTCTATATGGTGTGGGATAAGTCATATGGAGGATATTGAATTGGGTGTATTTAAAGCTAGCATTTCTGGAGATCGTCTTGGGTGATCGCAGCGCCTTTTTCCATTCTACCTCAGAAATAGTACGGTCTATGAGTATCTCCCATTTCTGTTGTAGCGTTGGTATTTGATTCTCTGCCATTTCTCTCAAGGCCCGGTACAACCATTTAATTAGGTGTTTTGCCGAACCCAGTGAGATCATGGCCTGCAAGAGCACGTGCGTATTTGGTTCTTGAGTGCCCGCTCCCCATAGAGACTGGAAGGTTTTCTGCATCCTGTGATAGTTCAAGAATTGCCCAGGAGGCAATTCATATTGGGAGATTAAGTCCCCCAGAGGGATCATTGCACCCTCCAGGTAGCAGTCCCCTGTTCTCAACAAGCCCACATTTCCCCAATCTCTCATTTGGCTCATGGTAAAAGATGAGGTGGCATCCCCTCTTGGCAAACCTACCAGGGGGAGGTCCAGTGATTATAGTGGGGTTTCTAGCGTTCGCATAATGCTTCTGCGCCAGCATTTCAAGGCCACTGTAAGCAGGGCGCCCTGGGGCTGGACTAGTTTCCTAGGAAGTAATAGCCCAGCCAGCAATTTCCCTTTTAGGTCTGTGCAGGGTGAGATATCCAACGTCTCCAACCCAATCCCCTCCAGCCACTGGGCCAGCCACTGCAATTGGACAGCCAGATAGTAGGACTCGAAGTCCGGGGCTCCCAATCCCCCACTCTCTGGCGGCCTCTGGGCAATAGGCAATGATACTCTGTTACGGCCCCCATCCCAGATCAAGTCCCTCAGTAGTGTGTCTACTTCCTTGAACCAAGTTTTCGGGATGAGCACAGGCAAATTTGCGAAAAAATTAAGTAAACGTGGCAGCATAACCATTTTAGAAAGCGCCACCCTTGACATGGTGGGGAGCTTAATGGAGCGCCAAAATGCCACCGCTGATTTAAGTGAACAAAGAGCTGGGTTCAAGTTGCCCTCCAGGAGGTCTCTCTGTTCATGAAATATTTGAATCCCTAGATATCTAAAGGACCGGGGGATCAATTAGTACCCATTGGAAGTGACGGGGGGCAGGAAGCTACAGGGTCGAGGGGAAAGACGTGTCTTGCACCGGTTTACCTTCAGACCGGTTAGTGTAGTATAGTCATTTAGTATGTCCATTGCATCTCTTATCCCACCATCTCCATTCCGCAAATAGAGGAGGATATCATCTGCATAGAGAGAAATCATGTATTCTCTCCCATCTATTGTCAGACCCAGTTGACCACTCTCTTCTCTAAACTGCACGGCTACTGGCTCCATAGTCAGAGCAAACAAGAGAGGTGACAGGGGGCATCCCTGCCTGGTTCCTCTGTGTATCTCATAGGAGCTTGAAATTATACCGCCCGTCTTAATTCTAGCTGAGGGAGAAGTGTAGAGTAGCTTGACTCATTTAATCCATCCCTCACCGAGCCCCATAGCATGCATTACCTTCAACAGGAAATCCCACCTCAAGGAATCAAAAGCTTTTTCAAGATCCACCGCCATGACCACTGCGTCTGGGTAATTCGGGAGGTCCCGGTGAAACATTGCGTAGTATAACCGTCTAAGGCTGCCCGACGTGGATCTGGTTGGGATAAACCCGTTCTGGTCTGTGTGGACTAATGTGCGCATGTACAGGAGCAGTCTGCTGGCTAGTATTTTACTTAATATTTTGAAATCCATATTTAACATGGACAATGACCTGAATTCTGTGACCATAGGGGTGTCCAATTTAGTCTTAGGGATGGGCACTACTAGGGCCTCTCTGGTTGTTGTTGGCAAGTGGCCATAGCCCAATGAGTCAGCATATAGCCTCTCAAGCCTCTGAATGTCGCATAAAATTCAGCTGGGAGGCCATCCGGGCCTGGGGTCTTCCCTTTTGCCATGTCCTTAATCGCCACTCTGATTTCTTGTACTCCTATAGCGTCTCCTAGGTCTTTCTGGGCCTCAATGTCAATTTTCTGTAGTTGGATTCTGTCCAGGTAGTCCTGGATGTGATTCTCAGGTGTGTCAGGCGGGCGTTTGTATAGAGTCTTATAATAGCGTAAGAAGCAAGTATTGATTATTTTAGGAGAGTAGATCGTAGTTCCATCTCCGACTTGCAACCTGATTATGGGGGACCCCCTATTTTTGGGCTGAATCAGCCACGCAAGCAGTCTACCTGATTTCCTGCCTTCAGTGTGCTGTTTATTCTGGTAATCGTTGCGATCTAAGGTTCGCAGTCTATCTAGTGTTTTATTATATGTGCTCTTGGCTCTAGACAATTGTGTATGAGTATCTATCTGGGCCCCTAGTCTGAGTTCAAGAGCGTGCATCTCAGTTTCCTGCTTCCGGAGTTCACTCATTATCTCCCTCCTAGCTCCCACCGTCCTTCCCATACAGTGTCCCCTGATGAGCGCCTTGAAGGAGTCCCACTCTACTAGTGAGGAACTAGCCGTTCCCTGGTTCCTTAAGAAGTAATCAGTGATGGAGGTATGCAGAGATTGCTGGAAGCATCTGTCTTCCAACATGGTAGTGATCCAGCGAAAGGCCAGGGACGCACAACTCAACAAAATAATAAATTCAATGGGCCCATACACATATTCAAGTTTACTGGCTGTTTCGCTGGGGGGTCAATTTTTGTAATTCACTTAAGTGTTGATTAGTTAATTCCCTGGAGATTCATTTTACTCCTGATAAATTTTATTCAATGTCTAACTAATCTTCAAGGATCAACACTCTTCCTTTGGTCGATGGACCATTAGTTAAGTAGTTGATGGTGATGTGAACAAATTAACTAACTATTTCACAGATTTAATGAAATAACCACAGACTCTGGGTAAGATTTATAAGTTTTATCTAAAGTTTCAGTCATAAATTATACGCTCATTAATACAAATTCACAGTGCAAACACCATCAGATCTTCATGGGAGAGAAAAATTCTTTTAGCAAATACTTTCATAATTACAGACAATTTCAACAAATCAATGCATTAAGAGTGGATAGATGTAGAGACAATAGGCATAATAAATCATACATTTGCAAAAGATGTGCAAGATTTAAGGAAAATTAATAGTTACACAAATTTGATAACGGAAACCCAACTCTCTGGCCAAAAAGGGTTGGTGGAGGTCCCCTGATGAAGAATCAGGTGACAAAGACTATAGGACAGGATTAGGACAGAGTAATACTTACTAAACTTCTCTATAGACCCGACGCACCGGGGCGCATCCCTTACTCACACTCTCTCCCTCCTCGATATTCTTCCGGAATCTTCGATCTAATCAGGTGTCTTTTATAGGTGAATCTTCCCAGTCTGCTTTCTCTCTCTTCTCAACAGCAGCAGTTCTTGCCTCTTTCTTGCATTAGTGCTTGCCTCGCCTCGCTTGCATGCATGTCCTCTCGACCTCATGCACTCAAGTACTCTTAAGTCACTCTAGTTATAGTCTTTATTTCTGCATGTCACACCCTCAAAAGTTACAGATTTTGATGTAATACGAGCTCTGATTGTACAGGGACAGGGGAGTTGTCATTTCCTCACGCTAACATGTTTAATTTCTTAATAAACTCTTTTGTCTAGTAAACCCATCCCCTTTAGCTCATTTAATATTCTATTACACTTCCTCTCCCATCCATTTAATGTTTCAAATGAAAGCATTTTATATACAGTTCCACAGTCAAAGACAACTTTGACACGGCGGGTGTCCTTGGCTCTTGGCAGCTTGTCAGTGACACGGTCAGCAGGTCACATCACTTTCACACTGCGCATGTCTGTCTCGCATCCATTTTCGTCGCCATCTTTTTCTTTTGTATGTCACATAAGGCCCAAACGTACACTATTAATAAAGGAATCATAAACAGATGTTAATTTCTCAAATAAGTAATTTTCACTGTTCACCGCCCACTTCTACTCTATCCCATGTTATTTTCTTCTTTGTTAAGCAAAAGCATTAACAATGACAGCTCTCTTTAAGTTCGGGTAAGCATATGCCAAACACGCGGTGCCTCAAGACCTAATGTTAGTAATTTCTGCGCATGCGTGAGAGTTTTCCCTCTCAAAAACGGGTTAGTCATGTTACCATCTACGTAATTCTAATTCGCACATGCGCAAAAGAGTTTTTCATTTTAAAGCAGGTTTTAGTTGCGTTGCGTTCTACTTTCATTAATTAAGCATGCGTAAAGCTCTTATTCCCATGTGTAAATGTAGTGCGGGTATATTAATCTTGTTTTCTTTATGATTTCTAAAATTAGTACGGTTAATGAGGGATTTCTCCGAGCATGTTTCGTTTTCTTGAATCCTTGCTCCATCAATCCCCCTCTGATGGCATTTTAGAGCCATCATAAAATACCCATCATTACCAATTGTCAATTTCATTTATTTAAATTTCAATATCTTTTTCCTTTTCCTCTATTTCTTCTATTTTTCTTTTCATTCCTACCTCTTTTATTTTATCATATAAATTGCCTTTCATTTCCTCTAATTCTATTTCTTCCCTATTTCTTTCTTCCCCTTCTTCTATTCTTTATTTCAGCCACCATTTTTGCTCATGTTTTGTTCTTGCAACATCTATACATCATTGTTAATATCAATGTTATTACTATTATTGAAATTACTGGTATTATGATTTTCCCTACTAAACTACTTCCTACAGTGGAAAACCAACTACCTATAGCGGAAATACTTTTACTAAGTCTTTCCCAAACACCGTCAACCTCCAGTTGGGTCAAATTTTCATCAATCTTTGTAATGTTCTTAATATATCCCTCAATTCCTTTACTTTTATCAGGGATATATGTACAGCAATGTTGGACTTTCAACATTCCACAGACTCCACCCTCTTTTGCCAATAAAATATCAAGGGCAAGTCTATTTTGTAAAACCATAGATCTAATTGCAACCATTTCCGTATTGATCATTAAGAATCCTCCAGCAGTATCTGTTGATAATCGATCAACTACTGTGGACAATTGACGTATTTTATGCGAATTCAATAAGACTCCTACTGACGGTATCGGTGCACCAAATATGTCACCTACTATTTCTGAAAAACTTGCTCTTTTATTTCTTGTTAGTCCTCTACTTATTTCGTCCATTTCATTGTTCTTAGTTATGTGATATACCATCGGGAATACAATGCCAATGTAACAACTACCATACCATCGTGCGGGCAACCTGTAGTAGGCATTTTTACCTGGGAAAACAGGATCAATTCCTCCTTTCAGTCCCCATCCCCCCATAATTAGGAAGGTGTGTTCACATTCACTAGAACCAATGAAAATGTTGTTATATTCTGGTTTTAGTCTATTTAGGCAGAATTTTCCCAACTTAGACAAGTCTAGGGACATTGCAGCATGAGTCTCGCCTTTCTTATAATCTTCTTCCTTATTAACCCATGGAGGTACATGTGACTTCTGCTCAACAGCTTTCTTTTGAAAATCCTGCCTTCTTTCTTCTACTAAATTTAGAAAATCCTTTTCTTCATCACGCAATATGCATGTTAGATTATTCTTATGCGCATATGTTATATCTATTGGGTTCGTTGTAAAAAAGAACTCGCCCATAAATTCTGCATTTTTAGCACTATGTACTGGATTCATATTTCTCCTAATAGGAATTTCTGAAAATACTAAATCTAAATTTGAATAGTAATATTGCAACTTACCAGTAACATAAAACAAACTAGACACAACACTACAAGACACACCATAAGTTAATGGAAGATGGTGATATGTCACACCTTCTGAGACAGAAGTAGGTACTTTCATACAGACATAACAGTCACTCACATCCATTGTTTCGACGTATTGGTAAAGAAATTTTGTAAATACATTTAACGATGAATCACTATTTGATTTATCATGATAATACATGCTCTTATCCATTTGTTCTAGATCTGTGGTAGTTTTCTTAGTAACTGCATTCATTCTCTCACCTGTATTAGTGTTATTTCTGATATTAGTTACCATTAGAACAGGTATCACAATAGTTAACCTTAACCACATTAGCATTAGTAATAAGACACTGCACAAACAATATTTAACACATCTTCGCTTTAGACTAGATTTCGGATGTTCAGTCACTTCTATTTCTGCCATTTTAGTATTCTAAAAAATTTGTCAATATCTAAATTTATTTCTTCTAAAGTCTAAATTTCTTTCTAAACAAAAATAATATATATATTTTTTTTAAATGATTCTTTGTGTGATTTCACACTTCAACAGCTTTTCGACTTAGATTCCCCTTTTTCTTTATTCTCTTTTCTTATTTGTTCATCATTTTCCACCTTCTTGTGTCAAAGTCTTTTCTTTTAAGGTGGTTTCAATTTGCTTTCATCAATTCTTTCAATAGAAACACTTCCCTGTTCTTCATTTAGACCAAGATTTTCAAAGTCCTCAAGGATGACGTATGTTCATTCAGGAGTTTTATATTGTCTGTTTGGAACTTTCACTCTTTTTGATCTTCATAATGATTTTCTTCTCAATTGTTCTTGCTCAGTTTGACTTGATATTTCATTTACTTGTTCTTGTTTTTTCCCTGTTCTTTTCCTCAAAATATATCTTAGTCTTTTTACTCCACTTGAACTATGACCTTCTTTTCTGACCCTCTTTGTCTGTACGGCCTTTTCACCTTCCTCACCTATCTCTAATGTTCTTTTATTTTCTTTTTCTTTTAGCTGAACTTTTTCAGTATTTCTTAATTTTTGACCTTCTGTAGATTGAGTCTCTTCTTGATCTTTCAGTCCTTTTCTTTTTTGTACCTCTAATTGAGCTTGAGCTGAACTTCCTACAGCAGATTCTTCTGTTGGCTGAATTTGTTCTGGACTTGTCAGTTTTTCTATTTCTACTTGTGTTTGAGCTAGATCTGGATTTTCTGTTTCAATTCATTCTGGTCTTTCAATTTCTTGCTCTTCTTCGTTCTCTACAGCAATTTCTTGAGACCCAGTATCTGGTGCCCACTCTACTTGACTTGTACTTGGTTGTTCATCATCGATGTTTTCTTCAGAGTCTGTCTCTCTGTTTTCTTCGACTTCACAACTTTCAGCTTCTGGCTCTTCTCTCCTATCTACCAGTGGCTGCTCTTGTCGTTCGAGTGGACTTGGGACTCTTTGTGTATGACTGGCATGTATCCAATTTGGCAAGCCAAAACACTTCACTGCTGTCGTCGTGACCAATATAATCTGATGAGGTCCCTTCCACCTGGGTTCTAAACACGACTTTCTTGTGTGCTTCTTTAGCAAAACCCAGTCTCCTGGACACAAATCATGAGCTTGATTCGGCTGTGTGATGATTGCATCTTCTCCAACCTGGTGAGACACAGAACGTACCAGATCAGCTAGTCCCTTGCAATAGTCCAATATTAGATCATCAGTTATATTCATCAGTTTGTTTCCAGGTACAAATGCTTGTCTCATTGCTCTTCCCATGAGAATTTCATGAGGACTCAATCCTGATCTTCTGTCAGGAATACTTCTAAGGCTCATCAATACAAGGGGTAAAGCATCAGGCCATTTCAGTGAAGTGGATGCACACACCTTTCCTAATCTAGACTTTATTGTACCATTGAGCTGCTCAACCACTCCAGAGGCTTCTGGTGGATAGGCACAATGTAATTTCTGCTCAATTTTGAAAGCTGTACAAATTAGTTTGATTACCTCATTATTAAAATGAGGTCCTCTATCTGATTCCAAAGTGACTGGAAATCCAAATCTAGGTATAAGCTCTCTCAATAGTAGTTTGGCAACTGTGAGACTGTCATTCCTTCTCGTGGGATAAGCTTCTACCCACAGAGAAAACAGACATACAATGACAAGGACATACTTCACACCGTTGCATGGTGGCAACTCAATAAAGTCAAGTTGCAATCTGGTAAATGATCCTTCTGCTTTTCCAATTTTCCCCCAACTAACAACTGTCTTCCTACCTGGGTTTTGCTGTTGGCATGTCAAACACCTCTGGCAGAGACTTTCTGCAACTACCCTAAACTTTGGATTATACCATGTCTGTCTGAAATGTCTAATCATGGCATCCCTCCCAATGTGTGTGGTTCCATGATACACTCTAGCCATTTGTGATAACAGACTATCTGGCATTTCATTTTATTTATTTATTTTATTTTGAGTGTTTTATAGAGCGCGAACTTGACCCGTGAGGGTATCAGAGCACTTTACAAGGTTTACAGAAGTGAAAAAAAAAAAAAAAAGGCTTAGAACTACAGCAGTATACAAAACGATTGGAGAGGGGCAAGGGGTGCTGGACACATAGAGGAATAGAGGGACACGTGTGTATGGCAACAGTTACAGTTAATCAGTATAAAACCCCACAGTTTCTTGGTGGAGTGAGTAGGTGATCTGAGGAGAAGGCTATAGTCTTAGATTAGTCAGGCTCTCTGTGGTGGTTGAAGGCAGAGATTAGGCGAGGAATTTACCCATGAGGAAAGTTTTGGCCTCCTTTTTGAAGCGTGCCAGAGAAGGTATTCTTCTGATGGCGGGTGGGAGAGAGTTCCAAATTCTTGGTGCGGCCCCGGAGAAAGCCTGATTGTAGGTTTTTTTTCCCCGAAAACGGGCAGGTTGGAGCAAGAGGTCTCTGGCGGACCGGGAGTAACTGCTTCCTCCAGATACCACTAGTTTCTGTGCAAGATAAGCAGGGGAGTTTGCGTATAAAGCCTTGTGTGTAATGCATGCCAGTTTCAGCTGTATTCTGGCCTCGAGGGGGAGCCAGTTCAAAGCTTTCAGATGTGGTCGAATTTCCTAGTGCCGGTAAGTAGTCTGGCGGCCGCGTTGAGGCAGGCTTTTAAAGGTGCCAGGGAGATCTTGGGTAAACCCGAGAGGGTGGAACAGCCATATTCCAGCCTAGAGATGACTAGTGCTTGGCTGCCATTTTTAGGTCGGGAGCATCGATGAAGGGTTTCAGCTTCCTTAGGTAGCTCAGGTGGAACCTGGCTGATTTAGCCATCGAGTTGATGTGGTCCCGCATGTTCAGGTTGCAGTCGAGGATTATTCCCAGAGATTTGGCCGAGTCCACGATAGTCGGTGGGCAGTTTAAGGCTGTGATGGCATTGATCCACATCTGAATCTCCGGGTTGGCTTTTGTAGGGGAGATTAGGAGAAATTCGGTTTTCTTTGCGTTGAGTTTGAGTTGGTTAGAGGCGAGCCATTGGACGGTCAGTTTCAGGGCCTCATTCAGGGAGAGGATCTCCTTGAGCGATGAAATTTTAATGTGTATTTGGGTGTCATCCGCGTACATATGGTAGGAGATGTTAGCGGTGCGAAGTACTTCGGTAAGCGGCTCTAAGTAGAGATTAAAGAGGGTGGGGGACAGGGTTGATCCTTGAGGGACTCCAACCGTGACCGGGGTGGGAGCTGATAGGTTGCCGTTAATTAGGAATCGCTGTGATCGGTTGTGGAGGAAGGACCTGAACCATTCTAAAACAGAGCCTTCCTAACCCATCCTGAGTTTGAGGCGTTCGAGTAGTTTTTCATGGTTGACCGTGTCGAAGGCCGAGGATAGATCTAGGAGGATTAGAAGGCAGGTTTTGCCTTGGTCTAGGGCTTGGAGGGCATCGTCCACGATGTGGAGCATGGTAGTTTCAGTGCTGTGCCCCGGTCTGAATCCAGATTGGAAGTCATCGAGTAAGTGGAAGTTGTTGATGTGTTGACTTAGTTGCTGTTGAACACACTTCTCTAACACTTTGGCTAACAGAGGGATATTGGAGATAGGTCTGAAGTTGTCAGGGGAGGCTGGATCCAGCGATGGTTTTTTTAAAATGGGGAGGACTTGTCCGGCTTTCAGAGAGTCAGGAATCGATCCCTGCTGGAAAGAGGCATTGATTATTGCAGTCCAGCTAGGAACAATGGATTGGGTGGCAGCAGCGAGGCAGTTGGATGGTAGCGGGTCATTAAAGTGATTATTCGGGTTTAAGGTAGAGAGGATTTTAGAGATGGAGTCTTCGTCATAGTACTTGAAGTCGGTCCAGCGTGCTTGATTTTTAGGTGAGGCCAGTGGGGGTAGCGCGGACAGAGGGGGCAGGTCAGGAGGGGGTTGAGAATATGTAGGGGTAGTGAGTTCATTTCCTAAGGCTGTGATTTTATCAGCGAAGAAAGAGGAGAATTCCTCAGATGATGTTAGAGACTTAGGAGTTTCTTTCGGTGTTTTAGCCAGTTTATTTGGTTGGTGTTTGACCAGTTCAAAGAGCTTGCGGGGTCTATCCTTGGCATTCCCCAGTTCTGATCTGAAGTATTCTTTTTTTGAATTGAGGATGTTCTTGTTGTAGGCGTTTCTCGCCTGGCGGAGAAGTTTTAGATGCGCAGCAGAGGGGTGCTGCCTCCAGATTCTTTCAGATTGCTGGAGGGATCTCCTCTCCATGTTGAGGGATCCAGTGAACCAGGGGTTTCTGTCTTTGATTTGTGTTCTTTTTAGTTTTAGTGGGGCAAGGTCATCCAGATTGTTCGATATAGTCGCTGAGTAATGATCATTGAGGTCACTGACCGTAGTTATATGCGAGGGGAGGGAGGTCAGATTTACAGCGGGCCTCCAGTTTCCTGTGGTCAAGGTTCTTGGTGTCTCTGATCTAGCGTTTGGGAATCACCGGTTGCGGAGCCTCTGTCTTGTGGGTCCCGGGTAAAAGGAAGGCGATGGCGTGGTGGTCAGACCAGTCACATGGGTCTATGGAGATAAGCTTGACTGAGGATTCCTTAGAGATGATCCAGTCCAGGGTGGCCCCTTTTGAGTGAGTTGGCAGTGAGCAGGCTTGAGTCAGGGCTTGATCGGTTAGGAGGTCTTTGATGGCGTTGACGTGAGGATCCTTAGGATCGTTCCAGTGCAGGTTGAAATCACAGAGGAAAATCTCATTAGCGTTGGAGGAGATCTTAGTTGTGATGATTTCCAAGAGGTGATCGGTGAAAGAGTCGTTCAAGCCTGGAGGGTGGTAAAAGATGTGCAAATTGCACAGTTGTATTGAGTTGCTGCAAATGGAGAGGGCGAGGTATTCGCAGGAGTCAGTGGTGTCCGCCGTGAGTTCCGTGACAAGGAGGTTAGATCGGTAGATGCAGGCGATGCCTCCTCCTTTCCTGCTGGATTGTCTGTCCAGTCTAGCAATATTGTAGTTGGGAGGGACTAGTAGATCCAGGCAAGGAGATGAGTATTCGTTGAGCCATGATTCAGTTAGTATTGCTAGGTCTAAATTTTTGTTCAGGATGAGATCAGCAATATCGGCGGCGTGCTTAACTGCCGATCGGCAGTTGATTAAGAGACCAGATAGGTGGGGGGTCGGGGGGAGTGTCAGGGGTCTGGGCGGACAGGAGTACAGGCGCAAGGTTGCTTTTAACCACACTTCTGTTACGGTGGGTAGCTGACCTGTTGGGGTTACTGGTCTTCCATCTGGACACACCCATACTTCATCCTCTGTTCTTCTTGTGCAACCTGACTTGATCCAGTGTTCCTTTTCTTTTACGTCTGCCTCATCTTGTAACTGTCTAACTTCATCCCATGTTTCAAAGGCAGTGAAAAACATTAGTTGACAATTGGTAACTTCTTTTTCCAACCCTTTATTCAAAGACATTGTATGTCGAGCACAAAATTGTGCAATTTGGTAAGCGTACCGATTACCCAGTGTCACATAATCATTTCCTGACTTATGTGCGGCACATTGACCACAGCAATTTCTTTTGGCAATTGCAATGCTTCCAATAGTTCTTTGACATTTTTCCCATTTCTGATGGGAGATGCTGAAGAAGTCAGAAATCCCCTCTGTAGCCACAATTGGCCAAAGTCATGCACAATCCCAAAACCATATTGACTATCCGTAAATATGGTTACTCTCAATTTCTTCCCAATTTTACAAGCTTTTGTTAAAGCGAACAATTCAGCTACTTGTGCAGACTTGACTCCTCTTAGACAGGAAGCTTCTAAGGTACCTGTTACAGTACATACAGCATAGGCAGAACTCAGTTCTCCATTTTGTGTTCTCAAACATGACCCATCCACAAACATTACATAATCTGATTCTTCTAACGGAATGCCAAGGATGTCGGGCCTGGGCTTTGTACACAATTCTGTCACATCTAAACAATCATGATCTACTTCCTCTCTCACTTCTTCACAATATGAATCAGGCAACAAAGTCGCGGGATTCATCATGATGCATCTCATTACACTCACATTTTCAGCACCCAATATTACTCTTTCATACTTAGTCAGCCGACTAGGGGTCAAATGCTGAGTACGAGTCCTTGTTAAAAAGATCTCTACAGAATGTGGCACATATACCTTGACAGGATGTCCCATCACAATCGATTCACTTTGTTCCAGACTCACACAAGTAGCAGCTACTGCTTTTAAACAACCAGGTAATGCTGCAGCCACTGGATCCAGGGTAGCAGAAAAATATGCTACTGGACGTCGGGACAATCCGTGTCTTTGTGTTAACACTGAAAGTGCACAACCTTCTCTTTCACAACAGAACAAAGCAAACTCTTTTGTATAATCTGGCATTCCTAATGCTGGCGCTTGACACAAACAATTTTTCAGTTTTACAAATGCTTCTTCACTTTCATTATCCCATTCAATCGGATCCATCACATCTTATCGTGTCAACCTTATCAAAGTTTTTGCAAGCAGCGAGAATCCACTGATCCATTGACGACAATATCCAACCACTCCTAAAAACATTCGCACTTCTTTCTTTGTTTTAGGCAGACTCATTTGTCGAATCACTTTTATTCTTTCTGATGTTATCTTCCTGAATCCTCTTTCTATCTTGTGCCCTAAATATTGAACTTCTTGTCGGCAAAACTGTAATTTTTCTGGCGACACTTTGTGTCCTCCTTCTTCTAAATGGTTCAGTAAAGATATTGTGTCAATGACACAAGCTTTGCGTGTCTTTGATGCCACCAATAGGTCATCAATATACTGAACCAAGACCGAATTTCCTGGCATAACCAGAGTCTCCAAACATTTTTTCAGAATCTGGTTGAAAATCGAGGGACTCTCTGTGTACCCTTGAGGAACTCGGCACCATGCCAAAACACGGTCTCCGAATCGGAATGCAAAAAGATATTGGCTATCTTGATGCAATGGAATTGAAAAGAATGCTTGGCACAAATCAATCACTGTGTACCAACGCGCATCCCAAGGTATCTGATAAAGGATTACTGCTGGATTCGGCATAACAGGACAACAGGGAACCACTATTTTATTGATTTTCCTCAAATCTTGTACTATTCTATATTTCCCACTAGGCTTTTGAAGTCCCATGATCGGCGAATTACAAGGACTGCTCAATATCTCTTTTAGAATACCTTGTTCAATCAACTGATCACTCACTGGGGCATCTCCTGCTTTCACTTCAGGACTCATTCTGTATTGCGGTGTGTTTGGATATATTGCACCTTCTTTTACCACAATTTCGATTGGGTCTATCTTTGCCATTAAACCAATTTCTTTTCCTGTAAAATCCCACACATCTGACCTCACTGTGGTTCTCAATTCATCAGGCAAATCATTTTCAGTAAGAAGTGAAAACATCTCATCCACTTCTGTTTCGCTAGCATCATCTTAAAGGCAACATCTTCATCAGGTGTTTGGAAAGCAACACCATCAGGCGTACAGTAGATGGTAAAATTCATCTTGCACAATAAGTCCCTACCTAATAGATTCACTGGACTCGAATCACATACCACAAATCGATGCATATCTCTGAAATTACCTATATTTACTTCTATTGGTTCTGTGACTGGGGTTCTTATTTGTTTATTTGAGACTCCTACAACTTGGATACTTTCTCCCGAGAGGGGTAGGTTTGGAATGTCTGCTGCTCTCACAGTAGAACGGGTAGCGCCAGTATCCACTAAAAAGGTGATATCATTTCCTTCAACCTTTCCATCAACAAATGGACCTGACTGATCTACCGCCAAGGATGCGCCAAGCACGCACTCTTCCTCCCCCCCTCAGGCACCTTCATTGGGACATTTCCCCATCACTCTCATTACTTTGCATCCACTATTGTTGAATCGTCTGTGTATTCTTACCACCTTCTCCACGAAATCCGGTGTTCACACTGTATCTCTGCACCTGAGCGTTCACATTGTTGGGCATAGGGGCTTGTGGCACCTGCAATTGAGGAGTAACTACCTGTTGCTGTTGTTGATTCACAACCACCTCCTTCTGCATCCGTGGATTTAAAATTTGATTTACCCCATTATTCTGCTGTATATTTCTACACTCATTCTTCCAATGTCCAAACTTTCCGCATCCATGACAAGGATTTATTTATTTGAAAGGTTTTATATAGCGCTGGCTAGACCCGGAGGTATCAGAGCGCTTTACATGAGTATCAGACCATAATTGCAGGTTACATCGTTACAAAGGTTGCACAGTTATTAGAGCATAACTACATAATTACATGATAGGTCGAACAATAAGGACAATATAAGTAAGGGAAAAAGCAGGCAAGGGGAGAGATACTGGGGAGAGGGGGTAGGAGCAGGGGAAGTAGACAGAGAATGAAGGAGGGAAAGAGGAGGGGGAGGGTGAGAGACACAGCATGAAAGAAGAGGAGGAGGGTGACGGGGGCACAAACCGGTAGACGAGTAATAGCTGCGTCCAAAGTCCAGTAAGCTGTGATCCCAGGGGAAGTGGTATCATTCCCCCAACTCCGTTGCGAGCGGTTCCCTTTATGCAGTGGACTCTCTCAGAGGGGTCTCTGAGACTCCAAGGCCTACCTACTGGATCCTTCCCCAAAAAAGGGGAGAGGGAGTGCTTTGGCAAAGGGCGCCATACCATACCTCAACTGAGAGTGGCTCCCTAGGCACTGTGGACTCTCTCAGAGGGATCACTGATATTTCTTTTTCGCTTCCTCTCTATTCATTCGTCCTTTTCCCTTGTTCCCATTTGTCACTTGACTATTCTGATTCTGCTCATTCATCTTGTTATCATTTTGAGAACTAGATGTTGCCTCTTGGTGTTCTGCTAACTTCACTTGTGCCCACATCATTTTCTCCTTTAACTTTTTGTGTTTGGCATCAAGGTCATCACTGCAGTATTTTGCATATTTCAAAATGTCATCAATTGGCTTACTCTGCCAGCACCGCATATGCTGTTGAATCATCTGGCTAATTTCTGACCTTAATCCATACACAAACCTGTACACAAAATGTCCCATATCCTTATCACCAATATTTTCAAATCCACTATACTGCTTAAATACTTGTAATAGCCTCTCATAATACACATGCACTGATTCTTTTGGCTCTTGGGTTGTTCTATCTATCTTTACCCAATCTGTTTCTTTGGGAGAAATTTTCCCTTTCAGGAGAGTAATTACTTGTTGATACTTTTTCATCACCTCCTCTGAAGGTGCACCTGTCTTTGCATCTCTGGGATATTCTTCGTTTGGCCAATTAATAGTAATTTTACATTCTGTCCACAAATCAGTTGGTACCACTATATCAAACAGGCCATCCAAATCCTTTAATAGCACCTTTGATACTTTCACAAACCTTTCTACCTGCTTGTACCATTCAACTGGTTTCTCTCTTAATCTAGGAAAATCATTTGTAAAAGACAAAATATCCTGTCTAGACCAAGGAACATGAACATATCCACCACCAGGAACTTCTCTCATTGGACACACTCTTTCAACCTGTTCTGTTCCTCTCAATGCAGATGTGTCCTTTGCAACTGCCTCATCCCTTTTCTTTGTCCATCTACCTCTCCATCGGTCTGCATCTCCCCATTTCTTTAAAATACACATTAATTCTTTTATCTGCAATCTCCTTCCTGATTCATTCAAGCTTTCTAAATCTTTTTCAGTAAATTCTGATCTATATGGTTTTTGTAATATTTTTGACTTTTCTACATCAATTCCAAATTCTGAAGCCACTTCTGTTATTTTCTCATGAAGATTCTTTGTTCTCCAGGTTATACTTTTGCATAAAAACAACAATTCTTCATCTTTGTACGAACCTAATCTTTCTGGGCTTATAGTACCAATAATCATTTCTTCTAAATCTACTTTCAATTTTGCTGCATCTATGTTTGGTGTTTGGGGTTTTTTCTTGTCTAATCCTTTTGCCCATTCCTCTAGATCTTCTGGTGAAAATACTTTAGAGTTTCCTGCTACTGGGGTAATATTCAGTTCCTTTCTCCTTTTATTTACTGGTGAATTTCTTTTCGGAGTGTCAATCACTGTTTCAATATTAGGGAGATCTAATAATGATACATTCAAATCAGTTTCACTAGTTTGATCTTCTGACACAACTATCTCCTTTCTAACATTATTATGTGAGACTGACACTGTTTGCAATTTCGGGGGATCTTGTTTATTCCCATCTAATGGAATAACAGGACCAATAGTTACTGGTACTGTTAAGGCTTCAGCATTTAAACCTAACTGATTTATTTTCTGTATTATTTCTTCTTTGGTCTTATTCAATGCATCCCTTTCTTTTTCCTGTAATGCTCGGGTAACTGTTGGATCATATAAAACCTGTGGAACTAATGGAGTTCCCATCATTGGTGCACTTGGGGTCGTTTCTCTAGCATTTTCTTGATAAGGTGGAGGTCTTTTGACCAAAATGTCCTCTAATAGCTCATCATCAGATTCATCACATCATGTTCCTGTTATACCTAAATGTTTCAATTTTTCTTTACACATGCTCGCTATTTGATCCTCAGCCATCAATACTGGATATAATCCTTCCATTACTACAGCTCTTCTCCATCTCTTCATCTGATCTCCTCATGTCTCAAACGGATATCTGGGGAGAAATCCTCTATTTATTCTTCTACCTCCTCTGTATTTCTCTCGCTCAAATGCCTCAACTTCCCACTCCTCTAAAGCTTCATACTGCGTTAACCTTAGACTAGGCTCTAATGTATTCATCCGATTTCTTAAATTCTGAAGAACCCTTACATTAAACGTACCATGTTCAGGAAATGCCAAAACACTATCATCTTTCGTATATTCTACCCAGTTTTCCAACCAGACACAAGTATGATATCCTCGTTCCATCATCATAAAGGATGCAGGCGTATCAGGAGGTGGCATAATAATTCCTTCTCTGGTCACTACTCGTTTATCCTTTTTAAAGAAATTCTTGATTTTATTAATCAACTTCATTCTTCCGACCCTTGCGACTAACTATTTTTCAGCAAACAAACCCAAAGATTCTTCAGTTTCTCTCACGTATCCTATTTACCAACACTAGTCCTATACCAGCACGACTCACACCAACAATTCAATCAGGGCTTACTACGTTTTCTCTTCTACAACCAATACCAATGCGGTTCTTGTTTATCAACCAATCAAAGCTTTCAACACACCCTCCTGTCTGACCAATGCCAGCGCGGCTCTTTGTGACATCAGTATTACTCCTACTACTGACCCTCCCTTTACAATTTGCTCTTGTCACACGCCCGTTGTTTCAACCAATACCAGCGCGGCTCTTGTGACGTCAGTATGACTCCTGCTACTGACCCTCCCTTCACAAGGTAATACGACAATGTATTTTCTTAATTTTTCTTCATAAATCTCTTGTTAGTAACAACGTAAAAACAGCGCTACTCTGTCTGTTCCGCTAAACCAAAGATAGTTTTCTTCACTTGTTTCAAAGAGAAAAATTCTTCCTTTTACTACGAGTAAAAACCACTGTTTACCCTTCACTTAAGCTCGGGGAGGACCTACTACTCCTCTAGGGATACTCCTCCTTTGGGTAAGGCCAAAGTTTCATAGGTGGGCCCTCTGCTATCATTCACTCTCTACTCTCTTACGATATAGTCCCTAATATAACACCTACAGCCCTGCGTTGCTTTTAGGTATTATGACAACAGACGAGTAACCTTCTGCAGTGTGATTTCCTTACCACACTCTTCTAAATTCCGTTCCCGGGATTCCCAGGTATCTCTATACCTGTACTTCCAGACAACATAGAACAGGACACTAACTTTTCATGTTAAGTACATATAATTGTTATATCCCGCATAGAGGCCCTAATGTAGATCCGTTCGTACATGCCCTAAAATGGACGTATTCATATTTACCCTAATATGGTCATATTCGTACTTGCCCTATTATGGTCATGGCCGCATATGCCGAATTATGGTCACAACTGTACATGTCCTATTATAGTATGATTCCTTATATAGGCATGCTCTTTCACCTACATTGGTCCCAGCTAGTACACAACGAGCTCTGAGGGCTGAACGTTATCTATCCTGTGGTTTCGAATACAGCAGGGTTCTTCCAAACACAGGCCCACACTGTACTCATTACTTATGCATGGCTCTCTAAGAATACACCACGGGCATAATATGTATGTACAAAGTTCACCCCTGACGTCTTCCTCATGTCCAATACAAACCATACTGAGGGAACCGAGACTTCCATGCTGACACACTGACCAGAGACGCTGAGGCTCCTGCATACAGTCGCTCAAGCTGACAGTGGTCTGACACAACCCGGACGGGGTGTCCAACTCGAGACCAGGACGGGGTCCCACACTCTCTCTATTCAAGGTATGGGGGTTCGACTAAATCCTAGGAGGATTCTTGGCTCTTAGCTTCTAAGACCTACACACATATGCTAGGTACATACAAGTACATCTAGGTAGGCATCGTAGGAGTACGCGCACTTGCATTATGCTTTTCTATTCATGTATGTACTCATGATTATCGCAATATGGTAGAATTGTTCTATCCCTTTGCTTTTATCGTACTGCTGATAATATATCTCTGCTATTGTCTGCTGGTTACCGCAGCACATATATTTTACACTAGAATAACAACTGTTCAATAAATACTTATTGAAACGCCCGAGTGTTTATTCTGTGTAACTCTCTGAGACAAACCGAACAAGTGAGCAAGAGTGACTGAGCGAAAGGTAGTACATTGTTTCGACGATTCTGAGGGAATCAGGGTTGTCATGATCTAAGGTTGCCAGAAACTAATCTCTCCCCGATAAGAGGAGACACTAGTGGCACTGCGAGCTAGCTAATGCAAACCAGGCTAACATATACGGTGGGGGTGCACGGAGTCAGTCTGCCACCAAGCCCGCAGTATATGTTATCCAAACGCGCAGGTCCTGCAGGGGTACTATAGGAGCTACACGACATGGCGCCCAACGTTGGTTTGGTACTTATTTAACAGTAGAATCTGAGTAGTTCAGTCGTGCTATTCTCAGAGAACCTACTCACAAAACACCAGAGACGTCTGGAGTGGGTGGGCACAAAATCCGCCACAGCTGAGTAGTACCAAAATACTATTTATTGGCTGTTGGTTATTCAAGCTTGAAGGACATATAATTCCCACAATTGTGCATTTACAACTTATCTTAAAAAATTTCCTTAAAACACCCTTCTTCCACTTAAAAATGGTTGAACAAACAGAAGCAAAAGGGAGAGTTGTAACAGACCTCTTCGGTTTAGGAGAAGAAGACCCTGAAGTTGCAATACAAATTGCACCAAATTTCAGAAGGGCAGTCACCATAAAACTTCTAGAACATGGCTTAAGAGCCAGGGGTGGTAAAGTAATTTTCGTGATTGAGGCACACAAATCAAACAAAACGGAGGTGTTCTATTCATGGGTTACATTCCCAGCAGCAAATGCAA
Organism: Calotriton arnoldi; assembly: GCA_963921515.1. Lineage (NCBI taxonomy): Eukaryota > Metazoa > Chordata > Amphibia > Caudata > Salamandridae > Calotriton > Calotriton arnoldi. Next base: position 2,022,973 of record CAWUFW010001204.1, read on the forward strand.
TAACAGATGTATTTCACTACTACCTAAGAGAAGAAACACCAGAGGACTATACTCCTTTTGAAGAGTTAGAGATTCCGCTCACTTACCAGAAGCATAATTACTGGTTTAAAGGCGCCCTACCCCACGTACGAGGAAGAGCAAGATTAGGCCCGCTCGGAGGAGCAGGAGCCACATGGCCCATATTAGCGGCATACACACCGCATCCTGACATTGACACATTGCCACAGCCAGAATTACTCGTACAACACAAAGATTTAATTAAAATCTACAGAAACCTCACACAATTTGTGATGAGGACTTTAACAGTTCAGCTTGCACCAGCTGCAGCACAAGATACTCCAGTCCAGAGTACAGTTAATAAAATTACTCCACAAACATTGCACGCGGTAATGGGCAAAATGCCAGCAAAACGCGAACAAATCCCATTCTGGATAGCTCAGAAAATAACTCAGCTTGAGGTTCCGAAAACTACCACCTGTGATAAACACAGAATTCTAACAATCTGCTTGCCCATGGGTCTCACACCACAAGTAGAGGACTGCACCTCTTGGGGTTCAGTCTTTGCTGCCATATATACCAGAACACATGGTATCCCGTCCTTAGCAGTAGTACCTGACGTATTGAGACAGATACAAAATGAGTACGGAGCAGAGCCTGCCCTTAACTTAGGGATGAAGTTACTAAATAACTTTGACCAGGTATCAGCCATAATAATAGCTAACATTAAGGGGGAAGCATCTTTAGTGGCGATCCGCCAACGCCTAAGGGAGTTCGGTCTGGACGAACAACAACACGAACTACCCAAAATAATTGAAACTGCATATGCAGAACTAGGCAGAGACAGTTTGGGTGGGAAAGCATTAAAACCACAACTGGTGGGCAGTCCTGAAAAGGACACTACAAAGCAGACACCTACTTCTTCTAAAAAGAAGTGGGAAAATAAAAAAGAACAAAAGTCTAAAGACAGCAGATCTCAGTCCAGAGGTAGGTCTCCTCAACAGGAGCCCTCTGAAAGGAGGTATAACCTCAGGAATAGGGATAATATTAAAAAACCTGACATGTATCAGGATACTGATACTCGTTCCTCTCGTTCCTTTCAGGGTTCATCAAAAAACTCAGAGAGGGAAGGACGGTCAAAGGAGCATACAAAGTCCAGAGACACGCAACGCGCTGCGGACTACGCACCTAAAAAAGAAGATAAACAAAAATCAAAACCTCAGTTCAAAAAGAAGAAGGTAGCAGGTCTCAAGATCAGACATGCCCAGAATTCTGAGGACACAGCTTCTGAACGGGGAATGGGCTCTGACGATGCTAGACAGCGCGGCAGAAGTAACGATAGCTCGCCAGAACCTGAAGGAATTTCTGGTGACAGCGGAGTTGAGTGAGTACATCACGGTGGAAACACCTGATACTCGGGTAAGTGTCCCACATAAGTTACATGAGATAACACTCCGGATGGAGGGGGACAAGCCCAGAAAAGTTAAAGGTCTCTTTTGGAAAAATCTGTCATCTGGTTATGACATTCTATTAGCAGGACAAGACTGGCTGCCTGCATTCGTCATGGAGTGCCCTAGGGGAGAAACGATAATTTTTCCAGCCTTTTCCGACCTCGTTCCCATTCACCTAAAACATGCATATGCGCAGGAGTGGGCGGTTGCCCTAGCTCCAGCATTATACAAAAATCATGCTGGTTCGGATGAGGAGTCAACCCACCACGTGATCCCGTTAAAAGTTTACCCAAATGCTCAAAGGCAATACCCTATAAAGCAGGAAGCTAAAAAACAAGTCAGGGAGATTCTAGATCAACTTGACTATCAGGGGGTGATAGAAAATTGCACTTCACCTATGAACAATCCTTTGTTCCCCGTAGCCAAACCTGACAACACATATCATCTAGTTTTAGATTACAGACATTTAAACACTTGCACAAAGACATTTGCAGTTCAAAATGCACACAGTGCCGCATTAATGAATAACATTGTGCGGAAAAAATATAAAACAACACTTGATATCTCAAATGGATTTTTCTGCCAAAATATAGCGCCTGAAAGCGGGTATCTGACCGCATTCAGTGCGTTAGGCTCACAACGGCAATTCTGCCGACTCCCCCAAGGGTATAAATAGCCCGGGGTTGTTTTCAGCAAGGGTAACAGAGTTACTCCAAAATTTGGATGAAGAAGCATTGTCCTATGTGGATGATATTTATCTGACAGACGATGACTTAAAGAGGCACTTGACCAGGGTGAGCACCATTATTATGGGATTCGCCTCTGAGGGCTATAAATTTAATTTCAAGAAATCAAAAATTGCCCACCTCAATGTCCTATTTTTGGGATACAAGCTGTCAAGTGAGGGAAAAAGCCTGGCAGCTAACTTTTTAGAAAAGTGTGCGCTGCTCCAACCTCCAAAATCATTAAAGAATTTACAATCAATTCTGTGATTCCTAAATTTTGGTCGAACATACATTTTGGATTACGCAGAAAGAGTAAAACCTTTCTACAACTTAATAAAACCTGATTTTTCAGTCAGACAATGGACACAGGAACATACGAATATCCTGCGTTCCCTACAGGAAGACATGATAGCTTCTAAACATTTACAGACACGCGTAAACATGCGCAACTTGGTGATCGGAGTCATAGCGGGTCAATGCGGGTACACTTATTTAACTTTTAATGAAGGTGAAACAGTACCAATCGCAGATAAATCACACCTGTACACAAACGCAGAGATGCGTTTCACTTCAACAGAAAAAATCCTGACAGCAGTGCAGACCGCTGTAGCAAGAGAAAGAGCTCTGGCTCAGGGTAAACGCATAATTGTCGTGACCCCAGTACCAGCTTTAGAAGCTGTTACAAAAGCTAGCATTGCAAATGCAAAAGCCTTACATCCTAGATGGATACAATGGGCTAATTCTCTTACTGCAACGGATGTTGAATACAGATTTGATCCAAGTTTAAAAACACAGGCATTACTGCAATATGAACAAGAATATCCTCTACCAAATGAAATTTTGCCTCTAGATCAGTATGAATACATTATTTACACTGACGGATCTGCTCAACCCGCCACAGGGAGTAAGCAAGCTTACAGCGCAGCGTGTGCGAGTGTTAAAGGTTGCATGCATGATGGAAAGTTCCATCCGAGTTGCACTAAAAAGCAATCTCTAGGAGACTTCACGGCTCAGTTGGCAGAACTCAAAGCACTTATACTGGCACTTATAAATACGGATCACGAATTCCCCACACTTATTGTGTGTGATTCCTTTTACTGTGTACAATCGTACAATGAATATCTACATCATTGGGAACAAAACGGGTTCAAAGATGCAAAAGGTGGCACAATTAAGCATAAAAGGCTATGGGAACAGGTAGTGGAGTTGAGAAACGAACTACCAACGGCTCACGTGATGGCGTTCACATTGAAGGGAATTAATTGGCTGATGAAGCCGCAAAGGGGGCTGTTCGCACAGCCGCCATAGCTGCAGTTACTCGTTCAAAGACGAGGGTAGACGGCGAGATTATGGTAGCTGTCAATGCTTCACGCAAAGGCAGCACAGCAGTACCTAAAACATTTCCACTCAAGTACTCCTACAAGTTAGATGCACAAAACATTCCATATGCTCAGATTCCTGGAGTGGGGTTTAGAGTAATACCAAATATGGATCGTAGGCTAGGCTTAATTGTGGCGGCACACAAAGGAAGTGGTTCTGTACATAACGGACTTAGGGAGACAGTTGCTTTGTTAAAAGAACGCTACTGGTGGCCCGTGATGAGAAGGCTGATTAGAGACTACGTCTGGAACTGCGACATCTGCAAGCAGATGAATGGGTCCACCACAACACGTCCAGTACAGATACCTTTGTTAGACAGCAGTAGGCTGTCCGTTCGTGCGCGTCCAGCTCAAGTTTCCTCAAGGTTTGGCCTCAGCGCTCGGCTGACGCTCGAACTGTTATAAAAGATTTGCGAGTCTTTATCGGCACATACGCAGTTGGCACGTTACATTCTGACCGTGGTCCGGCGTTTAGCTCTCGGGATTACAAAGAGGCCATGGAAGGAATGGGTGTAGCATTGTGGTACTCCTCTCCGTACCATCCCGAGGGAAATTCTGTTGTGGAGAGGAAAAACCGAGACTTAAAGCAATCTTTAACAGCTAGGGTATTAGGCAAGGGCGGTAGATGGGTCGATCACCTTTATGGGGTACAGTGCGCACTCAATAATCAGCCAAGAAGCTCTTTAGGAGGTGTCACTCCTTACGAGGTCCTATTTGGGACGAGAATGTGGGTACCTGATCTTGATTGTGAAGGCACAGTGGCGGATGAAAAACCATTTGATATCCATGATCGTTTGGCTGTTTTACAGGATCTAAATGAATCCAGGACACAACAAAGTAGTGTGCTCCAGAAACAGGCCGCTACTGAGGAAGTCAAGGCAGTAACGGCAAGACCTATCTGGATCCCAAAAATCGGGGATCTAGTCAGAGAGAAGATTGCTGACAAGAAAGAATTTGGACCATCCTACAGAAAACCTGTACTGGTCCTTGCAATCCACGGCACAAGAACTGTACTTCTGCCACCTCTTGCCGGAAAAAAGGAGAAAAGATTTGTCTCAATCGACTTAATCAAACCACACTATGTGGCCGATACTAAACAGTAGGCCTTGTGGACTCCACAGTAGCAGACGCCCTCCTCTCGCTACAATCCAAGAAGTCCAAACAGAAAGACTCATCACGTTTAAAGAGCCACCTGTACGGAATGATGGACTAAGCAACAATGCTATGGAACTCGTTCCACTTCAACAAGAAGAAAATCAACTTAACAACCAAGTTGCAATAAGACCTAATACAGACATCTATGTCAACATGCCTCGTCAAGAGCAAAATACGATTTCAACAAATCCCGATGCAATTCCAACAATTGATCGAACTGCTTCTGGCTATTTCATGAACTTTGATTTGTTTTCACTGGATCCAAGCGAGCCGGAAACGACGCCAGCCAAAAAATCACTCCAACAGAAATTCAATGACTTTTTGAACTTTTTTAGAAAGACTTACCTGGTGTCACCTTGGATAGAACTATGGTATATCACTGGGATTTTATTTTTCATTTTCTGGCTAGGTTTAATAATAACTTTTAGTATGCTTATTAATGGACGATACCTTCAGCAAAGCTATACAGCCCAAAGAGTCAATTTGATTTTAAAACCACACCAGTCTTCACATCGTGAACCAAGAGACTTGTCTTCAGTGAACATTACAGCAGTTCCTATACCGGACGGTATAGTATGGGACAAGATTGGTTATGATATATTTGGTCCGACTGAACTTTTAAAGCTAAAACATGTATTTAAAATTTCTTTAAGTGATATCATTACCTCCAGGGCATATTCTGATGATTGGGACACTGAAACTGTAAATGCTATGATGTCTGATTTAGAAAAAACTGCTGCATTTCCGAACAATGAAATGTTAGAAGGTACTTCAGACTATGATACATTGTACTGCTACCAGCATTTTGGTGATCATTTCTTACACAAGTCTATAACACCTAGAAATGTATTTGAATACCACCAGTGGGAACACTGCCCAACACCTCCAAAAGGTAGTTCACAAGCATTTGCACAGAAATTCACATACTTCTCAGGGTTCAAGACATCCGACCCAAAGTCATTTTATTATAAAGTGGCGAAAAATTCAGCTCAGAAAATTATGTTAACAAACACCAAACATATTTATTCTGCATCCTTCCTGAACCAGATGTCTAAACAGGGTTTCGATCTATGGAAAGACACAATAGATTCCAAATCAATCTGGGGTTCTAGGGACTGGCAAGTCCAGGGAATAGAAGCACTTTTTAGAGCATGAATCATTCCGCAGCAGATTTTATTTCTGAATGAAACTGTGCAACAAAAAACCTGTCTTGGATTAGCCAAAGGCAAGGAAATGAACACACCGGGGTTTCCAACACCATCGCAGATGGGTGGGGGGCAGAATTCAACTACACAAGGGGTAGGAATTGATGACATTTTCCAGTACAACAGATCGGATCCTGATTGGACAGAATGGCTGGTTTGGCCCATTGACACAAACAAATGTCAACAGAGATTTATGAATATAACCAGAGGGTTTAGTATCCATAGGCCAGATCCACGCTATGTACAAAGACAACACCCAGGGGTAGTGAAATCGTATAGTGTTGGGAAGTTGTGCCTTGATTGGCTAGAGACCTCAACACTGGCAGAAGTGAAGCAACACTTGCCCTTACTCACACCTGACATGGAGCTTAGAGATTTTCTACTAGGTCCCAGGAAACAATGTCAGAAACGTTTCATATATGCAGGCCTTTATGCCTACTATAATGAAAACTAGAAAATATCCCAACAAGAGGCCGAAGAAAGGATATGGGAGATAGACCGTATTAACCTAGAAAAGGCATTAGCAGTAGTGGATAATGGTTTAACTACTTTGACCTCCAGGATTTACTCCTTAGGCAACATTGTGTCCTCGGCGATCGACATATTAGAACAAGATCTGGCCTTGTTACAACACGGGCAATCTCAACTACGTTCTATTATGATGTTAAGCTGGACGCTACAATCTTTGCGTGCAGGCCATGTGCCATGGCGTTTTATAAACACCACGTCTCTGTTCTCAGAATACAATCTAACTGATAAACAGACAGAAATGGCACAAAGGGGAGCCAAATATACAATGCTGCGTATTGAGAAACTGGAAAGGTTACCATTCACTGTAGCCGAAGCACCATCAACAGAATGGCTAATTCATGGCCAAATCACTCTGCCGGTCACTACATTTCAGTTTCAATATTGCCTTGAGCAGAGGCAGGCAGGCAAATATGTAAAAATGGGTAAGGGATACATCAAGGAAACTTGGGAGTTACCATATAGATACCGATGCCGGAATGGGGGATCGAGAAGTGTATCTGAGTGGTATAAACTGCAAGAACGCTTTAAGCGGTTCTCTCATGTGTCAGGATATTTCTCTACACGGAGCCTGCAGTGGTTCAGTGGCGAACTTATCTTGTCACATGTCAGGGACCCCAGCGGCCATGATCACGCCGGTTTTCCAGCTGCTCTCAAACGGGAGTTACTGAATGTTAAATGATCAAGGTTGCTGTGGGATGCTTCCGGGCGTCGGATATCTAGTGACTGTTAACTCCAGGGTTACTTGCTGTATACAAGTATTGTTTCCGCCACTGAACACAGTCAGGGAGGTGCCGCTATGGCCTTCGCTGAATGTTTCTTTTATACAGTTTGATACTCTGAGCAGATTGAAAGCCATGCTTTTACAGCAACCCGTGCCCTTAACCTCCGCTCGAGAAACCTATGAATTTCAAGTTGCAAGGACCTCGACCGAGATACAGGCACTCATACGTACAAACTGCCCCATTCATTTCGCAGAAATGGTGGGACGTCTCTTTAACATGTCAGATACGAGCGGAATTTACACCTATTTAAGACCATAGGGTCCGGACTGTTAAGCACCTTTCAGACAGGCCTCGGAGTAATCCCAAATTTTATACTCTCCGTATTGGGAAGCGTATTTGGAGGATTCCCGCTCATCCTGTTCCTAATCGCAGGAATCCTGATTGTAATATTGCTGCTACGCAATGGACGGCACACTTCCCGAGGGAATGGTGAACACGCTCCTGGAGCGGAAATACCGTGAACACATGGTACAACTTCTGGGCATTTCTTGCCTGCGAGAACTCAATGCCTCCTGGTTTCTATCATTTAGACCAGTCTGGGTAGACTGCATCTTACCTGTGCTTCGATGCCTGTTCTGCGGAGAAGAATGCACGTTGGATCTTTGTCTAACATTTCCATCAGATGCGCCTCCGGACACGGATGCAATGCTGGACCCCATAAAGGCCCACGCTCTGCGTTGTCCTCAGCGGCTTCCGATTCTGATGAATGCATTCCTGGAGAATACACAGGTGCCGTTCGCTCCTGCTGGGTTAGGCGACTCTGCCACAGGCACCCAGGTTACAACTGCCGCACTATCTGCCGCAGCACCGACTGTTGGCAGTACTACATTCCATCTCTGTGCGATTGACGTTCTCTGTGAAGCGTTGGATTTGTCATCTACAGCAGCTAACACCGATAATATTGAGCTTCCCAGCCAGGACGCGTAATCTTGAATTGGCTCATCGTGTCCTGGAAAAGAATTCGGCTTCTTCACTCGTTTCAAAATAAACAATCTAAATTTGGAAAAAAAATTCTTACATTGACACTTTCGCTTGAGAAAAGCATGGCCTTCTCCTGCTTATGGTAATATAACTTCTATAGAGAGACGCTATTGACTTTTTAAGTGGCAACTAGAAAAGCTGAATTTAAAAAAAAATGTTTTTAGCACCTCAAATGTTACGATTTTTTTAGAACTATGTTTTTACTTGCTTTTAAAAATGTTTTTAAATTGTCCAGATTTTAAGTATGGTCATTTTTATCCAGTTCGGAAGAGGAGTGGGTTTTATATCCCGCATAGAGGCCCTAATGTAGATCCGTTCGTACATGCCCTAAAATGGACGTATTCATATTTACCCTAATATGGTCATATTCGTACTTGCCCTATTATGGTATGGTCACAACTGTACATGTCCTATTATAGTATGATTCCTTATATAGGCATGCTCTTTCACATACATTGGTCCCAGCTAGTACACAACGAGCTCTGAGGGCTGAACGTTATCTATCCTGTGATTTTGAATACAGCAGGGTTCTTCCAAACACAGGCCCACACTGTACTCATTAATTATGCATGGCTCTCTAAGAATAGACCACGGGCATAATATGTATGTACAAAGTTCACCCCTGACGTCTTCCTCATGTCCAATACAAACCATACTGAGGGAACCGAGACTTCCATGCTGACACACTAACCAGAGTTCCTGAGGCTCCTGCATACAGTCGCTCAAGCTGACAGTGGTCTGACACATCCCGGACGGGGTGTCCAACTCGAGACCAGGACGGGGTCCCACACTCTCTCTATTCAAGGTATGGGGGTTCGACTAAATCCTAGGAGGATTCTTGGCTCTTAGCTTCTAAGACCTACACACATATGCTAGGTACATACAAGTACATCTAGGCAGGCATCGTAGGAGTACGCGCACTTGCATAATGCTTTTCTATTCATGTATGTACTCATGATTATCGCAATATGGTAGAATTGCTCTATCCCTTTGCTTTTATCGTACTGCTGATAATATATCTCTGCTATTGTCTGCTGGTTACCGCAGCACATATATTTTACACTAGAATAACAACTGTTCAATAAATACTTATTGAAACGCCCTACTGTTTATTCTATGTAACTCTCTGAGACAAACCGAACAAGTGAGCACGAGTGACTGAGCGAAAGGTAGTACATTGTTTCCACGATTCTGAGGGAATCAGGGTTGTCATGATCTAAGGTTGCCAGAAACTAATCTCTCCCCGATAAGAGGAGACACTAGTGGCACTGCGAGCTAGCTAATGCAAACCAGGCTAACATATACGGTGGGGGTGCACGGAGTCAGTCTGCCACCAAGCCTGCAGTATATGTTATCCAAACGCGCAGGTCCTGCAGGGGTACTATAGGAGCTACACGACATAATCAATAATCACCAAACTAATTAATAATAACCATAACTCTGCTACCAGAAAAACTGATCCAGCGAAAGGCCAGGGACGCACAACTCAACAAAATAATAAATTCAATGGGCCCATACACATATTCAAGTTTCCTGGCTGTTTCGCTGGGGGGTCAATTTTTGTAATTCACTTAAGGCTTGATTAGTTAATTCCCTGGAGATTCATTTTACTCCTGATAAATTTTATTCAATGTCTAACTAATCTTCACGAATCAAAACTCTTCCTTTGGTCGATAGACCATTAGTTAAGTAGTTGATGGTGATATGAACAAATTAACTAACTATTTCACAGATTTAATTAAATAACCACAGACTCTGGGTAAGATTTATAAGTTTTATCTAAAGTTTCAGTCATAAATTATACGCTCATTAATACAAATTCACAGTGCAAACACCATCAGATCTTCATGGGAGAGAAAAATTCTTTTAGCAAATACTTTCATAATTACAGACACATTCAACAAATCAATGCATTAAGAGTGGTTAGATGTAGAGACAGTAGGCATAATAAATCATACATTTGCAAAAGATGTGCAAGATTTAAGGAAAATTAATAGTTACCTAAAATTGATAACGGAAACCCAACTCTCTGGCCAAAAAGGGTTGGTGGAGGTCCCCTGATGAAGAATCAGGTGAAAAAGACTATAGGACAGGATTAGGACAGAGTAATACTTACTAAACTTCTCTATAGACCCGACGCACCGGGGCGCATCCCTTACTCACACTCTCTCCCTCCTCGATATTCTTCTGGAATCTTCGATCTAATCAGGTGTCTTTTATAGGTGAATCTTCCCAGTCTGCTTTCTCTCTCTTCTCAACAGCAGCAGTTCTTGCCTCTTTCTTGCATTAGTGCTGGCCTCGCCTCACTTGCATGCATGTCCTCTCTACCTCATGTACTCAAGTACTCTTAAGTCACTCTAGTTATAGTCTTTATTTCTGCATGTCACACCCTCAAAAGTTACAGATTTTGATGAAATACGAGCTCTGATTGGACAGGGACAGGGGAGTTGTCATTACCTCACGCTAACATGTTTAATTTCTTAATAAACTCTTTTGTCTAGTAAACCCATCCCCTTTAGCTCATTTAATATTCTATTACACTTCCTCTCCCATCCATTTAATGTTTCAAATGAAAGCATTTTATATACAGTTCCACAGTCAAAGACAACTTTCACACGGCGGGTGTCCTTGGCTCTTGGCAGCTTATCAGTGACACGGTCAGCAGGTCACATCACTTTCACACTGCGCATGTCTGTCTCGCATCCATTTTCGTCGCCATCTTTTTCTTTTGTATGTCACATAAGGCCCAAACGTACACTATTAATAAAGAAATCATAAACAGATGTTAATTTCTCAAATAAGTAATTTTCACTGTTCACCGCCCACTTCTACTCTATCCCATGTTATTTTCTTCTTTGTTAAGCAAAAGCATTAACAATGACAGCTCTCTTTAAGTTCGGGTAAGCATATGCCAAACACGCGGTGCCTCAAGACCTAATGTTAGTAATTTCTGCGCATGCGTGAGAGTTTTCCCTCTCAAAAATGGGTTAGTTACGTTGCATTCTACTTTCATTAATTAAGCATACGTAAAGCTCTTATCCCCATGTGTAAATGTAGTGCGGGTATATTAATCTTGTTTTCTTTATGATTTCTAAAATTAGTACGGTTAACAAGGGATTTCTCCGAGCAAGTTTAGTTTTCTTGAATCCTTGCTCCATCATTAGCATCTAGTCACCAGGTGGGAATAGCTGTCACTTCGGGCGCAGTCGAGAGTGTCAGGAATAGGGAGCTATGGTCGGACAGTGTGCGTCCTAATATTCAAAGTCAACCATTTGTGTGCTAATATGTGATGAACAAAGGAACATATCTAATCTGGTATGTAAGTGGTACAAGGGGGAGTAGAATGAGTAGTCCCTGACCTGATCATGGTGCAGTCTCCATACATCTACTAAATTCCAGTGTTTTATCCAGGCTCGGATAGCTTTCGCATTGGAATTGGCCAGTGTACCGTGCAGTGGTGGAGTGGATCTATCCATGATGATATCCGCCACACAATTGTAATCTCCACCTAATACTGTGTCTTGAGTGGCTAATCCTGCGAGCGGATTGGAGAGTTTGCGAAGGAACTGCTGCTGTTCTTGTTTAGGGGCATAGATGCTGCCCACTGTTATCTCTTTGCCTAGTAGCCTCCCCTTGATCAGCACATATCGGCCCTCAGGATCGATCAGGGTTTGTACCGCATCAAAGGGGGTTCCAGGGCGTACCCAAACCAGCACCCCTCGGGAGAAAGCGGAGTACGTCGTAGCGTACAGGTGGCCTCTCCACCGTCTTCGGAGATGCTGTCCCTCCTCGAGGGTCAATTGAGTTTCTTGGAGCATAACTATCTGTGCTTCTCTACGCCTAATATAGCTAAGTATGGTATGACGTTTCACTGGTGAACCCATGCCCCTAACATTCAAAGAAAGGAACTTTATCCCTTTAGGGCCTACGTTTGTACCTGCCATGTGTTCCTGGTATTGTGACCTACCTGCCATGTCCGGCATTGACTATGCCTCGTCCCCTGGGCGCTCGTGTAAACTTTATAAAACCCAACTCCCCAACCCAAGGGCAACAGCACAACCGCTAGCTGCCCAAACCTGCAAACAAAACAGTACGTAAAGTCAGAACGCCGCCTCCGAGCCGCCAGGCGAAGCATTCTGGTGAGTACAGAGTTTAAATGGAGCGAGTATGCCTCGTCCCGGCTCCACCATGTGACTCTGCTCCAAGCGGCAATTCTCGGTCCCGAGTTCATATCCATAGACTGTGGCGCCCCCACAACCGGGCCAGACCATGATCACTTTACTTTTGTGAAGAAAGTACTTGGAGGTTGTGAAATATATGCCAGTTCAGGGGGTGTCCTGGAGATCTGCTTCAGCTAGGCAATGTCGTCCGCAGATCGTGGATTGAGCTTCGGCAAGGGGGAGTCTGTTTCGAGGGAATCACCAGATTCAGCTGATGCATCGACGGATCCAGCTGATGCCTCTGAGGTTTTATCCTGGTTCAGGGGCGAAATGATTTGCGCTACTGCTTGCAGCGCAGCTTGTCTGTCCTGATAGGTTTGCGAGGCTGTAGGCTTTAGTACTTGAGGTGTCTTCTGATTGCGCTTCTGTCTTTTCCTGCGTGGCTGTAGCCCTATTCCTGGTCGCAGGGGCCTCTGAGGCAACAACACACCCCCCTTGTATGCCTCTAACCTGGTCCAGACCTCCTCCGGGGAATCGCAAAAATGTGAGGCTCCATCTATCATAATTTTCAGCCTGGCCGGGAATATTAAGGAGTATTGTATCCCTGCTTCTCAAAGGGCTTTTTTAGCTTCAAGGAAGGATGCCCGCTGGACCTGCACCTTAGCGGTAAAATCTGGAAAGATTGATACTTTGCTGTTTTCAATTATGTATGGGCCATGTGTACGGGAGTGCCGTAGGATTGTGTCTCGATCTCTGAAATGGAGGAGCCTGGCGATTTCAGGTCGAGGAGGTCCCCCCGGGGCCGGCAGGCGAGCCGGCACCCTGTGTGCCCTATCCAGAGCAAAGAATTGAGAAAGAAGTTCCGGGGCCACGACGGAGCACAGCCAATTTTCCCAAAATTCTCCATGTTGGGCCCTTCTGCCCGCTCCGGTATTCCAATAAGTCTGACATTGTTTCTGCGATTGCGGCCTTCTGTGCCTTCTGCCCACCATTCGAGGGTTGCCACTCGAGAGTGGGGAGTTCATCAAGCCTGGCGGTGTGTCACCTTTGTTCCGGTTGTAGCTCGGTTATCGTGGATTCAGTTTCCCGGACCCTGTCCGCAGGCTTCCGATGCTCTGCCTGCAATAGTCCCAGGCCCACAGAGACTGCCCCGATGTCTTGCTGTAGTGCGATTTTGGTGTCAGCTATGGCAGCCAGTACCCTGTCCAGGTGTGAGTGCCAAGAGGCATCTTCACCAGTGGTCTCACCGCCCCCCCCCCCTTTCTTGTGCTGTGGGCGAAGGTTCCCTGGAAGCAGGCTGAGGGCCACCCGTTTTCTGCTTCAGTTTAGTCATCTCGCTCCCAGATAAGCCCCTCACGCCAGGTATCATGACCGGGGCAGCAGTGAGAGGAGCGGGTCTCTAGATCTAGGAATTTGCCTCCAAGCACCTGTGGTCTACATATGCAGTGCGATAATGACTGTCCTCTTGGAGCGTCGAGCCTCCGGGTCTCAGTGTCCACTTGTAGTGCTATAAGGGGTATGCTGCCTCTGTGTTTTCCCTCCTGGCAGGGCCTTTCCAACACTGGTTTTCGAGGTCTATTTGGTTGCTGGCAGCTAGGGCAGGTCCTCCTGGTATCTCTTTCCTCTTCATGGCAGCACTTCCCAAGCCCCTTATCACTTCCAGTAGCACCTATGATCCCCCCTGGCTTTAGGGTGGGGGGGAACCAAACCAGTACCGCTGCTAGGGGCTGCTCAGTTCCTCCACTGCCTCACCTTTTCACAACGCTCTCAGGGTCTTTCCCTCCTGCCTCCGGCCTGTTAGTCACCGCTGGGTGCTATACTCTCCGTTTTGGCAGGCGGTCAGCAGTCTTGGCCTGCCTACGACAGTCAAGGTACAGCTCAGGCCAAGTTCTCAGCAGTTTCAGGGTTCCAACAATTCCCCTTAGCGCCTCCTTTGCACTCGAGTCTTCACCCAGGCCCAGGCAGGGCACCGGGGTCTCCCCGCAGGAATCCCAGCACTGTCGCTGGACCCTTCCGGTTGTTCTCCCCTCCGCTCTCAGTGCAGCACACTCACTGGTTTGGCCATCGGTGCTGTTGTGGGAGTGTCTCTTGGGGAGACCACCGCTATTGTTCATCTCGGGGCTTTCCCAGGTCTCCATCTCTCTGTGGCTCCGGTCAGGGTCTGCTGCGTCACCGCCAAAGGCCTTGTCAGGCCCCTCCATCCGCGGCACCGGCACTGGCTCTCCGCAGGCCCCCGCCGGATCCCCGATCTCGATCCCAGCAGGCGCGCTCGTGCTCCGCCCAGCCGGCCCTCCGGCGCGAGATCGCAGCCACCGCTGTCACACGATGATATGAGGCACTTCGTACACAGGCCGCAGGTACTGCCAGGCAGCTCCCTCGCTTCCCTCCTCCGTGCGCGTCTGGGTCGCGCCTCACTCGCCTTCTACGTCTCAGTAATCCCGGCTGTTGGCGGTGATTGTCTCTCATCTGTGTTCCCCCCGCTACTAGGTGCCGCAGGGCGGTCTACTCAGCTTCTCAGGGCCGCTGTATGCCGTCTCTGGAACAGGATATTTTATGGGCCGGGACGGAGCTCAGCGCTCACACGTCCGCCATGCTTGGTGCCTTGGCCACGCCCCTACCATTACAGGATCTTTAAGGAGGGCTTCGTGGAAATATTTAGATCTCATTTGTGGCCAGTCGTTTTGCAGAAGATGGGTCTCCTGTAGCAGTCCTATGTCCATATGAAGCCCTACCAGCTCCTGTAAAATGGATCGTCTCTTAATTGGGTTGTTGAAGCCCCTTACATTATATGTAGTTACATTAACTGTGTGTGAATAAATGTATGTAAGGTTCCAGAGTATCGACTCTGTCTCCACTAAACCTGGCTGCTAGTGGTGGTACTTAGATTTGACTCTCTTCTCCCTCTCTCTCTTCCATCCACCAACCCTCCCCATCCCTCAACATATTAAACCAACTAAAACAATCAAACTGATGAACTGGTAATCCCAATACCCCTAGGTTTTCAACAAAGTCCATCTCTTCCATCCGTTGTCCCATTGAAACATGGAGCTTGGGTAACTTCCTGAAGTGATTCAGGTGCAAGTCCTCTGTCTGCTTCAGCGGTGTCTCCTCTCCCCCTGAAGTGTGCCATTGTAGCTACTCTGAAAATGGTGATCCTCACCTACTTAACCATGCCTTGGGACATGAGTCTGTGACAACGTCAAAATGAAGGCTGGGGCATGTCCCACTGTATTACTGATAGGGCTCTGTTGATTGACACTCTGGGATAGTCTGTGGTGGAAATCCTCCACTCTATGTACCTGTTCGAGTGCTGCCTTGCATTCCGTTAGCCGGTCTTTTCTACTCGGTGTACTTCGTCTTTTCTTATCTGCCACCAGTCTCCATACCAGGCTATGGGGTCATGGGCCCTCTTCTGATTGTCTTTGGTGCTCCTCTGGTTGGGATATTTCGGGGATTTGACAGGCTTCTCTATTCAATTTAGTCGGCCATCGCTTGCCCCTCCATTCAATGTGAAGTCAAAAAGGGTGCCCCCGTCTGTAGCACACCCTGTGCTCTTTAAGGAAAAAGGTAAAGGACCAAAGGCTCGTCACTTGGTTAGCGTGATCGTGGACACATCTTGGGAAATTTGGAGGGAGTCGCTATTGTAACAAATGTGACCTCCCCTTATTGTGACTTCTAGCAGCACCTCCTTGTCTTCGTAGTGATGGAAGCACACTAATATGTCCGGAGCTGTCTTCACATTCTGGGATGGATGTGCTGTATCTGCTGGCCTCCCCTCCTTGCCACTCATAGGAGTGGAGTTTGATTCGGTTCAGGTATCCCCTTCTGCATGGTCTTAATATTTTTAAACTTGAGATAATACAGTCTTGTTCTCTGACATCATGAGATTGATTTTCTGTTGTAGTTTAGTTAATATGTCTACTTTCAGACAAGGTAATTTCACAATCCATGACTTGGTTTGGAATGATAATGTGGGCAAGGCAATTTATCAAGACTGTACAAACCCAGCAATCAAGCTCCAACAGGAGTGATGTCAACCATGCAAAGGATACTATGCTGGTCAGCAGTAGACCTGGGGAATTGGGAGTGGGACTTGAGAGAGAGAAGCAGAGCTACTGGGTACATTTTGCCTGTTTCTACCATTGAGCTCAACCTGCACTGCAAAAGCATTGATATATAAAACAAGAAATACCTCTTTCAATGTTTTGCCATTGAAATTCCAATTCACTATTTCTAATATGGCACATGATATACCTTGTGACAATCTACATATCTCCGACTTCCTATAGGTGGTTAAAACTCTGGAACTTCCTAGAGCTGAAATTCAAAAGAAACTTCTATAATAGGTGTTAGGAAATATTTTGAAATGTGGCTTTTATAATGCAAACACAAGGAGATGATAGACGGAGCGCTGAAACTTTTCAGACACTCACCTCCAATCACAGTTCTGGGTGATTGGAGGATTGCTCACTTTGCCAGTGGTTTCAAGCTAGCCTGGCTGATGAGGGGTGTTACCCTGAAAGCGGTCCCAGGATGCTTGTTTCTGGTCCAGGGAAGACCTGGCTTGGCAGTTCGGGCTGGACTGTTCCCATGAGGCACAGGGTCAAGACTGATTTGCATATGGCTGGGTCTGAACTGGGGTGGCGGAGTGAGCTAAAGAACGATGAGGGATTAAACCCAGATCTGTGACTGGGGGTGAGTGTCTGAAAAGTTTCAGCACTCCGTCCATCATCTCCTTGTGTTTGCTTTGTTCGCCCTAAGTTGGCAGGATATGCCCAGACGTGTGTCCCTTGCTCACTTTGCCACTGGTTTCAAGCTAGCCTGGCTGATGAGGGGTGTTACCCCGAAACCGGTCCCAGGATGCTTGTTTCCAGTCCAGGGAAGACCTGGCTTGGCAGTTCGGGCTAGACTGTTCCCATGAGGCACAGGGTCAAGACTGATTTGCATATGGCTGGGTCTGAACTGGGGTGGCGAAGTGAGCTAAAGAACGATGATGGATTAAACCCAGATCTGTGACTGGGGGTGAGTGTCTGAAAAGTTTCAGCGCTCCGTCCATCATCTCCTTGTGTTTGCTTTTATAATGCTCCATTTTGTGGAATGTATTCACCCAAACAAGTAAAATATACATTTGGTGTAAATCCATTCAGTAGTTTGAGAAATTAGTGTTACAAAATGTGTTGGTGGGCTTGAATGTGTTAAACAATGTGAGATATATAGACCCTTAATTTGAGAATCCTTCCCAGATTCATAATTCCAGCGGATACACTGTTTATAAAAGTAAAGGAATGACGTAACCAGCGCTATATAAATACAAACCTTTTTCCTCCTCTATCCTTCTGCTATCATTCCAAATCCAAATAACTGCCTAACCTATCCATCACTTAAAATGTACTTGCATGTTTCACTATACTAATTCAACACTAATCCTCTATGGGTCCCGGAGTAGCGTGCTACTCGCCGAAAAAGCGCTTCGACGCCTCGTCAGGGGTAGTAAGCGCTATATAAATGCAATTACAATACAATACATCTGACGAGAGAGCATTTCACCCATCGGCCATTGCAGATTTTGGAATCCGGTGTGCTCTGATTAGCTAGCCATAACAGAAATATTTCTTTTGCACCCACTGTTACTCAACACAGTACATTGAGCACCGCACTGGCAAAAATAAAAAAAAGTAGGGCATAAAGGTGAAGGGTGACCACCAGTGCTATGAGGTGGATCCTCAAATAATCTCAGGATTCACAAATCAGGACTTCAATCCACGAATCGTAAAAGAAACGTGAACACTTCAGCTCAGCATGGTCAATGGCTCTGTACAACAGAGCTTGGCATGAGTGGGAGTAGGGTACAAAATACCCAGTGATCAATCCCTGCTGCGCACGATTCTAGGCATTACATAACAAGGGTTGAATACCTGCAGCAGGCTAGGAATATGGTCTGATCTATGACAAATGCCATGGGAGTTGGCCGCCATGGTTGGTTGTGTGCGGGGACTGGCCAAAGGCCAATCCCTGCTACTGTTTTCTGCTGCACAGAGCTAATGGCCTTGTGCAACAGAGGTTGGCTGGCCTTGCAGGTTGGACACAAGGTCTAGTTTACAGCCAGGTCCTGTGGCTAACTCACCCAGTGCAGGGCTGAAGTTCGCATGCAATGGGGTTTGGCAGCCCATGATGGGTTATACCCAGGGCCAGATTGAAGGCCAATCCTTGCTGCACACCGCCAAAGTCTGTGTGCAGCGGGGTAGGAAACTCTTCATATATGATGGATGAAGGATATGCTACAAAAATAGAAATTCGCCCAAAAAATTGCAAAAAATGAAGTTATGGGTAATATTTATTATAAAACCTGAGCATATAATTTGTAAGCTATGGTTAGCTTCTCAATCATAACTCGTAAAACAGCCATGCATTTCATAACTCACGCACCAGATGTAAAGCTTATGACATCACAATATTTATATCAGTGAGAAACAGCAACTTAAAGCAGTATCATAAAAAACTACACATACTCAAATACAAATATGGTACTATATTTATAGCTGTGTCATTTAGTGTTAGTGGTAATGCAATATGTAATCTGACCTGAAAGATCATTAATGACATTTGTTATTGCACCTGTTACATTGTTGCTGAAGTCATCAGCATTGCACATGGTGTGTGAGTACTTTAAATTAGGGGGTTTCAGTGAACTTTTTTTTATGTGTTTTATTTGATTTATTATAAAAGTTACATTGGTTTTTGTAATAATCATGTACGGGAACAAGTGGGAAAGCCACGAAAGCAACCACTTTATCAACACAGAATTGCCTGGGATTTTCAGAAATGTAAAGAGTTTAGTTCAACATATGTGTTATTACTCTTTTCACTTACTAAGAGCATGGCATGTAACAAACATAAAAAATATTTGGCCATCTGTTTCAAAAGCAAAGATGTACTTGTGAAATTAATATTTCTCACCACCTGTTTTGGAAAGAACAGAAATATTTATACTTTATCAAAAATATTTCTGAAAAGAAGATAGACTCTTCTTCACATCTTTGGATCAGCATTTGTGAAGAAACGCAAATTTTCTTGATTTGTCAAAAGTTGTCAATAAAAATCACTAAAAGTAGTTAAAATTACATTTGTAATAAACTGACAGTTTAGTTGCATTTTATATATAAATAATATGCCAGTAGGTAGTTATAGTTTTATAATTAGGACCATATTTCCACAGAAAAAGCATTTTTGACTTGCCTATATCTTTAGCATCGCTTGACAAATCTTCATGAAATGTTCCCCAAAAAGTGTGCCGGTGATTCTAGTTGTGCATGGAAAATTTCAGGGCGATTAGTCAAATGGGGCGAAGAAAAAGGTGGGTAAAAAAAGTAAGTTTCCCATGTTAATTTACAAAGGGGCTTTGAACACAACAATTGCCCGACTGCTGGATGAAATTACACCGGATTTGGCAGAAAAGTAGCTTTGGGTTCGCAGATCCCACTTTCAGTTATCCGGTGTAAATCTGTTCAGTAGTTTACGAGAAATTAAGGGAAACCCACATTTGTATATCTACGATTGCGAAGACTTCACAAATAATGACAACCTCGTGCAGAGATCTGCTGAGCTCTGATTTGGCTGTCAACACGTCAACCAGGAAGTGTTGGCAGCCACCTTGGGACTCCGCTTCAACTGAGCCACAAAAACAAATGCAGAAAAAAGAAAAGGGGGCAAGGTAGGAATACCCTAAACCTCTAGCTCTGGTGCTGGGGTAAAAAAGCATATTTTTTAGATTCACAGTGATTTTCACGAAAAATTCGCAATTATCGCTGTGAATTTTTAAAAAAAACAAGCGCAGTCTCCCGCACTTATTTTTAATATTGCCCCAGAGTGGGCAAGGTCCCGGGGACATGTGTATTTAAATAATTGAGGGGGATGCACGGGGCCCCCCTCCTAGGCCTTATTTATGCCCCGGGTACAACCACCTCCCTGGGTCTTTAAATTTGAAAATACATAGGGGGGCCATGCGGGACCCCCTGGCTCTGGCCCCAGGGACCACCACCTACCCGGGGCTATAAAAAATAAATTAATGTCAACATTAAGCGGGGGTCGTGCGGACCACCCCCGTGTCCTGGGGACCACCACCTACCTGGGACTATAAAAAAAATTATATAGGGGGGCCGCATGGAACCCCCGGATCCCAGGGACCACCACTTCCCGAGGCTAAAATAAAATGTAAAGAGGAGATCAGCGCAGACCCCTGGCCGCGAAGACCACCACCTCTCCGGGGCCCAATGCAAAATGTAAACATGGAGGGAGCCACGCAGCCTCCCTCCTGGGCCATATACGGCCCAAGGGGCCTCCACCTCCCAGGGGCTGGCCCATGCACAAGAAATGGCCCCCCTCTTGGAGCCATATATGGCCTTGGGGAACGCCACCCCCATGGCCAGCTCCTGCTATATCCCGGGGTGCCTACCCCCAGGACATAGAGGTTTGCTTTTACTAGCTGGGAGCTGTGACAGCTCCCGCCAAGCAAAATCAAACATTCCAGTTCCAGCAAGCGGGAGTTGTCAAAAAGCTCCCACTTGCATGAAGGGGAGTTTTACTCTCTTTCCCTGCCCGCATGTCTGTGGGCAGGAAAGAGATGAAACTATTGTGCTTGCATGCAAGGAGCTGCATTTCCAGCAGCTCCCTGTGTACAAAAGCAATGTCGGCTCCCACAGGAGGTGGGGAGCTGGCTGGGACTGCGGGGGCCTTGAGGCTCCCCCCGCAGTCCCATAGCACACTGGGTGGGACCAGGGTACCCAGGGAGACATGGCTGGGCCCCCGGTAATGGGGTCCCTGGTGCCAAAATCAGCCTGAGGAGGGGGGGTCGCGTGGCCCCCCTTACCCTTTAAGTTGTGGCCAGGCCCTGTGGGATGGGGTCCCTGGTGCAGTTTTGGCCCTAATGCTCTTATCACTGAAATTAAATCTCAACTGGAGGCACTTACAAATATAAACAGACCCCCACTGAAGAACCACTTCTGTAAAGGACAAAGGAAACAAAGGCCGGGCTTGGTGAACGCAAAGCAAGTGTGTTTTCTAGGCAATTCTATATTGAAAAATGATCTGAAAATCTTCGTGGAGGTGTAAGCATCATTGATCTATTGGAGCGCAATCAGTATGTGACTGTGAAGAGTGGGTTCTTTCTTGTCCTGCCCTGGTGAGAGCAGAGTCCATGGTTCTCCCTTTAAATGACTATGAGTATGGAAATGTGCAAATCACTTGGAAGCTTCACCTGGGGCAGATACGGTTGTGTTGTAGCCCAGTCACTGAGACAGCTGCTGACACCCCCACACAGACCCTTAGATACCCACTTGCATACTCAGGCACTCACACACGTATGACAGACCCACTCAGACATGATACACCCACTCATAGACCCACTCAGATACTCACACTCACAGATCCACTCTCATACCCACTTACAGACCTAATCAGACACTCTCACATGCACTCATAGACTCACTCACTCATGCACCTACTCATAGACTCATACAGACACTCTCAAATCAACTCACAAATCTACTCAGGCACTCATGCACCCCACTCACAGAACCACTCAGACACTCTCACAGCTACTCAGACCCATTCAGACACTCATGCACCCACTTACAGAACCACTCAGACACTCTCACAGACCTTCTCAGAGACTCACGTACTGACTCACAGACCAACTCAGAGACTCACACACCCACTCACAGACCCACTCAGAGACTCACGCACATACTCACAGACCCACTTAGACCCTCATGCACTCACTCACAGACTGACTCACACACACTTATGCGGCCACTACCACGCCCACTCAGACACTCACATACCCGCTCACATACTCATTAAGACATTCACACACTCACTCACACCCACTGAGATACCAATGCACTCACTCACACACTCACTCTCAAAGGTTACAGGTTACAGTTAAGAAATTAAATTAAAAAACTTTAGACATTTGCTTCAAAAACCAAAGGTTACAGGGACATTAAAATTAGGAAATAGAATTTAGAAAACTGTAGAAATTCACAGAAAAATTAAATTCAAAGGTTACAGGGATGTTATAGTTGGGGAACAGAATTTTAAAAAAACTTAGAAATTCACTGCAAAAAAACAAATGTTACTGGGACGTTATAGTTAGGCTCATAATTCACTCATACAAAACCAGAGAAGTTCAACAGTTATAGTTAGGTGAGGTGCAGCGGCCAGGGCAGCTGACTTCGGAGCACAGGGTTCACGGTTCGATCCCCGGCTCCGGCGGCAGCTCAGCTCAGCACCATGTGACTCTGGGCAATAGCTCACTTAATTTCTACTACGGTCCCCAGCGCCTTGAGACCCGTAAGGGTGAGTAGCTGCGCTATATAAAAACGGACTTACTAACTATAATTTATGCCGCTGCAGTGCACTGCTTATGACCTCACACATTACATCACTGATGACATGGCCAGTGACATCACTGATGACATCTGAAATGGCATCACTAATGACATCATCCACAGAACCACTCACACACCTAGTATTGTCCCCATAGAACCTCTCATACACGCACTCCCTCACAACCCCTAAAAAATACCCATTCACAGACCCATACAGTACTCACACAACCAATGATTCATCCATAAAGCCATTCATACATCCACTCACTCATACAGCCACTCACACACCCACTAACTCACCCATATAGCCACTCATACACCCACTCACTCACCAATACAGCCACGCACATATCCAGTCATACAGACATACAGACACTTACACACCCACTCATACACCTTTACAGCCACTCACACACCCACTCAATCACCCATACTGAAACTCACATAGCCACTCACTCACCCATACAGGTACTCACACACCCACATACATATCCATACAGACACCCACACTGCCACTGACTCACCAATATAGCTAGTCACACACCCACTTACTTACCCATACAGCCACTGACACAGCCACTCACTCACCCATACAACCACTCACACACCCACAGAACTACTTACAAACCCATTCACACAGCCATACAACCGCTCACATACCCACTCACTCACCATTACAGCCACTTATACATTCGATCTCTAATACAGCCACTCACACCCACTCACTTGCCTCTAGACACAAACAGCTCACTCACATACCCACTCACACACCTATGCAGCCACTCACACAGCCACTATCTCACCCATACAGCCACTCACACACCCACTCACTCTCCCATACAGCCACTCACTCACCCATTCAGCTACTCACATACCCACTAACACATCCATATAGCCACTCACACACACATACAGTCACTCACACACCCAGACAGCCACTGATTCATTCACTCACACACTGATAAAGACAGCCACTCAGATGAGATATGTTAGAAATAGTATGACTAATTACTAGTACAGAAAGAATAGTAATTTAACTTATGCTGCAGCTTAGTATATATCTGTAAGTCTAAGAAACGTTTACAAAACATTTACACTCACTGGACGATGTACTCAATGATGTCATCAATGATGTCATTTTAGATGTCATCAGTGATGTCACTGACCATGTCATCAGTGATGTATTATGTGAGGTCACAAGCAGTGTATTGCAGGGGCGTAAGTTATAGTTAGCCCAGTAACTATAACTGCTGAATTTCTCTGGTTTTGTACATGTGAAATCTGAGCCTAACTATAAAGTCTTTTAACCTTTGTTTTTTTCAGTGAATTTTTAAGGTTTTTTAATTCTATTTCCTAACCATAACGTCCCTGTAACCTTTGTTTTTTTAAGTGAATATATATATATATTTTTTGCTCCGAGGTATCGGAATGGTTCAGGCCCGCCTCTAAAGCCAAACTATACAAGGGCAGCTGCTGCGCAGTTCGTGACTGCACGAAGGGTTGGGTACATTGCTACCACTGCCCCTGCCCTGTTGACATTTGGACGGTGAGGCTAGAACGTTATGGGGACCCGAGGAAGCCTGTGGACCCTGGACTCACCTTCAACAACTTAAGACCCCCCTTTTGCCCGATATTCCAGCGCTCATTGAGCACGGACTCTGCCTTTGGTACTCACCACCAAGATGCATTCTGGGGGCTGCAGTCTTCAGACATCGGACTGCAGCTGTGAGCAATCTGCAAGGAGGAGCCAGCTGACTTCCCCACTCAGGGGAGGATCGCAGCAGCACAAAAGGAGGGTGTCGGTGATTTCCAGTGAGAAGGGCGTCTGATGAAGGCACACTCTACGCCGAAATGCATTATGCCCTGTTGGTCCAATAAAGAGCTTCTTAAGGATTCCCCTGTGTGGCTTCTGCCTTTTCTACTTGGAGGAGGGTTTTTTGGACATTTTACGCGTCAGCCAGAGACGCGTTACAGAGGCCCCGTTCTGTAAGTTGGCCTGAACATCACTGGATTGGCTCCTGTAGCTGTTTTTGCTCCGAGTATCGGAATGGTTCAGGCCCGCCTCTAAAGCCAAACTATACAAGGGCAGCTGCTGCGCAGTTCGTGACTGCACGAAGGGTTGGGTACATTGCTACCACTGCCCCTGCCCTGTTGACATTTGGACGGTGAGGCTAGAACGTTATGGGGACCCGAGGAAGCCTGTGGACCCTGGACTCACCTTCAACAACTTAAGACCCCCCTTTTGCCCGATATTCCAGCGCTCATTGAGCACGGACTCTGCCTTTGGTACTCACCACCAAGATGCATTCTGGGGGCTGCAGTCTTCAGACATCGGACTGCAGCTGTGAGCAATCTGCAAGGAGGAGCCAGCTGACTTCCCCACTCAGGGGAGGATCGCAGCAGCACAAAAGGAGGGTGTCGGTGATTTCCAGTGAGAAGGGCGTCTGATGAAGGCACACTCTACGCCGAAATGCATTATGCCCTGTTGGTCCAATAAAGAGCTTCTTAAGGATTCCCCTGTGTGGCTTCTGCCTTTTCTACTTGGAGGAGGGTTTTTGGACATTTTACGCGTCAGCCAGAGACGCGTTACAGAGGCCCCGTTCTGTAAGTTGGCCTGAACATCACTGGATTGGCTCCTGTAGCTGTTTTTTGCTCCGAGGTATCGGAATGGTTCAGGCCCGCCTGTAAAGCCAAACTATACAAGGGCAGCTGCTGCGCAGTTCGTGACTGCACGAAGGGTTGGGTACATTGCTACCACTGCCCCTGCCCTGTTGACATTTGGACGGTGAGGCTAGAACGTTATGGGGAACCGAGGAAGCCTGTGGACCCTGGACTCACCTTCAACAACTTAAGACCCCCCCTTTTGCCCGATATTCCAGCGCTCATTGAGCACGGACTCTGCCTTTGGCACTCACCACCAAGATGCATTCTGGGGGCTGCAGTCTTCAGACATCGGACTGCAGCTGTGAGCAATCTGCAAGGAGGAGCCAGCTGACTTCCCCACTCAGGGGGAGGATCGCAGCAGCACAAAAGGAGGGTGTCGGTGATTTCCGAGTGAGAAGGGCGTCTGATGAAGGCACACTCTACGCCGAAATGCATTATGCCCTGTTGGTCCAATAAAGAGCTTCTTAAGGATTCCCCTGTGTGGCTTCTGCCTTTTCTACTTGGAGGAGGTTTTTTGGATATATATATATATATATATATATATATATATATATATATATATATATATATATATATAAGGGATTTCCTGTTTTTTCCTCTAACCATAAGCACCAAGAGTTCCAGAGGGTCACAGAAAGGCAGCACTCTCATCAGCAAAAACGCAGGCAAGTTAAAGTTGTTCAGCGTTTACCATTTTTATTTTTCAGTTATTTTTCTCCATTTGATTTTCTTTGTAAAGCGTGCAAAGTGCCAAGTGCATCAAAGAACAAACAAACGACCTACGCGTTTCGGCCAGAGGCCTTCGTCCGGGTCATGTGATTATAGGTGCAGGGTGTTTAAAAAGAGGTTGGTTTGACCCGCCCTCAGTTACAAAAAAACGTCCCAAATAAAGAGCATCTTTTAAAGGAACAGTAAATCAGACATTCAAACATAGCCACTAGCAAGAAGCACTTACAAACCGAAGGATGAGTATGAGCTTAAAAACATCTCTTAAAACTCGTATAAATACTCGGCATGACATGCTATTTCATAATCAGAAAATAGGAAGTTTTAAGCTTACACAAGTATCTAGCTAATGTTGAAGTTCCATATAAATTAGACCTGCTATCCTGTTATTCTCTTAGCGTGTCATTGTTAAATCTAGTCAAAAATTATTATTTGGTCATTCATTAAAAGGAAAGAGAAGTAACAATATAAATACCCCGGTTGGAGAAGAAATAAGATAACTTTTTGGGGGTGTAAAATTGTCAGATATTGATGAAGTACCAAATAAAAAATTTTTTTTTTAAAAAAGCAAAGTAGCCCATTCTCGGTAAAGTACCTCCAATATTCAACCTTGCAACCCATTATATTTTTTCATCACACCAGCTAAGTAATATCTCATTGTCAAAATTTAAAAGATATGTGTAAAGTACTATTTCAATCAACAATGAATTGGTCCAGATAATACAAAAATACCAATATCATTTCACTGGACTATGGGTTGGAGGTTCAAAATGTAAAAAGTCAACAAATCACGGTGAAGTACCTTGTTGTATTCAAATCTCCATAACCTAACATTTTTCCCTTTCCTCAGGTAACCAATTCTTCATTGGCATTTGTTGACTGGATTATAATTACAAAAACAACAGTTGATGGACAGAATGCAGAACAATGTCATACATTCACCCCAGTACAGAGATCTGCGCCTAAATCCATCGTTTTTTTGCTCACCATGCCATTCCAGTTTGAACGCAGCCATATGCAAATCAGTCTTGACCCTGTGCCTCATGGGAACAGTCCAGCCCGAACTGCCAAGCCAGGTCCTCCCTGGACTGGAAACAAGCATCCTAGGACCGGTTTCGGGGTTTCACCCCTCTTCAGCCAGGATAGATTGATTCCAGTGGCATGGAAGCACGGGACCCACGTCTGGGCATACCCGTCCCACTGGGGGTGACAAATGCAAAAACAACAGTTGATGGACAGAATGCAGAACAATGTCATACATTCACCCCAGTACAGAGATCTGGGCCTAAATCCATCGTTTTTTTGCTCACCATGCCATTCCAGTTTGAACGCAGCCATATGCAAATCAGTCTTGACCCTGTGCCTCATGGGAACAGTCCAGCCCGAACTGCCAAGCCAGGTCCTCCCTGGACTGGAAACAAGCATCCTAGGACCGGATTCGGGGTTTCACCCCTCTTCAGCCAGGATAGCTTGATTCCAGTGGCATGGAGAGCACAGGACCCACGTCTGGGCACACCCGTCCCACTAGGGGTGACAAATGCAAAACCAACAGTTGATGGACAGAATGCAGAACAATGTCATACATTCACCCCAGTACAGAGATCTGGGCCTAAATCCATCGTTTTTTGCTCACCATGCCATTCCAGTTTGAAGCGCAGCCATATGCAAATCAGTCTTGACCCTGTGCCTCATGGGAACAGTCCAGCCCGAACTGCCAAGCCAGGTCCTCCCTGGACTGGAAACAAGCAACCTAGGACCGGTTTCGGGGTTTCACCCCTCTTCAGCCAGGATAGCTTGATTCCAGTGGCATGGAGAGCACAGGACCCACGTCTGGGTTGTGTGTCTTTTGCTTTCTCGCCCTAAGTGCGCCAGGTATGCCCAGATGTGGGTCCTGGGCTCACTGTGCCACTGGAATCAAGCTATCTTGGCTGAAGAGGGGTGAAACCCCGAAACCGGTCCTAGGGTGCTTGTTTCCGTTCCAGGGAGGACCTGGCTTGGCAGTTCGGGCTGGACTGTTCCCATGAGGCACAGGGTCAAGACTGATTTGCATATGGCCAGGTCTAAACTTGGGTGGCATGGTGAGCAAAGAATGATGGATTTAACCCAGATCTCTTGACTGGAGGTGAATGTTTTGATTTGTTCTGCATTCCGTCCATCAATTGTGTGTCTTTTGCTTTCTCGCCCTAAGTGCGCCAGGTATGCCCAGGCGTGGGTCCTGGGCTCACTGTGCCACTGGAATCAAGCTATCCTGGCTGAAGAGGGTGAAACCCGAAACCGGTCCTAGGATGCTTGTTTCCGTTCCAGGGAGGACCTGGCTTGGCAGTTCGGGCTGGACTTTTCCCATGAGGCACAGGGTCAAGACTGATTTGCATATGACCAGGTCTAAACTGGGGTGGCATGGTGAGCAAAAGAATGATGGATTTAACCCAGATCTCTTGACTGGGGGTGAATGTTTTGATTTGTTCTGCATTCCGTCCATCAATTGTGTGTCTTTTGGATTATAATTAAGCAGTTTGTGCAAATTTTCTACAACTAAAGTAATTATAAGGAACCAACATGGGTCTAACCTATGTTCCTGATATTGCATGTAGATGTTCTAATAAAGATTAAATGTTAAGCTCATGTCTTCAATTAAAACTCTTCATAAAGTGCTGTTGCTGGCTAAATAATATCTCTTACACAAGTGAAACCAAGGTATATACAATAAACAGGTTAGGGTTTTATCTAAGAGTCATTATTGTAGAAATAGACCTTCTTCATGTTGTTAATCACAGGAAAAAATGCAGTTCTGCATCTGCATTCAAACCCCATGGTATTTCCGTCCCTTTCATAATGATCCGTTTAGACTCTGCTTGCCTTAACAGTAGGTCCCGATCTCCCCCTCTGATGTTAAGAGGGATATGTTCTACTCCATAGAATCTGAGATTATCAGAATTGCCCTTGTGTACATTCCAGATGTGTTTGGCGATTGCGTATGCAAAGTCTTTTTTTTTGATTGCCCTTAGATGTTGTAAAATGCGAAGCTTCAGTTTGTTCACAGTACTTCCTATATATTCCTTTCCGCATTTACATTTAAGGGCATAGACCACATGTGTGGTTTCACAGGTAATCCTCTGTATGATGGTTTTTTGCTCGCCCAGCAAAGTGGTAGTTTTCTGTTGGTTTATGCCATATCTGCACGCTTTGCATTTTGGACATTATAAAAATCCCTTCGCTCTCAGCCATTGCATTTTGCCGCCACCTTGATCTGTTCTCTGATAGTGGCTGTGTGTAAGGATGTCTCCCAGGGAGGGCGCCTTTTTGTATGTTATATTGAGATGGTCCGATGTTACTTCCTTTAGGTCATCCTCCCTTCTCAGGATTTTCCAATGATTTTGGAACGCATTCAATTATTGTTTTACTTGAGGAATTGAATTGTGTAATGTATCTTACTTTATTAGTCTCAGAGTCATTGTCCTGTTCTATTGTTGTTCTTTTGGGATATAGTAAGGCTTCTCTTTTCTTTTTCATGGTTCTTGATTTTGCTTTCTCTAGCACTGTAATGGGATATCCTCTCATTATGAATCTGTTGTACATTTGATCTAGTTGTTTGAGGAATTCTGTTTCTTCTGAGCAGTTCCTTCGTTCTCTTAAAAATTCACCGTACGGAACACTCCATTTTAAACATTTAGGGTGCGCACTGTTCGCTGATAGAATGCTGTTGCACGCCGTGGCTTTTCGGAAAAGTGTGGTACATATTTTCTGATCTTTTATGTAAATATGTATATCTAGCTAGTCGATCTCTGTTTTGTTGATGTTATAGGTGAATTGGAGTTGAAAGCTGTTCTTGTTGAGATTTTTGAGGAAGATGTTTAGTTCCTCCATGTCTTCCTCCCAGATTAAAAACAGATCATCTATGTAACGTAACCAAAGTACGATGTTCTCCATCAGCTGTTTGTTCTCATCTGGCCAGATTTGTTCTGCCTCCCACATGCCCATGGTAAGGTTTGCATATGTGGGCGCAAAGGAAGTCCCCATCGCTGTACCTTTGCTCTGCTTATAAAACTTTTGATCAAAAATGAAAGTGTTGATCGTTAGGCAGAAATGTAGCATTTCCAGTAACATATTCGTCTGTTGGAGAACATTTAGGGATCTTGATCTAAGATAAGATTCACAGGCTTTGATTCCATCTTCATGCCTGATCGAAGTATACAATGATACCACGTCAATGGTTATCATTGTATATTCCTCTTTCCAGGGTATGTTGGTGATTCTGTTTAAAAAATCCATGGAGTCTCTAATGTAGGATGGTAGGTCTTGTACATAGGGGAATAAAAAAAATTCAAAAAATCTTGAGGTATTTTCTAGTAAGGAGCCGCAGGAACTGACAATTGGGCGCCCTGGTGGATTGTCTAAACTCTTATGTACTTTTGGTAGTACATATATGGTTGGTTTAACCAGGTGTTTAATCAGAAGGTAATTCAGCTGATTTTCATCCAGTAATCCATCTCGGTGCCAATCTTGTAACATGTTATGGAACTTGTTCTTGATCATAGGTGTCGGGTCTTCTTTTAATCTTTCATAGTTTGACAGATCGTTCAGTTGTCATTTAATTTCCATGTAGTATTTTTGCATGTCCATAACTACAATGTTTCCCCCTTTATCTGAGGGCTTTATCATAATCTTGTCATCTGATCTTAAGTCATTTAATGCCCACCTATCATCATGAGACATATTTCCAAATTCATTATAGTTCTTCTTCTTCTCTTCAATGTAGATGGTCCGTAGTTCCTCTGTCATGAGTTCCTGGAATATGTCAACTCTATTACCAGCCGGTAATTGTGGACAAAATCTTGATCTAGTTTTACATTGACTGCTAATGGATAGGTCGGTCGTGATGGCCTTTGCTTCATAGATTTGTGTGTTTGAACTATTATCCATTATAGATGGTACGTCCGTATTGTTTTCGGACATCAAGCCGTGTAATGTCCTTAGTGGCACGATATCTTCGAGAGTGAGTGGTGTCAGAGGTGCTGGATTTTGATGGCCCAATGTTCTTGTTGGCATTGTAGCAAAGTACTTTTTCAGTTTCAACTTGCGACAGAATAGATATAGATCTACCCTGGACATTGCTAAATCCATGTTATTGGAAGGGCAAAAAGTCAGTCCTTTGTTTAATAAATTAAGATGCTTTTTAGTCAAGTTCTTTGAAGAGAGATTGACGACTAAATTGTTATCTTGTTGTCAGGTACTGTGATCCATTGGCAGGCTTTCTATTTCTTTTGATCTCTCACTTTTTTGGTTTTGTTTTTTGCGCCCCCGTCTGGTTCTTTTGGTTGATTTTCCATTTTTTGGGGGATACCTCTTCCTCTTCCCCGTGTCGTCATTCTCACGAGGCGCATCTCCCCGGAAAAATCCAATCCCGATCTGCCTGTTGGTAGTCCTTCATCTCCTGAGCTGACTTCTGAGCTTTCTGCACTAGATATTCTTACAGCATTCATCTGTGTAATTGCGGGATCCAAAGCCCGATCCATTGATTGATTGTTTTTTATAGTTGACATCATACTTCCTGGCAAAGGTGTACACTCTTCCTGTGGCATAATCTATTTTGTCGCGTTGGAATTTTCGTACTTTTTTGTTTTGCACTTCTTCCTCGTGTTTGTTCAGTTTCTTCTCCATATCCTCAAATGCTTTGGTGCCCTCTGGTGTCTCTTTGAAATTTTCTAATGATTTTTCCAGATCTTTTATTTTCTCCATGATTTGCGATAATCTTCTCTCAGCATGTATGATCAGAGTGTCAATCAGTTTCATTGAGCATTCATTGGTATCTGATTGCCATTTTGTCAGAAGATCTGGGTCCAAATCACTCAAAGTTGTTAGGACAAAGATTCGTAGGCCTCTGGGTATTCGTTTGCAGTCAATGTATTTTTTTAAAGTGACACTTTCCCACCATTTATTAATTTCTACTATCCTTGCTTGTTCCAGTTCTTTCAACAGTTGTTTTGGTGTACTTGTTGATCCCGTTTGTTTGGTGCCATGTTGACTATGTGCCGCTGTCAGTTCTCCCTCCTCATCAAACATATCCTTTAACAGTTGTTCCCGTTTGGTCCAGCGGTCTTCCATGATTTTTAGAAAAGGTTTCTTGTTCCTATTTTTGTATATTGTGTCTTCAATCCAATTCAAGAATTGTATTGAGGGTATTAGGTCGTCTTCAAAAAATTATTTCGTTTTGCGTCCTTGGTTCAATTGTTAAAATTATTCTCTGTAAATTTTGGTTTCCACGATAATTCAGTTTTATTATGTTCCTTTAAATAGCGTACTTTGTTCCTGATGCAGAGTTCGTTTGAAGAAAAGAGAAAAATGTAAAAGCTTCAACTGTTCTGCCACGTTGCTGATATTATTCCGAGGAAATCACAAACTATGTAGCTGGGGAAACCGTTTGAATTTTCCAACGGTTCCTTTGTGATTCGCCTGGAGCCATATATATATATATATATATTTATATATATATATATATATAGAGATAGAGATAGATAGATAGATAGATAGATAGATAGATAGATAGATAGATAGAGAGATAGATAGGTATCATAGGTCAAAGGTATGGTAGACATGGTCCACCTACTCAAGGTTTCTGAAAATGTTTTCAACCTCTAGTGGGCTGACCAAAAGACACAAACAGATTGTCACAGTGACACAAAGGAAGAGTACATTCTAATAGAAACAACCGTACAAAAGTCCAAGGGATGCAAAGCCTTCAGAAACAGGGTTTGGGTGAAATACTAGAAGAATTACCCCAAGGTCTGTGTGGAATTTATGAACTACCATAGGGAGAAATCTAGAGCCTATTCTAAGGATGACTGGGCCAGAGAAAATTTACAAATAACAAGCATGAATGACTAGGCTACCTAGCTCTCCCAAATGTCTAGCAGGCATGGTAGCCGCCAAGAAGAAAGTCTTAAAGGACAAAAATATCAGTGATAGCTTTCATAATGGCTCAGAAGTAGAACACTGTAACACTGTACTGCAAAACGAAAAAATTTCAAATGACCTGGCTAAATTGAGTTAGCAAGGTTTGCTTACAAGAAATCCAAGGCTGTAAGAGATTTTCCCGGAAGAATCAATTGAATAATAATCTGCAGAGTGGCCATCGTAAAACAGATTCTCTGGATGAACTGGTTAACTCCTTCCATACTGATTACTAACCTGAACGCTGTTGAGAATTTTGGCACCAGAAAAACATGGGAAGTGATGCAGAGAACCCACTCTTTCTCGGGTACTGTTGAAATCTTTTTCTTGTCTAACAAAGTTGGAATACTCTTCTTGACAGCTGTTTGTTTATCCATAGTTGAAGGCCATGAAGTTCCTAGAAAAGCCCAATCTGGTGGAAGAATGGTGAATGCTGCCTTGTACCCTTCTTCAATGACTCTTAGAACCCAGGAATCTAAGGTTTGACTTCACCGACAGGAAAGGTAACTTTGAATTCTGCCTCCCATTGAATTTTACTGTTCAAAATATGTTATTAATTATAATAAAGACAGCTGGTGTGCCCCTGAGCCTTGAAGAACTGCAGGCAGTCCTACGTGGGAGCGCCAATGTGCCTGCCAACAGGGGGGTGGTGAGGTCTGGCTGCCCGACCGAAAGCGCTCCCGCAGCTGGGGTGGCTGAGCAGCTCCCGGGCGGTGCCTCGGGGTCAACGTAGAAGACGTGCCTGGGCTGCGATGCCTGACTGAACTTTGGCTGGTTATCTTGTTCACGGCCGGCCCTGCTCCTTACTGACTGCCTGGATCCCTGCGGCACCGGTGGTAGAAGGCCATCGGCACCGACTGTGGCCAGCTGGAGCGGGCCCTGCACTCTTAAATTACATGCATGCCGGGTAGCAGGTAGCTTCGGGGGCTATTGGACAGTGAACTGGGCCTTGGGATGCCCCATTCTGATATTGCCACCTGACGACTGGAGACCCCTTATCCCTGGTGGACCCCCTGGGTGTCAGACACTACGGGTGGTGTCTGATTCTTCGCTTTTCCTTCAGCCATCAGCCTTGCTGAACTGCTCGTGCCCCTGATGTGGTCAGCCAGGGTGAGGCGGGGCCTAGCTCTCCTCACTCACCAGACAGTTGCTACATTCTAGTGGACACTGAGGCACCCCCTTGGGTGGCCCATCCCTCCTCTCCTTGCTGGTGCTGTTGCTGGGCTCTGCAGTCTGCTCGTGCCCCCCAGGAGCACATTGCCCGGGGCGAGGCAGGACCGCTCCAGGGAACGGGAGTTGGCACCTAAGAGCATCCGGAGCCTAACGATCTGGTGGCATCACTGGTAGCTGACTTCCCCGTGGCGTCAAGATAGGAAAAGCTGACACCAGAGAAACCAAACTGTCATTCGACCAGTGTAAGCAGACATGTGTGGTGGATGCTTCCTTAGAGGATCACCCCCGACCCCTGGGATACTGAGGAACCGCCCCCGGAACCTGACATATGGGCAATGTTTTTGGACTTAAAGCACAGCCTGATGGCCACTGAAAAAAAATAGACCTGCTTACTGACCGATTTGATCGCCTCAAGGAGAAGGTGGCCAGTCATGATGAACATATTGGCCAGCTCGAGCAGCGCACATAGGCTGTGGAGGACGACAGCGCAGCAACGAGCGAGAAGCTGGTACAAATGAAAAAGGTATTGCAAGTTATACGCAATAAAAATGAGGATTTGGAGGCCAGATTCAGACAGAACAATCTGAGGATAATTGGGGTATCAGAGTCTACCTCCCTGAACTGTAAGGACAACTATGTGGAAAAGATGCTGCAGGCCCTTTTTCTGCAAAGTGCTGCCTGCTGTATGCATAGTAGAAGGGGCGCACAGATCATTGGGCCCAGGGGCACCGCCTGGGACACCGGCTTGCCCCATAATACCTCATTTTTTAAATTATAGGGACAGGGATACGGTTCTGCAGCTTACCAGAGAAAAGACAGATGCTTAATTATCAAGGTAACAATGTGTCCTTTTTCCTCCAGGCTGCCAGAAGAGACTTTCTGCCTGTAAAGCGCTCCCTCCTCAAAACCAATGCCACATACTCCGTCCTGTACCCAGCCAAGTTGCACTTCTTTCATGCAGGGAAGAGTACATATGAGACTGACCCCAAGTATAGCCACCAAATTTGTCAAAAGTCTCACACCGGCGGTGGCTGGACCTTGGGCTGACCCCAGGAATGCTGACTCTGGCCACATCGATTAATCACAAAGGCACATGCGTCAAAGATGACAACAGCTGGCTGCATGCTGATCCCGAGATGAGCTGACCTGCCTATGTGACCCCGACGGGGTACCCTACTGCCCGAGCATCCTACTTTGGACTTACATGTAGATGTTACTTTGGGTACCTATCCATTTGGCGTGCATTGGCCGCCAGACATCTGCCTCCCTCCGGCCACCCAGCTTTCCCCTAGCTGGAGGAGTGCCGGGACGGGAATGATTCCCTATTTTTTCTTCACTGTTGGTCCCCTGAGGCCGAGGATGGGATGGCTGTATTCAGCCCAGTTGGGGGGCTGTAGTGGGTGCTGGGAGGGTAATGTTTGGGATAGTTGATTGCAATAGTTTAAAGTGCCCTTCTTTTTCCTATTTCCTTTTTCCTCCCCCTCATCACATGGCGTACAGCTACATTCCTGGGATCCAGCTCCCTACGGCGGTCCGCGCCAATGTTTTCAGAGTGCTCTCACAATTCTGCTATGGCGCCATTGACATGTATAACTTGGAATGTTCATGGATTAAATGATAGGCGCAAAGCGCGACTTGTAATCGCATAGCTTCTTGCAAGAATTGCATCCGACAGCACACGCGCTGCTACATCTGTGCGCGGGATGGATGGTGGGTAGCATGTCACATGCAACTCGAATTCTGCTTGCGGCGTAGATATTCAGGGCGGGCCTGCCCTGGAGCACACACCATGTCTTCTGCTATAAGCAAGGGTGATATGTGATACACTCCGGCACCCTACAGGGACACCCCCTCAAACTTATCTCCATTTACAGCCCCAACATGGATGATCCCTGCTTCTTTGCTGAAATCTGTAGGCTTGCGGGCCCGAGTGCAATCATATGGGCGGGGGGACTTTAATGTAATTTTAGCCCCGCTGGTAGATAGAGCTGGTGACTTCCGCCACCCCCACCCACGAGCCGGGGACCAGTTGCAGGCTATCATGGCTGATAATGACCTCATTGACCTCTGGAGAAACAGGCACTGCAACAGCAAAGAGGGCATGTGTATGGATTTGGCGCACGCATCGTGGTCCCGCTTTGACAACAGGCTGGCCACGCGCTATGTCGATGCTTGGGCCTCTGGGACATCTCACCTCAAGTCAAGTCAAGAATAACTTTATTTCGGTTGCAAGAACCATAAAAAGATAAATCTCCTGCCACGGACTC
This sequence comes from Calotriton arnoldi, assembly GCA_963921515.1. Taxonomy (NCBI): domain Eukaryota; kingdom Metazoa; phylum Chordata; class Amphibia; order Caudata; family Salamandridae; genus Calotriton; species Calotriton arnoldi. The sequence goes on from CAWUFW010001204.1 coordinate 2,059,505, forward strand.
TATCTGAACACGCCCCAGTGCTTCTCAAACTCTCTCCGCCTGAATATCAGACCCAGGCATACACGTGGCGCTTACTGGCGGGAGCTCTGCTAGATCAGGTGTTCAAGGACAGTATCCGTGCAGCAATAGTGAAATATTTTGCACATAAAGTTGGTACGGTTGATTCTTGTTCGATCCTCTGGGACTGTGATATGTGGGGAATGTATAGCAAAACAGGCCGGTGTCTTGAGGGTGCTACATGGCTAGTTGATACGCCTCGAAGCTGAGATCCGTGCGTTGGAACTTCAATTTGTTGCTGACTGCAGCGCATCCATGCTCACTAGCATAAGTAGCAAGATTAACGACTTTGAAGAAGCAGCGCAGTGGGAGACACATTATCTAGGCAAAGATGAGCGCGCTAGGCGATATGGTGAGGGTAACCGGGCAGGCAGGACGCTGGTGGCCATGTTGCGCAAACCATGGGCTAGCGATTATATTGCCGAATTAAAAACCAATGAGGATGACCTGATCGTTGGCTTGAAGGAGGTGTGAGGGGAGATGCCTAATTTCTACTTCTCGCTGTATACAACGGCGCAGACAAATACACCCCAAGACCTTGATTCCTTCTTCGACTCAGTACAGCTGCTCTGGCTGGAAGATGGACATCGCAGATACCTAGATAAGCCGTTCATAGATGAGGAGGTTGTGCAAGTCATTAGGGCCCTTCCCAGAAATAAGGCCCTCGGCCTAGACGGCCTCTCAACAGCATTTTATAAAGAGTTTTCACACCTCCTGGCCCTGTACCTTATAAACATGTTTTGGGGACTCACATGAGCGGAGTGAGTTACCTCCATCTCTCCGAGAGGCGCTAATAGTTACTATTCTAAAACTGAACAAGGACCCACAGAGATGCGAGCCTTACAGACCGTTATTCATGATTAATGTAGACAGTAAAATTCCTGCCAAATTGATTGTCTCTCGACTGCTCCCTCTTATAGTACACCCTGACCAATCGGGATTTGTGCCCGGCCGGGCAACATCACTGAATCTTCGCACATTCTTTGTGATAATACAGGTCATAGAACCTTCCCTTAGCGCAGCTGCAGTTTTTCTGGATGCCACTAAGGCATTCTATTCACTTGAATGGCCTTACCTCTTCGCCTTGCTGTCCCGCCTGGGCCTTTGCCCCAACTTCATCAGATTAATTGGCCATTTATACTCAAAGGGTGATTCCCCCTTCTCAGTTTCTCAAGGTACACAGCAGGGATGTCCCCTGTCACCCATTCTCTTTGCCATTACGATGGAGCCCCTAGCGGCTAGGCCATGGCAACATTATGCTCATCGCGGCCTGGCTTTCACACCCCGAGTTGTGCTGGTATCTATGTATAGTGACAATGTCACTTTATATATCAAAGACTCCTGTGACAACCTAGACCCCCTGATACGGGAATTCACTAGATTTGGTGGGCTATCTGGGATTAACATCAACTGGGTTTTTTCCACTGTTGGCGATGACTGGAGATTTCACCTCGGAATTCCCTTTACATTTTGTAAGTGGACCGATAAAATACCTGAGGGTCTGGCTGAGCCGCAACACAGACAACCTCTGGAGGTCTAACTATGGCCGCCTGATGGACTGGAGGGATGAGTGGTGACCTGGTCGGGACTTCCGCTCTCCATGGCTGGAAGAATAGCCCTAGTGAAGATGATTGTGTTACCCAAATTCCTACATATGCTCATTAATCTCCTGCTCCCACTCCCCCAGTGCTTTCGGTGCCAACTTAGATCGCACATGGTGGCACTTGTGTGGGTAGGGCGACAACCAAGTTTCAACTGGGAAGTAATCACACTCCCATTTGAGCAAGATGGGCTGGGTGCACCGGAAATGGATCTCCACTATTTTATTGTGCAGGCCCAATTTGCATTCCATTGGCTATATTCTACACAATTCATGACTCACACAGCACCCGAACACGATCATGCTGCCCTATGCCCTCTCCACATTGTGCTATATCAGACCACGCTGTGCCCATGAGCAGTGCTTGACACAGTTTGCTGCACAGTATGGGTGTGGCAAGCGGTGCGAAGGCGGGATGGCCTGGATACCCTATTTGCCCCCTCGATTTCCCTGACTCGACCCCCTGCCTTACCCATCACCCGTGAGGCTGGCATGTGCGACAGGCTGCATCAGCTTCAGCTCACCACTATGGGGGGCGGCGTACCCAGAAGGTTTCTTCAATTCACTGCGATAGGCCTTGCAGGAGCGTGGCACCACTACCTTAGACAGGTTTACATACTACCATCTGAGAGCGGCAATGCGCTCACTTCACGCTTCATTCCCCACAGCCCCTCCCACATTCCAGATACTTGAGGACTTTCTTGGGAACCCCCTTCCCGAGTAAGCTTATCACCAAAATGTATGCAAGATGCAGCGGCCAGCACCAGTGTGGGCTCCTGGAGCTCGCCAGGCGTGGGCGGATATTTTGGACGGTTCCATTTCTGAGGCTCAGTGGGGCTTTTTCTGCACTCAGGCGAGGGCACTATCACCCAATTACAGGCTCCGCTTGGTGCACTTTAAATTTCTGCACAGGCTCTATCGGACCCCGGAACTGCTGCATAGACTGGGTATAGTAGATGATGCCCGCTGTGGTAGATGCTCAGAGCCCTGTGCCAATTTTCCCCCACTTAGCTTGGACATGCCCCAGAGTAGGTCCTTTCTGGCAGTCTATTTTTGAGGCTATTGATGAGATCACAGGCCTGCAGCTAGAGTGCACTCCCCAGGTAGCATTGTTGGGCTATGTTAAAGAGGTCCCTCCGGAGCTGTGGAAATTGACCACCCTCCTGCTCCTCCTGGGTAAAAGGCGAGTAGTGATCAATTGGGGCCACCGCCCGGTCCCTCGGCTGGCTGACTGGAACAAGGATGCCGCTTATTGCCAGCACCAGTTGACTGAACATTGGGTCTTGATGCCTGCCCAGTCACGCCCTGAAGATATTTGGTCCCCCCTAGAATCGTATTTGCAGCTGCACGATGGAAAAGGAGAAGAAGACACTGTCCCTGACATACATTAGTTTGATTAGCATGTGTTATGTACCCATATACTAAGTGCCCCCCGCTGTGACAAACCCGAGTTGGGGCGCAACACCTCCCAGTCGAGTACCCTTGTCACTGGGACTAGGGACGCCGCTGCAAGATCTCTTGCTACCCTCTCTCTATGTGTGACTAGCTCCCCTCTTCCCCTGCTCTCCTCATTTCCCTTCTGTTATACCTTCCCTGTGTTTTTGCTGCATGATGCTCCGTAGAACTGCTCCTGTTGACCTCTTTCGTGTTGTGAGGCTGCTGGTTATGTAATTGAGTTGATTGTGTTAACTGCTCAATGTATGCCCTCTACAATATGTCTTGCACTGCAGTCTGTTTTTCTGTGTAACTGGTTTTGAAACTTCAATAAACAGAAATAAAAAAATATATATAATAAAGACAAAGAATTAAACACATACAAAAACAGTACCACACCTGTAAGGATTAATATCTATCAAGTAGTTATATTAAATATGTAGAAGTTTCTAAAACAGGCAAGAAAATATCAAAATTATAAAGGCTACTATAATAAAACAATAAACAATATGCTTGATAATTATAATTCATTAGAGTTAGCAATACATGAGTCAAGAGTATTTCACACACTATAAACAAATCAGAGGAATCATTATTCGTAGAAATCATTGAAGACTGACCACATCTAAAATAAATTATTCAGTCCTACCAAACATGAATAGATAATAAACTGCCATCTTTCCAATTTGATGTAATTGAATTAACTGCTGTACAGAGAAGGAAATCAAAACGTTTGCAATCATCATTTGAGAGTGGATATGAAAGGGAGTGTGATTTACAAATAATGAACTTAAACGGCAATGGTATTTTAAAACAAAAAATGTTAGCAACAATTTTCTATACCTCTGTCCAAAAATGTAAAGTAATATAGCAATCATAGAACAATCATAGAACATATTTGTTCTAGAACCCCATGTGTTTTTGCAATGCCAGCAATTTGGGTTATCAATTAATTTTGCATTAAACATTTTAGATGGAGACCATAAACAGTTGTTTAAAAGAAATAAATTCACGACCAAGGCGCTGGACGCCTGGTCGCGTCTCCGGTTGGCCTGGTACGGGAGGGTGGCTGCAGTGAAGATGACAGTCTTGCCACGCATCTTATACCTATTTCAGATGCTACCGCTGACCCCACCTCCGGGTAGCCTTAAAAAGCTGCAGGCTCTGATTAATAAGTTTATCTGGGAGGGTAGGAAGCCGCGGTTCTCGCTACAGCAAATGACAGCCACAAAAGAACAGAGCGGTTTAGGTCTCCCACTCATAGGGGCATACTACCAGGCGGCCTGCCTCCGATACCTAGTGGAATGGAATAGACCAATGTCTAGCAAACATTGGAATTTCATGGACCAAACGGTGGCGGGAGCGAATATCTGGCGGGAATTGTGGCTGCCGCGCAAACACAGAGCGTGGGGACTCTATTCCTCTCCCGTCACCTCGACTACGCTCAGGGTCTGGGATCGCCTTGCTATTGCTAGGGGATGGACTTCATTCCCATCACCTATGACCCCCATTGTGGACAACCCCGACTTTCCCCGGGTCAAGCGTCTCCGGTCTTTCAGCGGTGGCGGGAGGAGGGATGTAAGAGGGTCGGGTCCCTCTTTGACTTGGAGGGGCTGATTCCTTTTGCCCGGCTACAGACAGACTACGCGCTCCCGGCCGCGGACGCATTCGCCTACGCGCAAGTGGCGCACTGGGTGACGAGTCTACCCAACTTCGCTCACATGTCGCGTACCCTCACTAGGTTTGAAAAATGGCTTGTGAGCAAAGCGGATGATCGAAAGCTCATCTCTGAATTATATGCTATGATCATGGCACGCCCGGCAGGTCACCGTACAAAGGCTCAGGTGCGTTGGGAGACTGAATTGGGGAGACCTCTCACACCCAAGGAATGGGAGCATATTCTATACAGAGCACACCACACAGCACATAACACAGCAGGCGCGGAATCCGCCTTCAAGGTAACTTCATATTGGTACTATACCCGGCCCGGGTGCACTGCTGGGACAAGTCCAAATCAGACCTCTGCTGGCGGGGTGTGGCGCTACTGGAACCCTAGTTCATCTACTATGGCGCTGCCCGAAATTGGTGCGCTATTGGAAAGCAGTCCTAGACGATATTGATGCGGCATTTCAGATTACCCTGCCCCGCGCCCCTGAATACACTCTGTTAGGCCTTTCACATCCCAAAGCCTTCCCGCTGAAGTCACTAAGGGGCAGACAGATTGCTATGGCGCTGCTGGCGTCGCGACAGGTGCTATTAGCGCATTGGGGGTCGGCCTCGGTGCCGGAGTTGAGGGACTGGATCCATCGCCTCTGGCAGCTCTTGGCAATGGAGCGCCTCTCGATGGGGGTAGACGGGAGGGGCGGAGAGTTTGCGACGCTGTGGGCCCCCTACTTACAAATCCTCACAAAGGATATGCGGGAGGTGACATGCCCTAAATTTCTACAGATCCTCCGGCTGCTGCCGCTGGAGCCGGCAGCTGCGGTTTAGTACGGCGGGACGGAGCAACACTAGTGCACGGTACGGGCCCCGGCAGTGAGCTCTTTATAATATGTTTAAATCGGATGCGGAGACAGGGGAGGGGGAGGAGGGTGAGGGAGGTGGGTATGTTAGGGGTTTTGTTTGATTTATGATATAAAATGGTGGAGGACTTCTATAGTACAAGCGAATCTGCTGCCGGAGGTGAATGGTATTGCGGGGGCCGTCCTCTGGGATGTAGGCCTCAACGCTGTGTAACTGCATTTCTACCTCGCTCTGCCGGCCTCGAGATGTAGGCAGTAAGCTGTGTTTGAACCAGGGTTATCCACTTAATAAAAACGATTGATTCTAAAAGAAATAAATTAGTGTGTGAAGTAGAAGCCAGTAGGAAGCTTCCTATATTGCTGTGGGAGGGATGGGCGGAAAAAGAATTGAGGAGGCTTGATATGCTTCTCAATTTTGGCATGCTTTATTAGTGGGATGGGAAAGGGGGTTACATGTTAAGTTTGTCACTCGGAGTCCTAGGTATCTTCCTCTTGGTTACGCCTTCTCTTCTTCTTTCTTCCAGAGTTGTCCATTCCAGGAGGGTGTCCCCAGGAGGCTCGGAAAAAGAAGAGAACTGTGGTAAGTATCTCTGGTTTTAATGATTGGGTTAGGACAGTATCCTTCACCACACCCAGAGTGATGGAGAGGGAAATCTCTCAGGCATTAAAGAGGAGTGGTCTCTGTGGGTAGAGAGAATAACTAGAGAAGGGAAAAGAGGTCTAGTATTTACCTTTACTCCTTTCATCCCTACCCCCCCTTCCTTTTGAGTGAATTTGAACATATGCATGAGAAGTTAGGGAAAAGAAAGAAAAAACGAATTGGTAGATATTGAATAGACACAAGCTAAGGACCCGCCTTTACCTGGTATCTTTCTATCTCTTTGATCTGCTTAGTACCAACAACCTGGCTTGCCCTCCATCCCATTTGGGATGCTACCTCGGTCTGAACCGTTGAGGGCTATGACGTATATTTGGGGAGCAATAGTACTTCTCCCATACACCAACTTGACCACGCAAACCAAACACAAAAAGAAAGAAAAATACTTCTGTAAAAAAAAACAGCATTCAGCACTTCTCACCGTAATCTCCTAAGGCTTTGGTTCAGATCCCCCGCCTGCCCCGACTCTCTCTAAGGCTCCTTCCCTCCCTGTCCGGTACATGTACCGCCAATGCTGCAACTCTCCTGAGTTGCGGCGGCACATAGGCTTCTCCCGTGGGCGTCCACCACTCCGCACTCCAGTCCTCGGGAGTCTCTGCGCCGGCCTCTGTGTCTCCTGTCCTGGCATCCTCAATCAGTCTCGCTGCCTCAGCCAACAGCTTCCTCCTCGAACTGTTCTCAGCAGCGTCTTCTGGCTTCCCCCAGCTCCGCCCTTCGTCGTCAGGAACGCACTCCTCTGGATGGGTGACGTCCCTTTCTTCCCGGTAGGGAGTCCCTGATTGGACTGTCGACCAGGTGGGCCCGCCATCTTCCTGTATGGGAGAGTCTGTTCCAGATAATGTAACTCCTTGGTTTCTGCCTTTCCATGTACGGGGTGGTCGATGCTCCGAACAACAGTCGGAGGACGGTGGTGAGGGAGGTTAGAAAAGAGGTTCTGCGTTTAGGGTACCCCCCTCTTCCTCACAATTGCACAACCAAACATTGTTTCACTGATCTATGGACAAGTTAACATCTAATTCAGGATTCTACCTTTGCACAAAATTAGTCAAATTGGAGGTAGTAGTAATGGGGAATTGTTTTATATACTTTAGAGGCTATGTGACCAGAACGGCTACAAATGTTTATGCATAATTCCTTATCATATACTTTAGCTGATGATATTGAATTCATGTATGCATTGAGGATAGAGTTACAAAGCAATTCTTATTTATGACATTCTTCTCTAGGTAAATTGAATTTAGAATGTAAATCTGCAAAAGATAAAAAACTATCCCCTTCACTGATATTTACAAAATACCTGCCTCAGTCCAAGGTTTCTAAACTGTATATGTTTGTTAAATTTTAATTTGGGATTATACCAAAGTGAGACTGTTTTAGAGGACCTCATATTGGTGCAAAACGTTTCATTAAAAGGCAACAAAGCAAGTTTAAATGCTTTAATAATTGGTAAAATTTTACCAATTTTAGTGTTAGACATAATTAGGAAAACTGGTAAATGGAAAGGTTAGAGTAAGTTAAGTTCTATCAATAGCCAATTAAGGATACGAATGGGGTAACAGTTTGAAACCATAATGAACTTTGTGCATTTAGAATGATCAAATATATTTCTTAGAATTCAGGCAAAACCAATACCACCATCTTTTTGGGAAGTTGCAAAACTTAAAACATGTACGTGCAGGTTTGCTGTTCTAAATAGATTTGTTGATTAATTCATTCAAATTATTATAGAAAATAGATGGAAAGCATACTGGTAGCATAGATAGTATATATACTATTTGTGAAATTGTATTTGTGGAGTAATGACCATTTTAAGCACTCAATTCAGCCCCACTAATTCAAGTTAAGAGATAACCATTTTTCTAGTTTTTCCTTTAACTTAATTATTAAGGGCCCGATTGTGATGTCGGATGGACCGGAGTCCGTCCGACATTGCTCTGGAAATGGAACCAAACGACCTCCTGTCGTCGGTTCCAGCCCAGCTATTAGGATGCGACTGAACCCTGTTCGGTCGCAATCCTATACTTTGCTATGGGAGCATGCATTCGGAACGGAATGCATGCTCTCATAGCAAAGAGCAGGTGTGCAGTTCTACCCTGCACCCTGTGGCAGGCACCTCTAGGTGCCTGCCACGGTGTGCAGGGATCAACAGGGGGGCACCATAGGTGCCCACTAGGCTGCCATTTAGCGGCCGTGCACCCATGGGGCCCTGCTGGGGGCCCCCAAAGACAGTTTCCCAATGCCTTTCTGTGTCGGAATGGCCGGCACAGAAAGGCAGTGGGAAACTGCCATCGTAATCCCTCGGCCGGAAAGAGCCAGCCGAGGGATTACTGCAGGCCTTCCGAATGGCAGACGGGCTCTCCGAGCCCGTCGTCAGCCATTCAGAACTCCTGTTCGTAATAATTTCTGACCGACTCCATCAAAATGGTTCGGTCGAAAATTATTACAAACAGGAGATTACCATGCAGTACGGAAGACTCCGACCGAGGATCGGAGCCATTCCTTACCACATCGTAATCGGGCACTTAGTTGGAGCAATTCATTTAAATGGAGTAAGAGAAGATGATACCGACATATTGAGATTAAGAGGATTCCATACAATATGAGTGTCTTCTATCAAATTAGAGGTACATAAAACTTTTACAGTAAAAAATGTGGCTTTACTAATATTTAGCGTATAGCCTGAGACAGAAGTATATTGACTAATAATACATAAAATAAGAGGTAAAAGGATTATCAACATACAACGAAATATCGTAGCCATAAACTGACATTTTTAAAACAGCATCTTTAATTACAATACTAGTAAATTCTTTACTGGTTTAAAGAAAACATAAAAGAGGTTCTATGGCAATGAGAAATAAATAAGGTGCAAGGGGCACCCTTCTCTAGTGCCTTTATGTAAATTAGAAGAGGGATAAAAAATGCCATTTATATGAATTATAGCTGATAGTGTAGTATAGTACTACAAAAATTAGGAGTTAAGTGTAAAGAATCCAATGTTTTAAATAGAAAATGCCAATTTACTTTATCGAAAGCTTTCTCATCATCTAAAGCTAACAGACCGCAGGATATTTGTGCTTGTCAAAGCATGACATATAGGGTGTGTATTAAGTGCAGAAAGTATACCTTTCATAAATCCAGTTTGATCTAATTGGATATTGGAGTTTAGAATGGGTGCCAATCTGTTAACTAATATTTTAAAATACATTTCACAGTCCTGGACAATGAGAGATAGTGGGCGATTTAAGCAACTGAAATAAGATCCTTATCTGGTTTTGGTATAACAATAATTAATAGCTTCTTTGAAAGACCTTCCACAGTAGTTTTAGTTGAAAATCATTGAATAGTAAAAGTAAAGCAGAGGAGAGTTGTGTCTAAAAAGCTTTGTAAACTTTTGCTGCGATACCATCTGAACTTGTTGACTTTTTGGAATTTAATGACTTACATGTCAGCTGAACTTTATTTATATCAAATGTGTTTTCCAATCTTAGTCTATCGTCTGTATTAATTAGCGGTAGTTTACATTCTTGAAGATAGAGACCAATGACATCTTCTTGATGTGCTGTAGGCTTCTCGTAAAGTTTAGAGTAAAAAGATAAACATTATTGAGCAATCTCCACTGCATTAAGGAGTTTGGTCCCATTAATATGTCTAATTGCTTGCATTTGATTAAATGATTGGCTAAATGCTATCCTGATTTATTTCAGTTTAAATATTAGTTAGATTTTTTCATAGAAATAAGTAAGCCAGTCCTTTTACAGAATAAATGATTATATCAATATGTTTTTTTAAGTTGAAATGTGTATTATTACTCATGAAGATATAAAAAATCTCTCAAATTCAGCAATTTGTTTCTCTAACACAGATAGTTTAGCAAAAATGTTTCTATTTTCATGTGTCATAAGAGAAATAGTTACACTTCTAATATTTGCATTAAAAGCATCCCGTTGGAGGATCTTAGAGGTCTCATTAGATTTATTATTTGCGAAATAATCATTAATAGCCTTTAGGATGTTGGTGGAGTTTACTTGTTTAGTACTATAGCTGTGTTCATTCTTTATCTGTTTTGTGGGGGATATATATCCTGTAAAGCTAGAAAGAAAGAAATTTGAGCTTAGTCTGAAATTGAAATATATTACATTTTTGGGTTTGTAACCATATGACATACATTTCTTGAGGAAAGTAAGTGATCAATTCTAAAAAAGTAGAATGAGTGTTAGAGAAAAAGGTAAATTCTTTGGCTATTGAATTAGCAAGACTCCAGAAATCCACAAGTTAGGTTTTGGAGAAAAAAGATTTCAATATGGAAAATGATTTAGTGGGTCGATATTTAAAAGTAGAGAGCCTATCCAAAAGGGGGCAGCGAATGAGATTAAAACCACCTCCCATTATGAGGGGGCATTACTACGTTTTTAATATCTGTAGCAATATCCCTCCAGATGATAGGGTCATCCATGGTGGAGGCATATATGTTGGCTAGATTGAGTGTATATATATCAATTTTGATTTGAGCATATACGAATCTGCCTTCTGAATAAATATGAATGGTTAAGAGATGGAATCTTCAATTTTGTGTCTCGCAAATGGGGAGGAAACAATATTGCTAATCTATCCATTTGACGTGGAAGCAAAAATGTTATCATTGATATGAGTCTCCTGAATGAAACAAATATCAGCCTCATGTTTTAATAAAATATTCTAATATTTTATGCCTTTTGAAAGGATGTTGTAATCCTTTCACATTTAAAGAAATAATATTAAGGTTATATTTATTGGCCATAGTGAAATAATGGAGAATAATTGAGATGAAAGGAACACAATACAACTATACTAAAAGACAGACCATGAAATTAGACTAATATGACAAACAAAACATAAAGAAGTCCCAACCCAGGACCACATAATAATAAAGATAGTAAGACAGAGGTACCAAACAAGACAAAATAGACTGCATGAAGCTGCTATTATGGATAAAGATGTAGATTAGACTGTGGGAAACACATTCATTTAGAAGAACCTGAAACTTGTGAGATCACTTTAATAGGATCATGTTGATCTAAATATGCTACCAGGTTTGAAGGGAGGTAAAAGATTTAGAGATGTCATTTTTCCAAATATGCATTGTGAATGGATCTAAAAGACCATATTAATAGCCTGCATCGTTCAGTCTAGATCTTAAGTACGAAAAAAGTCTATGGATCTTCAAAGTTTCTTTGGATAAGTCTTGTTGGATGAACACCTTGTTATCATTAACCATTAGTGATAGAGTTTCTCTGGCAGCCTTCATGATAAGTATAAGATGATGATGATGATGATGATGCCTTAACCTTGAAGATAATCTGCCTGGGTTTGGATTGATTAGCTTCTAGATGTGAAGGGATACAATGTGCCTTATCAATTTCGAGCTTTTATGACAATTTTATATTAAGAAGTTTATGCAACATAGTCTCTCAGTAAAGTCTACAGTCTTGAACTTCAATATTTTCCAGCACATTAAAGATGTGTAAATTGTATTGTTAGTGTCTGTTTTCCAAGTCCACCAATGCTTTTTCCATTGGAAAGATTTGATGGGCTAAAGGAGTAATAGACTTTTCTTTTTGTTATTCTTTATTTTCATCTCATTATCAAACTTTCATCAAGAAAATTGCAATATTTCTTTGGATGTGTTTTATATCAGAGCATATTGAGTCAGTATTCATATGTATTGCATGCATTTTTTCCAGAATTTCTTGCTCAATGATAAATCTTGTGATTCCACCACTTTAGATTTTATAAGTGATGAAGAAACAGTTTGCTTTCTTTTATTTCAATGTGTTGAGGAACGCTTTTTTTCCATATTTGCTTTTTGTGAGGACATGCAGTCCTTTGTGGATGAATCGAGATTCAAGAAAAAATTGCCAAAATGTAATGAATAAAACATGCTCAAAATTGGTGAGGTAATGTTTATACAATAGATGACCAGCAAAAGGTAAATTATAATGCACTAGGTTTCTGCTGAGTTTCAGTTTGGGAAAGACAACAATACCTGAAAAGTTCCATTCTGCTTTCTCCTTACTGGCTTGGAATTAGTATTTACCAAGCAAAATAACAAAAAATGAGCTTTGCCTTTAAGGTTAAGAGACAGTCTTCAATGCAAAACAATATTTTAGGCACTAGAAGGAAGCACTTCAATGAAGACAATCCCTTTAAGATGGATGCAACAAGCATTTCACACAGAGGGCGTTTCCTGATTACTGCCTCCTTTTGACGAGAAGACCTATGTAGTGAGGCAGTTCCAGGAAGTGCACTGGAGAGTTTCTCAGCACTTTCTCCACACTTCACCAAAAATGTAAAAATAACCATCAAAATGATCCCAGTGGTAAAGGTCACAAGCCGCTACCGAGAAACAACAAGAAAGTTCACCCAACACCATCCAGTGATCATCATTCAAGCAGGTAAGCGATGGAGTTTACAGCTAAGAAGCCCTCGCCTTCCCATTAATCATTAACCTAAAGATACCTAGTAGTCAGGAAAGAAGTGAAGTCTTGGCCAGCTGAACTGAAGACACCTTAGAAAATGCTCTTTTTCTGACTCCGTTGGTACCACCTAAGTTAGGAAAATTGTCAGAACACTGTCTGTATGGAGTCGTTGTAGATCAGTGGTCTTCAAACTTTTTAATGCCGTGCCCCACCCCCACCCACCCCCATTGGGCCTCCCTCAGAATTTTTCACAATTATTTTATTAAATTGGCAATATTTAAATATGTCTATACATATTTAAACACTGCAGATACGTTCTGTTTCTGTTTTAAAAATGCAATCGAATACATGATTGCCAAACATACCGGGCACGATTCACAGAACTAACTTAAGACAAAATCCTAAGCTTACTACCATTTTGGTATTCACAGAAGGCACTTACTCATTTTGGTATTCACAGAAGGCACTTACTCATCGATGAGTAAGTGCCTTCTGTGAATACCAAAATGAGTAAGTTACTCAAAATGAGTAAGTTACTCATTTTGAGTATTCACAGAAGGCACTTACTCATCAATGAGTAAGTGCCTTCTGTGAATACCAAAATGAGTAAGTGCCTTCTGTGAATACCAAAATGAGTAAGTGTCTTCTGTGAATACCAAAATGGTAGTAAGTTTAGGATTTTGTCTTAAGTTATTCTGTGAATTGGCCCACCATTCTGGTCAGGCAGGCCTTACTAACACATACAAGTATCCACAGTGTGACCATTAGAAGTGGATGGGGTTGAAGAATATTTGGAGTCCCTTCCCTTTTGACGCCTTCACTCAGCCAGGATATAAATAGCAAGGGATGTTAGTGATGGCCCATTACAGGGCTGCTTGGTGCCGCTCATTTGTTCATCTTAAAACAAAGCACTGTTATCAGTACAATGCTTCTTTTGGCCACAGCCTGGCGCCCCCTGGGATCACTTGAGGCCCCACTAGGACCCTTGCCCGCCCAGTTTGAAAACCCCTGTTCTAGATGATCTTGGAGTGTCAGAAGTATTGAAACCTTCAGAAAAGGACAGAACATGCTTCGTGTTCTTCAATTATTTGTGAACCATATCATCCAACTGGTAAACAAACAAAAAGACTGCAATCCCAGAAAGGCACATGAGGCACAGATAACTTTTGCAAACCCTCCAACTTCTAGTCATGATTCCAGACATGATAGCAGGCACTGATCACTGCCCATGAATATATAACTGTATCCCTGAGAGTATCAAACAAGCATTTGCAATGCAATAGGTCTCGCATTTACGAGAGTTTGAGCTATTGGCATTGTAAATGACAATGCCTTTTATTGTGTTGCTTTTAAAACAGATAAAACAAGTGTTGCATGGCTAAACACTTATAAGGTCCCAACGGCGAGACCTATTGGCTATGCCAATGCTTGTTTTCTTTTGGCCTCTTAAAAGCAGGGACTTGTGATTCGCTGGCAGAGCAGAATGGCTGAAGTTGCGCTGCGTTTGCCTGCTGTAGCATTTTTGCTGGTGGACATCATCTCATTTCTTAAACAAAAAGACAGAATGGACTTCAATGACAATTTTATTGTGGTCTCTCCGGCATGCACTAAAATTCACACAAAAAACTTGACTTGTCAAATTCTTTGGATGATGCTCTTGCATTAATGTGCCCATTTGCCGCTGTGTTTCGGTTCTTTTCCAATGTTGGTCTAGGTGGTTTATTAGGTCTTGCACATTCACAACTTGAGCTGTTTGTTGTGATAGAGCTATTGTTAAAATACATGAAATGGGCTTTGAGTGTGCTCATGATTGAATGGCTTTCTTGTGCGTGTCAGTGCCCATTCGTAGTTCTAAGGATTCGTGGAATAATTTATTTCATAATTAGAAAAAGTCCATGTGACGTAATGGCAGCGCTACCGACTTTGGAACTGGAAACCAGTTCGGAGTCTAGGCGTGGGCACAGCATCCTGAGATTCTGGGTAAATCACTAAATCTCCCCGTGAGAAAAATAAAATGAATGCGTCCCTGTATAATATAACTGGTGATTATGTAAAGCGCTGCAATACCTTCGGGTAGAGTTGGCGCTAAGTAAATAACTAAAATGGTGAGACAATGGGGTTAATGGGTAACGCCCTAATGCCGCGCTTACATCAACATAAAACCCAGACAGACAGACTTCTTTGGAAAATACGAAGAAAGGCGACTGCAGGAAAATCCCTCCTCGCACCATCAGCATATTGAAGACGCCACCAAACCACTCTGAACCGGTGTCTCCCAGCGTGTTTAGGTAATTGACCAATCAGTTACCATGCAACACTTCCCCCACTCTCCACGCTATTTTATAGCAATGAGATATCTTTTGAAATAAATAAACATGTTTTATGAAAATATCCGTCATACTCCTAGCAGAATAATCATGGCCTGCCGAAACAAGAAACAAATACAATAAAAAATATAATTATGAATATATTCCCCTGTCTTCAGTGCGCTTCGAAAGCTATTGATATTACAAGGGTTTTGGGGCATACAGGAGCTCAAATCCGCATTAAAGAAAAGACAGCGCATTCTAAGGAGGTCAGATGAACTGGCGACTATTTATATACCCAGATTCCACACAATCCTTTTCACATAAACCCACTGAACTGCTCCCGGGTTCCTGCTCTGGCATAGCTTGAAATCACTTGCCATTATAAAAGTGTTTCTGTGTCTTCTTTCTCTGAACAGAGCAGGGGAATGAATGTTTGCATTCCTTTTAGGTAAAACTGGTTGGGACACCGGATTGATTAATGAGGAAATAAAACTCCTTTGTTAAGGAGCTTCTAAAAGTCTTCTGTGGACAGAGGCAGATGTGGCTGCAGACGGAAGCCAGCCAACACAATTAAAGTACTAAAAAGGTGGCGTTTTGCAAGTCAAAATATTGGCTCTTCATTTTTTAAGGTAAATTTTTTCTTTCTTCATTCGTACCGGAGGACAAACATTGAAACGAAAGAAGAGCTCTACCTTAGCAGGGAGGCGGAGTGCAGCACGGTATGCATTCCAGCTTAATAATATCACGAAAAAATATATGATAGATACCAGTTCCTCTAAGCATTGTATCAGGCATGGATGAAAGCCTAAATCAGCCCCGTTGTGTTGCGACTCCTTGTAAATCAAAGCACTCTCCCCGGCTGATTAATGACTAAAGTGTATAATTTGTTTCATGGTAAATGTTTATCACGTGAAATACACACCACCAAACCAGAGCCCTGAGGCAGTGTAAATGTCAAATACGCTTTGCAAACATGCTCCAATAATATAAAACCCAGAATATCTGATCTTTCTTGCTATCCATAGCCATGGCGTGTCATTGACTAGCAGGACCCCAATGGGTGAACAGCCCAGAACTGTACATAAAGAACACCTGCACTTTGACGGCTCTACGAGACCAAACCAGTGGCAGAAATATGCTTACCTAAATATGCCTGAAAACAAATAAATATAATATATGCCTGAAAAACGCACCACTTCCTTATCCAGCACAATGCTTATTCCCTCCTGCGGGTTTAACAACACAAGAAGTTCTAGAACCTTGCTATCGGGTGACTTTTTTTATTCACAGCAAATTATAAAATAACCATATTCCTGCAGTACAGGCAATATCAGCTGCAGGCGTTACATTCGAAACCACACAAACCGAGCAACCCACGGCATCTACTTCTGCCTAGAACCGTTGCACTTTAGTGTGTCCCGGCACAGAAACAAAACCCACCCAGACAAAGGTCCAGGCTGGAAATCTGGGTCCCACATCACCCTGTACGAAACTGCCTAGACCAACGTGATGTATTGAACTACTGGAGATTCTGACATTAAGGAAGAGTGATGGAGCCTAATATATTAGAATTCCGAGAAGGAGGCGGGAAGGGAGCACTGCAGCAATATTTAATGTGAAAAATGAAATGAAAGGTGTGTTTTATTAAAGGTAATAAATACAAATACAACAGTTAATGTTTTATAACTATGGAAAATAAATTCACGTTGTATTCTTGGAAACACTTTTTAACTTTCGAAGCTGTTAACTAGCAGAATTATCTTTCATGTGATGTAGTTTGAATGCACATTGATGGGCGGCTTCAAAACAAAACTCTTGGGACAGTAATGAGTGTGCTGGTGTCCCCGCAACAGCCACAGCACAGGAGGATATGGGTCGTGACAATCTAAGGGGTCTCAGTGCAATAGTATACAATGATTTCTTCAGCGGAGCAGGGGCTGGTGAGGTGGTCCATTGTGTTTAGCACATAAGGGGACGAGAAAGGCAGATGAGGAGATAAAAAAACAAACAAACACGGAATCGAAACCCGAACGCGGGAATCGAAACCAGTGGTGCGCGCGCACCACAGAGGAGCGGGGGAGGGAGCGCGGCAGCGAGACGAACGCGCGCTGCTGCGCGTGCTGGCCACCGACGGGAATGGGCGGAGCAAAGGCGGGACATGCACCCGCCTTTGCCCAATTGCGTGCTGGATTTTGTTAAAAAAGCACGCGAAAGCCAATGGCAGCCGCGGAAAGCAAAACCACACGCACGAGCGTGTAGGTAGCTTTCAGAAGCCCTTTCTAGAGTTCTCGCGCTGCGCGAGCAGTGCTGCGCACTGCAACGCTAGGCGCGAGACCTAAAAACAGGTAATGCAAAAGTTAACAAAAGCCAGTTGATCTGGCTGTCCCCCTCCCCCTCCCCTCCCCCACCCACCTCTCCTTACCTGTGTCTGGCTGGTCCTGGAAACAAAGGGGCCTTCTGTCGCCTAGAAACAAAATGCCGAAAGGGAATGGCCGGTACTTAACAGAGGTGTTGCCTCACCCCTGACACTGTGAGCCAACATAATTGCTGGCCCGGCTGCTGTGCCTTCCCCACTCTGTTTGTCCCTTCCCCCACCCCTGCACCCCCAGGAATGCCACCACTCCTTGACCAGCAAGGTCAAGACATCTCGCCTTTGTAGTGCGATTGTGTGGGGCAGGGGTCCCTGGAGGAGCAGGTGGGCTAACTGTGAAAGTGTGGCCTTTCACAGTGAAGCGGGCCCCTGTGTTTTAGCTGAGCGGGAGGCCCTGGTCAGCTGCCCACACTGCCCATGCCTAGCGCCGGCCCGAGGCCTGCTCTTCATCTGCCCTTGATTGCTGCTTCAAGATGGCCGAGGTGCTGAGAGATGACGCTTCATTGAGGCCATGTTGTGGGTGCTCCTGCTCCTTGATGGGAGAAACATCACTTTACACAAAGACCATCTCTGGGGGCAGCCTCGGAAGGACACTTGAAAGAGAACAACCCTAAGCTGGTTCTGCAGCAGGTGATAGTTGATGCACTCTCTGTGATGCAGAGGAGCACACAAAATACCAAGATGGAGAAGTGAGGAGCGGGTGCCAGTGTGAGCTGGCTCAGATCTGCCGATATGTCTAACTGACCTGCACTTCCCAACGCACACAATCATTTCAGGTCTGCGCTCGAGGGTCGCATAAAGCATGCCATTGTACCTCCATGCCACACTTTCAGCACACCTCATTATGCACAAGTGACCAGTTATTCTTTATTTCTCGTCAATGACGATAAAGTCGCACACTTTGCCAGGTGTAAGCATTGAGGCGCTATATGCCTGGTCGACTCTTCGGAACTGAACCCGAACAAACGTCTGTAGACCCTCGGCCCGTGGTACTGGCTCTGGTGTGGGGGTCTGAGTGCTTAGATAAAGCTGCCGGCAGGGGGCGCACTTGCATGCCACACTGGACCGGTTCCACAAAGCGAGGCAACTATAGAGAGAAGCCAGTGAATTCAAGCACTGCGACATTAACACCAGAGGGAAAGGAAGGTGCAGCTTGGAACTGTTTCCTGTGTGCAGTGGGGCACTTCAGTTATAAAAGTAGCTTCACCGGTTTATCCAAGTCTTTAAAAATCCACACGGATCAGCGTTGGTCATCGGAAGGAGAAGCGAGTTGAATACTTGTCCACCGCCACTGCTTCAGCTCCAGTGTGGACGGGGCAATAGAATGAAACAAATCTCATGCATGTCTCGCCCCAGTGTTTCAAGCCTTCATCCCACTATGTGCATTTAAAAAATGGTCAGTCGCAATGTTTTATTTGTAAAGTGCAATGATGCGAGTGAAGCTGCAGCATGGCGCCGCTAACTGACGCCAACTTAGCAGTGTCAGTTTTATCGATTTCGGAAGGATAAAAGGCTGAATTGTCCCCACCATTAATCTGAGTAGAAGCGATGTCGTGAGCGGACAAATTAAACGTGCTACTGTCGGTGGGTGCCCTATTCCGCATACCCACCGCAGAAGCGTCGTTCGTATTCAACAGTCTCTCAAAAATGTCCGTTATTGAATTAACGCGTTTTTCAAATTCCGAATTAGCGTTTGAGTTTGAGGGGGCCACTGTTATATTCTAGTCCGGCAAGCATGGCACCCAACAGGACACAAAGCTATATTAACTAGGATATATTATGTCACGTGAAGGAGGCCAGATGAATGTTTATTTATTTTGCAGTTTAATGTAGCGCGAAGTACGCCCAAGGCCATGGGAGCGCTTTACATGAATACCGGTTCAGAGCCCTGAGTCACGTAGAACAAGTGCGCGCGCCTCGCACGGCAGCAGGGGGAGAGGGGAGAGGAGGGAGCCTGCGCGATTCACTTGCGGGAGCGAGCGGCGCCAGGAGCGATAATTGCTACCATATGGCGCCAGCTGCTCGCTCCCGCAAGTGAATCGCCAAACGTGCACTGCGCTGCGTAGGCGAGACCTAAAAAGGTGTCTGACAGAAAATGGGTTTGTGCTTCCATCTTGCACTGGCCAGATGATTCACACAAAGAAACTAATGGTTGAACATCCTTCAGTAGACTCTGAGACACATAGGAAACCTATGCAGATGTTCACATAGCTAAATAAGATGTTAATGAGTCTTACAAAGGGTAACATCAACCCTCCTATTCACAGGATCCACAGGAGAAACATCCTCTATATAATGACCTGCAAGACTTGAACGTATCGAGTCCACTGACACGGAGTGTGGTAAATCTGAATATTCTGCAGGATACAACCTAGAGAGGCAATGGAGAAAAACGTCTTTTCCATCTTCTTCCATTGAAAGAAAACAGTGTCCTTGACTATAGGACTAACTGGAACAGTTTTAGGAAAAGGCTTCTTAAACTGAGGAAAGAGAGTGCATCTGGAACAGGGTTCTTCTGGTTCTTCAACAGGTATTCCCAGATTAGATTTAGCTAGTACCAGTAACAAAGATAAACCCACTTAATCCACTAGTCTACCTCTATGATCTGTAATGGCAAAAGTGTCAGAGTTATCATCATTGAAAGGAGAGGCACTTGAAGAGCGAGAAGCAACAGGAGATCCCAAAAGATACTGCTTTCCTCCTTTTTCTTTGGGCAGTAATTCTTCAAATATTTCAGCCATCAAGGCATTAAGGTTATATTCTGAAACATCCACTTCTATTGGCACAGCAGGGATCTCAGCAACAGAAGTCTCATTGGAAGGAGAAGTCTCTCTTCTATTATATCAGTATGTTTTCCCTCCATTTGGTAAGCCAAAAAGCAAATCAGAGAGCCACCAATGCCAGGATTGCAACAGCGACTTACCTTAAAGTCTCCTTCTCCTTGAATGAAAACATTGAGTCCTTTCATGCAGCTCGACCTGTTGTATCTCGCGTTCAGTCATCAATAAACGTAAATTCCCTGGTGAGAGACTCAATATCTCCTAAATCAAGATGACCACTACTAATGCTGAACTCTACAATCCATTGGTGATGTCATCTCTAGTCAAAGATGTCCCAAAAACATGCACCCACCCCATCTTTTTTGATGGAGCAGCAATAATTAAGCTGGATGTCAACTCATTCTGCAACTCTACATAATTAGATTAAAGTTAATAGAGTTGTTGGGGAAAAAGGATTCACGACCCATAAACATTTAGTTTCACTGTAAACAATCCTGAATGGTAACTCAGTGCTCTGTAGTTAGATTTGCACTCTAAAAAGAACTATACATACAAACTTGATATATACATACCAGATTCATGACCGCGTGGTTTCATTGCAGGCAAATTCAGTTCACCCTGGTGAAAGGGTGTTGAGATTAATTAGTTTAATAATTTCCAACCCATGTTTTTTAAGCATACCTGGGTTGGAAGGGAAAGTATTTTACTATGGAGGTATCACTGGTGGCTACATTCTTTGGTGTGTCGTAATTGGAAAACCAGGCTCAGACAGTAACTTACCCTGGCTTTACAATTATAGGCTTCATGCACATTTCGCTCAGTCCTGAGGTTATTTCCTGAGTAGTTTCCCCCAGATGCTCCCTGGTTGGAATCACCTGGGCAAAAGAGTACCATAATACTGTGCAGAAAAAAACAGTCACAAAGACAGTACGGGCAAGATGGCAGAGCAAAATAGTACAGTGCAAAAGACCACTTTCTTAGGACAAGTGTTCAAGTCAACTCATGTGTGTTACATTACAATAGTGAATTGAACCCAGTCTCACTAATACAAAAAGTAGACTTAACTCCCCCATCTCTTAAACCTCCCTGAAGCCCCAACGACCTCCCCAGCTCAGTGATCCCGTCAGACAGCCACCCTCGTTCTTCCAACCGCATGCCTATCCTTTAATACCGCTAAGCTTACACCCAAACCACTACCTTCCTAATCCATCCCCCCTGTCCTTGCTGAACATTCCCAATGTCAAAGGCAAAACTACACCAGCATCGCTGCTACCACCCAGTACACGCCTGCACCATGACTCCAACCCTTCAAATACCAACTCGTCAGCTACCCCGCTGCCAACCAGTAAAACCCTGAACAAGTGCTTTCCTACACCTGCCCACCAAAGGGATAGCTAGCCCGACCATGCATCTCCTGAATCTTCAGCACCACAACTACTCTCCAAAAATTTGAGCCATAGTCTCCCACAACTCTAGCAAGTAGTCCTCATTTCCAAACAGTGATAATTGAACCCCGTCGAAACAAAAATTGTTTGATGTTACTATGTGAGATAAGAACCCTATCGGGATCAAACAAGAAAAATCCTCTTCTTTGATGTTACTATGCGAGATTGCCTCCAACCCTGAGTTCAGACAAAAATCTTTCATCTCTATTTAATTTTGTCTGGGCTTTGTCTACTGCTGAATGATTTATCGCACCAGTTTATACTCTCCTGGGCACAAATTCAGTTCAGATGATAAACGTCCCAGGCAACAGCTGCTATAAGAGTGACAAATCTGCTTTCATTGGACCAAATCGTTCTCACGCTGGTCTATGATGAGGAAGTCCAGGTAACCTCACTAAGCTCAGCAAGCAAAGGCAACAGTTGGGCCCATCTCATGCTGCCCTTGTCCCACCATCTTACATCATGCCAGCTGCTGTGTAGTCCTAGAGAGAGACTATAGGGGCTTGAGTCTGCATTTTTTGCTGTTCATCCCACCAAAGAATGTTCAACAATCCAAGCACTTGTGTTCTTAGCCAAGGGGCCCAGAACATAACCTGCAACAAAACAACAGCAACAATTCATAACCAAAACCAACAGATCGCAAAAAATTGTTACCTGGCCTAATGTATCTCTCACGACACTACAGCTTCTACCACCTATATTTGCACTTGACAAATCCCGCCTGACCACTTTCAAAGCTGCAACAGTCCTAAATGAGTGTATACCGGAACATTTTGTTTGCTCTCCAAAATATGGTAAGGCTTTTTTCAAAACCCCAGGAGATGAGATGCCTTCACCTTATGACTGTGCGCATGAAAACAAACCTCTTCTCTGTCAGACATCACTAACTCGAGGTAACAATACCACGCTTCCAAAGGGCATAAGAAACTGTCCTCCACTTCCTTCAAATACATCCAGTGCTCCTGCCCATCTGATCCACCTTAGACCTATGTAGCTTAAAAATATTCTGACTGAAGATCATGTCCCACCACAGTTATGAAATGAAATGAAAATGAAATTTGTACTTGTAAAGCGCACCCATACCCCCAAAGGGGTGTCCAGGCGCTGTACGCATACCGCTGTGGAACCCTTCCTGGCTTTTCCCTGTGAAATGTCCACTCCTGGGCACCCCCAGGGTGAAGCCAGGCATCCCAGCGCTGTTGGGGAGATTAAGCAAGCTATTGCCCAGAGTTGCAGAGTGGGACCCATGATTAGAATAGGCACCGAGGCGAGAATTATAAGGTCCGAGGAAATTGAGCCCAAGACCCGCCGAGGCGGGGATTGAACCCTGGTCCCGGGCCAGATCTCTGCATCAGGGTCTGCCGCTCTAACCATTGAGCCACACTTCTCCACTAATCCCATTATAGGAACAGTGCCTGACAGCTCAGGCACCCAAAAAGCTCCCAAAACCTTCCAAACTGTGCACAAAGTGAATATACAATCCTCAAACTCTGAATAGCAGCAACTAGGTAACAACTGTACCAACCTTACCAATAATTCAAAAGTAACCAGTTTCTTACTCTATCCCTCAAACCCCTCTCCCTGGTCCAACCTGCCAGCATACATCTTGCCAGTTCTCCTACAGCAGGATCAAATCCCCATAACAAATTTCCATAAAATTATACCACTGCTGGCTTATCCACTATTGACGGTGGTGAAAGATTCCAGTCCATCAAGCACTGTATGTAACAGAACAGGTCATCCTTCCTACACCGCAAGCTTTCCACATCACAGCACGTCATAAGGCCCAAAATCTTCAAATTCCTTTTATCTATGGGCATAGTGTCTTCTGGTAGATGGCACCACCAAATTTTCCACTTTCTAAATCACCCTCACTCTCCCAATCTCCAAATGTTGAGAGGTAACTTCTGATAATTTTCTCTTTTGTCCTTGCAGCCAGCCAGTGAAACCTCTGTTACCATGAATAAGACAAAGCATCAGCTATGTTACAGTTCATAATGTACTTCTTTCTGGCAATTTCAGCATTCTTAAGTCCTTAGCTCTTTGACTCTTCACTAGATCCAACACGGTTCTGCTGTCCACATTGAAAGTGACCCGCCTGTTTGACATTTTCTGCCCCACACCATCAGAGCCACAACCAGAGGGAAAAACATCAGAAAAGCAATTCTTTTCCCCTGTCTCATCCAATATGCTGACCATCTCCCTGCACACCATCTAATGTCCCCAAAAAAACAAAAACAAAATCTGGTGAACCAGAGTAAGTCTGAATCTGCCTGAGTATCTCGTCATCTGAAAAACACATTGTCACTTCGCTGCGGCAACCCAAGAACAAATGCCTAACTCTCAAATCTGCCCTCACCCCCATTGTAATCCTCACCTTGTGAGGCAGCAAATTCACTCTGAACTTAACAAAACCTAACCTCCTACAGAAATTTCTACCTACCCTGACCATTCTGCACAAAAGATGTAAATGCCCGAAAGGGTTCTACACTTCCTGTTATTTCAACTTCCTCACCAGTAATGCTTCTTCCAATAACTGCAATATCTATTATGTCCTGTTGGTAAGGAACTAGAATCTCTCCTTTGCACACTCATCAGGGACGCCAGGTGCAGACGGGTTGCCCTTACCATATTGCAGCTGCCCGTGAACCAGTGAGACCTGGGCCCCCCCTCCTTCGAGGCATATTTTCTTGCAGCACCGCTCCAATAGTTATCCCGCTGGACGGCTGGGCGCAATCTAGGCGAACTCTGCACCGAACACGGGCTCCTGTTGATATCAACAATCCAGGGCTTCCTCCTTCTGAAAGCACTGCCCCTTACCCCTGGCCCTTGCAGGCGGCAACAGCGAGGACATGCATGACCTGGATACATCGCCTCTCCCGCAGTGCCCCATTATATGCACCAACTTTACCTCTAGTTGGTCTCCCTCGCAACCAGGGTTTTTACACTACCGAAGACCTGAGGGTCTAGACAGACCACTTGGTGCTTACAGTGGGTGACCTCTTGCCTGAAGGCCATCTCCTCCGCTTCAGCCAACTGGCAGAGGAAAATTACCTCTCATCACAATGGTCCCTCTTGCAAAGATAGCTCAGTCGCACATTTCGCACCCTTTGGGACCTCTCGGATGGGGAACCCACCATGCATCCAGTTCTAGAGACCATCCTAACTATGGGTGCCGGCCGTTACCTTATCACCTGGCTATACAAAGCCGTTCGTGAACTGGCGACCATCCCCTCACAGCACTGTGCCAAAAGTGGGAAGATGAATTCAGGAGGGCTGCACAGCAGGGAATGGGATCGGGCACTCGAGTTTCTCAAAAGGTCTCCTGCAACTCTCGTTTTAAAAACATACAATTCTTCATACTCCACAGGGCCTATTTAACTCTGGCTTAACTACACACCTACTTTCCCATGACACAGTTCAAATGCCATGCTGCCGAGCTCCTGACGCGGACCTCATGCACATGCTGTGGTCTTGTTCTGCCCTCCAGAGTTATTAGCATTCGATCCACACCACCGTATGTGAGGTCACAGAACCACCAAACATTCACACATTGGAAGCATGCTCCCTAGTCATATTTAAGCATAAGAAACAACAGAAAGCATGCACTTCTTCTACGTCCCCAACCGCCAGCTCCGCTCCGCCGACCTCTCCCTCGCCACGTCCCTCGCATTCAAAGAACAACCACCGGCGGCAGATCCTTCTCACACCTCGCCGCCAAGACCTGGAACACCCTTCCACTAAGCCTACGACAGACCCAAGACCTGCTGACCTTCAGGAGGCTACTCAAGACCTGGCTGTTCGACCAGTAGCAGCACCCCCCCGTTTCCCTCTCCCCAGCGCCTTGAGACCCTCGCGGGTAAGTAGTGCGCTCTACAAATTCTGTGATTGATTGATTGATTGATTGACCCGCTTTGCAGCCCTAGCACTTCTACATGCCAAATGCACACTCGCACTCAACTGGCACTCCCCTACATCCCCCCAGTGGATGCATGGTGGGGAGCAGTGCATAAATGGGGTACAGCAGAAGAAGATGCCATCCCTCCCTTACAAGGAGGTGCGATGGCTGCGCAAGTAACCTATCTCACCCCAGTGGACCACCCTACTCACAAACTTCCAGCAAAAGGTGGGAAATGACGATCTACCCCGTGAGCACACAATGCGCTCCCCACATACGCTATTATCACCACCCCAATCATGGGTGCCAACCTCAGCATTTACCCACAGTTTTCCCTCACCCGCACCCACACAGCTAACACAGCCTCATATGCCAACCCGCCTGCCCTCACCACAATGCCCACATTGCTCTCTACAATATGCCACCATTACCGAGCCCATCTGCCTCTCTTCCAGACCCCTCCATTCATCCCCAGTTATGTCGTAATGACGATCTGCGGCAGGTTAAGTTCAGAGTGTATACGGACCATTGTACCAATATGCACCCTGCACTGAAGTCTTGTATAAACTACTCAGGTACAACTACACTGAATTTTCTGTCCAGCACTACCATCTCTTGCTGTAAGACGTCATGTACTAATGTTGTTTATATTGTGAAAACCAATAAAAATGTATATTTTTCAAAATTAGGACACTTAGTTACATCCATTAAACATTTCTTTTTTAGTTTCTCGATCCTGATTGCAAAATATACGCGCAGGTCCATGTTAGGCACCCACAAAAGTCATTCATAGAAGGCTTAATCCACCCCAGTTCTATGAGTTTTGCAAAGGTTGGAGTTTTTTAATCTCCTTGAAATTGCAAAAGGGAAGCAAATAGTAGCTGGGCCTGTAACCTTGGATGCTGAAAACGCTTTTGACAAAATCAAATACAGATGTAAATTGGGAAAGCAATGACTTGGTTTTGGGATCTCTCAGGGGGCATAGCTTCTATTGTTTCAGAAGGTGCAGTGGCACCAGGGCCTAGAGGCCTGAGTAGCCCACTGAACCCTGTTTGTTGCTGCATTTAACAATTCGACCAGACGCCCAGGGGCCCATTTCCTCCCTTGCACTAGAGCCACGTCTCCTTAATGCAAATGACCACTGTCTAATATTGTACCCCCAAATCAAGTATATTTGTGAATGGATTCACATTAACTTCAAGTACTCTTTTGCAAGAGGGAAGACTAGGCAGCCATCTCCAAATTCTCTTCTTTCTCTAAGCTCTGGTAGATTTACATATGAAGTGGTGAAATATTAGTATCGCAAGTGAGAAAACAAGCAATTCGCAAAGGAATGATATTGGTGCATGAAGTAGAGATGATGGTACGAATATATGTAATAATTCTGTCATTCACAGAGTCAGAATGGAAATGCACATGGTCGTAGTGCAGGAAATATAGGTTAGCAAACTGCTATCATCGCACAATGATTATGATGACATCACATGCGCCACAGCTACACTAGAAAATGTTGCAAGGAAAGGAAAGATGTGCAGCAGAGGCAAGTAAAGGTTCAGACCTTTGTGCAACATGTCCACAAACCGGCTACCTCTCCTATTACTCAACTTTATGCTGGACTTTGACCATGTACAGTGCTCTGCTGCCTTTTGGCTAGGTGTGCGCTATAGAAATACAGAACAATGTCAAAATAACCATCAAACATAAGCAAAGGCACACAGAGTTTACATAGAAATGAAGTGGTGTAAAAACAATACATCCAACAAAAGCATCACCAATGTTGAGTGCTGAAAGGTGGCAACACGAAGGCAGATACCCTATATGTAAGGAGGTCCCAAGGGACAAGGCAGGATAAGAAATGGTAAACAGTCAGCAGATGAGTGCCACTAGATAATCTCAGGATCTAGCCATAGTACTTAAAAGAGGTTGGAGGTTTGGGCCTGGTGTAACCTGCAACATAAGCACCATACAGGATTATTCAAACAGTGGCTCTTAAATGAGTCAAGTACTAGCAGTTGGTCTTACAACCTGGAGGGTGGTCTGGTATTGTGTATATCACAATCGGTAAAGCAATCTGTCAGCGATGTGGACAGAGCGGAGTGTTCTGATTGAGGGAAAGGGAGAGTATTTTGTAAATAAATCGGTATCCCAGGATGTGCTACATTGATGACTATCCTATGCAGTATAGCATATCATTTTACCATGGTAGCACAGGGAGATGGGTAATTAAAATGGAGAGTACAGGAGGGGCGAGTGACATGCAACAAACGTAATGTGTCTCTAGGACATGTGTAAAAGGTTGAACGCTCCATTACAAACAATGGAGTGCTCCGGGCTTCTAATGGCCGGTAAAAGCTTGGAGCATCAATATTTCAATGTTTAACAAAGGCCTCACAGAGCCCGAGGGGATTTCAACCCCCTCGGGCTCTGTGAGGCCTTTGTTTTACAAATGAGAACATTCTGCCCTCTGGGGCGGAATGTTCTAATCGCCTTAGAGCCCTCTGTAGCAGGCTCTATCAGCCATTAAATGCCCGCTCCCTTGTTAAATGCTGGAGAGGGCCTTTAATGGCCGGTAGAGCCCGCTAGAGCGGGCTCTAAGGCTATAGTAGAACAGCAAAACCATCATTACCTTCCTCCTCCGTCTTCCTCATCACAGTTCTCACCAGTGTACAGAATTCACCTATGGAAGAAAGCAAACCAAATGCCCACCCAATATTGCCTTTAAAGGAAGTTCCTGTCACATGACTTATAAAAGTAGGGTGGACCCCTAGACTAATATGACAAACAAAACATAAAGAAGTCCCAACCCAGGACCACATAATAATAAAGATAGTAAGACAGAGGTACCAAACAAGACAAAATAGACTGCATGAAGCTGCTATTATGGATAAAGATGTAGATTAGACTGTGGGAAACACATTCATTTAGAAGAACCTGAAACTTGTGAGATCACTTTAATAGGATCATGTTGATCTAAATATGCTACCAGGTTTGAAGGGAGGTAAAAGATTTAGAGATGTCATTTTTCCAAATATGCATTGTGAATGGATCTAAAAGACCATATTAATAGCCTGCATCGTTCAGTCTAGATCTTAAGTACGAAAAAGTCTATGGATCTTCAAAGTTTCTTTGGATAAGTCTTGTTGGATGAACACCTTGTTATCATTAACCATTAGTGATAGAGTTTCTCTGGCAGCCTTCATGATAAGTATAAGATGATGATGATGATGATGATGCCTTAACCTTGAAGATAATCTGCCTGGGTTTGGATTGATTAGCTTCTAGATGTGAAGGGATACAATGTGCCTTATCAATTTCGAGCTTTTATGACAATTTTATATTAAGAAGTTTATGCAACATAGTCTCTCAGTAAAGTCTACAGTCTTGAACTTCAATATTTTCCAGCACATTAAAGATGTGTAAATTGTATTGTTAGTGTCTGTTTTCCAAGTCCACCAATGCTTTTTCCATTGGAAAGATTTGATGGGCTAAAGGAGTAATAGACTTTTCTTTTTGTTATTCTTTATTTTCATCTCATTATCAAACTTTCATCAAGAAAATTGCAATATTTCTTTGGATGTGTTTTATATCAGAGCATATTGAGTCAGTATTCATATGTATTGCATGCATTTTTTCCAGAATTTCTTGCTCAATGATAAATCTTGTGATTCCACCACTTTAGATTTTATAAGTGATGAAGAAACAGTTTGCTTTCTTTTATTTCAATGTGTTGAGGAACGCTTTTTTTCCATATTTGCTTTTTGTGAGGACATGCAGTCCTTTGTGGATGAATCGAGATTCAAGAAAAAATTGCCAAAATGTAATGAATAAAACATGCTCAAAATTGGTGAGGTAATGTTTATACAATAGATGACCAGCAAAAGGTAAATTATAATGCACTAGGTTTCTGCTGAGTTTCAGTTTGGGAAAGACAACAATACCTGAAAAGTTCCATTCTGCTTTCTCCTTACTGGCTTGGAATTAGTATTTACCAAGCAAAATAACAAAAAATGAGCTTTGCCTTTAAGGTTAAGAGACAGTCTTCAATGCAAAACAATATTTTAGGCACTAGAAGGAAGCACTTCAATGAAGACAATCCCTTTAAGATGGATGCAACAAGCATTTCACACAGAGGGCGTTTCCTGATTACTGCCTCCTTTTGACGAGAAGACCTATGTAGTGAGGCAGTTCCAGGAAGTGCACTGGAGAGTTTCTCAGCACTTTCTCCACACTTCACCAAAAATGTAAAAATAACCATCAAAATGATCCCAGTGGTAAAGGTCACAAGCCGCTACCGAGAAACAACAAGAAAGTTCACCCAACACCATCCAGTGATCATCATTCAAGCAGGTAAGCGATGGAGTTTACAGCTAAGAAGCCCTCGCCTTCCCATTAATCATTAACCTAAAGATACCTAGTAGTCAGGAAAGAAGTGAAGTCTTGGCCAGCTGAACTGAAGACACCTTAGAAAATGCTCTTTTTCTGACTCCGTTGGTACCACCTAAGTTAGGAAAATTGTCAGAACACTGTCTGTATGGAGTCGTTGTAGATCAGTGGTCTTCAAACTTTTTAATGCCGTGCCCCACCCCCACCCACCCCCATTGGGCCTCCCTCAGAATTTTTCACAATTATTTTATTAAATTGGCAATATTTAAATATGTCTATACATATTTAAACACTGCAGATACGTTCTGTTTCTGTTTTAAAAATGCAATCGAATACATGATTGCCAAACATACCGGGCACGATTCACAGAACTAACTTAAGACAAAATCCTAAGCTTACTACCATTTTGGTATTCACAGAAGGCACTTACTCATTTTGGTATTCACAGAAGGCACTTACTCATCGATGAGTAAGTGCCTTCTGTGAATACCAAAATGAGTAAGTTACTCAAAATGAGTAAGTTACTCATTTTGGTATTCACAGAAGGCACTTACTCATCAATGAGTAAGTGCCTTCTGTGAATACCAAAATGAGTAAGTGCCTTCTGTGAATACCAAAATGAGTAAGTGTCTTCTGTGAATACCAAAATGGTAGTAAGTTTAGGATTTTGTCTTAAGTTATTCTGTGAATTGGCCCACCATTCTGGTCAGGCAGGCCTTACTAACACATACAAGTATCCACAGTGTGACCATTAGAAGTGGATGGGGTTGAAGAATATTTGGAGTCCCTTCCCTTTTGACACCTTCACTCAGCCAGGATATAAATAGCAAGGGATGTTAGTGATGGCCCATTACAGGGCTGCTTGGTGCCGCTCATTTGTTCATCTTAAAACAAAGCACTGTTATCAGTACAATGCTTCTTTTGGCCACAGCCTGGCGCCCCCTGGGATCACTTGAGGCCCCACTAGGACCCTTGCCCGCCCAGTTTGAAAACCCCTGTTCTAGATGATCTTGGAGTGTCAGAAGTATTGAAACCTTCAGAAAAGGACAGAACATGCTTCGTGTTCTTCAATTATTTGTGAACCATATCATCCAACTGGTAAACAAACAAAAAGACTGCAATCCCAGAAAGGCACATGAGGCACAGATAACTTTTGCAAACCCTCCAACTTCTAGTCATGATTCCAGACATGATAGCAGGCACTGATCACTGCCCATGAATATATAACTGTATCCCTGAGAGTATCAAACAAGCATTTGCAATGCAATAGGTCTCGCATTTACGAGAGTTTGAGCTATTGGCATTGTAAATGACAATGCCTTTTATTGTGTTGCTTTTAAAACAGATAAAACAAGTGTTGCATGGCTAAACACTTATAAGGTCCCAACGGCGAGACCTATTGGCTATGCCAATGCTTGTTTTCTTTTGGCCTCTTAAAAGCAGGGACTTGTGATTCGCTGGCAGAGCAGAATGGCTGAAGTTGCGCTGCGTTTGCCTGCTGTAGCATTTTTGCTGGTGGACATCATCTCATTTCTTAAACAAAAAGACAGAATGGACTTCAATGACAATTTTATTGTGGTCTCTCCGGCATGCACTAAAATTCACACAAAAAACTTGACTTGTCAAATTCTTTGGATGATGCTCTTGCATTAATGTGCCCATTTGCCGCTGTGTTTCGGTTCTTTTCCAATGTTGGTCTAGGTGGTTTATTAGGTCTTGCACATTCACAACTTGAGCTGTTTGTTGTGATAGAGCTATTGTTAAAATACATGAAATGGGCTTTGAGTGTGCTCATGATTGAATGGCTTTCTTGTGCGTGTCAGTGCCCATTCGTAGTTCTAAGGATTCGTGGAATAATTTATTTCATAATTAGAAAAAAGTCCATGTGACGTAATGGCAGCGCTACCGACTTTGGAACTGGAAACCAGTTCGGAGTCTAGGCGTGGGCACAGCATCCTGAGATTCTGGGTAAATCACTAAATCTCCCCGTGAGAAAAATAAAATGAATGCGTCCCTGTATAATATAACTGGTGATTATGTAAAGCGCTGCAATACCTTCGGGTAGAGTTGGCGCTAAGTAAATAACTAAAATGGTGAGACAATGGGGTTAATGGGTAACGCCCTAATGCCGCGCTTACATCAACATAAAACCCAGACAGACAGACTTCTTTGGAAAATACGAAGAAAGGCGACTGCAGGAAAATCCCTCCTCGCACCATCAGCATATTGAAGACGCCACCAAACCACTCTGAACCGGTGTCTCCCAGCGTGTTTAGGTAATTGACCAATCAGTTACCATGCAACACTTCCCCCACTCTCCACGCTATTTTATAGCAATGAGATATCTTTTGAAATAAATAAACATGTTTTATGAAAATATCCGTCATACTCCTAGCAGAATAATCATGGCCTGCCGAAACAAGAAACAAATACAATAAAAAATATAATTATGAATATATTCCCCTGTCTTCAGTGCGCTTCGAAAGCTATTGATATTACAAGGGTTTTGGGGCATACAGGAGCTCAAATCCGCATTAAAGAAAAGACAGCGCATTCTAAGGAGGTCAGATGAACTGGCGACTATTTATATACCCAGATTCCACACAATCCTTTTCACATAAACCCACTGAACTGCTCCCGGGTTCCTGCTCTGGCATAGCTTGAAATCACTTGCCATTATAAAAGTGTTTCTGTGTCTTCTTTCTCTGAACAGAGCAGGGGAATGAATGTTTGCATTCCTTTTAGGTAAAACTGGTTGGGACACCGGATTGATTAATGAGGAAATAAAACTCCTTTGTTAAGGAGCTTCTAAAAGTCTTCTGTGGACAGAGGCAGATGTGGCTGCAGACGGAAGCCAGCCAACACAATTAAAGTACTAAAAAAGGTGGCGTTTTGCAAGTCAAAATATTGGCTCTTCATTTTTTAAGGTAAATTTTTTCTTTCTTCATTCGTACCGGAGGACAAACATTGAAACGAAAGAAGAGCTCTACCTTAGCAGGGAGGCGGAGTGCAGCACGGTATGCATTCCAGCTTAATAATATCACGAAAAAATATATGATAGATACCAGTTCCTCTAAGCATTGTATCAGGCATGGATGAAAGCCTAAATCAGCCCCGTTGTGTTGCGACTCCTTGTAAATCAAAGCACTCTCCCCGGCTGATTAATGACTAAAGTGTATAATTTGTTTCATGGTAAATGTTTATCACGTGAAATACACACCACCAAACCAGAGCCCTGAGGCAGTGTAAATGTCAAATACGCTTTGCAAACATGCTCCAATAATATAAAACCCAGAATATCTGATCTTTCTTGCTATCCATAGCCATGGCGTGTCATTGACTAGCAGGACCCCAATGGGTGAACAGCCCAGAACTGTACATAAAGAACACCTGCACTTTGACGGCTCTACGAGACCAAACCAGTGGCAGAAATATGCTTACCTAAATATGCCTGAAAACAAATAAATATAATATATGCCTGAAAAACGCACCACTTCCTTATCCAGCACAATGCTTATTCCCTCCTGCGGGTTTAACAACACAAGAAGTTCTAGAACCTTGCTATCGGGTGACTTTTTTATTCACAGCAAATTATAAAATAACCATATTCCTGCAGTACAGGCAATATCAGCTGCAGGCGTTACATTCGAAACCACACAAACCGAGCAACCCACGGCATCTACTTCTGCCTAGAACCGTTGCACTTTAGTGTGTCCCGGCACAGAAACAAAACCCACCCAGACAAAGGTCCAGGCTGGAAATCTGGGTCCCACATCACCCTGTACGAAACTGCCTAGACCAACGTGATGTATTGAACTACTGGAGATTCTGACATTAAGGAAGAGTGATGGAGCCTAATATATTAGAATTCCGAGAAGGAGGCGGGAAGGGAGCACTGCAGCAATATTTAATGTGAAAAATGAAATGAAAGGTGTGTTTTATTAAAGGTAATAAATACAAATACAACAGTTAATGTTTTATAACTATGGAAAATAAATTCACGTTGTATTCTTGGAAACACTTTTTAACTTTCGAAGCTGTTAACTAGCAGAATTATCTTTCATGTGATGTAGTTTGAATGCACATTGATGGGCGGCTTCAAAACAAAACTCTTGGGACAGTAATGAGTGTGCTGGTGTCCCCGCAACAGCCACAGCACAGGAGGATATGGGTCGTGACAATCTAAGGGGTCTCAGTGCAATAGTATACAATGATTTCTTCAGCGGAGCAGGGGCTGGTGAGGTGGTCCATTGTGTTTAGCACATAAGGGGACGAGAAAGGCAGATGAGGAGATAAAAAAACAAACAAACACGGAATCGAAACCCGAACGCGGGAATCGAAACCAGTGGTGCGCGCGCACCACAGAGGAGCGGGGGGAGGGAGCGCGGCAGCGAGACGAACGCGCGCTGCTGCGCGTGCTGGCCACCGACGGGAATGGGCGGAGCAAAGGCGGGACATGCACCCGCCTTTGCCCAATTGCGTGCTGGATTTTGTTAAAAAAAGCACGCGAAAGCCAATGGCAGCCGCGGAAAGCAAAACCACACGCACGAGCGTGTAGGTAGCTTTCAGAAGCCCTTTCTAGAGTTCTCGCGCTGCGCGAGCAGTGCTGCGCACTGCAACGCTAGGCGCGAGACCTAAAAACAGGTAATGCAAAAGTTAACAAAAGCCAGTTGATCTGGCTGTCCCCCTCCCCCTCCCCTCCCCCACCCACCTCTCCTTACCTGTGTCTGGCTGGTCCTGGAAACAAAGGGGCCTTCTGTCGCCTAGAAACAAAATGCCGAAAGGGAATGGCCGGTACTTAACAGAGGTGTTGCCTCACCCCTGACACTGTGAGCCAACATAATTGCTGGCCCGGCTGCTGTGCCTTCCCCACTCTGTTTGTCCCTTCCCCCACCCCTGCACCCCCAGGAATGCCACCACTCCTTGACCAGCAAGGTCAAGACATCTCGCCTTTGTAGTGCGATTGTGTGGGGCAGGGGTCCCTGGAGGAGCAGGTGGGCTAACTGTGAAAGTGTGGCCTTTCACAGTGAAGCGGGCCCCTGTGTTTTAGCTGAGCGGGAGGCCCTGGTCAGCTGCCCACACTGCCCATGCCTAGCGCCGGCCCGAGGCCTGCTCTTCATCTGCCCTTGATTGCTGCTTCAAGATGGCCGAGGTGCTGAGAGATGACGCTTCATTGAGGCCATGTTGTGGGTGCTCCTGCTCCTTGATGGGAGAAACATCACTTTACACAAAGACCATCTCTGGGGGCAGCCTCGGAAGGACACTTGAAAGAGAACAACCCTAAGCTGGTTCTGCAGCAGGTGATAGTTGATGCACTCTCTGTGATGCAGAGGAGCACACAAAATACCAAGATGGAGAAGTGAGGAGCGGGTGCCAGTGTGAGCTGGCTCAGATCTGCCGATATGTCTAACTGACCTGCACTTCCCAACGCACACAATCATTTCAGGTCTGCGCTCGAGGGTCGCATAAAGCATGCCATTGTACCTCCATGCCACACTTTCAGCACACCTCATTATGCACAAGTGACCAGTTATTCTTTATTTCTCGTCAATGACGATAAAGTCGCACACTTTGCCAGGTGTAAGCATTGAGGCGCTATATGCCTGGTCGACTCTTCGGAACTGAACCCGAACAAACGTCTGTAGACCCTCGGCCCGTGGTACTGGCTCTGGTGTGGGGGTCTGAGTGCTTAGATAAAGCTGCCGGCAGGGGCGCACTTGCATGCCACACTGGACCGGTTCCACAAAGCGAGGCAACTATAGAGAGAAGCCAGTGAATTCAAGCACTGCGACATTAACACCAGAGGGAAAGGAAGGTGCAGCTTGGAACTGTTTCCTGTGTGCAGTGGGGCACTTCAGTTATAAAAGTAGCTTCACCGGTTTATCCAAGTCTTTAAAAATCCACACGGATCAGCGTTGGTCATCGGAAGGAGAAGCGAGTTGAATACTTGTCCACCGCCACTGCTTCAGCTCCAGTGTGGACGGGGCAATAGAATGAAACAAATCTCATGCATGTCTCGCCCCAGTGTTTCAAGCCTTCATCCCACTATGTGCATTTAAAAAATGGTCAGTCGCAATGTTTTATTTGTAAAGTGCAATGATGCGAGTGAAGCTGCAGCATGGCGCCGCTAACTGACGCCAACTTAGCAGTGTCAGTTTTATCGATTTCGGAAGGATAAAAGGCTGAATTGTCCCCACCATTAATCTGAGTAGAAGCGATGTCGTGAGCGGACAAATTAAACGTGCTACTGTCGGTGGGTGCCCTATTCCGCATACCCACCGCAGAAGCGTCGTTCGTATTCAACAGTCTCTCAAAAATGTCCGTTATTGAATTAACGCGTTTTTCAAATTCCGAATTAGCGTTTGAGTTTGAGGGGGCCACTGTTATATTCTAGTCCGGCAAGCATGGCACCCAACAGGACACAAAGCTATATTAACTAGGATATATTATGTCACGTGAAGGAGGCCAGATGAATGTTTATTTATTTTGCAGTTTAATGTAGCGCGAAGTACGCCCAAGGCCATGGGAGCGCTTTACATGAATACCGGTTCAGAGCCCTGAGTCACGTAGAACAAGTGCGCGCGCCTCGCACGGCAGCAGGGGGAGAGGGGAGAGGAGGGAGCCTGCGCGATTCACTTGCGGGAGCGAGCGGCGCCAGGAGCGATAATTGCTACCATATGGCGCCAGCTGCTCGCTCCCGCAAGTGAATCGCCAAACGTGCACTGCGCTGCGTAGGCGAGACCTAAAAAGGTGTCTGACAGAAAATGGGTTTGTGCTTCCATCTTGCACTGGCCAGATGATTCACACAAAGAAACTAATGGTTGAACATCCTTCAGTAGACTCTGAGACACATAGGAAACCTATGCAGATGTTCACATAGCTAAATAAGATGTTAATGAGTCTTACAAAGGGTAACATCAACCCTCCTATTCACAGGATCCACAGGAGAAACATCCTCTATATAATGACCTGCAAGACTTGAACGTATCGAGTCCACTGACACGGAGTGTGGTAAATCTGAATATTCTGCAGGATACAACCTAGAGAGGCAATGGAGAAAAACGTCTTTTCCATCTTCTTCCATTGAAAGAAAACAGTGTCCTTGACTATAGGACTAACTGGAACAGTTTTAGGAAAAGGCTTCTTAAACTGAGGAAAGAGAGTGCATCTGGAACAGGGTTCTTCTGGTTCTTCAACAGGTATTCCCAGATTAGATTTAGCTAGTACCAGTAACAAAGATAAACCCACTTAATCCACTAGTCTACCTCTATGATCTGTAATGGCAAAAGTGTCAGAGTTATCATCATTGAAAGGAGAGGCACTTGAAGAGCGAGAAGCAACAGGAGATCCCAAAAGATACTGCTTTCCTCCTTTTTCTTTGGGCAGTAATTCTTCACATATTTCAGCCATCAAGGCATTAAGGTTATATTCTGAAACATCCACTTCTATTGGCACAGCAGGGATCTCAGCAACAGAAGTCTCATTGGAAGGAGAAGTCTCTCTTCTATTATATCAGTATGTTTTCCCTCCATTTGGTAAGCCAAAAAGCAAATCAGAGAGCCACCAATGCCAGGATTGCAACAGCGACTTACCTTAAAGTCTCCTTCTCCTTGAATGAAAACATTGAGTCCTTTCATGCAGCTCGACCTGTTGTATCTCGCGTTCAGTCATCAATAAACGTAAATTCCCTGGTGAGAGACTCAATATCTCCTAAATCAAGATGACCACTACTAATGCTGAACTCTACAATCCATTGGTGATGTCATCTCTAGTCAAAGATGTCCCAAAAACATGCACCCACCCCATCTTTTTTGATGGAGCAGCAATAATTAAGCTGGATGTCAACTCATTCTGCAACTCTACATAATTAGATTAAAGTTAATAGAGTTGTTGGGGAAAAAGGATTCACGACCCATAAACATTTAGTTTCACTGTAAACAATCCTGAATGGTAACTCAGTGCTCTGTAGTTAGATTTGCACTCTAAAAAGAACTATACATACAAACTTGATATATACATACCAGATTCATGACCGCGTGGTTTCATTGCAGGCAAATTCAGTTCACCCTGGTGAAAGGGTGTTGAGATTAATTAGTTTAATAATTTCCAACCCATGTTTTTTAAGCATACCTGGGTTGGAAGGGAAAGTATTTTACTATGGAGGTATCACTGGTGGCTACATTCTTTGGTGTGTCGTAATTGGAAAACCAGGCTCAGACAGTAACTTACCCTGGCTTTACAATTATAGGCTTCATGCACATTTCGCTCAGTCCTGAGGTTATTTCCTGAGTAGTTTCCCCCAGATGCTCCCTGGTTGGAATCACCTGGGCAAAAGAGTACCATAATACTGTGCAGAAAAAAACAGTCACAAAGACAGTACGGGCAAGATGGCAGAGCAAAATAGTACAGTGCAAAAGACCACTTTCTTAGGACAAGTGTTCAAGTCAACTCATGTGTGTTACATTACAATAGTGAATTGAACCCAGTCTCACTAATACAAAAAGTAGACTTAACTCCCCCATCTCTTAAACCTCCCTGAAGCCCCAACGACCTCCCCAGCTCAGTGATCCCGTCAGACAGCCACCCTCGTTCTTCCAACCGCATGCCTATCCTTTAATACCGCTAAGCTTACACCCAAACCACTACCTTCCTAATCCATCCCCCTGTCCTTGCTGAACATTCCCAATGTCAAAGGCAAAACTACACCAGCATCGCTGCTACCACCCAGTACACGCCTGCACCATGACTCCAACCCTTCAAATACCAACTCGTCAGCTACCCCGCTGCCAACCAGTAAAACCCTGAACAAGTGCTTTCCTACACCTGCCCACCAAAGGGATAGCTAGCCCGACCATGCATCTCCTGAATCTTCAGCACCACAACTACTCTCCAAAAATTTGAGCCATAGTCTCCCACAACTCTAGCAAGTAGTCCTCATTTCCAAACAGTGATAATTGAACCCCGTCGAAACAAAAATTGTTTGATGTTACTATGTGAGATAAGAACCCTATCGGGATCAAACAAGAAAAATCCTCTTCTTTGATGTTACTATGCGAGATTGCCTCCAACCCTGAGTTCAGACAAAAATCTTTCATCTCTATTTAATTTTGTCTGGGCTTTGTCTACTGCTGAATGATTTATCGCACCAGTTTATACTCTCCTGGGCACAAATTCAGTTCAGATGATAAACGTCCCAGGCAACAGCTGCTATAAGAGTGACAAATCTGCTTTCATTGGACCAAATCGTTCTCACGCTGGTCTATGATGAGGAAGTCCAGGTAACCTCACTAAGCTCAGCAAGCAAAGGCAACAGTTGGGCCCATCTCATGCTGCCCTTGTCCCACCATCTTACATCATGCCAGCTGCTGTGTAGTCCTAGAGAGAGACTATAGGGGCTTGAGTCTGCATTTTTTGCTGTTCATCCCACCAAAGAATGTTCAACAATCCAAGCACTTGTGTTCTTAGCCAAGGGGCCCAGAACATAACCTGCAACAAAACAACAGCAACAATTCATAACCAAAACCAACAGATCGCAAAAAATTGTTACCTGGCCTAATGTATCTCTCACGACACTACAGCTTCTACCACCTATATTTGCACTTGACAAATCCCGCCTGACCACTTTCAAAGCTGCAACAGTCCTAAATGAGTGTATACCGGAACATTTTGTTTGCTCTCCAAAATATGGTAAGGCTTTTTCAAAACCCCAGGAGATGAGATGCCTTCACCTTATGACTGTGCGCATGAAAACAAACCTCTTCTCTGTCAGACATCACTAACTCGAGGTAACAATACCACGCTTCCAAAGGGCATAAGAAACTGTCCTCCACTTCCTTCAAATACATCCAGTGCTCCTGCCCATCTGATCCACCTTAGACCTATGTAGCTTAAAAATATTCTGACTGAAGATCATGTCCCACCACAGTTATGAAATGAAATGAAAATGAAATTTGTACTTGTAAAGCGCACCCATACCCCCAAAGGGGTGTCCAGGCGCTGTACGCATACCGCTGTGGAACCCTTCCTGGCTTTTCCCTGTGAAATGTCCACTCCTGGGCACCCCCAGGGTGAAGCCAGGCATCCCAGCGCTGTTGGGGAGATTAAGCAAGCTATTGCCCAGAGTTGCAGAGTGGGACCCATGATTAGAATAGGCACCGAGGCGAGAATTATAAGGTCCGAGGAAATTGAGCCCAAGACCCGCCGAGGCGGGAATTGAACCCTGGTCCCGGGCCAGATCTCTGCATCAGGGTCTGCCGCTCTAACCATTGAGCCACACTTCTCCACTAATCCCATTATAGGAACAGTGCCTGACAGCTCAGGCACCCAAAAAGCTCCCAAAACCTTCCAAACTGTGCACAAAGTGAATATACAATCCTCAAACTCTGAATAGCAGCAACTAGGTAACAACTGTACCAACCTTACCAATAATTCAAAAGTAACCAGTTTCTTACTCTATCCCTCAAACCCCTCTCCCTGGTCCAACCTGCCAGCATACATCTTGCCAGTTCTCCTACAGCAGGATCAAATCCCCATAACAAATTTCCATAAAATTATACCACTGCTGGCTTATCCACTATTGACGGTGGTGAAAGATTCCAGTCCATCAAGCACTGTATGTAACAGAACAGGTCATCCTTCCTACACCGCAAGCTCTCCACATCACAGCACGTCATAAGGCCCAAAATCTTCAAATTCCTTTTATCTATGGGCATAGTGTCTTCTGGTAGATGGCACCACCAAATTTTCCACTTTCTAAATCACCCTCACTCTCCCAATCTCCAAATGTTGAGAGGTAACTTCTGATAATTTTCTCTTTTGTCCTTGCAGCCAGCCAGTGAAACCTCTGTTACCATGAATAAGACAAAGCATCAGCTATGTTACAGTTCATAATGTACTTCTTTCTGGCAATTTCAGCATTCTTAAGTCCTTAGCTCTTTGACTCTTCACTAGATCCAACACGGTTCTGCTGTCCACATTGAAAGTGACCCGCCTGTTTGACATTTTCTGCCCCACACCATCAGAGCCACAACCAGAGGGAAAAACATCAGAAAAGCAATTCTTTTCCCCTGTCTCATCCAATATGCTGACCATCTCCCTGCACACCATCTAATGTCCCCAAAAAAACAAAAACAAAATCTGGTGAACCAGAGTAAGTCTGAATCTGCCTGAGTATCTCGTCATCTGAAAAACACATTGTCACTTCGCTGCGGCAACCCAAGAACAAATGCCTAACTCTCAAATCTGCCCTCACCCCCATTGTAATCCTCACCTTGTGAGGCAGCAAATTCACTCTGAACTTAACAAAACCTAACCTCCTACAGAAATTTCTACCTACCCTGACCATTCTGCACAAAAGATGTAAATGCCCGAAAGGGTTCTACACTTCCTGTTATTTCAACTTCCTCACCAGTAATGCTTCTTCCAATAACTGCAATATCTATTATGTCCTATTGGTAAGGAACTAGAATCTCTCCTTTGCACACTCATCAGGGACGCCAGGTGCAGACGGGTTGCCCTTACCATATTGCAGCTGCCCGTGAACCAGTGAGACCTGGGCCCCCCTCCTTCGAGGCATATTTTCTTGCAGCACCGCTCCAATAGTTATCCCGCTGGACGGCTGGGCGCAATCTAGGCGAACTCTGCACCGAACACGGGCTCCTGTTGATATCAACAATCCAGGGCTTCCTCCTTCTGAAAGCACTGCCCCTTACCCCTGGCCCTTGCAGGCGGCAACAGCGAGGACATGCATGACCTGGATACATCGCCTCTCCCGCAGTGCC
Organism: Calotriton arnoldi; assembly: GCA_963921515.1. NCBI lineage: Eukaryota > Metazoa > Chordata > Amphibia > Caudata > Salamandridae > Calotriton > Calotriton arnoldi. The sequence goes on from CAWUFW010001204.1 coordinate 2,101,200, forward strand.
CCATTATATGCACCAACTTTACCTCTAGTTGGTCTCCCTCGCAACCAGGGTTTTTACACTACCGAAGACCTGAGGGTCTAGACAGACCACTTGGTGCTTACAGTGGGTGACCTCTTGCCTGAAGGCCATCTCCTCCGCTTCAGCCAACTGGCAGAGGAAAATTACCTCTCATCACAATGGTCCCTCTTGCAAAGATAGCTCAGTCGCACATTTCGCACCCTTTGGGACCTCTCGGATGGGGAACCCACCATGCATCCAGTTCTAGAGACCATCCTAACTATGGGTGCCGGCCGTTACCTTATCACCTGGCTATACAAAGCCGTTCGTGAACTGGCGACCATCCCCTCACAGCACTGTGCCAAAAGTGGGAAGATGAATTCAGGAGGGCTGCACAGCAGGGAATGGGATCGGGCACTCGAGTTTCTCAAAAGGTCTCCTGCAACTCTCGTTTTAAAAACATACAATTCTTCATACTCCACAGGGCCTATTTAACTCTGGCTTAACTACACACCTACTTTCCCATGACACAGTTCAAATGCCATGCTGCCGAGCTCCTGACGCGGACCTCATGCACATGCTGTGGTCTTGTTCTGCCCTCCAGAGTTATTAGCATTCGATCCACACCACCGTATGTGAGGTCACAGAACCACCAAACATTCACACATTGGAAGCATGCTCCCTAGTCATATTTAAGCATAAGAAACAACAGAAAGCATGCACTTCTTCTACGTCCCCAACCGCCAGCTCCGCTCCGCCGACCTCTCCCTCGCCACGTCCCTCGCATTCAAAGAACAACCACCGGCGGCAGATCCTTCTCACACCTCGCCGCCAAGACCTGGAACACCCTTCCACTAAGCCTACGACAGACCCAAGACCTGCTGACCTTCAGGAGGCTACTCAAGACCTGGCTGTTCGACCAGTAGCAGCACCCCCCCGTTTCCCTCTCCCCAGCGCCTTGAGACCCTCGCGGGTAAGTAGTGCGCTCTACAAATTCTGTGATTGATTGATTGATTGATTGACCCGCTTTGCAGCCCTAGCACTTCTACATGCCAAATGCACACTCGCACTCAACTGGCACTCCCCTACATCCCCCCAGTGGATGCATGGTGGGGAGCAGTGCATAAATGGGGTACAGCAGAAGAAGATGCCATCCCTCCCTTACAAGGAGGTGCGATGGCTGCGCAAGTAACCTATCTCACCCCAGTGGACCACCCTACTCACAAACTTCCAGCAAAAGGTGGGAAATGACGATCTACCCCGTGAGCACACAATGCGCTCCCCACATACGCTATTATCACCACCCCAATCATGGGTGCCAACCTCAGCATTTACCCACAGTTTTCCCTCACCCGCACCCACACAGCTAACACAGCCTCATATGCCAACCCGCCTGCCCTCACCACAATGCCCACATTGCTCTCTACAATATGCCACCATTACCGAGCCCATCTGCCTCTCTTCCAGACCCCTCCATTCATCCCCAGTTATGTCGTAATGACGATCTGCGGCAGGTTAAGTTCAGAGTGTATACGGACCATTGTACCAATATGCACCCTGCACTGAAGTCTTGTATAAACTACTCAGGTACAACTACACTGAATTTTCTGTCCAGCACTACCATCTCTTGCTGTAAGACGTCATGTACTAATGTTGTTTATATTGTGAAAACCAATAAAAATGTATATTTTTTCAAAATTAGGACACTTAGTTACATCCATTAAACATTTCTTTTTTAGTTTCTCGATCCTGATTGCAAAATATACGCGCAGGTCCATGTTAGGCACCCACAAAAGTCATTCATAGAATGCTTAATCCACCCCAGTTCTATGAGTTTTGCAAAGGTTGGAGTTTTTTAATCTCCTTGAAATTGCAAAAGGGAAGCAAATAGTAGCTGGGCCTGTAACCTTGGATGCTGAAAACGCTTTTGACAAAATCAAATACAGATGTAAATTGGGAAAGCAATGACTTGGTTTTGGGATCTCTCAGGGGGCATAGCTTCTATTGTTTCAGAAGGTGCAGTGGCACCAGGGCCTAGAGGCCTGAGTAGCCCACTGAACCCTGTTTGTTGCTGCATTTAACAATTCGACCAGACGCCCAGGGGCCCATTTCCTCCCTTGCACTAGAGCCACGTCTCCTTAATGCAAATGACCACTGTCTAATATTGTACCCCCAAATCAAGTATATTTGTGAATGGATTCACATTAACTTCAAGTACTCTTTTGCAAGAGGGAAGACTAGGCAGCCATCTCCAAATTCTCTTCTTTCTCTAAGCTCTGGTAGATTTACATATGAAGTGGTGAAATATTAGTATCGCAAGTGAGAAAACAAGCAATTCGCAAAGGAATGATATTGGTGCATGAAGTAGAGATGATGGTACGAATATATGTAATAATTCTGTCATTCACAGAGTCAGAATGGAAATGCACATGGTCGTAGTGCAGGAAATATAGGTTAGCAAACTGCTATCATCGCACAATGATTATGATGACATCACATGCGCCACAGCTACACTAGAAAATGTTGCAAGGAAAGGAAAGATGTGCAGCAGAGGCAAGTAAAGGTTCAGACCTTTGTGCAACATGTCCACAAACCGGCTACCTCTCCTATTACTCAACTTTATGCTGGACTTTGACCATGTACAGTGCTCTGCTGCCTTTTGGCTAGGTGTGCGCTATAGAAATACAGAACAATGTCAAAATAACCATCAAACATAAGCAAAGGCACACAGAGTTTACATAGAAATGAAGTGGTGTAAAAACAATACATCCAACAAAAGCATCACCAATGTTGAGTGCTGAAAGGTGGCAACACGAAGGCAGATACCCTATATGTAAGGAGGTCCCAAGGGACAAGGCAGGATAAGAAATGGTAAACAGTCAGCAGATGAGTGCCACTAGATAATCTCAGGATCTAGCCATAGTACTTAAAAGAGGTTGGAGGTTTGGGCCTGGTGTAACCTGCAACATAAGCACCATACAGGATTATTCAAACAGTGGCTCTTAAATGAGTCAAGTACTAGCAGTTGGTCTTACAACCTGGAGGGTGGTCTGGTATTGTGTATATCACAATCGGTAAAGCAATCTGTCAGCGATGTGGACAGAGCGGAGTGTTCTGATTGAGGGAAAGGGAGAGTATTTTGTAAATAAATCGGTATCCCAGGATGTGCTACATTGATGACTATCCTATGCAGTATAGCATATCATTTTACCATGGTAGCACAGGGAGATGGGTAATTAAAATGGAGAGTACAGGAGGGGCGAGTGACATGCAACAAACGTAATGTGTCTCTAGGACATGTGTAAAAGGTTGAACGCTCCATTACAAACAATGGAGTGCTCCGGGCTTCTAATGGCCGGTAAAAGCTTGGAGCATCAATATTTCAATGTTTAACAAAGGCCTCACAGAGCCCGAGGGGATTTCAACCCCTCGGGCTCTGTGAGGCCTTTGTTTTACAAATGAGAACATTCTGCCCTCTGGGGCGGAATGTTCTAATCGCCTTAGAGCCCTCTGTAGCAGGCTCTATCAGCCATTAAATGCCCGCTCCCTTGTTAAATGCTGGAGAGGGCCTTTAATGGCCGGTAGAGCTCCGCTAGAGCGGGCTCTAAGGCTATAGTAGAACAGCAAAACCATCATTACCTTCCTCCTCCGTCTTCCTCATCACAGTTCTCACCAGTGTACAGAATTCACCTATGGAAGAAAGCAAACCAAATGCCCACCCAATATTGCCTTTAAAGGAAGTTCCTGTCACATGACTTATAAAAGTAGGGTGGACCCCTAGACTAATATGACAAACAAAACATAAAGAAGTCCCAACCCAGGACCACATAATAATAAAGATAGTAAGACAGAGGTACCAAACAAGACAAAATAGACTGCATGAAGCTGCTATTATGGATAAAGATGTAGATTAGACTGTGGGAAACACATTCATTTAGAAGAACCTGAAACTTGTGAGATCACTTTAATAGGATCATGTTGATCTAAATATGCTACCAGGTTTGAAGGGAGGTAAAAGATTTAGAGATGTCATTTTTCCAAATATGCATTGTGAATGGATCTAAAAGACCATATTAATAGCCTGCATCGTTCAGTCTAGATCTTAAGTACGAAAAAAGTCTATGGATCTTCAAAGTTTCTTTGGATAAGTCTTGTTGGATGAACACCTTGTTATCATTAACCATTAGTGATAGAGTTTCTCTGGCAGCCTTCATGATAAGTATAAGATGATGATGATGATGATGATGCCTTAACCTTGAAGATAATCTGCCTGGGTTTGGATTGATTAGCTTCTAGATGTGAAGGGATACAATGTGCCTTATCAATTTCGAGCTTTTATGACAATTTTATATTAAGAAGTTTATGCAACATAGTCTCTCAGTAAAGTCTACAGTCTTGAACTTCAATATTTTCCAGCACATTAAAGATGTGTAAATTGTATTGTTAGTGTCTGTTTTCCAAGTCCACCAATGCTTTTTCCATTGGAAAGATTTGATGGGCTAAAGGAGTAATAGACTTTTCTTTTTGTTATTCTTTATTTTCATCTCATTATCAAACTTTCATCAAGAAAATTGCAATATTTCTTTGGATGTGTTTTATATCAGAGCATATTGAGTCAGTATTCATATGTATTGCATGCATTTTTTCCAGAATTTCTTGCTCAATGATAAATCTTGTGATTCCACCACTTTAGATTTTATAAGTGATGAAGAAACAGTTTGCTTTCTTTTATTTCAATGTGTTGAGGAACGCTTTTTTTCCATATTTGCTTTTTGTGAGGACATGCAGTCCTTTGTGGATGAATCGAGATTCAAGAAAAATTGCCAAAATGTAATGAATAAAACATGCTCAAAATTGGTGAGGTAATGTTTATACAATAGATGACCAGCAAAAGGTAAATTATAATGCACTAGGTTTCTGCTGAGTTTCAGTTTGGGAAAGACAACAATACCTGAAAAGTTCCATTCTGCTTTCTCCTTACTGGCTTGGAATTAGTATTTACCAAGCAAAATAACAAAAAATGAGCTTTGCCTTTAAGGTTAAGAGACAGTCTTCAATGCAAAACAATATTTTAGGCACTAGAAGGAAGCACTTCAATGAAGACAATCCCTTTAAGATGGATGCAACAAGCATTTCACACAGAGGGCGTTTCCTGATTACTGCCTCCTTTTGACGAGAAGACCTATGTAGTGAGGCAGTTCCAGGAAGTGCACTGGAGAGTTTCTCAGCACTTTCTCCACACTTCACCAAAAATGTAAAAATAACCATCAAAATGATCCCAGTGGTAAAGGTCACAAGCCGCTACCGAGAAACAACAAGAAAGTTCACCCAACACCATCCAGTGATCATCATTCAAGCAGGTAAGCGATGGAGTTTACAGCTAAGAAGCCCTCGCCTTCCCATTAATCATTAACCTAAAGATACCTAGTAGTCAGGAAAGAAGTGAAGTCTTGGCCAGCTGAACTGAAGACACCTTAGAAAATGCTCTTTTTCTGACTCCGTTGGTACCACCTAAGTTAGGAAAATTGTCAGAACACTGTCTGTATGGAGTCGTTGTAGATCAGTGGTCTTCAAACTTTTTAATGCCGTGCCCCACCCCCACCCACCCCCATTGGGCCTCCCTCAGAATTTTTCACAATTATTTTATTAAATTGGCAATATTTAAATATGTCTATACATATTTAAACACTGCAGATACGTTCTGTTTCTGTTTTAAAAATGCAATCGAATACATGATTGCCAAACATACCGGGCACGATTCACAGAACTAACTTAAGACAAAATCCTAAGCTTACTACCATTTTGGTATTCACAGAAGGCACTTACTCATTTTGGTATTCACAGAAGGCACTTACTCATCGATGAGTAAGTGCCTTCTGTGAATACCAAATGAGTAAGTTACTCAAAATGAGTAAGTTACTCATTTTGGTATTCACAGAAGGCACTTACTCATCAATGAGTAAGTGCCTTCTGTGAATACCAAAATGAGTAAGTGCCTTCTGTGAATACCAAAATGAGTAAGTGTCTTCTGTGAATACCAAAATGGTAGTAAGTTTAGGATTTTGTCTTAAGTTATTCTGTGAATTGGCCCACCATTCTGGTCAGGCAGGCCTTACTAACACATACAAGTATCCACAGTGTGACCATTAGAAGTGGATGGGGTTGAAGAATATTTGGAGTCCCTTCCCTTTTGACACCTTCACTCAGCCAGGATATAAATAGCAAGGGATGTTAGTGATGGCCCATTACAGGGCTGCTTGGTGCCGCTCATTTGTTCATCTTAAAACAAAGCACTGTTATCAGTACAATGCTTCTTTTGGCCACAGCCTGGCGCCCCCTGGGATCACTTGAGGCCCCACTAGGACCCTTGCCCGCCCAGTTTGAAAACCCCTGTTCTAGATGATCTTGGAGTGTCAGAAGTATTGAAACCTTCAGAAAAGGACAGAACATGCTTCGTGTTCTTCAATTATTTGTGAACCATATCATCCAACTGGTAAACAAACAAAAAGACTGCAATCCCAGAAAGGCACATGAGGCACAGATAACTTTTGCAAACCCTCCAACTTCTAGTCATGATTCCAGACATGATAGCAGGCACTGATCACTGCCCATGAATATATAACTGTATCCCTGAGAGTATCAAACAAGCATTTGCAATGCAATAGGTCTCGCATTTACGAGAGTTTGAGCTATTGGCATTGTAAATGACAATGCCTTTTATTGTGTTGCTTTTAAAACAGATAAAACAAGTGTTGCATGGCTAAACACTTATAAGGTCCCAACGGCGAGACCTATTGGCTATGCCAATGCTTGTTTTCTTTTGGCCTCTTAAAAGCAGGGACTTGTGATTCGCTGGCAGAGCAGAATGGCTGAAGTTGCGCTGCGTTTGCCTGCTGTAGCATTTTTGCTGGTGGACATCATCTCATTTCTTAAACAAAAAGACAGAATGGACTTCAATGACAATTTTATTGTGGTCTCTCCGGCATGCACTAAAATTCACACAAAAAACTTGACTTGTCAAATTCTTTGGATGATGCTCTTGCATTAATGTGCCCATTTGCCGCTGTGTTTCGGTTCTTTTCCAATGTTGGTCTAGGTGGTTTATTAGGTCTTGCACATTCACAACTTGAGCTGTTTGTTGTGATAGAGCTATTGTTAAAATACATGAAATGGGCTTTGAGTGTGCTCATGATTGAATGGCTTTCTTGTGCGTGTCAGTGCCCATTCGTAGTTCTAAGGATTCGTGGAATAATTTATTTCATAATTAGAAAAAAGTCCATGTGACGTAATGGCAGCGCTACCGACTTTGGAACTGGAAACCAGTTCGGAGTCTAGGCGTGGGCACAGCATCCTGAGATTCTGGGTAAATCACTAAATCTCCCCGTGAGAAAAATAAAATGAATGCGTCCCTGTATAATATAACTGGTGATTATGTAAAGCGCTGCAATACCTTCGGGTAGAGTTGGCGCTAAGTAAATAACTAAAATGGTGAGACAATGGGGTTAATGGGTAACGCCCTAATGCCGCGCTTACATCAACATAAAACCCAGACAGACAGACTTCTTTGGAAAATACGAAGAAAGGCGACTGCAGGAAAATCCCTCCTCGCACCATCAGCATATTGAAGACGCCACCAAACCACTCTGAACCGGTGTCTCCCAGCGTGTTTAGGTAATTGACCAATCAGTTACCATGCAACACTTCCCCCACTCTCCACGCTATTTTATAGCAATGAGATATCTTTTGAAATAAATAAACATGTTTTATGAAAATATCCGTCATACTCCTAGCAGAATAATCATGGCCTGCCGAAACAAGAAACAAATACAATAAAAAATATAATTATGAATATATTCCCCTGTCTTCAGTGCGCTTCGAAAGCTATTGATATTACAAGGGTTTTGGGGCATACAGGAGCTCAAATCCGCATTAAAGAAAAGACAGCGCATTCTAAGGAGGTCAGATGAACTGGCGACTATTTATATACCCAGATTCCACACAATCCTTTTCACATAAACCCACTGAACTGCTCCCGGGTTCCTGCTCTGGCATAGCTTGAAATCACTTGCCATTATAAAAGTGTTTCTGTGTCTTCTTTCTCTGAACAGAGCAGGGGAATGAATGTTTGCATTCCTTTTAGGTAAAACTGGTTGGGACACCGGATTGATTAATGAGGAAATAAAACTCCTTTGTTAAGGAGCTTCTAAAAGTCTTCTGTGGACAGAGGCAGATGTGGCTGCAGACGGAAGCCAGCCAACACAATTAAAGTACTAAAAAGGTGGCGTTTTGCAAGTCAAAATATTGGCTCTTCATTTTTTAAGGTAAATTTTTTCTTTCTTCATTCGTACCGGAGGACAAACATTGAAACGAAAGAAGAGCTCTACCTTAGCAGGGAGGCGGAGTGCAGCACGGTATGCATTCCAGCTTAATAATATCACGAAAAAATATATGATAGATACCAGTTCCTCTAAGCATTGTATCAGGCATGGATGAAAGCCTAAATCAGCCCCGTTGTGTTGCGACTCCTTGTAAATCAAAGCACTCTCCCCGGCTGATTAATGACTAAAGTGTATAATTTGTTTCATGGTAAATGTTTATCACGTGAAATACACACCACCAAACCAGAGCCCTGAGGCAGTGTAAATGTCAAATACGCTTTGCAAACATGCTCCAATAATATAAAACCCAGAATATCTGATCTTTCTTGCTATCCATAGCCATGGCGTGTCATTGACTAGCAGGACCCCAATGGGTGAACAGCCCAGAACTGTACATAAAGAACACCTGCACTTTGACGGCTCTACGAGACCAAACCAGTGGCAGAAATATGCTTACCTAAATATGCCTGAAAACAAATAAATATAATATATGCCTGAAAAACGCACCACTTCCTTATCCAGCACAATGCTTATTCCCTCCTGCGGGTTTAACAACACAAGAAGTTCTAGAACCTTGCTATCGGGTGACTTTTTTTATTCACAGCAAATTATAAAATAACCATATTCCTGCAGTACAGGCAATATCAGCTGCAGGCGTTACATTCGAAACCACACAAACCGAGCAACCCACGGCATCTACTTCTGCCTAGAACCGTTGCACTTTAGTGTGTCCCGGCACAGAAACAAAACCCACCCAGACAAAGGTCCAGGCTGGAAATCTGGGTCCCACATCACCCTGTACGAAACTGCCTAGACCAACGTGATGTATTGAACTACTGGAGATTCTGACATTAAGGAAGAGTGATGGAGCCTAATATATTAGAATTCCGAGAAGGAGGCGGGAAGGGAGCACTGCAGCAATATTTAATGTGAAAAATGAAATGAAAGGTGTGTTTTATTAAAGGTAATAAATACAAATACAACAGTTAATGTTTTATAACTATGGAAAATAAATTCACGTTGTATTCTTGGAAACACTTTTTAACTTTCGAAGCTGTTAACTAGCAGAATTATCTTTCATGTGATGTAGTTTGAATGCACATTGATGGGCGGCTTCAAAACAAAACTCTTGGGACAGTAATGAGTGTGCTGGTGTCCCCGCAACAGCCACAGCACAGGAGGATATGGGTCGTGACAATCTAAGGGGTCTCAGTGCAATAGTATACAATGATTTCTTCAGCGGAGCAGGGGCTGGTGAGGTGGTCCATTGTGTTTAGCACATAAGGGGACGAGAAAGGCAGATGAGGAGATAAAAAAACAAACAAACACGGAATCGAAACCCGAACGCGGAATCGAAACCAGTGGTGCGCGCGCACCACAGAGGAGCGGGGGAGGGAGCGCGGCAGCGAGACGAACGCGCGCTGCTGCGCGTGCTGGCCACCGACGGGAATGGGCGGAGCAAAGGCGGGACATGCACCCGCCTTTGCCCAATTGCGTGCTGGATTTTGTTAAAAAAGCACGCGAAAGCCAGTGGCAGCCGCGGAAAGCAAAACCACACGCACGAGCGTGTAGGTAGCTTTCAGAAGCCCTTTCTAGAGTTCTCGCGCTGCGCGAGCAGTGCTGCGCACTGCAACGCTAGGCGCGAGACCTAAAAACAGGTAATGCAAAAGTTAACAAAAGCCAGTTGATCTGGCTGTCCCCCTCCCCCCCTCCCCTCCCCCACCCACCTCTCCTTACCTGTGTCTGGCTGGTCCTGGAAACAAAGGGGCCTTCTGTCGCCTAGAAACAAAATGCCGAAAGGGAATGGCCGGTACTTAACAGAGGTGTTGCCTCACCCCTGACACTGTGAGCCAACATAATTGCTGGCCCGGCTGCTGTGCCTTCCCCACTCTGTTTGTCCCTTCCCCCACCCCTGCACCCCCAGGAATGCCACCACTCCTTGACCAGCAAGGTCAAGACATCTCGCCTTTGTAGTGCGATTGTGTGGGGCAGGGGTCCCTGGAGGAGCAGGTGGGCTAACTGTGAAAGTGTGGCCTTTCACAGTGAAGCGGGCCCCTGTGTTTTAGCTGAGCGGGAGGCCCTGGTCAGCTGCCCACACTGCCCATGCCTAGCGCCGGCCCGAGGCCTGCTCTTCATCTGCCCTTGATTGCTGCTTCAAGATGGCCGAGGTGCTGAGAGATGACGCTTCATTGAGGCCATGTTGTGGGTGCTCCTGCTCCTTGATGGGAGAAACATCACTTTACACAAAGACCATCTCTGGGGGCAGCCTCGGAAGGACACTTGAAAGAGAACAACCCTAAGCTGGTTCTGCAGCAGGTGATAGTTGATGCACTCTCTGTGATGCAGAGGAGCACACAAAATACCAAGATGGAGAAGTGAGGAGCGGGTGCCAGTGTGAGCTGGCTCAGATCTGCCGATATGTCTAACTGACCTGCACTTCCCAACGCACACAATCATTTCAGGTCTGCGCTCGAGGGTCGCATAAAGCATGCCATTGTACCTCCATGCCACACTTTCAGCACACCTCATTATGCACAAGTGACCAGTTATTCTTTATTTCTCGTCAATGACGATAAAGTCGCACACTTTGCCAGGTGTAAGCATTGAGGCGCTATATGCCTGGTCGACTCTTCGGAACTGAACCCGAACAAACGTCTGTAGACCCTCGGCCCGTGGTACTGGCTCTGGTGTGGGGGTCTGAGTGCTTAGATAAAGCTGCCGGCAGGGGGCGCACTTGCATGCCACACTGGACCGGTTCCACAAAGCGAGGCAACTATAGAGAGAAGCCAGTGAATTCAAGCACTGCGACATTAACACCAGAGGGAAAGGAAGGTGCAGCTTGGAACTGTTTCCTGTGTGCAGTGGGGCACTTCAGTTATAAAAGTAGCTTCACCGGTTTATCCAAGTCTTTAAAAATCCACACGGATCAGCGTTGGTCATCGGAAGGAGAAGCGAGTTGAATACTTGTCCACCGCCACTGCTTCAGCTCCAGTGTGGACGGGGCAATAGAATGAAACAAATCTCATGCATGTCTCGCCCCAGTGTTTCAAGCCTTCATCCCACTATGTGCATTTAAAAAATGGTCAGTCGCAATGTTTTATTTGTAAAGTGCAATGATGCGAGTGAAGCTGCAGCATGGCGCCGCTAACTGACGCCAACTTAGCAGTGTCAGTTTTATCGATTTCGGAAGGATAAAAGGCTGAATTGTCCCCACCATTAATCTGAGTAGAAGCGATGTCGTGAGCGGACAAATTAAACGTGCTACTGTCGGTGGGTGCCCTATTCCGCATACCCACCGCAGAAGCGTCGTTCGTATTCAACAGTCTCTCAAAAATGTCCGTTATTGAATTAACGCGTTTTTCAAATTCCGAATTAGCGTTTGAGTTTGAGGGGGCCACTGTTATATTCTAGTCCGGCAAGCATGGCACCCAACAGGACACAAAGCTATATTAACTAGGATATATTATGTCACGTGAAGGAGGCCAGATGAATGTTTATTTATTTTGCAGTTTAATGTAGCGCGAAGTACGCCCAAGGCCATGGGAGCGCTTTACATGAATACCGGTTCAGAGCCCTGAGTCACGTAGAACAAGTGCGCGCGCCTCGCACGGCAGCAGGGGGAGAGGGGAGAGGAGGGAGCCTGCGCGATTCACTTGCGGGAGCGAGCGGCGCCAGGAGCGATAATTGCTACCATATGGCGCCAGCTGCTCGCTCCCGCAAGTGAATCGCCAAACGTGCACTGCGCTGCGTAGGCGAGACCTAAAAAGGTGTCTGACAGAAAATGGGTTTGTGCTTCCATCTTGCACTGGCCAGATGATTCACACAAAGAAACTAATGGTTGAACATCCTTCAGTAGACTCTGAGACACATAGGAAACCTATGCAGATGTTCACATAGCTAAATAAGATGTTAATGAGTCTTACAAAGGGTAACATCAACCCTCCTATTCACAGGATCCACAGGAGAAACATCCTCTATATAATGACCTGCAAGACTTGAACGTATCGAGTCCACTGACACGGAGTGTGGTAAATCTGAATATTCTGCAGGATACAACCTAGAGAGGCAATGGAGAAAAACGTCTTTTCCATCTTCTTCCATTGAAAGAAAACAGTGTCCTTGACTATAGGACTAACTGGAACAGTTTTAGGAAAAGGCTTCTTAAACTGAGGAAAGAGAGTGCATCTGGAACAGGGTTCTTCTGGTTCTTCAACAGGTATTCCCAGATTAGATTTAGCTAGTACCAGTAACAAAGATAAACCCACTTAATCCACTAGTCTACCTCTATGATCTGTAATGGCAAAAGTGTCAGAGTTATCATCATTGAAAGGAGAGGCACTTGAAGAGCGAGAAGCAACAGGAGATCCCAAAAGATACTGCTTTCCTCCTTTTTCTTTGGGCAGTAATTCTTCAAATATTTCAGCCATCAAGGCATTAAGGTTATATTCTGAAACATCCACTTCTATTGGCACAGCAGGGATCTCAGCAACAGAAGTCTCATTGGAAGGAGAAGTCTCTCTTCTATTATATCAGTATGTTTTCCCTCCATTTGGTAAGCCAAAAAGCAAATCAGAGAGCCACCAATGCCAGGATTGCAACAGCGACTTACCTTAAAGTCTCCTTCTCCTTGAATGAAAACATTGAGTCCTTTCATGCAGCTCGACCTGTTGTATCTCGCGTTCAGTCATCAATAAACGTAAATTCCCTGGTGAGAGACTCAATATCTCCTAAATCAAGATGACCACTACTAATGCTGAACTCTACAATCCATTGGTGATGTCATCTCTAGTCAAAGATGTCCCAAAAACATGCACCCACCCCATCTTTTTTGATGGAGCAGCAATAATTAAGCTGGATGTCAACTCATTCTGCAACTCTACATAATTAGATTAAAGTTAATAGAGTTGTTGGGGAAAAAGGATTCACGACCCATAAACATTTAGTTTCACTGTAAACAATCCTGAATGGTAACTCAGTGCTCTGTAGTTAGATTTGCACTCTAAAAAGAACTATACATACAAACTTGATATATACATACCAGATTCATGACCGCGTGGTTTCATTGCAGGCAAATTCAGTTCACCCTGGTGAAAGGGTGTTGAGATTAATTAGTTTAATAATTTCCAACCCATGTTTTTTAAGCATACCTGGGTTGGAAGGGAAAGTATTTTACTATGGAGGTATCACTGGTGGCTACATTCTTTGGTGTGTCGTAATTGGAAAACCAGGCTCAGACAGTAACTTACCCTGGCTTTACAATTATAGGCTTCATGCACATTTCGCTCAGTCCTGAGGTTATTTCCTGAGTAGTTTCCCCCAGATGCTCCCTGGTTGGAATCACCTGGGCAAAAGAGTACCATAATACTGTGCAGAAAAAAACAGTCACAAAGACAGTACGGGCAAGATGGCAGAGCAAAATAGTACAGTGCAAAAGACCACTTTCTTAGGACAAGTGTTCAAGTCAACTCATGTGTGTTACATTACAATAGTGAATTGAACCCAGTCTCACTAATACAAAAAGTAGACTTAACTCCCCCATCTCTTAAACCTCCCTGAAGCCCCAACGACCTCCCCAGCTCAGTGATCCCGTCAGACAGCCACCCTCGTTCTTCCAACCGCATGCCTATCCTTTAATACCGCTAAGCTTACACCCAAACCACTACCTTCCTAATCCATCCCCCTGTCCTTGCTGAACATTCCCAATGTCAAAGGCAAAACTACACCAGCATCGCTGCTACCACCCAGTACACGCCTGCACCATGACTCCAACCCTTCAAATACCAACTCGTCAGCTACCCCGCTGCCAACCAGTAAAACCCTGAACAAGTGCTTTCCTACACCTGCCCACCAAAGGGATAGCTAGCCCGACCATGCATCTCCTGAATCTTCAGCACCACAACTACTCTCCAAAAATTTGAGCCATAGTCTCCCACAACTCTAGCAAGTAGTCCTCATTTCCAAACAGTGATAATTGAACCCCGTCGAAACAAAAATTGTTTGATGTTACTATGTGAGATAAGAACCCTATCGGGATCAAACAAGAAAAATCCTCTTCTTTGATGTTACTATGCGAGATTGCCTCCAACCCTGAGTTCAGACAAAAATCTTTCATCTCTATTTAATTTTGTCTGGGCTTTGTCTACTGCTGAATGATTTATCGCACCAGTTTATACTCTCCTGGGCACAAATTCAGTTCAGATGATAAACGTCCCAGGCAACAGCTGCTATAAGAGTGACAAATCTGCTTTCATTGGACCAAATCGTTCTCACGCTGGTCTATGATGAGGAAGTCCAGGTAACCTCACTAAGCTCAGCAAGCAAAGGCAACAGTTGGGCCCATCTCATGCTGCCCTTGTCCCACCATCTTACATCATGCCAGCTGCTGTGTAGTCCTAGAGAGAGACTATAGGGGCTTGAGTCTGCATTTTTTGCTGTTCATCCCACCAAAGAATGTTCAACAATCCAAGCACTTGTGTTCTTAGCCAAGGGGCCCAGAACATAACCTGCAACAAAACAACAGCAACAATTCATAACCAAAACCAACAGATCGCAAAAAATTGTTACCTGGCCTAATGTATCTCTCACGACACTACAGCTTCTACCACCTATATTTGCACTTGACAAATCCCGCCTGACCACTTTCAAAGCTGCAACAGTCCTAAATGAGTGTATACCGGAACATTTTGTTTGCTCTCCAAAATATGGTAAGGCTTTTTTCAAAACCCCAGGAGATGAGATGCCTTCACCTTATGACTGTGCGCATGAAAACAAACCTCTTCTCTGTCAGACATCACTAACTCGAGGTAACAATACCACGCTTCCAAAGGGCATAAGAAACTGTCCTCCACTTCCTTCAAATACATCCAGTGCTCCTGCCCATCTGATCCACCTTAGACCTATGTAGCTTAAAAATATTCTGACTGAAGATCATGTCCCACCACAGTTATGAAATGAAATGAAAATGAAATTTGTACTTGTAAAGCGCACCCATACCCCCAAAGGGGTGTCCAGGCGCTGTACGCATACCGCTGTGGAACCCTTCCTGGCTTTTCCCTGTGAAATGTCCACTCCTGGGCACCCCCAGGGTGAAGCCAGGCATCCCAGCGCTGTTGGGGAGATTAAGCAAGCTATTGCCCAGAGTTGCAGAGTGGGACCCATGATTAGAATAGGCACCGAGGCGAGAATTATAAGGTCCGAGGAAATTGAGCCCAAGACCCGCCGAGGCGGGAATTGAACCCTGGTCCCGGGCCAGATCTCTGCATCAGGGTCTGCCGCTCTAACCATTGAGCCACACTTCTCCACTAATCCCATTATAGGAACAGTGCCTGACAGCTCAGGCACCCAAAAAGCTCCCAAAACCTTCCAAACTGTGCACAAAGTGAATATACAATCCTCAAACTCTGAATAGCAGCAACTAGGTAACAACTGTACCAACCTTACCAATAATTCAAAAGTAACCAGTTTCTTACTCTATCCCTCAAACCCCTCTCCCTGGTCCAACCTGCCAGCATACATCTTGCCAGTTCTCCTACAGCAGGATCAAATCCCCATAACAAATTTCCATAAAATTATACCACTGCTGGCTTATCCACTATTGACGGTGGTGAAAGATTCCAGTCCATCAAGCACTGTATGTAACAGAACAGGTCATCCTTCCTACACCGCAAGCTCTCCACATCACAGCACGTCATAAGGCCCAAAATCTTCAAATTCCTTTTATCTATGGGCATAGTGTCTTCTGGTAGATGGCACCACCAAATTTTCCACTTTCTAAATCACCCTCACTCTCCCAATCTCCAAATGTTGAGAGGTAACTTCTGATAATTTTCTCTTTTGTCCTTGCAGCCAGCCAGTGAAACCTCTGTTACCATGAATAAGACAAAGCATCAGCTATGTTACAGTTCATAATGTACTTCTTTCTGGCAATTTCAGCATTCTTAAGTCCTTAGCTCTTTGACTCTTCACTAGATCCAACACGGTTCTGCTGTCCACATTGAAAGTGACCCGCCTGTTTGACATTTTCTGCCCCACACCATCAGAGCCACAACCAGAGGGAAAAACATCAGAAAAGCAATTCTTTTCCCCTGTCTCATCCAATATGCTGACCATCTCCCTGCACACCATCTAATGTCCCCAAAAAAACAAAAACAAAATCTGGTGAACCAGAGTAAGTCTGAATCTGCCTGAGTATCTCGTCATCTGAAAAACACATTGTCACTTCGCTGCGGCAACCCAAGAACAAATGCCTAACTCTCAAATCTGCCCTCACCCCCATTGTAATCCTCACCTTGTGAGGCAGCAAATTCACTCTGAACTTAACAAAACCTAACCTCCTACAGAAATTTCTACCTACCCTGACCATTCTGCACAAAAGATGTAAATGCCCGAAAGGGTTCTACACTTCCTGTTATTTCAACTTCCTCACCAGTAATGCTTCTTCCAATAACTGCAATATCTATTATGTCCTGTTGGTAAGGAACTAGAATCTCTCCTTTGCACACTCATCAGGGACGCCAGGTGCAGACGGGTTGCCCTTACCATATTGCAGCTGCCCGTGAACCAGTGAGACCTGGGCCCCCCTCCTTCGAGGCATATTTTCTTGCAGCACCGCTCCAATAGTTATCCCGCTGGACGGCTGGGCGCAATCTAGGCGAACTCTGCACCGAACACGGGCTCCTGTTGATATCAACAATCCAGGGCTTCCTCCTTCTGAAAGCACTGCCCCTTACCCCTGGCCCTTGCAGGCGGCAACAGCGAGGACATGCATGACCTGGATACATCGCCTCTCCCGCAGTGCCCCATTATATGCACCAACTTTACCTCTAGTTGGTCTCCCTCGCAACCAGGGTTTTTACACTACCGAAGACCTGAGGGTCTAGACAGACCACTTGGTGCTTACAGTGGGTGACCTCTTGCCTGAAGGCCATCTCCTCCGCTTCAGCCAACTGGCAGAGGAAAATTACCTCTCATCACAATGGTCCCTCTTGCAAAGATAGCTCAGTCGCACATTTCGCACCCTTTGGGACCTCTCGGATGGGGAACCCACCATGCATCCAGTTCTAGAGACCATCCTAACTATGGGTGCCGGCCGTTACCTTATCACCTGGCTATACAAAGCCGTTCGTGAACTGGCGACCATCCCCTCACAGCACTGTGCCAAAAGTGGGAAGATGAATTCAGGAGGGCTGCACAGCAGGGAATGGGATCGGGCACTCGAGTTTCTCAAAAGGTCTCCTGCAACTCTCGTTTTAAAAACATACAATTCTTCATACTCCACAGGGCCTATTTAACTCTGGCTTAACTACACACCTACTTTCCCATGACACAGTTCAAATGCCATGCTGCCGAGCTCCTGACGCGGACCTCATGCACATGCTGTGGTCTTGTTCTGCCCTCCAGAGTTATTAGCATTCGATCCACACCACCGTATGTGAGGTCACAGAACCACCAAACATTCACACATTGGAAGCATGCTCCCTAGTCATATTTAAGCATAAGAAACAACAGAAAGCATGCACTTCTTCTACGTCCCCAACCGCCAGCTCCGCTCCGCCGACCTCTCCCTCGCCACCGTCCCTCGCATTCAAAGAACAACCACCGGCGGCAGATCCTTCTCACACCTCGCCGCCAAGACCTGGAACACCCTTCCACTAAGCCTACGACAGACCCAAGACCTGCTGACCTTCAGGAGGCTACTCAAGACCTGGCTGTTCGACCAGTAGCAGCACCCCCCCCCGTTTCCCTCTCCCCAGCGCCTTGAGACCCTCGCGGGTAAGTAGTGCGCTCTACAAATTCTGTGATTGATTGATTGATTGATTGACCCGCTTTGCAGCCCTAGCACTTCTACATGCCAAATGCACACTCGCACTCAACTGGCACTCCCCTACATCCCCCCAGTGGATGCATGGTGGGGAGCAGTGCATAAATGGGGTACAGCAGAAGAAGATGCCATCCCTCCCTTACAAGGAGGTGCGATGGCTGCGCAAGTAACCTATCTCACCCCAGTGGACCACCCTACTCACAAACTTCCAGCAAAAGGTGGGAAATGACGATCTACCCCGTGAGCACACAATGCGCTCCCCACATACGCTATTATCACCACCCCAATCATGGGTGCCAACCTCAGCATTTACCCACAGTTTTCCCTCACCCGCACCCACACAGCTAACACAGCCTCATATGCCAACCCGCCTGCCCTCACCACAATGCCCACATTGCTCTCTACAATATGCCACCATTACCGAGCCCATCTGCCTCTCTTCCAGACCCCTCCATTCATCCCCAGTTATGTCGTAATGACGATCTGCGGCAGGTTAAGTTCAGAGTGTATACGGACCATTGTACCAATATGCACCCTGCACTGAAGTCTTGTATAAACTACTCAGGTACAACTACACTGAATTTTCTGTCCAGCACTACCATCTCTTGCTGTAAGACGTCATGTACTAATGTTGTTTATATTGTGAAAACCAATAAAAATGTATATTTTTTCAAAATTAGGACACTTAGTTACATCCATTAAACATTTCTTTTTTAGTTTCTCGATCCTGATTGCAAAATATACGCGCAGGTCCATGTTAGGCACCCACAAAAGTCATTCATAGAATGCTTAATCCACCCCAGTTCTATGAGTTTTGCAAAGGTTGGAGTTTTTTTAATCTCCTTGAAATTGCAAAAGGGAAGCAAATAGTAGCTGGGCCTGTAACCTTGGATGCTGAAAACGCTTTTGACAAAATCAAATACAGATGTAAATTGGGAAAGCAATGACTTGGTTTTGGGATCTCTCAGGGGGCATAGCTTCTATTGTTTCAGAAGGTGCAGTGGCACCAGGGCCTAGAGGCCTGAGTAGCCCACTGAACCCTGTTTGTTGCTGCATTTAACAATTCGACCAGACGCCCAGGGGCCCATTTCCTCCCTTGCACTAGAGCCACGTCTCCTTAATGCAAATGACCACTGTCTAATATTGTACCCCCAAATCAAGTATATTTGTGAATGGATTCACATTAACTTCAAGTACTCTTTTGCAAGAGGGAAGACTAGGCAGCCATCTCCAAATTCTCTTCTTTCTCTAAGCTCTGGTAGATTTACATATGAAGTGGTGAAATATTAGTATCGCAAGTGAGAAAACAAGCAATTCGCAAAGGAATGATATTGGTGCATGAAGTAGAGATGATGGTACGAATATATGTAATAATTCTGTCATTCACAGAGTCAGAATGGAAATGCACATGGTCGTAGTGCAGGAAATATAGGTTAGCAAACTGCTATCATCGCACAATGATTATGATGACATCACATGCGCCACAGCTACACTAGAAAATGTTGCAAGGAAAGGAAAGATGTGCAGCAGAGGCAAGTAAAGGTTCAGACCTTTGTGCAACATGTCCACAAACCGGCTACCTCTCCTATTACTCAACTTTATGCTGGACTTTGACCATGTACAGTGCTCTGCTGCCTTTTGGCTAGGTGTGCGCTATAGAAATACAGAACAATGTCAAAATAACCATCAAACATAAGCAAAGGCACACAGAGTTTACATAGAAATGAAGTGGTGTAAAAACAATACATCCAACAAAAGCATCACCAATGTTGAGTGCTGAAAGGTGGCAACACGAAGGCAGATACCCTATATGTAAGGAGGTCCCAAGGGACAAGGCAGGATAAGAAATGGTAAACAGTCAGCAGATGAGTGCCACTAGATAATCTCAGGATCTAGCCATAGTACTTAAAAGAGGTTGGAGGTTTGGGCCTGGTGTAACCTGCAACATAAGCACCATACAGGATTATTCAAACAGTGGCTCTTAAATGAGTCAAGTACTAGCAGTTGGTCTTACAACCTGGAGGGTGGTCTGGTATTGTGTATATCACAATCGGTAAAGCAATCTGTCAGCGATGTGGACAGAGCGGAGTGTTCTGATTGAGGGAAAGGGAGAGTATTTTGTAAATAAATCGGTATCCCAGGATGTGCTACATTGATGACTATCCTATGCAGTATAGCATATCATTTTACCATGGTAGCACAGGGAGATGGGTAATTAAAATGGAGAGTACAGGAGGGGCGAGTGACATGCAACAAACGTAATGTGTCTCTAGGACATGTGTAAAAGGTTGAACGCTCCATTACAAACAATGGAGTGCTCCGGGCTTCTAATGGCCGGTAAAAGCTTGGAGCATCAATATTTCAATGTTTAACAAAGGCCTCACAGAGCCCGAGGGGATTTCAACCCCTCGGGCTCTGTGAGGCCTTTGTTTTACAAATGAGAACATTCTGCCCTCTGGGGCGGAATGTTCTAATCGCCTTAGAGCCCTCTGTAGCAGGCTCTATCAGCCATTAAATGCCCGCTCCCTTGTTAAATGCTGGAGAGGGCCTTTAATGGCGGTAGAGCCCGCTAGAGCGGGCTCTAAGGCTATAGTAGAACAGCAAAACCATCATTACCTTCCTCCTCCGTCTTCCTCATCACAGTTCTCACCAGTGTACAGAATTCACCTATGGAAGAAAGCAAACCAAATGCCCACCCAATATTGCCTTTAAAGGAAGTTCCTGTCACATGACTTATAAAAGTAGGGTGGACCCCTAGTACATCCTGTTGTTTTTCTTTTGTATTTGGTAAGATCACCCATGAAGAAATAGGTGTTTTGTATTTATGTATCTTTTTAATATTGTTTTTTCTAACACTCCGGTCAGCCTCCTATAGAGACTCCTATTTCCTTTGTATTTAGAGTAAGTTAACTCCCCTGTGAAGGAATTGGGAGGCAGCCGGTACTCTTATGATTGGGCTTGTGCTCGATGTTTCGTTTTGCTTTCATTACTTATTTGGTGCAGCCATACTCTCCCTCGAAGCAATGAGGATTAGATGCTTCACTGCGGCAAAACAATTGAATTCTTCCAGGGACACCCGTTTATTTTGTTACGGCAGCGGCTCCTGTTCTCTTTTAGCAGTGTGTGTCATTTTTGCTAAGGAACAGTGAAGACACAGGAAGCGGCTGCTTTTAAAGGAACATTCGCTTTCCTTCCCATGTTGGTGGTATAAGAAGCGTCAGGGAGGGAAAGCGAGCAGCAACAAGAAAACACATCTGAGTCAGGCTCAGATGTGGAAACTGGGACAAATGCGTCAACCTCTCATTTGTCTACTGACATAGATTTGGATTTGCTTCAAAGAATGATTAACAAGGCAGTTGACTCTGCATTTGCGGCAAGGGAAGATCAACCACCTGCAAAGGTTCCGAAGGAGTCTTCCCAGCCAGAACGTAAGTCATCTCCCTTTCAAGGAGCTAAGCTCTTTGGTCTTCACCTGGAGGAACTGTTGAAGAAGTCAGTGGAAGACCATAAACTTCCTCTGTCTACGAAACCTCCTTACAAGGGCAGAGAATTTCCATTCAAGCAAGCATTTGTAAATTCTTCTTCGACTATGAAACGGGCGGTCCAGCCCTTACAGGGGAGTGGACGGGGACATGGCACTCCTACCAACAGGTCCCAGCTACAACCATCCAAACCCTCTTCCTCCTCCAATACCCCTACAGCATGACTATCCGAGAGTGGGAGGACGAATCAGAGACTTTTTCTCCGTTTGTGAAAAGGATGTCTCCAACTAATTTTCTTCCCTTCCACCAGATGTTTTCATCATGACTCAGACTCCTCAAAATCCCCAGAACTTTGAAGGTCTCCAGAAAGGGATTCTGAACCTTCTCCAGAAGGGAGCCACAATTCCAGTCCCAGAAGAGGAAATTGGTCTGGGCTGTTACTCTCTGATGGTTCTAGTCCAAAAGTCCATGAAGTCTATCATTCTCTTCTGGATCTCAAGACTGTCAATATTTATGTCCCTCATCAGAAGTTCAAGATGGTGAGTTTGCAGAGGATCTTACCTCTCCTTTCTCATGGCTCCTTCCTTGTTTCCTTGGGCCTTTCGGATGCCTATTTTCATATTCCCATTCATCCATTTTCACAGAGGTTCTTTGCTTTAGGTCAGCACTATCAATTTTGTGTTTTGCCTTTTGGCCTTGCGTCTGTCCCTAGGGTC
This sequence comes from Calotriton arnoldi, assembly GCA_963921515.1. Taxonomy (NCBI): domain Eukaryota; kingdom Metazoa; phylum Chordata; class Amphibia; order Caudata; family Salamandridae; genus Calotriton; species Calotriton arnoldi. The sequence goes on from CAWUFW010001204.1 coordinate 2,123,593, forward strand.
TTTACTAAAACCCTAGCTTCTCTGGTGGGACTCCTGCATTCTTTGGGTGTGTTGGTGTTCCCTTACTTGAATAGTTGGTTAATTTCTGTTTCATCTTTCTTTAAGGGCCTAGAAGCTGTAAGGATGGGTTGCAGCTGCCTGGAGGATCTGGTTAAATCATCAACCTCAACAAAACAAGTCTCACCTACTTCCAACTCAAGAACTTCAATTCATAGAAGCTTTGTTCAACACAAGGTTGGGGAAAGTCTTTCTTCCCCCTCTACATCAACAACTCCCCATGTTTCAGCTACAGGCTCTTCTCCAAGTTCAGCCGGCCCCAGCAAGAGATTGGCTATGAGTCCAGGGGACAGGGCAACATCCCTCTATCTCGTTCCATGGGATTTAAAGCACTTATTCCATCTGTTCTACCATCTTCTGTCCCACTGGAGCCCAAAATCTCAAGCGTACGATTCATTGATTCCAATCTCAAGTCATATCACCCAGAAGCTGTATTGGTGGCTTCAGCCTACATATCTGAGCAAAAGGGTGCCCTTGCATTCGTCTCTCTTATTGACTTTAATGATGTGAGCCCTTGGGGTTGGGGAGCAACTTTGGAGAAACAGTCTACTCAAGGGTACTGGACAGTTGCAGAGTGCATGATGACCTAAGATTGAAAATAACTGATGGCTGTTTAAAAGGCACTTACACCTTTCGCTCTATTTCTCAAGAACAAATCAGTCCAGGCCAAGACAGACAATCAGGTCGCCAGGGCTTATCAGAATGTTTCGGAAGGGACCTGGTCTCCCTTTCCTGGCACTTTTAGCAGAGCAGATAGGAACCTGGTTGGACGACAACCTGCTGAGTCTGATGGCGATCTATCTTCTGTGGAGGGAGGATGGGCATGTGGACCATCTGAGTCACCATCTCCTTTCCTCTGTGTCAATGTGTCTTTCTTCTTAGGTATTCCAGGAGATTGTGATGGGGTTTGGGGCTTCATGGCTGAATTGCTTCTATTCTGCTCTAGGATGCTCTTCTGTCAAAATTCTGTTCCCTCCTACCATGTCCGAGGCATGGAGGATGGATGAGATGAGTTTTCCTTGGCCTCAGGGTCTTCTTTCTGCATTCCCCCATTTGTGCTAATCAACAGGGTCAGAGCCGAGATCAAAAGGGTCAGGGTAGAAGTTCTTTTGGTGGTTTGTTCCTGGTCCCGTCAACCACGGTTCCCACTTCTTTACCATCTAGCCATTGCTCCTCCATGGCCATTTCTGCTAAGTCCTTCTCTTCTCAGGTTTCCTCTTCTGTCCCAAAATTCTCTAAAAGAGCTATCATTTGGGGTTTGGAGATTGAGAGGAGGAAACTAGAGGCATTAGGATTTTCCTCCAAGGTTGATCTTTCCATTCAGAATTCTAGGAAAGTGAGCACACTTCGTGTATATGAGAGATTTGGAAAGTTTTTTTTTCTGCAGGTGTCCTTCTAAAGGTCTGTCTCAAGACTTCTGTGAAGGTGGTAAAATTCTAGAATTCCTTAGGACTGGTTCCTGTTAGGACTCTCTGTCTCTGCCCTATGTAGTGAGTGGGTAGCAGGGAAAACTGTTAGGGGCCATTCCCTTCTCCAATTTGTTTCCTTAGCTTCTTGTTTTCTTAAAGGTTTCTATCAAAAGAAACCATTGCTATATATTCCCTGGTTTCTCCATGGCATGTGCCTCTATCCTTAATGCCTTACAGAGAGCCCCTTTCTTCGGTTTCTAAAACATACAATATTTTTCCTAGTTGCTATTACTTCTGGCAGCGGGTTTGGTAATATTGCCACCTTGCAATCACACCCTCCATATTTGAGGTTCTTTCTGAACAAGGTAGTTTTACATCCTGACCCTTCTTTTCTACCCAAGGCCCTTCTCCCTTTTATCTCTCTCAAGATATCATTGTTCCAGCTTTTTCCTTCCCCATCTATGGATGAGGAAATGTTATGCTATTTTCTTGATTTGCCAAGAGCTCTTCTTATTTATCTTGAGAGAACTCCTTCCTTTTGGAAGGTTGTTTTTCTTTTTGTCTTCTTTGGGGTTCCAAATAAGGGTGACCATCCTACCACCTTGACTTTGTCCCATTGGATTAGCACAGCAATTTATATTGCTTATCAGAAATCAGGCGTCTCTTCCAACTGCAGTCCTAAATACATTCAAATAGGAGGGTTGAATCCTCTTGGGCAGCCTGCAAAAGTGCATCATTGAAGGACATTTGCGCGGCAGCCACATGGTCTTTTCCACATACTTTTATTTTTCATTACAAATTGAGGATGGGTGGAATGCTTTCTTCAGACTTTGGGGCTGGGTTCCTTCTGCTGTTCACTAACCTTGTTATTTTCCCTCTTTTTTTACTCTCATTTGAATAAAAGCATTTAGCATCGTCATATGTGTTGCCAATTTTTTCTCAGTAGCTTTGGTATATGCTCACCAGTGAGGACTGTGAAGAGGAAGAAAGAGGAGGAAGGTAATGAATCGGTTACTTACCAGTAATCTTCATTACTCCGAGTCATACTCCTCATCAGAGCCCTGCATCCCTCCCTCCTGCCCTGTGGGAGGTAAAGGAAATAATTGGACTATCTCCTTTCAGCTTTATTTTACAGGATGTACTAGGGTTTCAGCCCACTTTTATAAGTCATGTGACAGGAAATTCCTGTAAAGACCAAATTGGGTGGATATTTGGTTTGTTTTCATCTATGGGTTAATTCTGTACACTGAACACGGAGTGCTCACTGGTGAGGACTGTGACGAGGAAGACTATAACTCAGAGTAATGAAGGTTACCGGTAAGCAACCGAGTCATTACAAACTATAATTTATTTACAAAGCCGTCCCAATCAGCATCCCACTTATATTGCAGACAAGTTCAGCATCTCTGGAGGTTCTCGACATACCCGCAGCCAGGACACCATCAGACTACAGGCTAAGAGGTGTAAAAAAGAAAAAAAACAAGGCAGCAGGCCGTTTTCATCTATGCACCCAGGATCTGGATCAGCAACCCTGTATCCATCAGGACTGCTCCAACGCTGCTCCAACTTAGGAAACAGTTGAAGACTCGCCTCTTTAAAGAACACTATATTACAATATATTAACCGTACATTACCCTACTACCTCTCCTATCCCTCGCTAACTTTAGGCTTGTCTTTGACCCTGTACAGAGCTCATTTTGTGCAATGGAAATACCATGTGCGTGCATAAATAAAGGCAGAACATACATAAATGTTACTGGCTGATTGTGATGAGCTAAAGAACGTACAGCAAAAGTAAAAGTGGCAGAAGGTCCACAGAATTATATCAAACATTCATGCTCTGCCATGCCCAATAGATCTTTTATCCTTGGCTCAGATTTTTAAAATGCCTCCAGTAATTCAGTGGTATCCTGAAAAGAGTGTGGTGAAGTGAATGTGCGCTCCATTACACACTTTTGGCCTTTGCTAGTTCTTTATTGAAGTACTGGTGTCTTGCAGTAATTGGGTTCAGTATGGATTCGAGGATCAATACCTGTGGATCTCAAACGCACTGTCACCAGTGTTGATCTTTCTGCATTCCATTGAATACATCTCTGTTTATCATACATTACAGACACCTACTAAAGAGCCTGTCCTCACCTTTTTTCCCTCATACAAAGGATCCTGTTGATTTCACTATGCTGTAAATATATAATAGTCTTGTGTGCTTCCAGACTACTATGAAGCTATTGGTGATGTGGTTGCTATCTGATACTATCTGCACGTTCAGTGAGAAGAGATTATTCTCTTTCATATTGGTGTGTTGTGTGGTTCGAGGGTACAGTGCATGACAAATGTTCCCCCAATGGCACCAATGAAAATGCCAATGTTGGCTACTGCATAGACATCCCACCTGACACTCTAACTCAACAAGTGCCTCAGAAAAACAGATGTGAGTTCCCAGATGTGTTAGCATGGCCCTCAGGAATTGACTTAGGGAGTGTGACATAGCACGTTAGAAAACCCTATCTGCCACGTACACTGTGTCAGGCAAGAATGTATATTTACACCAGGACATCAGTGGGTTGTGCCTGGTTGCGCTCCGTATCATGCTCTTTTATGGATCAAACTCTATGATGAGATCATGTAGGTAAGGTCTGATGTGCCCGGTGGACCTTGAACCATGTCTTGAAGATTTCCTTTTCATTCTAAAAGGGCCTAAACCAGTTTACTACCCTGAGGTAAAGCAGTTGACATCAAGACACAACACAACTACTGTTAGAACAAAATACCCCACAAATAGAAGTAGGTGTGTGTTCCACTCAACTCTCAATATACTCACCAAGGAAACTAAGGTGAATTAAGAGACTAGGACTAGGAGACTATTGTTTAAAAATGAGTTATGGGTTCCTTCTGTACTATTTATAGGGACCACTGCTCCTTTTAACCACCTATAATCTATAAATTGTTTAACCCCGAGAATACACTTTCAATTTAAGAACATTATATTCACAATTTTGATCATGGACATGTTAAACCATATAAACACAAATGTATAAAATTGTGTACCACGATTTGACAGCCAAAAAATGAAAGAAAACATTTTTGGAAGAATTGTTTGTTTCCAAGACCTGAGAGTCATCATAAACTAATTTTAAGAGCTTTACAAAGTCTCAAAAACTATCCTAAACATTTTCTTAAAGCATTATTCCCAAGAGGATTAATAGCCGGTGGCAGCAACCCTTCCTTTGTTTATTTCTACGTTACAAAAAGAGGCATACAGGAGCAGATGTATGATTTTTTGGAATATGACACAAAAGGATAAAATTTGAAAGCATGAACTCCGTGGTATGTAGTGACATATTGAAGTTCTTGGCAGAACAGGTAGTACATTCATTGTATTGCCTTCCAGCAGGGGTGCTGAGAGAAGAATCAAAATAACATGCATTAATGAGTGTGACGCTCAAGGGGAAGTAATAACAGTCAGAGCTGAGGCCTAAGCAAGGTCTAGAATGTTTAACAGCCAGAGAACTTTGCAAGTTTGGTGGGTTTCTCTGTCATAATATGACATCACTATTTATCTATTGACAAGTGCATGCCGTCCGTCTATAGTATCTTTAGGAGAAGAACAAGTAGGGAGATATGTTGGAGACATGTAAACATCCCAAGATTAGAAAGGAAGTAAGAGTGGGAAGCATACTCCAGCAAAGATGTACGTCGAGAACAAGAGGTAGTGAGATAAGGCAAGCCAGACATCAGAATAAAAGAAGTATTTGCTTGTAGTTGCCTCACAGATTTGCAATGACGGATGTTAGTGTTACCCAGCTCGTCGGTGCACCTTTGAACTATCTCTGAAGAAGGAGAGGCTTAGGGCGCCCACCACGATTCAAACTTATAGGGCTTGATTCACAAAGGTAAACTTAGACCAAAAGTTTAAGTTTAGACCTAAAGTCTAAGTTTAGACCTAAAGTCTAACTTTACTGCTAGTAAAGTTAGACTTTTGGTCTAAGTTTAGAGCAAAAGTCTAACTTAGACAAAAAGTCTAACTTTACTAGTAGTAAAGTTAGACTTCAGGTCCAAACTTGGACTTTTGGTCTGAGTTTACATTTGTGAATCAAGCCCGAGGTCTTCAGATTCAATACAGATCTCGGCAGCAGGTGCTTGTGCTACTGAACTAACTTACATGGTAGAAAGGATGCGGATATTTAGGATATTATTCATAGAAAGGGTGGTAAAAACATGGAGCTGTCTTTCAACGGGAGTGGGGCCGGGGGAAATTACGGAATTTAAAGACCTGGGACAGACAGATGCTGTGGGGATTAGGGAAAACCATGTTGTCGGTTACCCAGGGACACTGTTGTCACAGTAGCCACTGGGATATGGAGATTTTACGGGCCATTGTTTGGCCTGTTGGGTCCACTGTCCGAGTCATGCACCCTGTCAGCCAAAACCTGGGGCATGTGAGCGCCAAAGCCCTGGCTTCGGCTGGAGATACCCTTCCTCTGGTATGTTTGTTGCTTTGAACGCTGCTAGCTGAATATCAACGCACTTCCCTGAAGGTTAAGGTAGCACGTGCCCGCCTGCCAATACACTTCGGCGTCTCTTCAGGGGTAGGTTGGTATAATTAAAATGCAATGTAAAACAATACATCCTTATGTCTGCGGAAATATGCAAAGGCCAGCTGGCCTGCTCAGCTCACCGATACAGTTACACTTCACGTTACTTTAGAGTGCGCTGAAGGTGGCAGGCTGGCATGCGCACACAGTTAATTATACCTTGGCTCGACATCCTGTGATTCTAGGCAAATTACTTCATCTGCTCATTCCTATAAAAAATAATCTGACTTTGTGTATTGTAATCTGGAAAGCGCTCTAAAGACTTTAGGCCATGTTCGCGCTATATAAAACAGCTAAAAAAAAACAAAAAACGGGTGCCTCGTGTATGTATCCGTTTCCTGCCCGCGTTGCTGCTGCCTGGCGGTGCTCCTAATTTTTTGCCCTGAGCTGCGTGGCAGAGAGCGCTGTAAACTGAACTGTGTTCAGGATTTAAAAAAAACACATTTTCACACAGAGGGAAGGGACACACAAGTCTAATTAATGAAGCTAGTGGCCCCGTGGCACTCTGCGAAGAGGATTAAGTCGCAAAGTATTAGAGAAAAAAAAATCACGCGACTTTACAGGAAACGGCACAAGCAGTCTTCTTTAAAGAAAACAATGCATGTAAACTTTCAAAGTTTCTGATCTGCCACCTTATCAAAATGGCGCCACAAATGCGTTTTTGATTTTCACTGGTATAACGAAAAGAAGAGAAACAATTACTGCATGTAGTATAAAAGGTATCGATGGGTATGCCAGTCTTTCGCACCCCCGTGGCCACTGGGTGAAAATCTTCATCTGTTGTTGACACCGAGAGGATAATTTGGCAGAGTATACTCTGTTTCACGCAGTCAAAAGCTCCGAAAACGGGGTCTTGTTGCTGATTAAGCTGGCAGCTAGACTGTGCTGGGACCGAACCCAAGGCAGGTGCTGAATGTGACTCTTTCACACAGTCTCATGATGTTTGCGGAGGTGTGGGAATGAAGTCATTCTGTTTTTTTGCACAGCTTTGTTTTGTGTGCTCAGAACGTAATCTAGGCACAGATAAGCGCCACGTTTCAGCATATGGCGCAAACAAGCAGCCCACAGACTGCAGATAAGTAACACTTGCAATCGCCTCAAGGTTTTACATTTCAGAGCATTGCAGGCTCAGCACACTTTATCAGCTACCGCGGGTATGAGCCATCACGTATTCAACCTAAGCGAATGGGGCACACAAAGCGGGGTGCGTCACAAACTGATCACCAGGTGCTCACAATGTGCTCACATTTGAAGGCCGTCATTCTCACTCATGCGCAAGTACCACCCAGCACTATTCTGGGCCTCATTTACAAGCCCATTGCGCAGCCGGTGTGTCACTTTTTTTTGAGGCACCGGCGGCACAATGGCCATGCCCATAGTTACATGGTCATGTAAAGTCACCCTGCGTGATTTTTCTTGGCCTTGTAAATATAGCCCCCTTTCACGAATTACTCTGTGTGAAAGAGGCGTTCCATGTGTGTTTTGCTGTGGGTGTTCCCGCGCAACATCCATGGAACCTGACACATTTCCAGATTTACAACATTTTGTAAAACTGGGAATGCGTCAGAATCCTACGAGGAGAAATACTTTTATTTCTCCTCGTTTTTTCTAGAAAGAGGAAAATGCCATTTATGATTGTTTTTGTGCAGGAAGATGCCCCTGCCTGCACAAAAGCAATCATCCCTGCAGCGCAGGCCCTCCTGCAAAATGACACAAGGGTGCCTGTGCTGGCGCATGGCAGCCAATTGTCCGCCAGCGCAGCGGAAAGCACAGGGATCCGTTGTATTGTTGTTAATACAATGCATCCCTATGCTTTGAAAATGACGCGGCACAGCTAAATGGCTTGCGGCGCTGTGCTGCGTTATTTTCTTGTAGATGAGGCCCTCTGAGTTTTAATGGGTGCTGGAATGCACCTGGTAAAACCTAATGAGCTTATGAAGGAAACTGTTAATGCTTGAAGTACTTACCTGTAATTCCATTAGTTTGAGCCAAGACTTCCTTGTTCCGATCATTACAGAATGAGACCTTCATGCCTCCTAAAACGGTTTCACAAGCCCAATCTCCTCTAAACATAACTTCAAACATTGTACTCCTTCCTCCCATTAGCATAAATGCTCACAGCTTACCTGGTTCTGCCTGTAACATACCAATCTCACATACCATATTCTTTAGATCCTTCTCCCATATAATCGTTTGATGTTAATAAAGGGATGGATGTAAAAAACAGAACAAGGAAGTCTGAACTCAAAATATTAAACTGTAGGTAATTTAAACATTACCTCTTTGTCCCCTTTCTTGTTCCTCTCATTACAGAATGAGGAATGCCAAAGCGATACAAACAAATGATAACATTGTAAAATAAACAAGAATTTGGAACACAAATTTCTCCCAGAACATTGATTTATTTCCCTACTATTTACGTCATAGAAGATAAAGCCTTGACACCGAACATGTCTTCTTGATTAACATTATCAATTCTTTAATGTCTTACAGATATAGAATAATGTGTCCATGTTGCTGTTCTGCCAATCTCTTTCAAGGAAGGTCCCTGAAATTCAGCCCACAAAACAGCCATACTCCTAGTGGATTTTCCCTGAATACCAGCTGGTGGAGAAACCCCTTATTTCTGATAAGCTAAGATAATTACAGATTTTAACCATCTACTTACGGTTTGTAGAGAAGATGGACCACCCTTGTTTGTGGACCAAAATTTACAAACAAGCCTCTGATCATCTAAATTGGGACACCCTTTCCAAATACATTAAAACTGCTCTTTTTTTACATCCAGTTTATTTAGTTTTCTTTCTTTCTGAGATGAAGGATGTAGAAATAATGCCATAAGAATAACCCCATGGTCGAAATTGGATCTAGAGGAAATTTTAGGAGTAAAGAAAGGACCTAATCTTAACACAGTACTGTAGGAAATCGTTCTTGTCTGAGTGGTCACTACAGATTTTTCATCTTTTGCTGGACCTTATTTTATTGCTACTTTTTAGACTTTGCATGCTGGGGCACTGCTGTCCAGTGCCCAGTGTATGGGCTCTGACGTCTAAAATGTGGAGAAATTGGCTAATCCCTGATTGGCTTATTTAACTTTTCTTTAAAGCCATAGTAAGCGGTGCAGGAATACACCCATGGCACGAAAAGTTAATTGTTACCTGTGGACTGCAGCATTGATAGTGCCATCCATTAGTGTGACAAAAGAAAACATATCTTCAGGCCTTCCATTGTAGCTTGAGAGCTACAGTGTAAAGCTTGCAATATGACCTTTTAAAATAACCCTTTTTGACAGGTGAAAGCCTCTCTTTTAAATATTTTTAAGTGAAGCCTTTTAGCCCACAAGGTATGGTGCATGATATTTAAAAGTGGGACATGTAGAACTTTATTTTTACTATGTTCCTACAATGATAAGGCCCAAAAAACTATTTTCACTTTGGCAGGCCTAGCTATTCAAGCTAGCCTGGCTGATGAGGTGTAATACCCTGAAACCAGTCCCAGGATGCTTGTTTCCAGTCCAGGGAGGACCTGGTCTGGCTGTTCCGGCTGGACTGTTCCCATGAGGAACAGGGTCAAGACTGATTTGCATATGGCTGGGTCCAAACTTGGGTGGCATAGTGAGCCAAAGAACAATGGATTAAACCCAGGTCTGTGACTGGGGGTGAGTGGTTGAAAAGTTTCAGCACTCCGTCCATCATCTTGTGTGCTTGCTTACCCAATGAGAGTCTCAGCTTCCTCTTCAATAATGTGGAACATTGCTGCGGACTCTTTGCCATTGGACTGCACCCATATGGCTATGACCCCTTTCAGAGGCAAGGGTGTCTGCCCCCCGTAGGTGTAGATCTTGGTCGATGAGGGCAAGATCATTGGCATGAGGCGGAAGCAGTGGTATTGATGATGACACATCACATTCATGGAAGCGCCTGTGTCAATAGGAGCCACATCAACTGTGCATGTTGGCTGCAGCCTTAGGTGTTTCTTAAGCAAAGGCAGCAGTCCAGCAAAGGCAGTTGTCTGGCAGGGCAGCAGTCCAGCAGAGCGGCAGTCCTTCCAGAAGCACAGGAGTCCTTCTCCCTGGCAGAGTCTACACAGGCGCACAAGTGTGCTGAAGAGTTGGTGTCTGAGGTCCAAAAGTTAACCCAGGTCTCTACTTTGAAGTGGGAGAAGCTTCTAGAGGTTTCCCTTTGAAATGCAAAGGTTCTCTGCCTCCCCTGCCCAGGCTCCAGACTAACTACAGGGGGTATGCAGCCCTGTGTGTGGAGGTAGGACACAGCCATCTCAAGTGTAAGTTGGGCTGTGCCCAGGTCTGGCCTCCCATCCTGCCAGTGATGGACCATCCAAGCACACCTAAGCTCCCTATTATGTGTGGCTGTCTAGGAGGAATAAACAAAGCCCAGTTGCCAACTACACCCAGTCATATGACGCAGTGACAGGCTGCAGGCACTAAATGGCTAAGGCAGGAAAATGCCAACTTTCTAACAGTATAAAAACATCTCTTATGCCAAGGCTGGAATTATTCACCACACCTTTTTTCTGTGGGGCTCAGGGTTTTGATTACCGGAAAACTTGGTTATTTATTTACCAATCTTTTTTTTCTATTAAATGTTTTTCTTGTGTCAAACACATTAGATCACATATGCCAAAGGTATCTTGGCCCTTTTGGCCCCTAATCTAATCATAATGACAATTCATACATTCAAACCAAATACATAAGACATTTGAATAACATCTTTACAGGTGTTGGCTGGGACAATACCTGTTTCAAAACATTCTATTTGACACAAAATGCTCAATTTTACACACAGTAAAATTCAAATAAAATCAGAGAAAACCAGTCCTGAACTTTTCACAAGCAAGAGTCATTACTGAATTTCACTTTTTGAAGAAAGACTCATGAATGCCTGCAAATACTCAGGGGTTGTCTCAGCCAATAGTTTTTTGGGGCACTTATCTCAGTCCTTTGATTGCCCGCAATATAGATTGAATATCATTCATTCAACTGCCTTTTTTGCATGAAAAAAGTCGACGCGTTTTGGCCCCATCAATTCGAGGTCTCTTCAGGACCAAGGCCTCTTTATAAATACTGAAAAAAAATATATATAATTGAAAAGTGAAAATATATTTCAAGAATTCAAAGTTACTTTTAACTAACTTCTTTTGTAAAATAGACTTTTCTCTTTCTTTCTTTCCTATTCCCTCTCAGTACCTTTAATAATCAGCACTGTTAGACAACTTATATTTTCCATATAGATATATATCACTTCTTATTGGATTTACTCGGGTTGAACTTGCCATTGCTCTCCGTTTTCTAAACTGTTTTAAACAAAGACATAACTTTATTTTAATATAATTTCTACCGACATGAACCTCACCCATGCATTAGTGTTTCAAACTCATTAATGTCACTTGCCTGAACGCTTTGCTATGAGTCATTCAATGGCTTTTGCTGCCGTCACATGTAAGCGTTCGGATCCACTGGAAACAATGTGCCACCTGTGAATTAAAGATGGAAGATATCCATTCCTCACTGATCGTTATGCTATTACTTTGCTCACTCCAAGTTATGAAACCGCCCGAACTTGTAAATACCTTTTTGCTGCTGTATAGTTGATACGATTTCTGCCCGTACTCCAACTGCATTTCTGTTCAAATCAGACGCGTTCTTCGTCTGTGACGCCATTGCTTTTCTTCATATACTCTGCATGAACTTGCCAGTCTCTGAAAGCCGATCACCTGTTCCTGTTTGGTTTTATGTTGTAACACTTGCTTTTTAGTTTCCATTGTGACATAAGTTATACTTGGTTGTTCATACTACGGATTGAATGATCATGAACATGAACCTTTTTTTTCAAAGGAAAAACTTCTATTTTACATTTTTGTTAGCTGTTTGGATACATTTCCAATCTTTCTGTTTTTTATAGTATCGTCCCAATGCATGATGGTATATGTGGTTCATTACAGTGTCAAAAAGTTTTTTTCTTTTCTTTTTCAAGAAATGTATAATAGCTTTATTGTTTGATCTCAATTAGAGTCTTTGAATTTCTGACATTTCATTCAGTCCTTTTATTGTGGTATTAAAACGTTATATAAGGTAGGCCTCTTTTTGGACCAAAGTTCTCTCAATGTCGTCTTCTCTCAAGTTTGGTTGTATGACCATCAGAACTGTCCACTTCAAATCGGTTTCCGTGTGGTCCTTTTCCATAAAGTGGTTGACGAAAGGTGCCCTAGTTACTTTCTTTCGCATTCTTGATTTATGTTTAACAAGTCTTTGATGTATTTCCTGGTTTGTTTTTCCAATGTAAAGTTTTTTGCACAGGCAAATGATGCCATAGACCACATTTTTTGTACAGCAATTTGAAAACATAGTGTGTTTCCATTTCATGTTTTGCAATTGGAATTCCGATCCTTCTATGGTTTGGTCACAAGTCGTGCATGCGCAGCATTTGCGGTGGCCTTGTATCGGTGGAAGTTGCCATTGTTGTCTTAAATCCTCTTTTAGTGTGGAGGGAACATATGTCCTCACCAACTGGTTTCCTAAGTTTGTATTTTCTTCAACGCCAAAAGTGGTTGTGCAAACGTTGTATCTACTTTCGAAATAAAATGCCATTTTTGATGGATTATCTTCTTAAATTGATTTGTTTGAGGGCAGTATGTAGAGACACATACCAACCTGATTGAGTTTTTTATCCCTTTTGAAATGAAGAAGTGATTGATATCTATATGGAAAATACAAGTTGTCCAACAGTGCTGATTATTAGAGGTACAAGAGGGAATAGGAAAGAAAGAAAGAAAAAGTCTCTTTTACAAAACAAGTTAGTTAAAATAACTTTTAATTCTTGAAATATATTTTCACTTTTCAATTATATTTAATTTTTATTTTCAGTTTTAAAAAACGGCCTTTGTCCTGAAGAGACATGAAATTGATGGGGTCGAAACAAGTTGAATTTTTTTCCCCGCAAAAATGAAGTTGAATGAATGATATTTGATCTATCTTGTGGGCAATCAAAGGACTGAGATAAGTACCCCCAAAAAACTATTGGCTGAGACAACCCCTGAGTACTTGCAGGCATTAATGAGTCTTTCTTCAAAAAAGTGAAATTCAACGATGACTCTTACTCGTGAAAAGTTCAACACTGGTTTTCTCTTGTTTTATTTGAATTTTACTGTGCGTACAATAGAGCATTTTGTGTCAAATAGAATGTTTCGAAACAGATATTGTCCCAGGCAACACCTGTATAGATGTTATTCAAATGTCTTAAATATTTGGTTTGAATATATGAATTGTCATTATGATTTGATTACGGGCTCAAAGGGCCAAGATACCTTTGGCATATGTGATCTAATGTGTTTGACACAAGAAAAGCATTTAATAGAAAAATAAGATTTGTAAATAAATAATCAAGGTTTCAGGTAATCAAAACCTTGAACCCCAAAGAAAAAAGGTGTGGTGAATAATTCCAGCCAAGGCGTAACAGATATTTTTATAATTAACACGGTCCATCCTCAGGCTGATGCAAAGGCCCAACCCCTCAAGTTAGATCAAAACTTTCTAACAGTGGTATTTTCAAAATTGTAATTTAAAATCCAATTATACCATAAGAGAGGATTTTTTATTACAATCCCAAAGACACCAAACGTGAATTGTTTATCTGTTTCCATTTAGAAGTTACAGCTTATTAAATGTAATAAGGTAACTCCAATGTTATCCTATGGGAGAGGTACGCCTTGCAGTAGTGAAAAACAAATCTAAACATTTTCCACTACCAGGACGTGTAAAAAACTTTAAAGTACTTGTCTGAGTTTTTAAATACACTGCACCCTTCCCTCTGGACTGTCCAGGGCCTAGCCTAGGGGTGACTTACATGTTTTAATAAGGAAAGTTTGGGACTGCCAAAAGGTTTATTTTGCCAGGTAAAAATGGCAGGTTAAAACTGCACACACAGGCTACAAAGGCAGGCCTAAGACATGTTTAAAGGGCTATTTAAGTGGGTGGCACAATAAATACTGCAGGCTGACTAGTAGCATTTAATTTACAGGCCCTGGGTATGTGTAGTACCAGTTTACTATTGACCTAAAAGTAAATTAAATGAGCCAACTTGTCTGTAAGCCAATTCTGCCATGTTTTAAGGAGCGAACACAAGCACTTTAGCACTGGATAAAAGTGTTAATGTGCAGAGAGTCCTAAACGCCAACAAAAATGGGTTCAGAAAACAACAGGATGAAGGGAAAAAGATTAGGGATGACCCTGCAGAAAGGGCCAAGTCCAACAGCCACGATTAACATCCATGGGCTATACATAATCACATGAGAACAGAGATAACAAAAGAACACATTGCAAATGCACTAAGTACTATTCCAAAACATAAAACTCTTAAACATTTATAAGCAAACACAACACAATTAATACAATACAGTTAGCACTACACTAACCATAGTACAAAATAATGTATACACTTTCCCCAATGTTTGTGGGGCTGTGGGGTGTGGCTGTAAGGGGGGAGTCCCCAAAAATTGTGAAAAGTGCGTAAGTTTCAAGGGTGGTGGTCAGATTTATAATTTAACTTCAGTACCACAAACATGAAATTGAGAAGGGCGCTGATTTACTCTGCTAACTCCAGCTCAACAGATATTTGTTAAAACATGCATTTATTGGAGGAGTTACAAATGAATAACCCAGACAAAATACATGAACCTCAACATTTACAATCATCACACATTTATAAAATAATCTACACAAAAATCTATTATACGCAAAAGCACAATTAAAAAAATAACCCTCAAATAAAATCACACAATTAAATTAAAACACTATGCACCCAAAACCTCCCAAACCCCTAAAATAAGCCATAAAACGATTTAATATTTGATTTGACAGAAACAACTACAACAAAACACATTAGGACAAAAATGGTAATTACAGACATACCCATTACAATTCTCATTGCGAAATTCCACAATATTTTGGTATAGAATATTTTTAACCACAGTATTATTTGTATTTATTTATTTATTAACACACGCACATGCCAGAAAGCATCCAACTTTGTACCCCAAAATCATAAACTTAGATTACATAGTTGATAGAACATAAAATTTAAAGGCAATGAACATTGGGCAACCTAGTATAAATAGATATTCATCAAGCACTGCTTAAGTTTATATTTAAAATTAGGCAAAAGGGGGGCGTGTCCAAGATGGCGGCTTGGTAGGACGCGAATCTCCGTCCCTCCGGCCTCGCTGACACGAAGCGTTGTATTAGCCCTATCTCCCGGCCCTCAAATCGCCGGACACGGAGCGGACCTGACCTGTGCTTCCTCCGGTGCCAGCGGTGAGAAAATTACAGACCGCATCGGCTCTCCCGGTCGGAGGCGCGCCGAGGCCGCGACGGCGCAGGAGAGATCGCAGCGGCGGCACCACCAGTAACCTGAGGAGGCCTGCCTACATATAGTGTGGGCGCCGGATGATCGTGCCGCAGATTCAGCAATGGACGCAGGCCCGGATCGGAGGCCCATCCGAGGACAGCGGGAGGTGAGCGGCGCGGTGCCGGACAGCAGAGGGGTCATCTCGCCCCCGCCATCTTACGTCTCCGCGTGGCTCACTGGGCGCGCTGGAAGCTGCCGTGCCTGGAGCCTTGCGACACCACTGGTGGCCCCGGAGTGAGCACCGGGCCAGGCGCCCCACTCTGCTTAAACTGTGGCCTGCGGACTCTGCTTCAATTGTGGCATGCGGCCTGGCACGGACTGGGGTGGTAGGGCCCCTCCATCGGGAGGCCGGCTCTCCGCTCGCCATTTTGTCTTCTCTCCCGACCCTGCTGGGTCGCAGCATTGCAGACGGGGCATCCGGGAGTCTAGAGTTTCCTAGCTGTGGAGCCTAGCCGGGGAACTGCCTGATCAGCCTCTCCCAGTGGATGCACAACTCGGCGCCCGACAACGCCGTGCTCCACCTGCAGAGCACCACTCCATCCCCCGGACTCCCGGTGAGTGCGGCATTCCCTTCCCGGCGCACCTGCTTACACCCACTTGGCACCACTACACCTCTGCAACGGCCATCACGGAGGACTGTGGTCATGGGGCGACAACGCTGCCACACGTCGCCCCCTCTCCCTTTGCAGGGTTCCGCTATAGTTCGGGAGCAGCGTATGCCCCTTCTTCGGTCTTGCCATCTGATTGCTAGGGGGTGGGAGCAGCTCTGCTGGTTACGACCGGCCCAGGGCCCACCCGGCTTGCACGAACGTTGGCACCTCTGCCTTTCGCCCAGAGATGCCCGGGGCTCCCTCCTGCCACATGGGCGCTAGAACATGAGGGATCCACCCAGGAACCATAAAACCCGACTGGTCACAACTGGTGAGTCTGGGGGTACACCCACTGCATCCCGCTGATCCCCGGTACCGCTCTGACGGCCTGGTGATCCTCTAGTGCGACCCTGGCCCGCGCCACGACTCTGTTGGGTCCTGACAACAGCAAGCGGCCGGACATCGCCCTGACGTCCCCCGTGCAGGCCTTTCCAGAGTCCCACGCGTAGCATCATGGCGCCAGCACGGGCGAGGAGGGAGAAGACCCTCAAGGAAATGCTACTGAAGCAGACGTCTGGCCAGGACTCAGCAACTACAATACCCCGGGACGCGGGGCTCCCGGAGCAACTAGAAGGGGCGGATGGGCCTGCTACGAAGGCCTTCACGATGGAGCTCTTCTCAGCGATTAAAGAAGACATAATGGATCTGAGGGGGCAGCTCCTGGCCGACCTCAAAGAAGTCTGGCGCGACGTGGATGAAGTAGGGGAGAGAGTGGCCGTTCTTGAGGATCATGAACTGCGTCGCGAAGAAGACCTACACCAGCTTCAACAAGAGATGCTCCGGCTGCGGGACCAAAACTTAGATCTCCAGGCCCATGCGGAGGATTTGGAGAACTGCTCACGAAGGAACAATATCCGCATCCGAGCGATTCCATGGCGAGCGGAGGGAGACGACCTCCGAGCCTACGTCCTGGCTCTCTTCCGGCAGATCCTGGGTGATGAGGGTCCGCAGGAGATACAGATGGACAGGTTGCACTGCATGGGCCTTCCCAGGGGGGAGAAGCCCCCCCCACCGGACGTGCTCGTATGTGTGCACGACTTTCAGCTTAAGAAGCAGATCCTCCGCAGGGCCCGGGCGGCCCAGCCGATCCAGTTCCAGGGGCACTCCCCAACTCTTTTTCAAGATCTCGCTGCGTCCACGCTTGCCAAACGGAGAGACTTCCGCATGGTCACCTCTCACCTCCGGGATAAAGGCATCCCCTATTCGTGGGGCCACCCATTCCGCCTCATATTTAAGCACCAGGGAAAACTGCGCCAGATTCGCTCCCTTACTGAGGCTCTTGATCTACTGGGACTGGACAATCCGGCGGACGCTGGACGGAGGGAGAGCCCCAGGGACCGCTCCGCACGTAGACTCTCGCAGTGGCACACTGTTGGGAAGCCGAAGGCCTCTGCGAAACCTGACCCGGAGGAGATGGTGAAGGAACGGGAGGCGGTGATCTCCTCTCTCTCACAACCCCCTGAACACCCGTGTTCCCCCTGAGCACCCTGAGCACGCACACAGGGATGGCCACCTTGGAGTGAGGTCGGAGGGGCTACTGGGACGACTACTATCCTGAGCTCAGTGCCATGCCCCTCTACGGTTCTTGGTTCTCCAGGTACTCTGCTCGACAGCCTGCCGCCAGGGACCCGGCCTCCTCTGACATCGACCGACAGACGGACCTATGTCTAATGTCCCCCTGCGGGACTGTGTTATTTTGGACTATTTTTCAACGACTAATTGTTGGGTTTTCCCCCGTTATTTCTTCTTGCGCTGGCCCTTGTTGGGCTGGTGTTCTACGACCTGAGATGACTCTTTTTTGGTTGTTGTTGGGGTGTTTTCTTATCTTTTGGGTTAGGGAGGTTTCTCTCCCCAATGAGCTCCTTTTTTCCCCGCTCCTACTTTTGTCCTGTAATGCCTGTCTCCTCCCTCTCCGGGGCTTCTCCTATAGCCTGGCCCTCCAGCGCCTTGCTCGGGGCCTCGACACATACACAAGCTGGCCCGTCCCTTTCCCATGGAACTTAAGATAGTTAGCTTCAATGCCCGGGGACTTAATAACCCAGTCAAACGGAAAGTGGTTTTTTCTCTGCTCGAACACTCTGGTGGAGATATCTGTCTCCTTCAAGAAACCCACCTGCTTCACAGTGACACACACCGCATGCATCATAGCCACCTCCCCTCCCAATTCTGGTCCTCTGGGAGTAGTAAGCGGGGTGGGGTAGCGGTCCTAATCTCCTGACGCTTTAGGGGCTCAGTGGGGGGTCCCGTCGCAGAGGGATCACTGACAGAATATCGAGGAGCAAAATATCAACCTGCCAAAATATCGAGGAAAAAATATAGAATGCCAGAATATCGAATTCCTATCTACAAACAGGTAAGTACAAAAATATCGAATCCAAAATATCGTTGTAAAAAATATAGTTAGTCAAAATATCGAATTTTTTAAATGTCTTAAAAGTAATGTAAAATTAATAAAATAATACATATAATTAACTAAAACATACTTAAAAATACTTAAATAACCTTAATATTAATACATATTTAATGTAAGTTAAAAAAATAATCATGCATTTTTATTTTTTAATACATATATATATTAACGTAATATTAATAACAAATATTCAATATTTTTAGCGTAGGATAGCGGGAGGGTAAAATTTACTATTCCCACTCCAGTGAGTGCAACAGTAGGGAAAGCGTTGGATAGCGGGAGGGTAAAAATTACTATTCCCACTCCAGTGAGTGCAACAGTAGGGAAAGCGTTGGATAGCGTAGGAGTAAAAATTACTATTCCCACTCCAGAGAGTGCAACAGTAGGGAAAGCGTTGGATAGCGTAGGGGTAAAAATTACTATTCCCACTCCAGAGAGTGCAACAGTAGGGAAAGTGTTGGATAGCGTAGGGGTAAAAATTACTATTCCCACTCCAGTGAGTGCAACAGTAGGGAAAGTATTGGATAGCGGGAGGGTAAAAATTATTATTCCCACTCCAGAGAGTGCAACAGTAGGGAAAGCGTTGGATAGCGTAGGGGTAAAAATTACTATTCCCACTCCATTGAGTGCAACAGTAGGGAAAGCGTTGGATAGCGTAGGGGTAAAAATTACTATTCCCACTCCAGTGAGTGCAACAGTAAGGAAAGTAATGATTTAATATTTAAATTAAAAAAAAAAAATTATCAATACCAATAAAAAATTAATTAAAATTAATTACCAATTACAACATATTTAATAATTAATTAATTATAAATACCAATAAATATTATTTATTAAAAATTAATTACCTATTAATAATTAATTAACAACCAATTAATTTTCAATACCAAAAATTAATAAGTAATACAAAATGTTTACCAATTAATAATTAATTAACAGTAAATTAATTATCAATACACAAAACTATTTTCAATAATTATTTAATTACAATTAAATTACTTCCCACCCTATTCCCCTATAAACCCACAACCCGCTCCGAATAATAAATTAATACAATTAATATAATTATCAATTAATCAATTAATAAAAATTAATTACCAATTAATACAAATTAATTACCAATTAATAAAAATTAATTACCAAATAAGAATTAATTAACAATAAATTAATAATCAATACCAATAAATAAAAATAAATAATTACTGAATTACAATTAAATTACTTCCCACCCTATTCCCCTATAAACCCACAACCCGCTCTGAATAATAAATTAATACAATTAATATAATTATCAATTAAAAAATTAATAAAAATTAATTACCAATTAATAAAAATTAATTACCAATTAATAATTAATTAACAATGAATTATTTATCAATACCAATAAATAAAATTAAATAATTACTTAAGTACAATTAAATTACTTCCCACCCTATTCCCCTATAAACCCACAACCCGCTACAGAACTAAAACGCAAAATTAAATTAAAAATAATTAATAATTCCGAAAAATTTATATTTAATTTACTATAATTAAATTACTTCCCACCCTATTCCCCTATAAACCCACAACCCGCTACGGAATTAAATTACGCAAAAATTAAATAACATAAAATTCATTACTTAAAAAAATTAAAACATACATTACAAAAATAATACATACTTTTAACACATATACTAACACTTAAAACACTATAAACAAATTCGATATTTTTAACAACTATATTATGACTGTCGATATTATGACAATCAATATTTCTTACCTGAATTTCGATATTCTGCACCACTATATTTTGGCAATTCGATATTCTGTCCATTCTATATAAAAAACTCGATATTTTGGCAATTCGATATTAAAAATTCGATATTATGTCTGTTCACCGTCGCGGAGATCAAAGGACGCCTTCTTGCGCTGCGCCTTAGCATAGGGCACTTTCACTTCACAGTAGCCTCTATTTACTCCCCAAATGTGCGACCGGAGAAATTCCTAATAGATGCCTTCGCTGATGTCCTACAAACGCCCGACCCAATAGTGGTGGTGGGGGGTGACCTTAACTTAGTGATGCACACGGAAATGGACTGTTCAGGCTCACGAACCAGTGGGGCAGGGGCCCTGTCGACGGGAGGTGGTGACTGGCTGCGCGACGCAGGGATTCGGGACGCTTGACGATGCCTCCACCCAGACGAGCGAGACTTTTCATACTACTCGGCGGCGCACAAGACCTATGCCCACCTAGATCACTTCCTTGTTACCCCAGCCGCTTGTTCCTGCGTTACAGACTCCACCATTGAAGCTCGCTCCCTGTCTGACCATGCACACATCACCCTGACCATGCGCCTTCCCTCTGTAAGATCTCCACCCGCCTCCCACTGACGCCTGCGAGACTCTCTGCTCCGATCCCCGGCAGTAGTGGACGACATCAAGCGTTGCCTCACTGACTATTTAGCGATTAACGACGTAGGACTTTCGCCGCTCTCCTCGGTATGGGAGTTGCTTAAACTTGTTGCGAGGGGGGCACTAATCGCCAAGGCTGCTTATGAAAATAAAATCAGACAGTCCAAACGCGCAGACCTAGAAGCTAAAGTCAGGGAACTGGAAGCTATTCACAAACGCACTGGCGCTCCCAGAATTTGGCGGCAGTTGGAAAAAGAGCGCCTTCAGCTTAGTCGGTTAGACCTTGACAGAGCTGAACACGCGGTTGTTCGACTCAAACACAAATATTACGTGGGCTCCAATAGAGGGGGACGAATGCTGGCGCACTGGCACAAACCATAAAAGCGATAAGGGGAGAGGGCGGTTCGGAGTTCATAGATAGCAGCGGGATACTGTCGGCCTTCCACTCTTTTTATAAAAATCTATATACTGCTGATCACTCCCTGCTGTCCGACCCCACCGAGTTCCTGCAGGGAGCGGCGATCACTCCTCTTCCCACGAATGAAGCAGAGGCCCTGGAGGCCCCCATACGTATTGAGGAGGTGATCTCCGCTATCGCTCGACTGAAGACCATGAAGGCGCCAGGCCCTGATGGCTTTAGCGCTCTTTTTTATAAGACTTTCTGTGCCGAACATGCCCCGCTGCTTACCCGCTTGTTCAATTCCTTCGCGGATACGGGGTTCCTCACACCCTCAATGTTACAGGCCTCTATCTCGGTCATCCCTAAACCGGGGAAAGACCCGGAGCTCTGCAGCTCATACCGCCCGATCTCGCTGCTGAATATTGATGCGAAACTATTCTCTAGCATTCTGGCCTCCCGGTTGAACACCCACATGCCAGGTCTGGTTGACCCGGACCAATCAGGCTTCATCCCCGGTAGGCAATGTGGGGACAACACCAAGCGACTCTGCCATCTGATCGACAAAGTACAACGGTCCAAAGAAGAAGCCTTACTACTAGCGGTCGACGCGGAAAAGGCTTTCGACCGTGTGCACTGGCCCTATTTATTTGCTACTCTTGAGCGATTCGGTTTGGGGCCCAGATTCCGACAGTGGATCGCGAGCATCTATAGCTCTCCGACAGCAGCGGTGCGGGTCAACGGTTTGCTTTCCGATAGCTTTGCGGTGGAGAGGGGAACGCGGCAAGGCTGCCCCCTCTCTCCTCTGCTCTTCGCTCTTTATATGGAGCCCTTCGCCCAACGGCTTCGGGACAACCCCAAGGCGCAGGGAGTCCCGTTTGGCTTAGAGCACCATCTTATCAGCCTCTACGCCGATGATGTCATCTTTTCAATGGCACATCCCGAGACCTCCCTACCAGCAATTGTGGAGGTTCTACAGACCTTCAGCCAGGTTTCCGGCTTTAAAATTAATATGCAGAAATCTCAGGTACTCAACCTCACCGCTGCCCAGTCAACGGTTGATGCCCTTCGGGCCAACTTCGCCTCTGACTGGGTGACGGACGGTATCGCATATCTCGGACTGGTCCTCCAGAAGAGTCTCGCAAAAACAGCGGAGGTGAACTACACGGCCCTTCTAACTCGCATCCGTGCAGACCTGGCCCGCTATCGGCGCCTGCCATTGTCATGGTTTGGTAGGCTGTCCGCTGTCAAAATGAATGTCCTTCCACGGGCCCTGTATTTGTTTCAAACGCTCCCTTTGGAGCCTCCACCGCAGTCACTTCGCCATATTCAGACCGCGATCGAGCATTTTGTATGGGGCCCGATCTCTCCTCGCTTGCAGAGGACCTTGTTACAATGCCTTAAGAAAGAGGGCGGCCTCGCCTTCCCTAATATCATCCGCTACCACCAAGCTTCTCTACTACGGTAACTGGTGGAGTGGAATCACCCGATGACCGAGAAATATTGGGTCTTCATGGACCAGACGGTGGCAGGCCACCACATCTGGGGAGATGTCTGGCTGCCGCGCCCCGCCCGCGCCTGGGGGCTTTATTCCTCACCAGTCACCCGCACCACAATGTTGGCTTGGGATAGGGTCTCTCTCCGGGCTGACCTAACTACGTTCCCCTCGCCACTGACCCCAATCTTTTCCAACCCTGCCTTTCCACCTGGCATGGACCCACAGGTAGCAACGCGCTGGTTAGAGGGCGGCTGCAAACGCCTTGGGCATCTGTTCGACATTCAGGGCCTCATCCCCTTTAAGGACCTGCAGGAGAGCTACGGTTTACGCAGCTCTGATCTCTTCCTCCACTCCCAGATGACGCACTGGATTTCGGAAACCAAGACACGCCCCCTGGCACACCGCCCGATGCGACCGTTCGAGAAGTGGCTCACCCGCAAAAAGGACGATCGTGGGCTTATATCTGAAATATACTCCCTTCTCACGTCAGGTACCTGAACCACCCGCTCGGCAGGACAGAGACGCTGGGAGGCGGAACTGGGGCGTGCATTATAGGGAATGATAAGGAATGGGAAGATATTTTCTATAGATCACACCACACAGCACACTCCATGGGTCATGCGGAAACTGCCTTTAAGATCACGTCCTATTGGTACTACACCCCAGCCCGACTCGCTAAATGGCACCCTAATTGTGACGCCTTTGCTGGCGGGGGTGCGGTAGCCCTGGTACACTCCTCCACCTGTTATGGCACTGCCCAAAGCTCACGCGATACTGGGAGAGGATACTAGACGACATCGATAGGGCCTTCCGTACTACTATTCCTAGGCTCCCAGCTTACACCCTACTAGGCCTCCCTAACGCACTGACCTTTCCCCTGCGTTCTATTAGAGGGAGACAGATGGCACTTGCGCTGAACGCCACACACCGAGTGATTCTGGCTGGGTGGAAAACAGATAGAATTCCGGACCACACGCAATGGTTGCACCAACTCTGGTATCTTCTGGGTATGGAAAGACTCTCAATGGCTACCCTTGGAAACTACGCAGATTATGCCAAGATTTGGGCCCCATTCATAACTATCCTTTCCACTGAATTTCGGGAACTGACATGCCCCAGCTATCTCCGGCTCCTGAAATTGATCCCTGGGGACATTCCCCCCACCTAATATGATGGCTCCTCGTGGGACCCATGGACCCCTCAGACTAATGGTGGTTACGCTCCCTACCAAGTCTACAGGCCGAACCCTTTCTTTTTCCCCTGTTTCCTGCTCACTGGGGAAGGTGGGAGGGGTGGGAAGGGAGTTGATGGGTTCCTTTTTTTGTTTTTGTTTTTTGTCGTCTGTGAAAAGCAGCGCCACTATGCAGCTGTGTCCTGTCACATGCCGCCAGCTATCACTGCTTGCACGACTGCCAGCACACTGGACCACGTGGATACCCATTCGCCGAGGAGGCGGATGTCGCCTCCCTCCTCTCCTTTTTACCACGCGGACGGCCCTCTTTGGGTTGTAGGCGACATGCTGTGTTATCTACCAGTCAGTATGCTCTAGTTCATTGTCTTGTTGCCATATTCTGCTCAGCCTTTAGCCGGCCCGCTGGGTTGTAGGCGCCAGTGTTCTGTTTTACCTTGCTTCATGCTCTACCAATAAAATTGATTTAATACTAAAATTAGGCAAAATGATTAAGGCCCTAATTACGAGTTTGGCGGTCCGATGGGCCACCAAACCCGCGGTGGGTAGCCGCACAGGCAGTCCGACCGCTGTATTATGAGTATGGCTGTCGGACTGCCATAGGACTGCCCCAACCGCCTGGATCCGCGAACCCTCCGCGGTGGTGTGGCGGTTTGGGGCAGCAAAATGCTGGCTGTGCCGCTGTGGCACCGCCAAGCATATTCGGAGTTTTCAAACCTCCACACTTTTCATGGTGGTGAGGCCCCCATGAAACATGTAGCAGTCAGGAAGCTAAGGGGGCCCAACAGGGTCCCCTGTTGCCCCTATGTATGGGGATGCATGCAGGGGGCACATGCCGTGCAGGAACTTGCTTTGGCAGAGGAGAGCACAGTGTATATTACATCCATGGACATGAACTGTGTGGAAGGATTTAATGAAGAAATAAGACATGTGTACTTCTGAGGGTCGATGTTATGTTGGGTGATTAGTATTAACGTTGAGTTTGCGGGACGATCTCACTGGCACAAGGGGTGTGGAGGAGTCCATAATACCATTAGAAGCGCAGTATGGGGGATTCTGGGAAACGTAGTATGTATTTAGACTACGCTATGTAGGGTGGGTTTTGAGCACTGGAAGTCCGTCGTTCAGTGGAGCTGTTGCAATAAATACACGTGATACACCACCTGGATGTAGGGGGGGGGAGCAATACAAAGGTTAAATAGGTCGTAGCAGTTCAGTGAAGTACTGATGAGAAAGATACGTGAGCTGCGGCTATGTAGAAACATCGACGTGATGATAGAAATCTTTGATGCTTGTGTAAAACGAGTCGGCACGTCGAGAGTCTGGGTTGTGCAATAATGGATATAAAAAACATGTCACGGTAAGCGCATTAGAGGCTTAGTAGTTAGAGGGATTCAAGAGGCGTTTTGAATAGTTAGGGGAGTGATACAAGTCAGCACAGAAGGTTAAACGTGAGCGATGTGGCAGTGTATAATGATGAGTGCGCTTTACAGAGGGGATTGTTGTGTACGTGTTACGCATGACTAACGTTATGATACAAACGGTAATAATTGTAGCATGGCCAAATTGGTAAACAGAAAATATTTTGTGTAAATAGAAATTGTGCCAATTTTTCACTGAATGAGTAGTGTAGCATTTGTGTTGATGGTTTTCACATGAATTGTATTATTTTTTGTTTTGTAGATACCCCTGAAGAATGGTTAATCCCGAAATGCATTGGGTAACTTTTAAATAAAAGACGTGACATGTGGAAACCATCTTCTCTCCTGTGTTTACATAAATACCTTTACATTGGATTCGAATGAATAAAATGAATTGAAGAATTTGAAAAAAAAGGTGAAAAGGAAAATTGAATAAGAAAATGAATAAGTTGAAGATTAAAAAAGGATTTGATTGATTGGATTCATTCAGTTACTTGGCTGTGCAGCTTGGAGAGGAACCAACATTGAGGTTCCTTTGTGTTTCAGTTATATTGCAATAAAGCGCAATGGGACGGAGCGCGAATCAAGCTTGCACGCCCTTACAGCTCTGAAAGAGGTCAAGTTTCACTATAAAATTGGGAGTACTTTGGTGTGCATCTTACCTCTCTTTGATGGTCCCACGGCAGTGCCATGCTAAGGCTTACATATGAGCCTTAGCATGGCACCACGTGGGACCGCCAAAGCACTGCCTGCCAGACCAGGAGAAACCTCCTAATCTGGTGGGGTGTCGGGTTTGGCGGTGTTGAAGCAGGGTGCTTGCGTGGCGGCCCACTCCCACACCACCAAACTTGTAATCAGGCCCTAAATGTTATTTATTCTAACCCTCCATCTTCCTCATCAGAAGTGAATTCATTATGATCAATTATATTGCTCATCCATGGATCCAAAGCAACAGCTACCATCTACCGGGTTCAGAGTGTAACCACTCTGAACCCGGTAGATGGTAGCTGTTGCTTTGAATAAATAAATTGGAGTTAAACATAGAATGTTTGATGACTCATCTTCGATACTATCGTCTGGGATCCACTCAATTACAATGCGAAGCCTAACTAGAGATGATACACCTGATTTTGAGCATTTACTTACAACCCTGAGGAAGTCCGTTTAGGACGAAACGCGTTAGCTAGGCTGAATTCATGTTTGCATCTACAAAAAGAATAGAAATAAATCAAGATTTTTTCATCAAGATTCCGTGACTCCTATGTATTACTAAAGTACACTCCCGTAATTACGGGTTGGATAATTTATATATTTGGTCTATATTAATTATAATGTCTGGGCATCATCAATGACGGAAATGTGAAGTTTCTAAAAAAGATTAATGATATTATCAATGATAACACATGTGTAGATAATAGACACTCCTGTCCTGTATGTGCAACATTGTTGAACCTTTAACGTCCAACAGACTCCGCCCTCCTTCGCGAGGAGGATCTCTAAAGCAAGTCTATTCTGCAGAACCATAGAACGGATCACAACCATTTCAGCATCAACAGCTAAGATTCCTCCAGCTGTATTTGTAGCTAGTTTATCAACTACAGTAGAAAGTTTTCTAAGCTTGTGAGAATTTAGTATCACTCCTACAGATGGTATTAAAGAACCAATGATGTCTCCTATGATTTCACTTGCACTGGCACCTCTTTTCATTCTCCCATGCTGCTCTTTTTTTAAATTCTCAATTTGTCCCACATGATAAATTTTGGGAAAAACGATTCCCATGTTACAGGTTCCATACCATCTTCCAGGTAATCTATAAAAGGCATTTTTCCCACAAATGTCTATGAATTTCAAATGTATGGTCACATTTACTAGTACCTACAAAATTTGTGTCTGTAGTAGATCTTCTCATGAATATGCATATTTTCCCTTTATAGAACGATAAACTTTGAAATGGAAGGTGCACCAGAATTGAAGTCAAGATCACAAGTTTGAGTCCATCATCTTCTTTTATTGATCAAAAATAGTTGCATATGAATTAAAATCAGCCATCAGCCAACGCTTCGTTCCTGTCACAAGGAACTTCATCAGGGCTTCATATATTAAATAGCGTGTTCACACAGTTTTTCAAGAGAACCGTAGGGTCGTCACCAGGATGGTCACCCGAGGATAAGGGTATATATTCAAATAAAATCCCAACTCAAAATCTGAGGAGTATGGAATCCCGATGCAGGTCGAATCGATGGAAACAAGTGATTCCACCTGCATCGGGATTTGGTACTACTCAGATTTCGAGATGGGATTTTATTTGAATATATACCCTTATCCTCGGGTGACCATCCTGGTGACGACCCTACGGTTCTCTTGAAAAACTGTGTGACCATGCTATTTAATATATGAAGCCCTGATGAAGTTCCTTTGTGACAGGAACGAAACGCGTTGGCTGATGGCTGATTTTAATTCATATGCAACTATTTTTGATCAATAAAAAGAAGATGATGGACTCAAACTTGTGATCTTGACTTCAATTCTGGTGCACCTTCCATTTCAAAGTTTATCGTTCTGTCTGGCTCTCAGTGGCACCAAACGGCGGCAAGTGCCGAAAGAGGATTGCACAGGACAATACAATTCATGTGGCGGGGATAGAGGTGCAGACCTATGGTCCGCCGCTGGTAGTTTTGTGAATAGTCATATTTTCCCTTTATGTTGCCAAACCAGATCTAGGGCAGCCATGTTTCCCACTATTCTATGTTTTTCTTCGTGTTGTGCCCAAGATGGCACTTTCGAATGATTTGCAGCTTTAGACATGATATCTCTACGTCTATCTTCTACTGAGTCTATATGAATTTCGTTTCTACTCCATCCAAAACACAGGCTAGATTGTTTTGATGTGCATAAGCTACATCCAATGACAGAGTTGGTCTAAAAAATATCCCATAGTTTCAGCTGGTTTAGCTTCAGGATGAAGATTTAAAAGCTTCATCACAGGAATCTCTGAAAAGATCAATTCACAATTCAAATAATAATATTGGAAATTATCTGTTCCATAAAATAAACTTGTCAATAAACTACAGGAAATTCCATACGTAAAAGGAATATGATGGTACGTAATTCCTCCTGCAATTGAGGCAGGTAATTGCATACACATATAGCAATTCCTAGCATACACAGTGTCAACATATTAATACAATAGCTTAGTATATACATTCAGCTAATAATCTCCCTTTGAAGCATCTAAGTGTATGGTTTTATCATATAATGCAGTAAGACTATTACTAGTGGATGAGGAAGCTTTAAAATGATGTATGGAGTTAGAATCTTCTGCAGGCAGATAATGAGGCAAATTCAAAATAATAAGCACTGTACTGTAACAACAGCAAATACTCCTGCGCGTACGCGTTTGCATCTAAGATAAATTGCAATGTAAGGCTCCATGAGTTCTCAAGATCAGATAGTTTCGTTTTAGAAGATTAGCAGCAAATTATTTTTAGTAGTTCAGCTAATTCGGCACAAACAGCAAAGCACAGTTCAAGCGTACTTCATCAACACTAATAGAATGCAGTTTCTTTTAGTAAATGCGCAGATCAGTCCATTGAAGAGTATTTCAAGAATAAATAGAGTCAGTCCATTCAGTGGTGCAATGAATTCAAATCTCAACTCCCCCACTACGTTCAATTCAAAGAGGTTCAGGTGGACACAAATTGCTATAGCAAAAGGTATGAAACGCTCTCTCCCAATCATTGGCTGCTGAGTACGTCCATTCAGGAGAGGAGTACTTTTGTCTGGGTACCCTTGCTCTTCTTGATCTCCTCACTGCTGGACCATCTTCATCACAGTCACTCTGGTCAGACTGGCCAGAACCCTCAGGAATGGTTTGAGGAACTCTTACTTCAGTCAGACAGCGTCTTAGTCTTTCTTTCTTCTGGGCCAATTGTCTCCGGGTACAACTCGGGTTACCTTTGCACTAGGCCCTTCGCTAGGGTCTGTATCTCGCATAGTCAACTCTATTGACTGTGACTCTTCTGTAACAACAACAGTTGACTCTCTTGGATCCCCCTCAGGCCTAATGAGTGCTGTCCCAGCTTCTTGCTGGTCCCCAACAGCTTGACTAACCTGCTCCCTTACTGGAATCACTGGCACATCAGTAACAGGTGCTGTTATTTCATCCAGGGGACATGGGGCTCTGTGAGTATGGGCTGCATGTACCCAATTCGGGCGACCTCCGCACTTCACAGCAGCAGTGGTAACCAGAATCACCTGGCATGGCCCACGCCAATGAGGTACCAAGCACGACTTCTGTACCTGCTTCTGCACCATCACCCAGTCACCGGGACTGAGGTCATGGCGCTGATCCTGTTGAGTCGAAGCTGTAGCCTCTCCCACCTGGTGAGACACAGAACGTACCACATCAGCTGATCCTGTGCAGTAATTGAGAATCATGTCCTCTGTAATATTTACAGGCGTTTTTGCAGGCACAGCTGGTTGTCTCATAGCCCTTCTGATGATAACTTCATGGGGTGACAATCCTGGTCTGGAGTGCTCCGAGACTCATCAACATAAGAGGCAATGCATCAGGCCACTTCAAAGATGTAGAAGCACACACCTTTGCCAATCTTGATTTCAATATGCCATTAACTTGCTCCTTGAGTCCAGAAGCATCTGGATGGCAACTACAATGGAGCTTCTGCTCAACTTGTAGTGCTGCATATAACATTTTCCTCGGTCTGATTCTAGAGAAGACGGGAAGCCAAACCTAAGTATCAACTCTCTTGATAACAGTATGACTACTGTAAGACTGTCATTCCTTCTTGTCGGGTAGGCTTCCACCCACCTCGAAAAGATGCAAATGATCACCAGGACATATCTCAGCCCTTTACAAACGGGCATTTAAATAAAGTCCAACTGCATCCTGTTAAAGGGACCGTCCGATCTCCCTATGTGACTGGTGATTTCCTCCCTGCATTCTGTTGCTGACACACCACGCATCTTTGACATAGACTTTCAGCCATCGATCTGATTCTTGGGTTAAACCAAGTCTGACAGAAAAGGTGCATCATTGCGTTTCTCCCTACATGTGCAGAACCATGATAATATCTAGCCATAGGTGGATCAGTTGAAACCCAAACATCACCTTCTTCTCTTTTAGTACAACCAGCTCTAGTCCAACCTTGCTGCTCAGCTTCTGGCACTTTCTTCTGCAATCTCTGAACTTCCTTCCAAGTATCAACAGCAGATAATAACAGATTGCAATTTGTGACATCTGAAGTTTCATTGATTCGATCCCCATTAAAGGTATAGGCATTCAATGCACAGTACCTAGCAATCTTGTCAGCATAACGAATGCAGACTGTCACATAGTCAGTGCCTTGTCTATGAGCAACACACTTCACCACTGCAATTTGGTTGGGTAATTGTAGGGACTGCAAAAGGTTCCCACACTTTCTCCATTATGTATAGGTGAACTGGAGGAAGTCATCAACCCACACTATAACCACAATTGCCCAAAGTCATGTACGATGCCAAATCTGTACTAACTATCAATGACAATTGTCACTCTGAGCTGGTCTGAGACACAGCATGCCTTCGTCAAAGCAACCAATTTTGCCACTTGTGCTGAAAACACTCCTTGAAGCCAGGAGGCTTCAACCACACTTGAAATAGTGCAGACTGCATAAGCAGCTTTCAAGTTTCCCTCATGATCTCGCAAACAAGATCCAAGGACAAACAGCACATGATCTGATTCAGGCAGTGGCACATCTTGTATATTGGGTCTTGGTTTATTACACAGTTCAGTGACAGCAAGGCAGTCATGCTCAACCTCATCATTCACATTCTCATTTCTAGGAAAGGGTAGTAAAGTAGTAGGATTCAGAGTAGTGCACCATCTAAAGGTGACATTTTCTGCTCCCAGGATGATTTGCTCATACCTGGTGAGTCGACTATTGGTAAAGTGCTGTGTTCGAGTAATGGGTTAGCAGTGCCTCAACTGAGTGGGGTACAAAAACAGTAAGAGGGTGTTAGAAATGAGATTCTTGGTAGGCTAGGGCGCGGGCCAAAGTCAGGCAAAAACCACCACCCTAGTCAGGATAAGGGAGTTACACTTCTAAAATAACCCCTGCTCACCCCCTTGGTAGCTTGGCATGAGCAGCCAGGCCTATCTTAGAGGCAGTGTGTAAAGCATTTGCACATAACCAGCAGTAATACAGTGTACGCTCTACAAAAGGACACCACACCAGTTTAGAAAAATATCCAATATTTTTATATAATTAAAACAAGACCAAAAACGATAAAGAACCACAATACTATACTTAAAAGTTCACAATTCAAAAATACGCTGATTAAAAAGAGTTCCTTGTGTGGATAGCGCCGTCCGGGCTACCACGGCATCGTGAACACACAAATCCAAAACAGTTCTGGCTGACCGCAGGGTTGCAGGCCAGCTACGGTGTCGGGAAGACCCGCAAACAGTACCTTTCAGAGATGCAGGGCGATGGGGCCCTCGAAGTCACACGCGTTGCAGGTCGATCTCCTCTCTGATGGAGTCAGGAGCACTGGCGTCGGCAGGCGTCGGGTGCTGCGGTGCGAAGTGCAGCGGTGCGGCATGTCGGTGCCCTCAGGTCGCGGTGCGAACAGTGGTTCGGTGGCGGCGTCAGATGGCGTCGTCGTTGAGACCAGGGTCGCGGTGCGAGATGAAGGCGGTGCTCGTCACGGTGCTGGCAGATCACGGTGCAAGCAGCGGCGTCGCCGTTGCTGAAGCGCTGTCGTCGGCTGACGAACTGGAGTCGATGGCGCCGGCGTCGGTAGGCCAATGCTGCGGTGTGGGATGAGGGCGGTGCGTCATGTAACTTACGAGCGGTGCCCCCGAACCACGGTGCAAGCAGCGGCATCGATCTCGGCGGGAAGTGGCGGCATCAGGCAGGCCAAGGCGTCCTCATGAAGCCAGGCGGTACAGAGTGCTTTGCCCAAAGGTCGCGGTGCGAGCAGCGGCTCGGTGGCGGCGTCAACAGGCAGCGTCGGTGAGACCAGGGTCGCGGTGCGGCGTTGCGTCGGTGCCCTCTGCAGTGCTAAAGCTTCGGCGTGAAGCGAGGCAGTGTGGAGTGCGGTGCCCACAGGTCGCGGTGCAAGCAGCGGCTCGGTGGCGGCATCAACAGGCGTTGTCGGTGAGACCAGGGTTGCGGTGCGGCATTGCGGCGGTGCCCTCTGCGTTGACTTCAGGACACGGAGTCGGCAGTGGCGTCGTAGACGTCGTCAAGTTGGTGTTCTTCGGGTTGCAGCACAAAACACACAGTCCCCAGTGCGGCGGGTCGAAGAACTTGAAGTCTTTGCTGTTCCTGAGACTTCGTAAACAGGGGGCAAGCTCTACCTCAAGCCCTTGGAGAGACTCACAAATTTAGGTTGCAGAAAGTCCAGTCCAGGCCTTTCACTACCCAAGACAAAAGCAGCCACTGCAGGTCAGCCCAGCAAAGCAACCAGCAAAGCAGTCGTTCCTTTTCGCAGCTTCTCCGGCTCTTCTTCTTGGCAGTCTTCTTGTCCAGATGAGTTCTAAAGTTCAGGGGTCTGGGACTCAGCATTTATGTCCAAAAATCCTTTGATCTCTTAGGCAGAGAGGGCCTGTGCCCGGTCAGGACCAGTTCTGCCTTCTCTGGTGTGAATTCCTGGCAGGAGGTGGAGACAGCATTTGTCAGAGGCAGAGCAGGCCCTTTGAGGTGCAAGGAAATCTCCTCCCCCTTCCCCGATCGTAACCCAGGTCCCTTTGAGGTGCAAGGAAATCTCCTCCCCCTTCCCCGATCGTAACCCAGGTCTCTTCAGCCCTTTCCTGACCTACCTAGACCATCTGGCGCCCCTCCTGCTCCCCAGCCTTCTGTCATCCAAAACCCAGACAGGCAATACACATTCCAGCAGAGGCACACGGGATGACTGAGCAAGAAAATACCCACTTTCCAAAAGTGGTATTTTCAAACACAGAATGTAAAAATCACCTTCACTAAAAGAGGCATCTTTAGATTCTGAGTTCAGGCATACGAAACTTCATTTTCTTACTGAATTCCCTGGGCCAGTTATGTTCATAAGATGTTATGAACAAACCTCCCATTCTGTCCTATGGGGAACTGGTAGCCTTGCAATAGTGAAAAACGAAATTGGCTGTAATTCACTATTAGGACATGCCACACACACGGGGCATGTCCTACCTTTCACATGCATTGCACCCTGCCCACAGGGGTACCTTGGGCCTACGTGAGGGGTGCCTGACATGTAAGAAAAGGGAAGGTTAGGGACCGGCCAGTGTGTGCACTGGCCAAGTCGATATGGCAGTTACAAACTGCGCGCAGACTCTGCAATGGCAGGTCTGAGTTACCATTTTCAGGGCTACTCACTGGGGTGGCACAACCAGTGCTGCAGGCCCCGGGTAGCATTTGATTCACCGGCCCTGGCACACACAGTGCACTTTACTAGGGGCTAACAGGTAAATCAAATATCCAATCATGGAAACACCAATCCATAACACAATTTACCATAGGAGCACCTGCGCTTTACCACTGATCAGCAGTGCGAAAAACGCGCAGAACCGTTACACCAGCAAAACAGAGTCAAAACCGGGGGGTCAGAAAGCAAAAACTCAAGGGAAACACGCCAAAAGATGGCAAGTCTAACACACGTCCCCTCCAGCTGAAAGTAGGGAGAACTACCCATTTACCTGGGGGTTCTCTTCACTAAGGAGGAAGAACCTGGACAGGCCATCTGCATTGGCGTGCTCTGTGCCAGGGCGGTGTTCCACCGTAAAGTCCATTCCCTGTAGGGAGATGGACCACCTCAGCAGTTTTGGATTCTCCCCCCTCATCTGCATTAACCATCTGAGGGGCCTGTGGTCGGTCTGAACTCGGAAGTGAGTCCCAAACAGGTATGGTCTCAGCTTCTTCAGTGCCCAGACCACAGCGAAAGCTTCCCTTTCTATGGCACTCCACCTCTGCTCCCTGGGGAGTAGTCTCCTGCTAAGGAAGACTACCGGTTGGTCTAGGTCCTCTACGTTCAGTTGTGAGAGCACCGCTCCCACTCCATGCTCTGACGCGCCGGTCTGCACGACAAATTCCTTGGAGAAGTCGGGGGCCTTGAGCACGGGGGCCGTGCACATGGCGGCCTTCAGGGTATCAAACGCCCTCTGGCAAGACTCAGTCCAGATCCCCTTTCTCGGTTGCTTCTTGGATCAACTCAGTTAAGGGGGCCACGATGGTGCCATATCCCTTAACAAACCTCCGGTAGTACCCGGTGAGTCCTAAGAAGACCCTCACCTCTGTCTGGGTCTTGGGTG
The DNA here is from genome assembly GCA_963921515.1 of Calotriton arnoldi. NCBI lineage: Eukaryota > Metazoa > Chordata > Amphibia > Caudata > Salamandridae > Calotriton > Calotriton arnoldi. Next base: position 2,158,336 of record CAWUFW010001204.1, read on the forward strand.
GCTCCCAAGCCAGGATGGTGTCGATCTTGGGTTGTAGGGACGCCACCTGGCCGCTCCATACCTGATGTCCCAAGTACACCACCGACCCCTGCCCGATCTAGCACTTACTGGCCTTAATCTTGAGGCCTGCCGTCTGCAGCGCCCTCAACACTTCCCTGAGGTGTTGCAGATGTTCGTCCCAACTGGAACTGAACACCGCAATGTCGTCCAGGTACGCAGCGCTGAATTCCTCCAGCCCGGCCAATACCTGGTTGACCAACCTCTGAAAGGTGGCAGGGGCATTCTTCAATCCAAAGGGCATCACCCGGAACTGGTAATGTCCTTCTGGGGGTGAGGATGCTGATCTCTCTTTGGCCCCCTCGGTTAGAGCGATCTGCCAGTACCCGGACGTTAAATCGAACGTACTCAGGAATCTGGCCGCTCCCAACCGGTCGATAAGCTCATCAGCTCGGGGGATGGGGTAGGCGTCAGTCCGCGTGACGGCATTGAGCCCCCGATAGTCCACACAGAACCGCAGTTCTGGGGTGGCCCCGGGTGCCGTTGCTTTCGGGACCCAGACCACGGGGCTGGCCCATGGGCTACTGGACGGTTCAACCACCCCCAACGCCAACATCTTCGAGACCTCCTCTTTGATGCTGGCCTTGACCCGGTCAGCCAACCGGTAAATCTTGTGTTTCACCGGGAGGCTGTCACCTGTATCCACGTCGTGGGTACACCAGTGAGTAACACCTGGGCTCAAGGAGCACAGTGGGGCAAACTGCCCTAACAACTGGCGACACTCGCTCTGCTGCTCAGCGGTCAGGGCCGGGGAGAGGGTCACACCATCCACCGACCCATCCCCCTCTTGGGCAGACAGGAGGTCCGGGAGAGGCTCACTCTCCGCTTCCTCCCCGTCGTCCGTCGCCAAGAGCATGCTCACTTCGGACCTCTCGAAGTGGGGTTTGAGGCGGTTCACGTGGAGGACCCGTAACGGGTTCCGAGGAGCCTGTAAATCCACCAGGTAGGTGACCTCACTTTTGCGCTCCACCACCTCAAAGGGCCCCGTCCACTTGTCCTGTAAGGCACAAGGTTCCACAGGGGCCATGACCCACACTTTCTGTCCAGGTTGAAACTCGACCAGAGTGGCATTCTGGTCATACCACTTCCTCATTTCTTCCTGGCTAGCCTCGAGGTTCGCCTGAGCGAGTTTCCTGAAGCGGGCAGTTTGGTTGCGGAAGGCCAGCATGTAGCTGAACACATCCTGGGGTGTCTTCCTGGGAGCGGCCTCCCAGCCTTCCTTTACCAAGCTTAGAGGTCCCCGCACGGGGTGACCGTACAGAAGCTCGAAGGGACTGAACCCGAGAGACTTCTGGGGTAGCTCCCTGTACGCAAAGAGAAGGCACGGTAAGAGGACGTCCCACTTACGCCTCATGGGTTCAGTGAGACCCTTGATCATGCCTTTTAAGGTCTGGTTGAACCTTTCCATTAGACCGTTGCCTTGGGGGTGGTAAGGAGTGGTGAACTTGTACGTAACACCACACTCCTTCCACAGGGATGTCATATACTTTGATATGAAATTGGTCCCCCTGTCAGAAACCACCTCTCTGGAGAACCCCACGTGGGAAAAGATCCCCATCAATGCCCGGCCCACCACTGGCGCCGTCGTTGTCCTGAGAGGGATTGCCTTCGGGTACCGGGTGGCATGGTCCACCAAGACCAGGATGTACCTGTTGCCCATGGCTGTCTTGGGATCCAGTGGCCCACAATGTCCATCCCTACCCTTTCAAAGGGTATCCCCACCATGGGGAATGGTTGGAGAGGAGCTTTGACCTTCCTCCCACTCTTGCCACTTGCCTGGCAAGTTTGGCAGGACCGACAATGCACATCCGACTACCTTCGCATTCGAGGCCAGAAGAAGTGGGTGACAAGCCGGTCAAAGGTCTTGTCCTGCCCCAAATGTCCTGCCAAAAGGCACGTCATGAGCCAGACCCAGTAGGAAGGTCCGGAAGCGCTTGGGTACCACCAGCACACGGGCTGACCCAGGTTCCGCGACCTTAGGCTCGCTGTATAGGAGATCATTCTCCCAATATATCCAATGTGATCCGGACTGATCACCAGTCGCCTGGGCTGCGGCCTGCTGCAGCAGACCCTCCAGAGAAGGGCACTCTTTCTGCTCCCCGCAGAACTCCTCCCTGGTGGGACCCCCTTCTTGCTGCCAATGGGTCAGCTCAGAGATGTCCCCCAGTTCGGCTACCTGTTCCCTTGTAGGCACCGGGGCGTCCCCCTCGAGGTCCGTCTCCTCCCGGGCCGTGGGAACTTCAGGGGCCGGTTTCCCGTGCCCCTTGCCCTTCCTCTTGGCAGGGACCTGGGCCACTGTTTCAGGCTCCGGGTCCTTCTGATCACCCACTCTGGCCGCCATCGACCGAGTGGACACGCATGCCCACTCTGGCAACCCCAGCATCTCCATGTGGGACCTGAGCTCAACATCCTTCCATAAGGACTGCTCCAGGTCGTTACCGAGCAGACAATCGACAGGCATGGAAGGGCTCACAACTACCCTTAAAGGACCTGAGACCCCCCCCCACTCGAAGGGAACCTGCGCCACCAGACACTGGCACTCGGAATTGTCGACTGCAATCACCTGGTGGAATGCCCCGGGGACTACCTGCGTCTCAGGGACCAGGTGACACCGAACTGAGGTCACACTGGCTCCAGTATCCCTGAGAGCCTCTACCCTTTTCCCGTTGATGGTCACCCAGGTGCTGTATTTCTTTGTGTTAGGGGGCACCTGGGCTCCTGGGACCATTTCACTGTCCCCTAGTGAGACGAGGGTCATTTCTGCGGGGTCCCCACCCTCCTGTTGGGACTCCTCCTCCTCCTCCCCCAGCGCTACGCTAACCAACACTTTGGATGGTCCACCGGTGGGTGGCTGTGTCCCCTTTGGGCACCGGGGGTCTCCCCTCATGTGCCCCACCTGGTCACAGGCAAAACACTTGCGGGGGCCGGTCTCAGCAGGCTTTCCTATTGAGACCTCTTGCTTCTTATCTCCGGGGGATGGGAACCTTTACCCTGGGTGTTATTTTGGGGCCCTTTCGAGAACTCCTGTGTTTTACCCTGGTCCCCCCCACTTTTCTGCTGGGGACCCTGCCCACCTTTGACTGAGTCCCCCCAAACGCTTTCTTGTGGACCCTGGTACTCACCCAGCGGTCCGCCTCCATAGCAAGCTTCCTGGGGTAAGTTAGCTTACTATCAACTAGGTGCTGGCGCAGATCTGCAAAACATAGACTAGACAAGTGCTCCCACGCAATCAAATTGTAGAGCCCACGAAAATCTGTCACATTACTGCCCTTCACCCAGCCATCCAACGACCAACAAAACCCATCCACACATTCCAGCCACGTGTTGGCATCAGATTTCTTCCAGGACCTAAACTGATCCTGGTACTTTTCAGGAGTGAGACCATACCTAGTGAGAAGGGCTTCCTTCATATCAGCATAGGTGAGGTTAGGCCCCTTACCCAAAGCTGTCAAAGTATCCCTGGCTTCCTCTGGAAACAGAGACAACAATCCTGCTCCACAATTCTCCTCAGGGACCCCATTCATGTGGATCACTGCCTCATAACCCTGAAACCACCTCTGTATGCCATCCCCCTTCTTGAACACTCTGCCCACATTCTTAGGGATGTGTACGATTCGGTCTGTCTGCCTTGACGAGTTGCTGCCACCACCCGAGCCGGGCCTACTCTTCAGCTCCAGCTCTTTAAGACCTTGTTCATGTTCCAATAGCATTCTCTTCTCCTCCATGGCCAATCTAATCTTTTCTAGCTCCGTGGCTGCTCTCCTTGCTTCCCGCCTGTCCTCCAGCTCCTCTGGGGACAGGCCACTGCTGCCTGGTCGGAAGGGTTCCCCCCCTCCCAAAAGCACATCCACCCTAGGACTAGGCTCCCCCGCCTCTCCACTAAGGTCACCAGATTGCCCACTTGTGTCTCTGGCTGCTACCCAGGCCCTCAGCACCTTTTGTAGCTCGTCCTTCCTAGTGAGGCCTCTGATTTGGACTTTTAGGTTTTTGCAAACGGACTTCAATTCTCTCACAGTTTAGAGCTCCAACCTATCCTCCTCAAAGGCAATGTCCATGTATGCAACGGATGATGCTATTGATTCCGGCATGGTGAAGTAGAAAGTTCACCTGGCAAGATCACAAAAATCGGACAAAAAGAAAACGGGTTAGTATGTGGTACGTAATGGTCTGCGATATGATAGTAGTGCACACCAATCACTGTAAGTCAAGTGCAAACGCAAGTCCTATCCTCACCGCTGACAACCAATGTTAGAAATGGGATTCTTGGTAGGCTAGGGCGCGGGCCAAAGCCAGGCAAAAACCACCACCCTAGTCAGGATAAGGGAGTTACACTTCTAAAATAACCCCTGCTCACCCCCTTGGTAGCTTGGCACGAGCAGCCAGGCCTATCTTAGAGGCAGTGTGTAAAGCATTTGCACATAACCAGCAGTAATACAGTGTACGCATTACAAAAGGACACCACACCAGTTTAGAAAAATATCCAATATTTTTATATAATTAAAACAAGACCAAAAATGATAAAGTACCACAATACTATACTTAAAAGTTCACAATTCAAAAATACGCTGATTAAAAAGAGTTCCTTGTGTGGATAGCGCCGTCCGGGCTACAACGGCGTCGTGAACACACAAATCTAAAACAGTTCTGGCTGACCGCGGGGTCGCAGGCCAGCTACGGTGTCGGGAAGACCCACAAACAGTACCTTTCAGAGATGCAGGGCGATGGGGCCCTCGAAGTCACACGTGTTGCAGGTCGATCTCCTCTCTGATGGAGTCAGGAGCAATGGCTTCGGCAGGCGTCGGGTGCTGCGGTGCGAAGTGCAGCGGTGCGGCATGTGGTGCCCTCAGGTCGCGGTGCGAGCAGCGGCTCGGTGGCGGCGTCAGATGGCGTCGTCGGTGAGACCAGGGTCGCAGTGCGAGATGAAGGCGGTGCTCGTCACGGTGCTGGCAGATCACGGTGCAAGCAGCGGCATCGTCGTTGCTGAAGTGCTGTCGTCGGCTGACGAACTGGAGTCGATGGCGCCGGCGTCGGTAGGCCAAGGCTGCGGTGTGGGATGAGGGTGGTGCGTCGTGTAACTTACGAGCGGTGCCCCCAAACCACGGTGCAAGCAGCGGCGTCGATCTCGGCGGGAAGTGGCGGCGTCAGGCAGGCCAAGGCGTCCTCGTGAAGCCAGGCGGTGCGGAGTGCGGTGCCCACAGGTCGCGGTGCGAGCAGCGGCTCGGTGGCGGCATCAACAGGCGTCGTCGGTGAGACCAGGGTCGCGGTGCGTCATTACGGCGGTGCCAAAGCTTTGGCATGAAGCGAGACGGTGCGGAGTGCGGTGCCCACAGGTCGCGGTGCAAGCAGCGGCTCAATGGCGGTGTCAACAGGTGGCGCCAGTGAGACCAGGGTTGCGGCGCGGCATTGCGGCGGGGCCCTCTGCGTTGCCTTCAGGACACGGAGTCGGCAGTGGTGTCGTAGACGTCGTCTAGTTGGTGTTCTTCGGGTTGCAGCACAAAACACACAGTCCCCAGTGCTGCGGGTCGAAGAACTTGAAGTCTTTGCTGTTCCTGAGACTTCGTGAACAGGGGGCAAGCTCTACCTCAAGCCCTTGGAGAGACTCACAAATTTAGGTTGCAGAAAGTCCAGTCCTGGACTTTCACTACCCAAGACAAAAGCAGCCACTGCAGGTCAGCCCAGCAAAGCACCCAGCAAAGCAGTCGTTCCTTTTCGCAGTTTCTCCGGCTCTTCTTCTTGGCAGTCTTCTTGTCCAGATGAGTTCTAAAGTTCAGGGGTCTGGGACCCAGCATTTATGTCCAAAAATCCTTTGATCTCTTGGGCAGAGAGGGCCTGTGCCCGGTCAGGACCAGTTCTGCCTTCTCTGGTGTGAATTCCTGGCAGGAGGTGGAGACGGCATTTGTCAGAGGCAGAGCAGGCCCTTTGAGGTGCAAGGAAATCTCCTCCCCCTTCCCCGATCGTAACCTAGGTCTCTTCAGCCCTTTCCTGACCTACCTAGACCATCTGGCGCCCCTCCTGCTCCCCCAGCTTTCTGTCATCCAAAACCCAGACAGGCAATCCACATTCCAGCAGAGGCACACGGGATGACTGAGCAAGAAAATACCCACTTTCCAAAAGTGGTATTTTCAAACACAGAATGTAAAAATCACCTTCACCAAAAGAGGCATCTTTAGATTTTGAGTTCAGGCATACGAAACTTCATTTTCTTACCGAATTCCCTGGGCCAGTTATGTTCATAAGATGTTATGAACAAACCTCCCATTCTGTCCTATGGGGAACTGGTAGCCTTGCAATAGTGAAAAACGAAATTGGCTGTAATTCACTATTAGGACATGCCACACACACATGTCCTATCTTTCACATACATTGCACCCTGCCCACAGGGGTACCTTGGGCCTACCTGAGGGGTGCCTGACATGTAAGAAAAGGGAAGGTTAGGGACCGGCCAGTGTGTGCACTGGCCAAGTCGATATGGCAGTTACAAACTGCGCGCAGACTCTGCAATGGCAGGTCTGAGTTACCGTTTTCAGGGCTACTCACTGAAGTGGCACAACCAGTGCTGCAGGCCCCCGAGTAGCATTTGATTCACCTGCCCTGGCACACGCAGTGCACTTTACTAGGGGCTAACAGGTAAATCAAATATCCAATCATGGAAACACCAATCCATAACACAATTTACCATAGGAGCACCTGCGCTTTACCACTGATCAGCAGTGCGAAAAGCGCGCAGAACCGTTACACCAGCAAAACAGAGTCAAAACCGGGAGGTCAGAAAGCAAAAACTCAGGGGAAACACGCCAAAAGATGCCAAGTCTAACAGAGGGTGATCCATGACTATACTTTCACACTGTTCAAGACTCACACATGTGAACGCAATAGCTGTCAAACACCCAGGCAATGCAGTGGCTACAGGATCAAGAGTGGCTGAAAAATAAGCTACTGGTCTGATTGCACTGCTGTGCATCTGAGTAAGCACTGAAAGAGCGCAGCCCTCTCTTTCACTGCAAAACAGTACAAAACATTTGTTATAATGGGGCATTCCCAGAGCCGGGGTACAGCAGAGACATTCTCACAACTTTCTGAAAGCACGCATGCAGCTGTCATCCCATGGTACCGGATCAGACACATCTTTATGTGTCAGCCTCTGTAGAGGCTTGGCTGTCAGGGAAAACCTGGGAATTCACTGTTGATGGTAGCCGACAATTCCCAGGAACATGCAAACTTTTTTCTGGGTGGTTGGTGGACTCATGTTCAGATTCTTTCTTGGGACACTTTCCTTTCTCCTTTCTCAATGTGACATCCTAAATATAGGACCTCTTCTTGCAGAACTGTAATTTGGATGGGGGAAACTTTATGTCCATTCTCAGCTAAGTGGTTCAGCAAAGCAATAGTGTCATCTTTGCAAGCCTCTTGGGTGTTTGACGCCACCAACAGGTCGACGATATATTGAACTAGATCATAATGACTCCAGATTCTTTTTGAATATCTGGTTAAAAATTGAGGGGCTTTCTGTATACCCTTGTGGGACTTGTCACCATGCCAAGACACAACTGCTGAAACGAAAAGCAAAAAGGTACTGGCTATCCTCCTGCAAAGGGATAGAAAAGAAGGCTTGGCACAAATCAATGACAGAGAACCACTCAGCTTCACATGGAATCTGAAATAATATCACAAGTGGATTCGGTACCAAAGGACAACAAGGAACAACAATGAAGTTTACTTTTTGCGAGTCCTGAACAATAAGGTACTTGCCATTGGGCTACTATAGGCCCATGATGTGTGAGTTTCATGAACTCCCAATTATCTCCTTCAGGATCCCTTGCTCAATCATTGAGCCAATCACAGGCTTAATCCGAGCAATGGTATTCAGAGTCAAATTGTATTAAATCAATCAATCAACAACCACTTATAGAGCGCACAGCTACCTCGTTCGAGGTGTCCCGGTGCTGAAATAGAATTGGACTAGAAAGACTGAGAAACTCCAACTACTACACCCCCCTGCCTAAAGAGCCAGGTTTTAAAAGCCTTTCTGAAATCCTGTTCCTTATCTAACATGCACAGGTTGCCGGGCAAGACATTCCAAAGTTTGGCCATCCTTACTGTGAAGGACCTGCCTCCTTGTCGTATTTTTGCAAAACGAGGGACATTGAGGAGACCCTGCTGATTGGACCTCAAGGTCCGCTCCTGACAATATAGGCTAAGCCTTGACCTGAGGTAGCCTGGGCCTTTGCCATGGTAGGCTCGAAAAGCAAGGGTGAGTGCCTTAACCTCAATCCTTCTGGCCACAGGAAGCCAATGAAGCTGTCTCAAGTGAGGAGAAATGTGCTGGCGGAAAGGGACTCTACGGAGTAGCCTAGCTACCGCATTCTGCACCGTCAGAAGCCTGTGGGTCCAATAGCCAGGCAACCCTAAGTTTTATGGGATTCTTGGGACTTTTGCATTTGTCTTCACAGTGATACGGACTGGTTCAACACCTTTAATAAGTCCAATGTCTTTTGCTGAAAAGTCCCAGACATCAGGTAACATTGTGTCTCACAATTCTATGGGCAGGTCATCTTTGGTCAACAACAGGTACATTCCAATGTCAGATTTTTGTCTTGCAAGCATGAAGACAACTTCTTCATCATTCATATGGAACTCAATGGCATTTGGGGTACCATAAATAGAACAATTTAGCTTGCATAAAAGTCTTGTCCAAACAGAATCACACACCACAAAATGATGTTGATCCTCAAAAGACCCTAGTTTACAGGTATCACTTCTGAAACAGGACTAGTCTTTTCTTTATTTGTAACTCCCACAACTTGGATTCTTTCTCCCGAGAACAGTATGTCAGGGACCTCTGCTGTTCTTCCAGTAGAGCAGGTAGCACCAGTGCCAAAGAGGACAGAGACAGGATTCCCATTTACCTCATCCTCCACATATGGACCACTTTGGTCTACCTCTAAGGCAGCGCCAAGTACGCAGTCCTCCTCCCCTCTAAGGCACCGTCATTGTGACAGGTCTGAGCCGAAATCATCTGTTTGGGTCATGGAATACTGTTGGGTCATTCCTTGATTAACAAAGGGATTTGTATACAAATTGTTGATCTGATTTGTATTGTATTTCTGGACATGTGCATTTTGTTGTGGCACCGGGGCTTGTGGTATTTGCATTGTTTGAACTTGGGGTACATTGGGATTTTGAACTCTTTGTGACTGTTGAGTCTGAACCATGTTATTTCCTTGGGACTGCGCATACCCTTCATTCTAAACCTGATTTCTATTATTATTTACATTAAACCGACAGTCCCTCTTCCAGTGCCCCAACAAGCTACAAACCTGGCAAGGATTTTTTTTTAAAGTCAGCACATCAACACCTGTTCTGGGATCAATCGGAACACCACAACCTCCACCTTGTGACTGAAATCCTTGCTGCTGAAAACCATTAACACCTTGCATCATGGGGACCTGTTGATATCCTCCCTGCAGAGGAACCACATTATCAACAACTGGCTGATTCTGACCTCTCTGTGCAGCCTTCATTTGGACAATCATGAATTTTTCTTTCAGTTTTTTATGTTTCAATTTTATTTAATCTCCGCAGTACTTTGCATACCGCAGAATCTCATCAATGGGCTTACTCTGCCAATAAATCAAATGCTACTGAATCATTGCAGTAAGCTCAGGTCTCAACCCATGCACTACCCATAAACAAAATGTCCCATCTCTTTCTCTGCAAGATTCTCCATTCCACTAAATTGCCTAAAAGCCTGCAACAATCTCCCATAGTAGGCATGAACTGATTCTTTGATTTCTTTAGTCGTTCTGTCAATTTTGACCTAATTGATCTTTTTAGGAGAGATTTTGTTGTTCAGAAAGGTAATCACCTGATTACATTTCTTTATTGCAACTGGTGATGGGGCAACTGATTGAGGTCGTCTCATTGGCTCTACCTCAGGCCAATCTACAGCAACTCTACATTCTGTCCATAAGTCACCTGGGACCACAATCTCGAAAAAGGCATCCAGATCCTTCCACAAAACATTTGAAATCTTCACAAACCGCTCAACTTGTCTATACCACTCAACTAGATTATCTCTCAATTTTGGGAACTCATTTGTGAAGGATATAATGTCAGCCCTACTCCAAGGCACATGCACATACCCTCCTCCAGGTACTTCTCTCATGGGAAGCATTAGTACTTCTTCTTCACCCCCCATCAATTATAAATGTTTTTGGTTTCCTTCTTCTTTGACCATCTACCTTCCCGTTTATCTAATTCACTAAATTTTCTAAGAACTGTAATTAATTCCTTGATCTGCAATTTCATTCTTCTCAGTCTCATATGAGCAAGGTCTCTGTCACTGAAATATAAATGGTAGGTTTTCTGTAAATTTTTTGCACATGGATCTCATATTTTTGTGCCAATCAAGTTACCTTTTCATGAGTCTGTCTGGCACGTCTAGTAATATCTTTACATAGAAATAGTAGTTCCTCATCTTGGTATGTATTTAGTCGGGATAAGCTAAGAGTTCCAATGATCATCTCTTCTAACTCTACCTTCAACCTTGCTACATCCATGAGCCTTTCTTTCTCTGGAACCTGAGTATTTGTTCCATTAGTTTCAGGATTTCCATTAACAACTGGGCTAACTATCTATCCCTCTAAGACAATCATCAAATTCCCAGGATGTGAGACCTGATTGTTCTGCTGCGGTATTCAAAAGTATTTCTCCAGTATATGTGCCTCTGCTCACATCAGGCAGTGAATGCAAGATGAACATGTCAGAGTTCAGTGTTCCCATGTGCATTGTCATTCCGGAAGTACTATAGTTTACTTGTGGAGGCTCACCCGTCCTAGGAATGAAAAAGGGTGTGACCTCTGGATCATTCTTTTGGCAGGCCATAAGCTCATCTGATTTAACGTAAGATCAGCACTTGTAGTATGTGTGACAATCCCCTGAATGGTGACAATGGGTGTCTGAAGAACTTTTCTCATTGCTGAATCTATAGGTGTACTAGCTGAAGCATTTATTCCAGTAGGAACAGCTAATGTATGGGCAGTATTTCCCGGCACCCCAGACTTATAAAGGGGGACAATAGGACCAATAGTAACGGGAACAGTCAGAGCATCTAGAGCATTTAAAGTAATTGGATTTAAAGGGACTGCCATTCCCATATCTCCTCTATAAGGGTGTATGTACATTTGAGTTCAAGGGTACAGTAGGTGCATTAGGGATTCCATCTGAATTCGGATTTGTCAGTCCCTCAAATTGAGACTCATTGTAATGTGGTGGGCGATTCAGCAATAAGTTGTTTAAAAATTAATTGTCTATGTCACTGTCTTCATCGCCAGCTATAACTTCAATCTTGGCTGTCTCTAGATTCTTTTTCTTCTCTTTTCATTTGCCTCTCACTTCTTCTAATGTTAGGGCAGGGTACATTCTTGTTACCTCAGCTATGTCAGCTCTCCAAGCTTTCTGTTATGCATCCCACCTGGTGTCTGCATGAGTGTTTATGGCTCTTCTACATTTCCGTTGATATTTCTCCTTCTCCTTCTTGGTGGGCAATGTGTCCCCATTCTTTATGTGTTTCAAATTGAGCAGGTCTAGGAGGTGGATTAATTTCATACAGCGTCCTCCTTAAATGTTATTTTTTTATTTATTATTGAGTTTTGTATAGTGCGGACTTGACCCGAAGGCATGAGAGCACTTCACAGAGGTAGCACAGCAGCAGTACTAGTAATAGCATAACAAGGAATACATGATAGACAGCAGAATATGTGTCTATCGCAGCAATTACATAGAATTACATGAAAAGCAAATAAAAGTACTTAGTGACAATATAAAAGAAGTATACGATAGACAGAGGGGTATGTGTACCGTATAGCAGCAATTACACGAGTGACATAGAGAGTTCATAGGGATACATAGTAACCATATACAAAGAGGTATACGTATAGACAGTAGGATATGCAAACAATATAGTTCTGATGTAGATATGGAAGGAGTTGCGGAGGTGGGGAGAGTGGAGTAACATTATTTCCAGGGTAGGGGTACTCCAGTTTAGGAGGAGGGTGCGGGGAGGAAGGACCAGGCCAATCAGAACATCTAAGGGGGAGGGTTTAGGTATTTATTGAGTAGAAGATGTTTAAGTTTCCTCTTGAAATGAGGGAATGAGTGATTGTCTCGTAGGTCCTGAGGTAACGAGTTCCAAATTCTTGGATCATTCCCGGAGTAGGAGCAGGTGCGTGATTTTTCTTTCTTGAATTTGGGCAGAATCAGGAGTAAACTGTTAGAGCTTCAAAATTGTCTCTTTTGGCCAGCTTTTGATAGTTTGTTTGCAAGGTAAACTGGTTTTCTCAAGTAAAGAGCTTTGTGAGTTATGCAAGATGTTTTGAATATACATCTTGCCTTGATTGGTAGTCAGTTGAGTTTCTTAAGAGTGGGAGTGATGTGGTCGAAATGACTCTCCCCCGATAGAAGTCTGACCGCAGCATGGAGTAATCACAATCACAGAATTTGTAGAGCACACTACTTACCCGCGAGGGTCTCAAGGCGCTGGGGAGAGGGAAGGGGGGGGGATTCTGCTACTGGTCGAACAGCCAGGTCTTGAGTAGCCTCCTGAAGGTCAGCAGGTCTTGGGTCTTTCGTAGGCTTAGTGGAAGGGTGTTCCAGGTCTTGGCGGCGAGGTGTGAGAAGGATCTGCTGCCGGTGGTTGTTCTTCGAATGCGGGGGACGGTGGCGAGGGAGAGGTCGGCAGAGCGGAGCCGGCGGTTGGGGACGTAGAAGAGGAGCCGTCTGTTGAGGTAGGCTGGGCCAGTTTTGTGGAGTGCCTTGTGTGCGTGGGTGAGGAGTTTGAAGGTGATCCTCCTGTCGACGGGGAGCCAGTGCAGGTTCCTCAAGTGGGGGTGATGTGGCTGTGGCGTGGTACGTCGAGGATCAGTCGTGCAGAGGCGTTTTGTATGCGTTGCAATCGCTTGATGAGCTTGGCCGGGGCTCCCGCGTAGAGGGCGTTCCCATAGTCCAGTCTGCTACTGACGAGGGCCTGGGTGACTGTTCTTCTTGTGTCTGTCGGGATCCACCTGTAGATCTTGCGAAGCATGCGGAGGGTGTTGAAGCAGGAGGAGGAGACTGCGTTGACTTGCTTGGTCATGGAGAGCGTTGAGTCGAGGATGACTCCCAGGTTGCGTGCGTGGTCGGTCGGTGTCGGGGCTGCTCCCAGCGTCGTTGGCCACCAGGAGTCGTCCCAGGCTGAGGTGTTGGAGCCGAGGATGAGGACCTCCGTTTTGTCCGTGTTCAGCTTTAGTCGGCTGATCTTCATCCAATCGGCGACGGCCTTCATTCCTACATGGAGTTTGGCTTTGGCGGCGAGGGGGTCCTTGGTGAGGGAGAGGATCAGTTGCGTGTCGTCGGCGTAGGAGATAATGTTGAGGTCGTGTTGTCTGGCGATGCATGCGAGCGGGGCCATGTAGATGTTGAACAGTGTTGGGCTGAGGGACGATCCCTGGGGTACGCCGCAGATGATCTCCGGAGGCTTCGGATCGGATGGGTGGGAGGCGGACTCTCTGGGTTCTGCCGTCGAGGAAGGAGGTGGTCCATTCCAGGGCCTTGTCTCGGATCCCTGCGTCGTGGAGGCGTGCGCGTAGAGTGCGGTGGCAGACAGTGTCGAAGGCGGCGGAGAGGTCCAACAGGATGAGGGCTGCGGTCTCACCATTGTCCAGCAGGATCCTGATGTCGTCGGTGGCGGCGATGAGGGCAGTCTCAGTGCTGTGGTTGCTGCGGAACCCTGATTGGGATGGGTCCAGGATGCTGTTTTCTTCGAGGTATCGGGTTAGCTGTTTGTTGACGATCTTCTCGATGACCTTGGCTGGGAACGGAAGCAGAGAGATGGGCCGGAAGTTCTTGAGGTCTCTCGGGTCCGCCTTGGGTTTTTTGAGTAGGGCGTTGATCTCTGCGTGTTTCCAGCTCTCTGGGAAGGTCGCGGTCTCGAAGGAGAGGTTGATGATGTTGCACAGGTGGGGTGCGATGGAGCTGCTGGCTTTGTTGAAGATGTGGTGCGGGAAAGGGTCTGACGGGGAGCCGGAGTGTATTGTGCTCATGGTCTTGATGGTGTCCTCGATGTTCACGCTGGCCCAGGCTGGCAGGGGGTCGTGGTCGATGGTGTGTGGCGGGTCGATCTTAGTTGGGGTTGTCTGGGTGTCGAAGCTGTCGTGGATGTCGGCGATCTTGCGGTGAAAGAAGGTGGCGAGGGAATCGCACAGGGGTTGCGACGGCGGGATGTCGTTGGTGTTGGAGCTGGGATTGGAGAGTTCCTTCACGATGTTGAAAAGCTCCTTGCTGTTGTGTGCGTTGTTGTCGAGGCGGTCTTTGAAGGAGATTCTCTTGGCGGACCTGATGAGGTGGTGGTGGTTACGGATGGCGTCTTTGTGGGCTGTGTGGCTGTCCGGTGTCTTATCGCTGTGCCATTTCTTCTCTAGTTTCCGGCAGGTGCGCTTGGAAGCTAGGAGTTCCGAGGTGAACCACCTGGCTCTTTTGGTGGTGTCGCTGTAGGTGAGCTTTTTCAGCGGGGCGAGGGTGTTGGCACAGTCGTCCATCCATCGTCTGAGGTTGCAGGCAGCGTCGTCGGTGTTGGATGGGTCGGAGGGAGGGCTGAGAGCGAGGGTTGCCCGGAGTTGGTCTTCGGTGACTTTGCTCCAGCAGCGGCGTGGGATCTGTTGGGTGCGGTGGTGTGTGGTGGGTTTCTGGAAGGTGAAATGGATGCAGCGGTGGTCGGTCCAGAGGAGTTCCGTGGTGTGGCTGAAGGAGACGTGGGAGCTTGAGGAGAAGATGGGGTCAAGCGTGTGGCCGGCGGAGTGGGTCGGTGTTGTGACGAGCTGGCTCAGACCGAGGTTGGCGAGGCTGTCGATCAGGGTGGTGGAGTTGCTGTCGTTGTTGTTCTCCAGGTGAAAGTTCAGGTCTCCGAGGAGGATGTAGTTGGTAGAGGTCAGGGCGTGCGTGCTGATGAAGTCGGCGATGGAGTCGCTGAACTGGGGTCGGGGCCCAAGGGGTCTGTAGACAAGGGTGCCTCTAAGGGTGGTGTTGGGGTCCGTGTGGATCTGGAAGTGCATGTGTTCGGCGGTGCTGAGAGTGTCGTCGTTGCTGGTCGAGACCCTGATGGTGTTCTTGTGGACGATGGCGATTCCTCCTCCTACTGCGTTGATGCGGTCTCTGCGGGTGATCTTATAGCCGTCTGGGATGGCTATGGCGATGTCGGGGGCGGAGGAGTCGTTCATCCAGGTCTCTGTCAGGAAGGCGACGTCTGGTGATGATGTGTCGAGCAGGTCCCAGAGCTCGACGGCGTGTTTGCGGGCGGAGCGGGTGTTCAGCAGGATGCACCGGAGGTGGTTGAGGTCCTTCTTGGCGGGCGCCTCGGTGGCTCTGAGGCTGGTGTAGCTGCAGTTCCGGCAGGTGAAGGGACCATGGGTGCGATTCGGGGCGGCCTTGAAGCAGTTGTGCGTCCGTCCGGGGTTGAGAGCGTGGAGTGTGGTGACATCGTATCGGCGTCGGTCCTCGAGGCTGGAGCGGGGGCGCGCGGTCCAGGGGTTCTGGCGCTGGGCGCGGTCCAGTCGCGGACGGGCGCAGACGGGCTTGCCTTAGGCGCGCCTTTGGCGCGCCAACGGCGCGGGCGCGCAGCGGCCGCCATTTATGGGGAGGTGGGAGGGAGGAGCAGCTGGGAGGCGGGAGGCAGGGGCAGCGAATGGGCATTCAGGGGGGCGGGGCCGCAGGGGACGCAGCGGCGGGAATGGCGAGAGGCAGCGGGGGCACAGAAGGAAAAACAGGGAGAAGATCAACAAAAATACAGGCACAGTACAGTGGGGCAGCGGGGGCACAGAAGGAAAAACGGGGAGAAATCAACAAAAATACAGGCACAGTACAGTGGGGCAGCGGGGGCACAGAAGGAAAACGGGGAGAAGATCAACAGAAATACAGGCACAGTACAGTGGGGCAGCGGGGGCACAGAAGGAAAAACGGGGAGAAATCAACAAAATACAGGCACAGTGCAGTGGGGCAGCAGGGGCACAGAAGGAAAAACGGGGAGAAATCAACAAAAATACAGGCACAGTACAGTGGGGCAGCGGGGGCACAGAAGGAAAAACGGGGAGAAGATCAACAAAAATACAGGCACAGTACAGTGGGGCAGCGGGGGCACAGAAGGAAAAACGGGGAGAAATCAACAAAATACAGGCACAGTACAGTGGGGCAGCGGGGGCACAGAAGGAAAAACAGGGAGAAATCAACAAAAATACAGGCACAGTACAGTGGGGCAGCGGGGGCACAGAAGGAAAAACGGGGAGAAGATCAACAAAAATACCGGCACAGTACAGTGGGGCAGCGGGGGCACAGAAGGAAAACGGGGAGAAATCTACAAAGTACAGGCACAGTACAGTGGGGCAGCGGGGGCACAGAAGGAAAAACGGGGAGAAATCAACAAAAATACAGGCACAGTACAGTGGGGCAGCGGGGGCACAGAAGGAAAAACGGGGAGAAATCAACAAAATACAGGCACAGTACAGTGGGGCAGCGGGGCACAGAAGGAAAAACGGGAGAAATCTACAAAGTACAGGCACAGTACAGTGGGGCAGCGGGGGCACAGAAGGAAAAACGGGGAGAAATCAACAAAAATACAGGCACAGTACAGTGGGGCAGCGGGGGCACAGAAGGAAAAACGGGGAGAAGATCAACAAAAATACAGGCACAGTACAGTGGGGCAGCGGGGGCACAGAAGGAAAAACGGGGAGAAAAATCAACAGAAATACGGGCACAGTACAGTGGGGCAGCGGGGGCACAGAAGGAAAAACGGGGAGAAATCTACAAAGTACAGGCACAGTACAGTGGGGCAGCGGGGGCACAGAAGGAAAAACGGGGAGAAATCAACAAAAATACAGGCACAGTACAGTGGGGCAGCGGGGGCACAGAAGGAAAAACGGGGAGAAATCAACAAAATACAGGCACAGTACAGTGGGGCAGCGGGGGCACAGAAGGAAAAATGGGGAGAAAAATCAACAGAAATACGGGCACAGTACAATGGGGCAGCGAGGGGCACAGAAGGGAAAATGGGGAGACAGAAGCAAAGAAATACGGGCACCGAGGCCACAAGCGGAAGGGCATTCTTACCAGCAGCAGCAGCGGGCGGACAACACAGGCGGAGCTGTGTGGTGGGGGAGCGACCTACCTGGCAAGGTCAAGGGTCGCTCACCTCACCGCGCAGCGGCCGCCATTAATGGGGAGGTGGGAGGGAGGAGCAGCTGGGAGGCGGGAGGCAGGGGCAGCGAATGGGCATTCAGGGGGGAGAGGCCGCAGGGGACGCAGCGGCGGGAATGGCGAGAGGCAGCGGGGGCACAGAAGGAAAAACGGGGAGAAGATCAACAAAAATACAGGCACAGTACAGTGGGGCAGCGGGGGCACAGAAGGAAAAACGGGGAGAAATCAACAAAAATACAGGCACAGTACAGTGGGGCAGCGGGGGCACAGAAGGAAAAACGGGCGAAGATCAACAAAAATACAGGCACAGTACAGTGGGGCAGCGGGGGCACAGAAGGAAAAATGGGGAGAAATCAACAAAATACAGGCACAGTACAGTGGGGCAGCGGGGACACAGAAGGAAAAACGGGGAGAAATCAACAAAAATACAGGCACAGTACAGTGGGGCAGCGGGGGCACAGAAGGAAAAACGGGGAGAAGATCAACAAAAATACAGGCACAGTACAGTGGGGGCACAGAAGGAAAAACGGGGAGAAATCAACAAAATACAGGCACAGTACAGTGGGGCAGCGGGGGCACAGAAGGAAAAACGGGGAGAAATCAACAAAAATACAGGCACAGTACAGTGGGGCAGCGGGGGCACAGAAGGAAAAACGGGGAGAAGATCAACAAAAATACAGGCACAGTACAGTGGGGCAGCGGGGGCACAGAAGGAAAAACGGGGAGAAATCAACAAAATACAGGCACAGTACAGTGGGGCAGCGGGGGCACAAAAGGAAAAACGGGGAGAAATCTACAAAGTACAGGCACAGTACAGTGGGGCAGCGGGGGCACAGAAGGAAAAACGGGGAGAAATCAACAAAAATACAGGCACAGTACAGTGGGGCAGCGGGGGCACAGAACGAAAAACGGGGAGAAATCAACAAAATACAGGCACAGTACAGTGGGGCAGCGGGGGCACAGAAGGAAAAACGGGAGAAATCTACAAAGTACAGGCACAGTACAGTGGGGCAGCGGGGCACAGAAGGAAAAACGGGGAGAAATCAACAAAAATACAGGCACAGTACAGTGGGGCAGCGGGGGCACAGAAGGAAAAACGGGGAGAAAAATCAACAGAAATACGGGCACAGTACAATGGGGCAGCGAGGGGAACAGAAGGGAAAATGGGGAGACAGAAGCAAAGAAATACGGGCACCGAGGCCACAAGCGGAGGGGCGATCTTACCAGCAGCAGCAGCGGGCGGACAACACAGGCGGAGCTGTGTGGTGGGGGAGCGACCTACCTGGCAAGGTCAAGGGTCGCTCACCTCACCGCGCAGCGGCCGCCATTTATGGGGAGGTGGGAGGGAGGAGCAGCTGGGAGGCGGGAGGCAGGGGCAGCGAATGGGCATTCAGGGGGGCGGGGCCGCAGGGGACGCAGCGGCGGGAATGGCGAGAGGCGGCGGGGGCACAGAAGGAAAAACGGGGAGAAGATCAACAAAAATACAGGCACAGTACAGTGGGGCAGCGGGGGCACAGAAGGAAAAACGGGGAGAAATCAACAAAATACAGGCACAGTACAGTGGGGCAGCGGGGGCACAGAAGGAAAAACGGGGAGAAATCAACAAAAATACAGGCACAGTACAGTGGGGCAGCGGGGGCACAGAAGGAAAAACGGGGAGAAGATCAACAAAAATACAGGCACAGTACAGTGGGGCAGCGGGCGCACAGAAGGAAAAACGGGGAGAAATCAACAAAATACAGGCACAGTACAGTGGGGCAGCGGGGGCACAGAAGGAAAAACGGGGAGAAATCAACAAAAATACAGGCACAGTACAGTGGGGCAGCGGGGGCACAGAAGGAAAAATGGGGAGAAATCAACAAAATACAGGCACAGTACAGTGGGGCAGCGGGGGCACAGAAGGAAAAACGGGGAGAAATCAACAAAAATACAGGCACAGTACAGTGGGGCAGCGGGGCACAGAAGGAAAAACGGGGTGAAGATCAACAAAAATACAGGCACAGTACAGTGGGACAGCGGGGGCACAGAAGGAAAAACGGGGAGAAATCTACAAAGTACAGGCACAGTACAGTGGGGCAGCGGGGGCACAGAAGGAAAAACGGGGAGAAATCAACAAAAATACAGGCACAGTACAGTGGGGCAGCGGGGCACAGAAGGAAAAACGGGGAGAAATCAACAAAATACAGGCACAGTACAGTGGGGCAGCGGGGGCACAGAAGGAAAAACGGGGAGAAATCTACAAAGTACAGGCACAGTACAGTGGGGCAGCGGGGGCACAGAAGGAAAAACGGGGAGAAATCAACAAAATACAGGCACAGTACAGTGGGGCAGCGGGGGCACAGAAGGAAAAACGGGGAGAAATCAACAAAATACAGGCACAGTACAGTGGGGCAGCGGGGGCACAGAAGGAAAAACGGGGAGAAAAATCAACAGAAATACGGGCACAGTACAATGGGGCAGCGAGGGGCACAGAAGGGAAAATGGGGAGACAGAAGCAAAGAAATACGGGCACCGAGGCCTCAAGCGGAGGGGCGATCTTACCAGCAGCAGCAGCGGGCGGCCAACACAGGCGGAGCTGTGTGGTGGGGGAGCGACCTACCTGGCAAGGTCAAGGGTAGCAAGGAGCTAAGTAAGTTTTGTGGCTCCCATGCTCGTCGCTTTACCGTAGTTTAGTTTCGAGAGGACTAAGGACTGTACCACAGTCTTTAGGTCTTCGATGGGAATGAAAGGTTTGATTTTTTTCAGGTGTTTTAACGCATAGAGGGCCCCTTTAGCTGAGGCATAAATGTTCTCTGTCAAGGTCAAGTTTCTGTCAAGTGTAATACTAGAGATTTTACAGAGTTGGAGATAGATAGTTTGCAGTTTAATGCCGTGAGGTTATCAAGCCAGGTGTCTACGGGAAAGGACTTATTTTTTGATGGAAGAGTAGCAGTTCAGTTTTGTTTGGGTTAAGCTTAAGATGATTGCTAGATAGCCAGGATTGAACCATGGAAAGGGTGCCTTTTAGGTGCTGGATGTCTTTGATTGACCAGAATTTCATGTAGAGTTGGATGTCATTGGCATAGCGATGGAAGGCAATTCTGGCTTGTTTCAGGATCACTGTAAGGGGTGCTATATAGAGGTTGAATAGGGCAGGCGACAGGAATGACCCTTGGGGGACTCCTTGAGAGACTGGTGTTGCTTTTGAGGTGGAGTTGTTTAATTTGATTAACTGTGAATGTTCATTCAGGGTAGAGGCAAACCACTGAAGGACAGTTCCATTGATACCTGCCCGGGTGTAGAGGAGGATGTCATGGTTGACAGTATCAAAGGAAGCCGAGAGGTCCAAGAGGAGCAGGAGGCAGGCCTGGCCTTCGTCCAGAGATCTGTGCAGGTCGTCAGTGACATTCAGTGTAGCAGCCTCTGCGATGCAGCCTTTCCTGAATCCAGATTGGAAGATGTCCTGCATGTTGAATTTTTCAATGTGGTTTTTGAGTTGTGCAATCACACATTTTTTCAATGATTTTGGCTTGGAGAGGGAGGTTAGTAATAGGTCTGTAATTGTTAAGGTCGTTCTGGTCGGTGCCTGGTTTTTTAATGAGGGGGTGATTGAGATGAGTTTGAGAGAGGATGACATTGAACCGCTCGATAAGGAGAAGTTGATGATTTTGGTCCATGCAGGAGAGATAAAATGACTGAGGTTGTTTGCAAGCATAGCAGGGAGGGGGTCAGAGATGTGTGATATTAGCTTCATGCAAGCAATTAGTTTGAGGACTTCTTCTTTGGGAATATAGTTAAATTCGGTCCAAGTTGCATCGTTATTCAATTGCAAGGGGCTGAGATTGGATTTCTCGCTTGCTAAGAAGGGGAGTTTGAGGAGACATCCATTGGTAGGAGGTAAGGCCTCGGTTGGAGCCTCATTGCAAATGGGATATCCATGGTGTAGGCTATGAGGGTGGGCAGATCAAGAGAGAGTTCGATGTTGGATATTTTTTCAGAGAAGAATGTTGCAAACTCTTTGCAGTGCTTAGTGGAGGCATTGACTGTGTGTTGAGGGAATGAAGAGGTTTGCTGTTTGATGATGTTGAAAAGGGCTGTAGGACTGTTGCTAGACTGGTCAAGTTGGGCTCAGAAAAAGGAGTATATTTCTTTGAAGATGTGTTTTTTATAATTTAGGCATTCCGCTCAGAGGATCAAGAGATTGGTTAGCGAGGGTTGTTGTCTCCAGTTTCTTTTAGCCAATCAGAGTTGTCACCTCTCGATCAAGAGATTGGTTAGCAAGGGTTGTTGTCTCCAGTTTCTTTTAGCTAGAGTTGTCGCCTCGCGTTGTTAAGGTCTTTATTAAACCAGGGTCTTGAAGGGATACTCCTAGATTTCTTGAGCTTCTGAGGGGTAACTGTGTCCATGAGATCTGCCGTTTTTATGTTGTAATGGGCAGTGAGGTACTCGGTGGAGAAGAGGTTGGTGGAGGTAAAATTTGGGAGCTGACTAATGCTTTTAGCTCACCCTGCGGGATTTGATGTGTGTTCCTTGCCCAGTGCTTGGGACAGATGGATTGGGGGAGGGTCTTATGTTGGATGTTTTTGAGATCGAAGAGGATTAAGAGGTGGTCAGTCCAGTCAGAAGGTAGAATAGGGCAGAGGGATAAGGTGTTGTGTTTGGAGATGATTGAGGCAAGAGTAGTGCCCTTGTCATGAGTTTGTTTATTGCAGTGTTGGATGAGAACATTACTTCCCAGGAGGGTGGTTAGGGATTATACTAATGGATCTTTGGCATTATTCAGGCTCAGGTTTAGATATCCTAGTATAATGCTTGAGCTGCCTTTTAGGGAGTTTTGCAATATAAAGTCTGTTAGTCCCTCCAGGATTTCTGAGTTTTTTTCTGGAGGGTGATAGATGACATGAAAGTCGATGGGGTTGGGGCCTTTAGAGGAGAGCTGAGCTCCTAAATATTCAAAAGTAGCGTACTTGGTAATGCGGAGGGGAGATATGCAAAGATCGTTTTTTTGTGTACGATGACTAGTCCACCCCCCCTGTTGTATTCCTCTTAGGGTGTCCATAAACGAGCTTTCCAGAATCATGTCCTTATATAGGCACAATTCGCCCTGCCCTTATATAGGCATAAAATCCCAGTCCTTATTTAAGCATTAAACCGTGCACTCCAAATACAGGCATGGTCTCCGACATCCGTCCACCCTAACGTCACTCACAACGAGTTCATGAAGAACAGACCCTTAGGCTGCAGGAGTTTCCCTAGCCCAGGACTATTGATTTCTTCAAGGACTCATATATTATGCATGAACCATTATTCCTTAGGGGTTCATTCATGACGTCTTCCGCTGTCCGACTCACGTCAATGCTAACATTCTTAGGTGCCTCTCAGGTATAAATATACCTCCAAAGCCCCTGTAAATCAGAGGAGACCTCGACTTCAGAGCTTTGTGAGTTATGCAAGATGTTTTGAATATACATCTTGCCTTGATTGGTAGTCAGTTGAGTTTCTTAAGAGTGGGAGTGATGTGGTCGAAATGACTCTCCCCCGATAGAAGTCTGACCGCAGCATGGAGTAATCACAATCACAGAATTTGTAGAGCACACTACTTACCCGCGAGGGTCTCAAGGCGCTGGGGAGAGGGAAGGGGGGGGGATGCTGCTACTGGTCGAACAGCCAGGTCTTGAGTAGCCTCCTGAAGGTCAGCAGGTCTTGGGTCTTTCGTAGGCTTAGTGGAAGGGTGTTCCAGGTCTTGGCGGCGAGGTGTGAGAAGGATCTGCTGCCGGTGGTTGTTCTTCGAATGCGGGGGACGGTGGCGAGGGAGAGGTCGGCAGAGCGGAGCCGGCGGTTGGGGACGTAGAAGAGGAGCCGTCTGTTGAGGTAGGCTGGGCCAGTTTTGTGGAGTGCCTTGTGTGCGTGGGTGAGGAGTTTGAAGGTGATCCTCCTGTCGACGGGGAGCCAGTGCAGGTTCCTCAAGTGGGGGGTGATGTGGCTGTGGCGTGGTACGTCGAGGATCAGTCGTGCAGAGGCGTTTTGTATGCGTTGCAATCGCTTGATGAGCTTGGCCGGGGCTCCCGCGTAGAGGGCGTTCCCATAGTCCAGTCTGCTACTGACGAGGGCCTGGGTGACTGTTCTTCTTGTGTCTGTCGGGATCCACCTGTAGATCTTGCGAAGCATGCGGAGGGTGTTGAAGCAGGAGGAGGAGACTGCGTTGACTTGCTTGGTCATGGAGAGCGTTGAGTCGAGGATGACTCCCAGGTTGCGTGCGTGGTCGGTCGGTGTCGGGGCTGCTCCCAGCGTCGTTGGCCACCAGGAGTCGTCCCAGGCTGAGGTGTTGGAGCCGAGGATGAGGACCTCCGTTTTGTCCGTGTTCAGCTTTAGTCGGCTGATCTTCATCCAATCGGCGACGGCCTTCATTCCTACATGGAGTTTGGCTTTGGCGGCGAGGGGGTCCTTGGTGAGGGAGAGGATCAGTTGCGTGTCGTCGGCGTAGGAGATAATGTTGAGGTCGTGTTGTCTGGCGATGCATGCGAGCGGGGCCATGTAGATGTTGAACAGTGTTGGGCTGAGGGACGATCCCTGGGGTACGCCGCAGATGATCTCGGAGGCTTCGGATCGGATGGGTGGGAGGCGGACTCTCTGGGTTCTGCCGTCGAGGAAGGAGGTGGTCCATTCCAGGGCCTTGTCTCGGATCCCTGCGTCGTGGAGGCGTGCGCGTAGAGTGCGGTGGCAGACAGTGTCGAAGGCGGCGGAGAGGTCCAACAGGATGAGGGCTGCGGTCTCACCATTGTCCAGCAGGATCCTGATGTCGTCGGTGGCGGCGATGAGGGCAGTCTCAGTGCTGTGGTTGCTGCGGAACCCTGATTGGGATGGGTCCAGGATGCTGTTTTCTTCGAGGTATCGGGTTAGCTGTTTGTTGACGATCTTCTCGATGACCTTGGCTGGGAACGGAAGCAGAGAGATGGGCCGGAAGTTCTTGAGGTCTCTCGGGTCCGCCTTGGGTTTTTTGAGTAGGGCGTTGATCTCTGCGTGTTTCCAGCTCTCTGGGAAGGTCGCGGTCTCGAAGGAGAGGTTGATGATGTTGCACAGGTGGGGTGCGATGGAGCTGCTGGCTTTGTTGAAGATGTGGTGCGGGAAAGGGTCTGACGGGGAGCCGGAGTGTATTGTGCTCATGGTCTTGATGGTGTCCTCGATGTTCACGCTGGCCCAGGCTGGCAGGGGGTCGTGGTCGATGGTGTGTGGCGGGTCGATCTTAGTTGGGGTTGTCTGGGTGTCGAAGCTGTCGTGGATGTCGGCGATCTTGCGGTGAAAGAAGGTGGCGAGGGAATCGCACAGGGGTTGCGACGGCGGGATGTCGTTGGTGTTGGAGCTGGGATTGGAGAGTTCCTTCACGATGTTGAAAAGCTCCTTGCTGTTGTGTGCGTTGTTGTCGAGGCGGTCTTTGAAGGAGATTCTCTTGGCGGACCTGATGAGGTGGTGGTGGTTACGGATGGCGTCTTTGTGGGCTGTGTGGCTGTCCGGTGTCTTATCGCTGTGCCATTTCTTCTCTAGTTTCCGGCAGGTGCGCTTGGAAGCTAGGAGTTCCGAGGTGAACCACCTGGCTCTTTTGGTGGTGTCGCTGTAGGTGAGCTTTTTCAGCGGGGCGAGGGTGTTGGCACAGTCGTCCATCCATCGTCTGAGGTTGCAGGCAGCGTCGTCGGTGTTGGATGGGTCGGAGGGAGGGCTGAGAGCGAGGGTTGCCCGGAGTTGGTCTTCGGTGACTTTGCTCCAGCAGCGGCGTGGGATCTGTTGGGTGCGGTGGTGTGTGGTGGGTTTCTGGAAGGTGAAATGGATGCAGCGGTGGTCGGTCCAGAGGAGTTCCGTGGTGTGGCTGAAGGAGACGTGGGAGCTTGAGGAGAAGATGGGGTCAAGCGTGTGGCCGGCGGAGTGGGTCGGTGTTGTGACGAGCTGGCTCAGACCGAGGTTGGCGAGGCTGTCGATCAGGGTGGTGGAGTTGCTGTTGTTGTTGTTCTCCAGGTGAAAGTTCAGGTCTCCGAGGAGGATGTAGTTGGTAGAGGTCAGGGCGTGCGTGCTGATGAAGTCGGCGATGGAGTCGCTGAACTGGGGTCGGGGCCCAAGGGGTCTGTAGACAAGGGTGCCTCTAAGGGTGGTGTTGGGGTCCGTGTGGATCTGGAAGTGCATGTGTTCGGCGGTGCTGAGAGTGTCGTCGTTGCTGGTCGAGACCCTGATGGTGTTCTTGTGGACGATGGCGATTCCTCCTCCTACTGCGTTGATGCGGTCTCTGCGGGTGATCTTATAGCCGTCTGGGATGGCTATGGCGATGTCGGGGGCGGAGGAGTCGTTCATCCAGGTCTCTGTCAGGAAGGCGACGTCTGGTGATGATGTGTCGAGCAGGTCCCAGAGCTCGACGGCGTGTTTGCGGGCGGAGCGGGTGTTCAGCAGGATGCACCGGAGGTGGTTGAGGTCCTTCTTGGCGGGCGCCTCGGTGGCTCTGAGGCTGGTGTAGCTGCAGTTCCGGCAGGTGAAGGGACCATGGGTGCGATTCGGGGCGGCCTTGAAGCAGTTGTGCGTCCGTCCGGGGTTGAGAGCGTGGAGTGTGGTGACATCGTATCGGCGTCGGTCCTCGAGGCTGGAGCGGGGGCGCGCGGTCCAGGGGTTCTGGCGCTGGGCGCGGTCCAGTCGCGGACGGGCGCAGACGGGCTTGCCTTAGGCGCGCCTTTGGCGCGCCAACGGCGCGGGGGAGGTGGGAGGGAGGAGCAGCTGGGAGGCGGGAGGCAGGGGCAGCGAATGGGCATTCAGGGGGGCGGGGCCGCAGGGGACGCAGCGGCGGGAATGGCGAGAGGCAGCGGGGGCACAGAAGGAAAAACAGGGAGAAGATCAACAAAAATACAGGCACAGTACAGTGGGGCAGCGGGGGCACAGAAGGAAAAACGGGGAGAAATCAACAAAAATACAGGCACAGTACAGTGGGGCAGCGGGGGCACAGAAGGAAAACGGGGAGAAGATCAACAGAAATACAGGCACAGTACAGTGGGGCAGCGGGGGCACAGAAGGAAAAACGGGGAGAAATCAACAAAATACAGGCACAGTGCAGTGGGGCAGCAGGGGCACAGAAGGAAAAACGGGGAGAAATCAACAAAAATACAGGCACAGTACAGTGGGGCAGCGGGGGCACAGAAGGAAAAACGGGGAGAAGATCAACAAAAATACAGGCACAGTACAGTGGGGCAGCGGGGGCACAGAAGGAAAAACGGGGAGAAATCAACAAAATACAGGCACAGTACAGTGGGGCAGCGGGGGCACAGAAGGAAAAACAGGGAGAAATCAACAAAAATACAGGCACAGTACAGTGGGGCAGCGGGGGCACAGAAGGAAAAACGGGGAGAAGATCAACAAAAATACCGGCACAGTACAGTGGGGCAGCGGGGGCACAGAAGGAAAAACGGGGAGAAATCTACAAAGTACAGGCACAGTACAGTGGGGCAGCGGGGGCACAGAAGGAAAAACGGGGAGAAATCAACAAAAATACAGGCACAGTACAGTGGGGCAGCGGGGGCACAGAAGGAAAAACGGGGAGAAATCAACAAAATACAGGCACAGTACAGTGGGGCAGCGGGGCACAGAAGGAAAAACGGGGAGAAATCTACAAAGTACAGGCACAGTACAGTGGGGCAGCGGGGGCACAGAAGGAAAAACGGGGAGAAATCAACAAAAATACAGGCACAGTACAGTGGGGCAGCGGGGGCACAGAAGGAAAAACGGGGAGAAGATCAACAAAAATACAGGCACAGTACAGTGGGGCAGCGGGGGCACAGAAGGAAAAATGGGGAGAAAAATCAACAGAAATACGGGCACAGTACAATGGGGCAGCGAGGGGCACAGAAGGGAAAATGGGGAGACAGAAGCAAAGAAATACGGGCACCGAGGCCACAAGCGGAAGGGCATTCTTACCAGCAGCAGCAGCGGGCGGACAACACAGGCGGAGCTGTGTGGTGGGGGAGCGACCTACCTGGCAAGGTCAAGGGTCGCTCACCTCACCGCGCAGCGGCCGCCATTAATGGGGAGGTGGGAGGGAGGAGCAGCTGGGAGGCGGGAGGCAGGGGCAGCGAATGGGCATTCAGGGGGAGAGGCCGCAGGGACGCAGCGGCGGGAATGGCGAGAGGCAGCGGGGGCACAGAAGGAAAACGGGGAGAAGATCAACAAAAATACAGGCACAGTACAGTGGGGCAGCGGGGGCACAGAAGGAAAAACGGGGAGAAATCAACAAAAATACAGGCACAGTACAGTGGGGCAGCGGGGGCACAGAAGGAAAAACGGGGCGAAGATCAACAAAAATACAGGCACAGTACAGTGGGGCAGCGGGGGCACAGAAGGAAAAATGGGGAGAAATCAACAAAATACAGGCACAGTACAGTGGGGCAGCGGGGACACAGAAGGAAAAACGGGGAGAAATCAACAAAAATACAGGCACAGTACAGTGGGGCAGCGGGGGCACAGAAGGAAAAACGGGGAGAAGATCAACAAAAATACAGGCACAGTACAGTGGGGGCACAGAAGGAAAAACGGGGAGAAATCAACAAAATACAGGCACAGTACAGTGGGGCAGCGGGGGCACAGAAGGAAAAACGGGGAGAAATCAACAAAAATACAGGCACAGTACAGTGGGGCAGCGGGGGCACAGAAGGAAAAACGGGGAGAAGATCAACAAAAATACAGGCACAGTACAGTGGGGCAGCGGGGGCACAGAAGGAAAAACAGGGAGAAATCAACAAAATACAGGCACAGTACAGTGGGGCAGCGGGGGCACAAAAGGAAAAACGGGGAGAAATCTACAAAGTACAGGCACAGTACAGTGGGGCAGCGGGGGCACAGAAGGAAAAACGGGGAGAAATCAACAAAAATACAGGCACAGTACAGTGGGGCAGCGGGGGCACAGAACGAAAAACGGGGAGAAATCAACAAAATACAGGCACAGTACAGTGGGGCAGCGGGGGCACAGAAGGAAAAACGGGGAGAAATCTACAAAGTACAGGCACAGTACAGTGGGGCAGCGGGGGCACAGAAGGAAAAACGGGGAGAAATCAACAAAAATACAGGCACAGTACAGTGGGGCAGCGGGGGCACAGAAGGAAAAACGGGGAGAAAAATCAACAGAAATACGGGCACAGTACAATGGGGCAGCGAGGGGAACAGAAGGGAAAATGGGGAGACAGAAGCAAAGAAATACGGGCACCGAGGCCACAAGCGGAGGGGCGATCTTACCAGCAGCAGCAGTGGGCGGACAACACAGGCGGAGCTGTGTGGTGGGGAGCGACCTACCTGGCAAGGTCAAGGGTCGCTCACCTCACGCGCAGCGGCCGCCATTTATGGGGAGGTGGGAGGGAGGAGCAGCTGGGAGGCGGGAGGCAGGGGCAGCGAATGGGCATTCAGGGGGCGGGGCCGCAGGGACGCAGCGGCGGGAATGGCGAGAGGCGGCGGGGGCACAGAAGGAAAACGGGGAGAAGATCAACAAAAATACAGGCACAGTACAGTGGGGCAGCGGGGGCACAGAAGGAAAAACGGGGAGAAATCAACAAAATACAGGCACAGTACAGTGGGGCAGCGGGGGCACAGAAGGAAAAACGGGGAGAAATCAACAAAAATACAGGCACAGTACAGTGGGGCAGCGGGGGCACAGAAGGAAAAACGGGGAGAAGATCAACAAAAATACAGGCACAGTACAGTGGGGCAGCGGGCGCACAGAAGGAAAAACGGGGAGAAATCAACAAAATACAGGCACAGTACAGTGGGGCAGCGGGGGCACAGAAGGAAAAACGGGGAGAAATCAACAAAAATACAGGCACAGTACAGTGGGGCAGCGGGGGCACAGAAGGAAAAATGGGGAGAAATCAACAAAATACAGGCACAGTACAGTGGGGCAGCGGGGGCACAGAAGGAAAAACGGGGAGAAATCAACAAAAATACAGGCACAGTACAGTGGGGCAGCGGGGGCACAGAAGGAAAAACGGGGTGAAGATCAACAAAAATACAGGCACAGTACAGTGGGACAGCGGGGGCACAGAAGGAAAAACGGGGAGAAATCTACAAAGTACAGGCACAGTACAGTGGGGCAGCGGGGGCACAGAAGGAAAAACGGGGAGAAATCAACAAAAATACAGGCACAGTACAGTGGGGCAGCGGGGGCACAGAAGGAAAAACGGGGAGAAATCAACAAAATACAGGCACAGTACAGTGGGGCAGTGGGGGCACAGAAGGAAAAACGGGGAGAAATCTACAAAGTACAGGCACAGTACAGTGGGGCAGCGGGGGCACAGAAGGAAAAACGGGGAGAAATCAACAAAAATACAGGCACAGTACAGTGGGGCAGCGGGGGCACAGAAGGAAAAACGGGGAGAAATCAACAAAATACAGGCACAGTACAGTGGGGCAGCGGGGGCACAGAAGGAAAAACGGGGAGAAAAATCAACAGAAATACGGGCACAGTACAATGGGGCAGCGAGGGGCACAGAAGGGAAAATGGGGAGACAGAAGCAAAGAAATACGGGCACCGAGGCCACAAGCGGAGGGGCGATCTTACCAGCAGCAGCAGCGGGCGGCCAACACAGGCGGAGCTGTGTGGTGGGGGAGCGACCTACCTGGCAAGGTCAAGGGTAGCAAGGAGCTAAGTAAGTTTTTGTGGCTCCCATGCTCGTCGCTTTACCGTAGTTTAGTTTCGAGAGGACTAAGGACTGTACCACAGTCTTTAGGTCTTCGATGGGAATGAAAGGTTTGATTTTTTTCAGGTGTTTTAACGCATAGAGGGCCCCTTTAGCTGAGGCATAAATGTTCTCTGTCAAGGTCAAGTTTCTGTCAAGTGTAATACTAGAGATTTTACAGAGTTGGAGATAGATAGTTTGCAGTTTAATGCCGTGAGGTTATCAAGCCAGGTGTCTACGGGAAAGGACTTATTTTTTGATGGAAGAGTAGCAGTTCAGTTTTGTTTGGGTTAAGCTTAAGATGATTGCTAGATAGCCAGGATTGAACCATGGAAAGGGTGCCTTTTAGGTGCTGGATGTCTTTGATTGACCAGAATTTCATGTAGAGTTGGATGTCATTGGCATAGCGATGGAAGGCAATTCTGGCTTGTTTCAGGATCACTGTAAGGGGTGCTATATAGAGGTTGAATAGGGCAGGCGACAGGAATGACCCTTGGGGGACTCCTTGAGAGACTGGTGTTGCTTTTGAGGTGGAGTTGTTTAATTTGATTAACTGTGAATGTTCATTCAGGGTAGAGGCAAACCACTGAAGGACAGTTCCATTGATACCTGCCCGGGTGTAGAGGAGGATGTCATGGTTGACAGTATCAAAGGAAGCCGAGAGGTCCAAGAGGAGCAGGAGGCAGGCCTGGCCTTCGTCCAGAGATCTGTGCAGGTCGTCAGTGACATTCAGTGTAGCAGCCTCTGCGATGCAGCCTTTCCTGAATCCAGATTGGAAGATGTCCTGCATGTTGAATTTTTCAATGTGGTTTTTGAGTTGTGCAATCACACATTTTTTCAATGATTTTGGCTTGGAGAGGGAGGTTAGTAATAGGTCTGTAATTGTTAAGGTCGTTCTGGTCGGTGCCTGGTTTTTTAATGAGGGGGTGATTGAGATGAGTTTGAGAGAGGATGACATTGAACCGCTCGATAAGGAGAAGTTGATGATTTTGGTCCATGCAGGAGAGATAAAATGACTGAGGTTGTTTGCAAGCATAGCAGGGAGGGGGTCAGAGATGTGTGATATTAGCTTCATGCAAGCAATTAGTTTGAGGACTTCTTCTTTGGGAATATAGTTAAATTCGGTCCAAGTTGCATCGTTATTCAATTGCAAGGGGCTGAGATTGGATTTCTCGCTTGCTAAGAAGGGGAGTTTGAGGAGACATCCATTGGTAGATGGTAAGGCCTCGGTTGGAGCCTCATTGCAAATGGGATATCAATGGTGTAGGCTATGAGGGTGGGCAGATCAAGAGAGAGTTCGATGTTGGATATTTTTTCAGAGAAGAATGTTGCAAACTCTTTGCAGTGCTTAGTGGAGGCATTGACTGTGTGTTGAGGGAATGAAGAGGTTTGCTGTTTGATGATGTTGAAAAGGGCTGTAGGACTGTTGCTAGACTGGTCAAGTTGGGCTCAGAAAAAGGAGTATATTTCTTTGAAGATGTGTTTTTTATAATTTAGGCATTCCGCTCAGAGGATCAAGAGATTGGTTAGCGAGGGTTGTTGTCTCCAGTTTCTTTTAGCCAATCAGAGTTGTCACCTCTCGATCAAGAGATTGGTTAGCAAGGGTTGTTGTCTCCAGTTTCTTTTAGCTAGAGTTGTCGCCTCGCGTTGTTAAGGTCTTTATTAAACCAGGGTCTTGAAGGGATACTCCTAGATTTCTTGAGCTTCTGAGGGGTAACTGTGTCCATGAGATCTGCCGTTTTTATGTTGTAATGGGCAGTGAGGTACTCGGTGGAGAAGAGGTTGGTGGAGGTAAAATTTGGGAGCTGACTAATGCTTTTAGCTCACCCTGCGGGATTTGATGTGTGTTCCTTGCCCAGTGCTTGGGACAGATGGATTGGGGGAGGGTCTTATGTTGGATGTTTTTGAGATCGAAGAGGATTAAGAGGTGGTCAGTCCAGTCAGAAGGTAGAATAGGGCAGAGGGATAAGGTGTTGTGTTTGGAGATGATTGAGGCAAGAGTAGTGCCCTTGTCATGAGTTTGTTTATTGCAGTGTTGGATGAGAACATTACTTTCCAGGAGGGTGGTTAGGGATTATACTAATGGATCTTTGGCATTATTCAGGCTCAGGTTTAGATATCCTAGTATAATGCTTGAGCTGCCTTTTAGGGAGTTTTGCAATATAAAGTCTGTTAGTCCCTCCAGGATTTCTGAGTTTTTTTCTGGAGGGTGATAGATGACATGAAAGTCGATGGGGTTGGGGCCTTTAGAGGAGAGCTGAGCTCCTAAATATTCAAAAGTAGCGTACTTGGTAATGCGGAGGGGAGATATGCAAAGATCGTTTTTTTGTGTACGATGACTAGTCCACCCCCCCTGTTGTATTCCTCTTAGGGTGTCCATAAACGAGCTTTCCAGAATCATGTCCTTATATAGGCACAATTCGCCCTGCCCTTATATAGGCATAAAATCCCAGTCCTTATTTAGGCATTAAACCGTGCACTCCAAATACAGGCATGGTCTCCGACATCCGTCCACCCTAACGTCACTCACAACGAGTTCATGAAGAACAGACCCTTAGGCTGCAGGAGTTTCCCTAGCCCAGGACTATTGATTTCTTCAAGGACTCATATATTATGCATGAACCATTATTCCTTAGGGGTTCATTCATGACGTCTTCCGCTGTCCGACTCACGTCAATGCTAACATTCTTAGGTGCCTCTCAGGTATAAATATACCTTCCCAAGCCCCTGTAAATCAGAGGAGACCTCGACTTCAGAGGAGCCCGTTTCCCGGCCTGACGCACTGAGAAGACGCTGTCATCCCTGCAAGCAGAGAGTCCAGCTTCCAGTGATCTGACTTCCCTTGCGGGGTGTTGGAGTTCGAGTCTGGCAAAGAGATTCCTACCTCTCTCATTCTTAAGGTATGGAGCTGACTAGAACCTAGAGGGACTCTTGGCATACTAGGCATACTAGGCTTAACATACTCTTAGTATACTATAGTAAGGAATACTTCACCTACTTCATACCTCTCCCTACACCTAGGACAGGTTAGGTACATTGGGGTAGAACTAGGTTAGAAACGCATCGTATGAGTACTCGCATTTTTAGTCTGTGTCATTTTATGTAAATACATATATGCTAAAAAGATAATGCTATCGCAGTATTATTTATTTCTACTGCTCACCCTGTACATTATTTATCTCGCATACTGTCTTGTGATCGTAACAGCACATTTAACTTACACCAGAAACAAGACTGTTCAATAAATCTTTTATTGAAACGCCCGTCTGTTCTTTCTGTGTAACTTTGAGGAAAACTAAGCATGCACGACTGAGTTGAGTGAAATAGTTATCTATTGTTTCTACGATTCTGGGACACGTTCTGATTCTAAAGAGAAACAAAGTGGTCATGTTTTGCGGCTGCCAGAAACTACTCCCTTCTTGTCGTCAAGAAGTTTCTAGTGGCCTCTGAGCTAGCTGGCACAAGTAATTAAGTTTAATATACTCGATAGGGACATACCGACCTCAGTCCTATGTCAAACCTATAGGATATGTTATTCCAATGCGCAGAGCCTATTAGGGAAATAGGAGCTACACTACATGGCGCCCAACGTTTGGTAAGGCAGTAATTCAACGTTAGATACTGAGTAACTCAGCCGTGCTTTTTCTCTCAGAGACCCCTACCCATATACTCCAAAAGACGTCTGGAGTGGGCAGGGTTAAGTATCCACCAAGGCTACATAGGGCAATACCCTATATATTAGCTGTTTGGTTTGCTCAACGTTGAAGGATACAGTGTTCCACAAATATTGTGCACCTTATCTTTGTTTCCTTGAAACTTGTTATACATTTTTCAAAAAACAAAATGAATGAAGACGCCGGAAACGGTGTAGCTGCGTCTGATCCAGCCCAAGCAGCATTTTTTAACAATACAGGTTTAAATGAAACCAAGGAGGGTGTCATTGACATCGCTCCAAACTTAAGAAGAGCCATCACTCTAAAACTTATAAAACATGGCCTACCACCAAGAGGCGGTAGAGCAGTTTTCGTGATAGAGGCACATGAATCCTTTCAGACAGAGGTATTCTATTCATGGGTAATATTTCCTGAATCCAATCCAGTAACACACATGTTTCACTTCTACAAAGAAGATGATCCACCAGAGGAATACATTCCTTTCGAGGATATTGAGATTCCATTAACATACCAAGAGCATCAGCTCTGGTTTAAAGGCGCCCTAAAACATCACAGAAACATTACCAGGCTCGGTCCACTAGGTAGACCAGGAGCAACATGGCCGATTCTAGCCGGCTACACACCTCATCCTGAACTTGACATAATGTCAGATGAGGAACTACTTACTCAACTTACAGAGTTAATAAAAATCTACAGACAATTAGTTCAATATGTCATGCGGACTTTCACAGTCCAACCACCATTAACAATTCCAAATCAAACCCCTCACCAGGGGAACACTCTAAAAATTACACCACAGACTCTATACGCAGTCATGGGTAAAATGCCCACAAAACGTGAGCAAATTCCATTTTGGATAGCTCAAAAAATTACTCAAATCGAAGCAGTATTTCCAAATACTAGCCCGCATGAGAAACACAGAATACTGACCATCAGTTTACCGATGGGGATCACACCACAACTGGAAGACTGCACCACTTGGGGATCAGTCTTTGCTGCCATCTATACTAAAACGCACGGCAGTCCGTCAATTGCGGTAATACCTGATGTCCTAAAACAAATTCAAAACGAATACGGGGCAGAGCCTGCTCTAAATTTAGGTATGAAATTACTGAAAAATTTCGACCAGGTCTCAACAATAATATTATCTAATATTAAAGGGGAGGCAGCAGCAGTGGCGATCCGACAAAAATTAAGGGAATTTGATGTTACAGAACATCAAACTGAGCTACCCAGAATTATAGAACAATCTTATGCAGAATTAGGCAGAGATAGTTTGGGTGGAAGACCAGTGAAGCCGAAACTATCTGAAAGTCCTGAGAAGGACTCAATAAAACAAACTCCTACATCTTCTAAAAAGAAGTGGGAGACTAATAAACAATATCAAACGAGAAACGTTCTCAATCCCGAGGTAGGTCTCCTCAAAAGGAGCCCTCTGAAAGGAGGTATAACCTCAGGAATAGGGATAATTTGAGAAAACCTGATAGGTATCAAGATACTGATACACGTTCCTCTCGTCCCTTTCAGATCTCATCACAGACTTTGGAAAGAAGAGGACGAACAGAACATAGAGAAGAACGCGTGAAATCGAAAGACGACAAACAAGCTCCAAAAACTAAAGCAAAACCTCAATTCTCCAAAAAGAAAGTAGCAGGTCTGAAGATCAGACATGCCGAGAATACTGAGAACACAACTCAAGAACGGAGAATGGGCTCAGACAATGCTGGACAGTGCAGCAGAAGTCACAATAGCTCGCCAGAACCTGAAGGAACTTCTGGAGATAGTGGACTTGAATGAGTACATCACGGTAGAGACTGTAGACACCAGGGTTAGTACTCCACAAAAGTTATATGATATAACACTCCGGATGGAGGGAGACAAACCTAGACAGGTGAAAGCACTTTTTTGGGAAAGACTATCAAGGGGCTATGACATACTTCTAGCAGAAAAAGACTGGCCACCACAATTTGTCAGGGAGTGCCCACACGGCGAGGACATTATTATGCCTGCCTTCTCCAACCATATACCAATGCATCGAAGATATACATATGCTAGGAAATGGGCAGTGGCCCAGGCCCCAGCATTATATAAAAATCATGTAGGATGGGATGAGGACTCACCTCACCATAAAATACATCTGAAACATGAACCAACTGCACAACGGCAGTATCCTATAAAGCAAGAAGCTAAAAAACAAGTCAGGGAGATCTTAGATCAACTTGAATACCAAGGGGTGATTGAAACATGCACCTCCTCAATGAACAATCCTTTGTTTCCTGTCTCCAAACCAGACAATACATATCGTCTAGTTTTGGATTACAGACATTTAAACACTTGTTCTAAAACTTTTACAGTGCAAAATGCACATAGCACAGCATTAATGAATAACATTGTGCGTAAAAAATACAAAACAACATTAGACATTTCAAATGGTTTCTTTTGTCAAAACATAGCACCTGAAAGCAGGTACTTAACAGCATTCTCCATAATGGGGACCCAGCGTCACTTTTGTCGACTCCCACAAGGGTTCAAGAACAGCCCAGGTTTATTCTCAGCGAGGGTAACGGAGTTACTACAAATTTATGACAACGAGGCATTGTCCTATGTCGATGACATCTATCTGACAGACGATGACCTGGAAAAACACTTGAACAGGGTGAGCACCATTATACTGGGTTTCGCCTCTGAGGGCTACAAGTTCAACTTTAAAAAGTCCCGAATTGCCCATCTCAATGTCCTATTTTTGGGATATGAGCTTTCAAGTGAAGGCAAGAGCTTGGCAGCTAACTTTCTAGAGAAACGTGCGCTGCTCCAACCTCCAAAGACGCTAAAACACTTACAATCCATTCTGGGTTTCCTAAATTTTGGAAGAACATACATTCTAAATTATGCAGAAAGGGTTAAACCTCTCTACGCATTAATCAAACCTGATTTTTCAATCAAAAACTGGACACAGGAACACACAGAAATCTTGCGTTCACTCCAGGCTAACATGTTAGCAACAAATCACTTACAAACACGTGTAAGTCAAAGAAATTTGGTGATCTGAATAATTTCGGGTCAATGTGGATTCACCTACTTAACCTTCAATGAGGGTGAGAAAATACCAATCGCATACAAATCCCATTTGTACACACAAGCAGAAATGCGCTTCAGTTCCACTGAAAAAATTCTGACAGCAGTTCAAACCACTGTAGCAAATGAAAGAGCCTTAGCCCAAGGGAAACGCATTATTGTCGTAACCCCAGTACCAGCTTTAGAAGCGGTCACAAAAGCAAGCATTCCAAATGCTAAAGCATTACATCCAAGATGGATACAATGGGTTAATTCTCTTGCTGCAACAGATGTTGAATATGTTTTTGATCCAGATTTAAAAACTCAAGCATTCCTGCAATATGAACAAGAATGTCCTCTGCCCACTGAGATTCTGCCTCTCGATCAGTACGAATTCATAATTTACACTGACGGATCCGCACAGCCCGCAACAGGGAGTAAGCAAGCTTACAGTGCAGCGTGTGCAATCGTTAAAGGTCGCATGCGAAATGGCATCTTCAGACCTATGGTCACAAAAACTCAATCTCTAGGAGATTACACAGCTCAGCGAGCTGAACTACAAGCATTCAAACTGGCACTTGAAAGTACAGATCGAGAATTCCCCACACTAATAGTGTGCGATTCCTTTTACTGTGTTCAGTCGTATAATGACTATATACGAAACTGGCTTGAAAATGGATTCAAAGATGCGAAAGGTGGCACAATAAAGCATAAAATGCTTTGGGAACAAGTAGTTCAGTTGAAAAACGAACTACCAAAGGCTCACGTAATCCACACACTGAGTCATCAACGTGATGGCGTTCACGTTGCAGGGAATTCATTGGCTGACGAAGCCGCAAAGGGGGCTGTTCAGACGGCTTCCGTAGCTGCGATCACTCGTTCAAAAACAAAAATAGACGGTGAGATAATGTTGGCTGACAATGCTTCAAGCAAAGGCAGCAGTGCAGCGTTACCAAAAAAGTTTCCACTCAAGTATTCTTATGTAATTGATGCGAACAACGTTCCTTTTGCTCGAATCCCTGGAGTGGGGGATAGGGTAATTCCAAACAAGGAACGCAGATTAGGACTAATCCTAGCAGCACACGAAGGGATAGCTTCTGCCCATGCAGGTGTTTCTGCGACAG
Organism: Calotriton arnoldi; assembly: GCA_963921515.1. NCBI lineage: Eukaryota > Metazoa > Chordata > Amphibia > Caudata > Salamandridae > Calotriton > Calotriton arnoldi. The sequence goes on from CAWUFW010001204.1 coordinate 2,196,130, forward strand.
TATCTTTACTCAAGCAAAGATATTGGTGGCCTGGCATTCGTAAACAAACTAAAAACTATGTTTTAGAATGTGATATTTGCCAACAGATGAAAGTCTCAACAGTGAAACGTCCTGCGCAGACACCCCTGTTAATTTCAGCTAAACCATTAGCTTGTGTTTACCTGGACCACTGCGGTCCCTTGCAAAGGGACGGTAACTATAAATATATCATGGTTTATATATATCATATATTCATGCTCTAGGTTCCTATGGTTATGGCCACAGCGCTCAGCTGACGCTCGAACTGTTATAAAAGATTTGCGAGTCTTTATCGGCACATATGCAATAGGCACGCTACATTCTGACCAGGGTCCTGCGTTTAGCTCTCGGGCTTACAAAGAAGCCATGGCCAGTCTGGGCGTTGCATTGCGGTACTCCTCTCCATTCCATCCTGAGGGAAATTCGGTTGTGGAAAGGAAAAACCGGGACATAAAGCAGTCTATAACAGCTAGGGTATTAGGTTTGGGTGATGGGTGGGTCAAACACCTTAATGGGGTACAGCGCTCAATGAACAACCTGCCAAGAAGTTCTCTAGGGGGGGTCACTCCATATGAGGTCCTATTTGGGACAAGAATGTGGGTACCAGACCTTGAACACGTAGGCACAGTGGTGGAAAATAAACCGTTTGATATCAAAGATCGTGTGGCTGTTTTACAGGATCTGAATGAACTAAGAACGAAACAAAGCAACGTATTCCTACAGCCAACCACCACTGGGGAAACATCGGCGGTCCCAGCAAGGCCTGTCTGGATTCCAAAAGTTGGGGATCTGGTCAGAGAAAAAATTGCGGACAAGAAGGAATTTGGACCTCCTAACAGACAACCAGTACCTGTTCTAGCAATTCAAGGAACAAGAACAGTGCTTCTGCCGCCCCTTGCTGGAAGAAAGGAGAAAAGATTTGTGTCCATCGACCTCATCAAACCACAGTATGTGGCCAGTACTAAACAGTAGGCCTCGTGGACTCCGACCTAGTAGCAGACGCACTCCTCTCGCTACTATCCAAGAGGTTCAGACTGAAAGACTGATAACAATCGAGAATTCAGCTGTAACAAATGAAGGACTATGCAACAATGCTATGGAACTCATCCCTCTTGACAACCAAGTAACAGTTCGTCCAAATACACCAGTCTACACCAACGTGGCACGTGATGAACTGGTTCCTGTGATTTCTACAAATCCTGATGCAATTCCAACAATTGACAGAACTGCTTCTGGCTATTTCATTAACTTTGATACGTTCTCAGAAGATCCAAGTGAACCTGAAACGACGCCAGCATCATTCAAACTCAAGCAGCAAGTACAAGACTTTATTCACTTTCTAAAAAAGACTTATCTGGTTTCTCCATGGATTGAACTCTGGATTACATCTGGACTTTTTGTTTTCCTGCTCTGGCTAGCTTTGGTAACAACTGTGAGCGTGCTTATAAGTGGCAGATACATCCATGTGAATACTGAAGGAAAAGACGTGACCGTACTTTTGAAACCTCATAAATCTTCCCATCGTGAAGCAAGAGACTTGTCATCAGTGAACATCACAGCCGTTCCTATACAGGATGGTATAGTGTGGGAAAAAACGGATTATGAAATTTTCGGCCCGACGGAACAATTGAACATTCCACATTTGTTTAAAATTTCACTAAGTGATCTAATTACGTCCAGTACCTATTCAGATGATTGGGACTTTGAGACTGTTAATGACATAATGTTTGACCTAGAAAAATCTGCTGCATTTTCTAAAAATGAATATTTAGAGGGTTCATCAGACTATGAACAACTGTATTGTTATAACCACTATGGTCATCATTATTTGCATAAATCTGCATATCCAAGAAATGTGTTTATGTTTAACCAATGGGAACATTGTCCTACACCACCACAAGGTAGTTCAAAAACATTTGCTAGTAAGTTTCCATATTTTTCAGGTTACAATACATCTGACCCAGAAACGTTTTACTATAAAAATGTAAACAAAACAGGACTGAAAATTATGTTGACAAATACAAAACAGATTTACTCTGCAGCATTTAATGCCCAACTGTCTAGACAGGGTTTCGACTTATGGAAAGACACAATAGACACAAAAACTGTGTGGGGTACTAAAGAATGGCAAGTACAGGGTATAGAAGCTTTATTTAGAGCCTGTATCATCCCTGAACAAATAATGTTTTTGAATGAAACCGTCCAACAAACATCTTGTCTTGGACTAGCCAAGATCGAAGAGATGAAAACACCTTATGTACCAACACCTGCCAGTGATAACGATACAAAGGCAGTGGTGACAGTTGACAATATACTACAACTCAACAGATCTAATCCTGATTGGAAAAAATGATTGATCTGGCCCACAGACACGAACAACTGTCAGGAAAGATTCCTGAATAAAACTCAGGGCTTTACTATTCATAGGCCAGACCCAAGATATGTCCAAAGACAGCATCCGGGGGTAGTAACAACATACAGTGTAGGAAATTATGCCTCGATTGGCTGCATAAGTCTACACTACAGGATGTGAAACAACACTTAACCTTACTTAAAGAGGACGCAGACCTTAGGGACTTCTTGCTTGGACCAAGAAAACCGCATCAAAAACGTTTCATATATGCCGGCATTTATGCTGCCTATAATGAAGCATGGAAAGTGTCACAGATGGAGGCCGCAGAACGAATACGTGAACTTGATCGTATTAATTTAGAGAAATCCCTCTCTGTGGTCGACAATGGGTTAACAACTTTGTCCTCCAGAATATATTCATTGGATGGCATTGTATCCTCTGCTATCGACATTCTAGAACAAGATTTGGCAATGTTACAACAAGGTCAATCTCATTTACATTCTATAGTGTTATTAAGCTGGACGCTGCAATCTTTGCGAGCGGGCTATGTGCCTTGGCGTTTTATCAACACGTCAGCTCTGTTTGCAGAATACAATCTAACTGATAAACAGATCGAACTGGCACAAAGAGGAGCAAAGTATACAGTGCTGAGCATTGAAAAACTGGAAAAATTACCATTCACAGTGGCAGAAAAACCAGCTACAGAATGGCTTATTCATGGCAAAATCACATTACCTGTGACTACTTTTCAGTTTCAGTATTGCCTCAGACAAATGCAAGCAGGCAAATATGAAAGGTTGGGTAAGGAATACATTAAGACATCTTGGGATTTACCGCATATACATAGATGTTGGAGTGGGGATCGTGAAGTGTTTTTGAGCGGTACACACTGTAAAAGTGCACTGAGCGGTTCACGTATATGTCAGGACATTTCTTTACACGGGGCTCGTAATGGTTCTGTGGCAAATTTGTCTTGCCATCAGCGGGGTACACCAGCTGCTGTGATTAATCCAACGTTTGGACAACTTTCGAATGGGAGATACCTCATGTTGAATGATCAGAGTTGCTGCGGAATGTTGCCAGGCATCCCATATCTAGTAACGGTCAACTCCAGGGTCACTTGCTGTCTGCAAGTATTGTTTCCCCCAATAGACACAGTCAGGGAGTCGCCTTTGTGGCCTTCGCTGAACGTCTCTTTTATAAGATTTGATACTTTGAGCAGAATGAAAGCCATTCTTTTACAGCAAACAGTGCCTTTGACCTCGGCCAAAGAAACCTATGATCTACAAGTAGCAAGGACTTCGGCTGAGATACAGACTTTAATACGTACAAACTGCCCTATACATTTCGTAGAAATGATAACACGTATCTTTAACATGTCTGATACAACAGGAATTGTACATGTTTTTAAGAGCATCTGCTCCGGTCTGTTAGCACCTTTCCAGGCAATACTTGGAATCATCCCGAACTTTGCACATTCTGTGTTTGGTGGCATACCATTAATTCTAGCACTTGTTGCCGGAATACTATTTCTCTTCCTGCTATTACGCTATGGCCAGCCTATTCGCAGACATCACTCCGAGCGAAATGGAGAAAGCTCTCCTTGCACAAAAGTGCCGTGAGCGAATAGTACAGCTATTGAGCATGACTCGTCTACGGGACCTGAATACCACGTGGTTCCTGTCATTCAGACCAATCTGGCAAGATTGCATCTTACCTGTTCTACGATGCCTGCTATGCGGTGAAGAATGCGTGTTGGACACCTGTCTAACATTTCCATCAGCCACGCCAACGGATGTCGATACTTTGCTGGTCCCGATACCGGCCCATGCTCTGTGTTGTCCCCAGAGGCTACCAATCCTGATGTCAGCATTCATTGAGATCTCACAGACGCTTCCTGCTGCTGCTGAGGTACGAGAAAGATCTACAGGCACACAGGTAACAACGGACGCGAACATTGCTGCGGCGACCTATGCTGAGAGCGATGCTTCACATCTCTGTGCAGTCAATCTACTACACGAGGTGTTCCAACTAACACCAACTACTGTGGATGATGTTTTGTCTATAGAAATAGATGATCTCATGTTTACACCAGACCCGTAAACTGACTCTGATTCAGTATACAGTGTTCCAGAGATGCAGTAACAATTTGGCCTTCATTTTTCAAAACCTTGGAACTCTACCAAATTTGACCTTTTGTCCCATTTTTCAAACGAAAATGGCACTTCAATCTGCTTAAAGTAGAACTAGCCTTATAATACAGACTACGCAGGTACTTCCACGGACACTTAGTAATCTTGTGTGTCTAGAACAGTTAATTAATTTCATGACATGAAATGACTTTGATTTCGAACAACTTATCGATCATTTTTTGTCACATGTAAATATTATTGCTTATTTTCATTCCTATTGCATTTGATTTTAATACTTTATGCCTGAAATGAAAAGCATTGCTTAATATGTACAGTACCTTTTGCATTTTTAAATATGTTTTTTAATGCTTTTAAGAAATATTTTTTATTATGCAGTACTCCATTTAATGTTTAGCATTTTAAATGTTTAGCATTTTAGTATTATCGTACACACGAAAGTGGAGTGGGTGTTGTATTCCTCTTAGGGTGTCCATAAACGAGCTTTCCAGAATCATGTCCTTATATAGGCACAATTCGCCCTGCCCTTATATAGGCATAAAATCCCAGTCCTTATTTAGGCATTAAACCGTGCACTCCAAATACAGGCATGGTCTCCGACATCCGTCCACCCTAACGTCACAACGAGTTCATGAAGAACAGACCCTTAGGCTGCGGGAGTTTCCCTAGCCCAGGACTATTGATTTCTTCAAGGACTCATATATTATGCATGAACCATTATTCCTTAGGGGTTCATTCATGACGTCTTCCGCTGTCCGACTCACGTCAATGCTAACATTCTTAGGTGCCTCTCAGGTATAAATATACCTTCCCAAGCCCCTGTAAATCAGAGGAGACCTCGACTTCAGAGGAGCCCGTTTCCCGGCCTGACGCACTGAGAAGATGCTGTCATCCCTGCACGCAGAGAGTCCAGCTTCCAGTGATCTGACTTCCCTTGCGGGGTGTTGGAGTTCGAGTCTGGCAAAGAGATTCCTACCTCTCTCATTCTTAAGGTATGGAGCTGACTAGAACCTAGAGGGACTCTTGGCATAGTAGGCATACTAGGCATACTAGGCTTAACATACTCTTAGTATACTATAGTAAGGAATACTTCACCTACTTCATACCTCTCCCTACACCTAGGACAGGTTAGGTACATTGGGGTAGAACTAGGTTAGAAACGCATCGTATGAGTACTCGCATTTTTAGTCTGTGTCATTTTATGTAAATACATATATGCTAAAAGATAATGCTATCGCAGTATTATTTATTTCTACTGCTCACACTGTACATTATTTATCTCGCATACTGTCTTGTGATCGTAACAGCACATTTAACTTACACCAGAAACAAGACTGTTCAATAAATCTTTTATTGAAACGCCCGTCTGTTCTTTCTGTGTAACTTTGAGGAAAACTAAGCATGCACGACTGAGCTGAGTGAAATAGTTATCTATTGTTTCTACGACTCTGGGACACGTTCTGATTCTAAAGAGAAACAAAGTGGTCATGTTTTGCGGCTGCCAGAAACTACTCCCTTCTTGTCGTCAAGAAGTTTCTAGTGGCCTCTGAGCTAGCTGGCACAAGTAATTAAGTTTAATATACTCGATAGGGACATACCGACCTCAGTCCTATGTCAAACCTATAGGATATGTTATTCCAATGCGCAGAGCCTATAAGGGAAATAGGAGCTACACTACACCCCTTGCCACCCTTGTGTCCGCAGCGGATGATTGAGAATCCCGTGGGGGTAGGAGATCAATGAGAGGGGAAGAGTGATCATTTAGCCAGGGTTCAGTTAGAAAGCAGAAGTCAATTGTGTGTCTTAGGATGTCGCCCTATGTGGGAAGGGTATGCCCAGATGTGGGTCCCGTGCTCACTACACCACTGGATTCAAGCTAGCCTGGCTGATGAAGAGTGATGCCCTGAAACCGGTCCCAGGATGCTTGTTTCCGGTCCAGGGAGGACCTGGCTTGGCAGTTCGGGCTGGACTGTCCCCACAAGGAACAGGGTAAAGACTGATTTGCATATGGCTGGGTCCAAACTGGGGTGGTGTGGTGAGCAAAAGAATGATGGATTTAACTCAGATCCTTGTGACTGGGGGTGAATGTTTGCATTGTCCAGCATTCCGTCTATCAATTGTTTCTTTTGCATATGTCGCCCTAAATGGGAAGGGTATGCCCAGATGTGGGTCCCGTGCTCACTACACCACTGGATTCAAGCTAGCCTGGCTGATGAAGTGTGATGCCCTGAAACCGGTCCCAGGATGCTTGTTTCCGGTCCAGGGAGGACCTGGCTTGGCAGTTCGGGCTGGACTGTTCCCACAAGGAACAGGGTCAAGACTGATTTGCATATGGCTGGGTCCAAACTGGGGTGGTGTGGTGAGCAAAAGAATGATGGATTTAATTCAGATCCTTGTGACCGGGGGTGAATGTTTGCATTGTCCAGCATTCCGTCCATCAATTGTTTCTTTTGCATATGTCGCCCTAAGTGGGAAGGATATGCCCAGACGTGGGTCCCGTGCTCACTACACCACTGGATTCAAGCTAGCCTGGCTGATGAAGGGTGATGCCCTGAAACCGGTCCCAGGATGCTTGTTTCTGGTCCAGGGAGGACCTGGCTTGGCAGTTCGGGCTGGACTGTTCCCACAAGGAACAGGGTCAAGACTGATTTGCATATGGCTGGGTCCAAATTGGGGTGGTGTGGTGAGCAAAAGAATGATGGATTTAACCCAGATCCTTGTGACTGGGGATGAATGTTTGCATTGTCCAGCATTCCGTCCATCAATTGTTTCTTTTGCATATGTCGCCCTAAGTGGGAAGGGTATGCCCAGATGTGGGTCCCGTGCTCACTACACCACTGGATTCAAGCTAGCCTGGCTGATGAAGGGTGATGCCCTGAAACCGGTCCCAGGATGCTTGTTTCCGGTCCAGGGAGGACCTGGCTTGGCAGTTCGGGCTAGACTGTTCCCAAAAGGAACAGAATCAAGACTGATTTGCATATGGATGGGTCCAAACTGGGGTGGTGTTGTGAGCAAAGGAATGATGGATTTAACCCAGATCCTTGTGACTGGGGGTGAATGTTTGCATTGTCCAGCATTCCGTCCATCAATTGTTTCTTTTGCATATGTCGCCCTAAGTGGGAAGGGTATGCCCAGACGTGGGTCCCATGCTCACTACACCACTGGATTCAAGCTAGCCTGGCTGATGAAGGGTGATGCCCTGAAACCGGTACCAGGATGCGTGTTTCCGGTCCAGGGAGGACCTGGCTTGGCAGTTCGGGCTGGACTGTTCCCACAAGAAACAGGGTCAAGACTGATTTGCATATGGCTGGGTCCAAACTGGGGTGGTGTGGTGAGCAAAAAAATGATGGATTTAACCCAGATCCTTGTGACTGGGGGTGAATGTTTGCATTGTCCAGCATTCCATCCATAAATTGTTTCTTTTGCTTAGGATAGTTACAGCCACATCAGTGGCATGCTTGGTTGCTGACCAGCAGTTTAGTAACATGCAGTAAAACGTAGGTAGTGGTATTGGACCAGGCTGACCATGTTGGATGGTAGTTAGTTGTGCAGGAGGCCTTGGGGGGCAAGTGGTGTTCCGGGTCCTACTCGAGTCAAGGATGACTGGGATTTTGCAATGGCAGGGTTGAGAGGTAGCATTGTCATACGTGTTGTTCAGCATTTCAGCTTCGCGCTGCAAGAATCCAGTTGTGATGTGTGGCTCGGTTTGTGGTGGTGGTGACTGTAGGGGATAGTTTGCCTTGGGGTGAGGGTAGGGGGCCAGGTTGTGTGTTTGTGGTCAGATCAGTGTTCCTCGAAGGTGAGCGAGGTTGGGCCAGGATGTAGCTAATCTTTACTTTCTTACGCAGTGATGAAATTTCATTCAGATTAGCCTATCGCTGTGTTCACACTCTGCAGGTTCCTGGGATTTAGTCTGAACATTGTGAGCAAGGTCGAACAACAATGCCCCTTGTTATTCTGTTCTGATCAGGCCCTAGCACCAAGACAAAACATACCGATGCAGCTGTTATTTTGGAATACGTACTTTGGTCTTATTGGAATACACGAAAAGGTAGCACACAGTTGGAGAGGGACCTTTCCAGGGAGAAGAGCAAGACTGCACCTATTATGTAGATCTCCCATCTATAGACTGAAGTATGAGGTGTGCAGATAATGCCCAGAGATCTTCTAACATATAATCATTCTACTTCTATACAAGGGGAGGTAGGTCAAGCTATACTGTCTTTTCATAATGACAGCTCCTTTCATGATTTATGGACTAATTGCTATGCTTACCATATTTGTGTTATGCATTTTCTTGCTTATTGTGGCACACATACTGCACATTAGAGCACGTTAGTTAAAATAAATATTTCAAACTTATTCATGTCTCTGTCAGATCTTATTGTGGACAAGTACAAGAGTGCGAGCGAAAGGGTGTGTCTTGCAACCGTGATTCCTGAGAGAGTCGGGAGTGTTGTGTTCTGGGGTGTCTAATCACTTGTTTCTCTGTGAGTGAGTAGGAGAGCAAGTGAGACACTATAGCTAGTCGGTCCTAGGCTCATTGGTACCAATGTGGTAGGATGACTCAGTCCCTACACACTAAGGTCCCATAATCCTACTCATAGTTCTGTGTGTGTGCGCAGAATCCCTGCAACAATCTTTTGTTCTAGACGGCTGTTATAGGGAACGGTTGAGTGACGATTGGGTCAGTGGAGGGGAATGAAGTATAATGGAGCTCATCGGAGTCAGGGGTGGAGGCTAGGGTTGAGTGCAGCTAGCTGATGCTGATGGGCTGAGAGGACTCAGGTGCTATTGATAAATTGGGCTGGGCAGTGGTGTCGTGCCATTGAGAGGGGGAAGGTGCTTCTGGTATTGAGAGTGAGGCCTCTGGTTGTGGGTGAGACTGTTGGGCATGTGGAGGGGGAGACAGTGCGAGGAGTACTGTGAGCAAGGGGTTCAGATATTGGAGGTAGGGATGCATGTGCAAGCTCACTGTGATAAGATAATTCTGGTAACGAGACCGAGGCTTCAGGGCATCTGGTTATGGACAAGGATGTTTAAGGTGTGGAGGTAGAGTCAGTGCGAGGGGTATTGGGAGTAGAGAGTTCCGTTAGTAAGGGAGCTTGTGCTTGGGTGAGTTCTTTGGAATCAGGTGGGGGCGGTGGCGGGAGCAATGGCATGGGGGGCACGGAGCATAGGGAACTGGCAATCAAAAATGGCTAGGTTTTGATCTGAGGCTTGTATTAGGATGTTCCCATTTTTGTAAATGGTTATGGACAGTTCCCCCTCTAAAGTTCTTGGTTGGGGATATAGTTAGTTTAGATCCATTAGAGACTTTAGTAGTATTAGTTAGGTGAAGGTGTTGGAGGAAGTTCTCTCTCCATTTGGCGGGTGTCTTCATGTAGAAGATGAAGTCCGTTTGTAGGCCACCATGAGTTGGCCTGTAGAAGAAGTCTGTAATTAGTATCTCTGGATGTTTTTTGAGAATATTGTGTTTGAAGTTTTTAGCTGTATGTTTGGAGAAGTTATGTGGAAATTTTATGCAGAATGAGTTGGGACCTTATCTTTCTATGACAATGTTGCAGTGTGACAGTAACCTAGTAGTAGGCTCTGGAACTTTGCAATGAAGCTGTGAATTTGAGACCTCGAGTGGCTCTCCACAGGTAAAGGGTGTGGAGGAAGGTGGTTTGGCCTCTAGGTGAGTCTCCTAGGAAATTAAGGTGGGGAGTTAGAGGATCGTGGTTTTGGCACTTGGAGAGCTTCCGGGGCTGTGGTTAGTTCATAGACCTCTTTTTTTTTCCAGATAGTTGCTCATGGTTTGACCACTAGGTGGTGCTCCAGCCCTGAAGTTAGGGTACTATTCTCATTTAATTTAGCCAGGGATTTCGGTAGCATTGGAGTTGAGGTGCGTTCTTTTGCCTATAGGATTGATTGTTTTTCTTAGAATGGAGGAGGATAGAAGGGGCTGAAGGGGAGATGGCTGCCGTGGAGTGGGGGTGTCAGTAGAGGGAGGTTGACCAGCAGACAGCCTGGACAGCAGGCAACAGGATTTTTTTTTTGGCTTGCCATTTCTGAATATGAGGCACAGAGCAATGCAATGGAGGAAGAGGTGGCACCTATTTCCATATTACTTCTCTCAAGGTTCTGCCTGAGGGGTGCCCCATCGCAGCTCTCTCTCGCTCCCAAAAGTGCATCATAGATGTTGGCTGAGAACTGCTTGCATACAGCAGTATTTCTCGTTGTGAGACAAAGATTAGAGGCATGAGGACAGACCCGCTTAAGTTCGCTATGTGCCATAACGTGGGAAGCTAAAGGACCATCCTTTTCTGTCATCTTATTCCATTGTTCAAGCCAAAGGCATGTATGCTATCCCTTGTTTATCGCCATATCAACAACCACTTACAGAGCGCACAGCTACCTCGTTCGAGGTGTCCCGGTGCTGAAATAGAATTGGACTAGAAAGACTGAGACGCTCCAACTACTACACCCCCTGCCTAAAGAGCCAGGTTTTAAAAGCCTTTCTGAAATCCTGTTCCTTATCTAACATGCACAGGTTGCCGGGCAAGACATTCCAAAGTTTGGCAGTCCTTACTGTGAAGGACCTGCCTCCTTGTCGTATTTTTGCAAAACGAGGGACATTGAGGAGACCCTGCTGATTGGACCTCAAGGTCCGCTCCTGACAATATAGGCTAAGCCTTGACCTGAGGTAGCCTGGGCCTTTGCCAAGGTAGGCTCGAAAAGCAAGGGTGAGTGCCTTAACCTCAATCCTTCTGGCCACAGGAAGCCAATGAAGCTGTCTCAAGTGAGGAGAAATGTGCTGGCGGAAAGGGACTCTACGGAGTAGCCTAGCTACCGCATTCTGCACCGTCAGAAGCCTGTGGGTCCAATAGCCAGGCAACCCTAAGTTTTATGGGATTCTTGGGACTTTTGCAATTGGCTTCACAGTGATACGGACTGGTTCAACACCTTTAATAAGTCCAATGTCTTTTGCTGAAAAGTCCCAGACATCAGGTAACACTGTGTCTCACAATTCTATGGGCAGGTCATCTTTGGTCAACAACAGGTACATTCCAATGTCAGATTTTTGTCTTGCAAGCATGAAGACAACTTCTTCATCATTCATATGGAACTCAATGGCATTTGGGGTACAATAAATAGAACAATTTAGCTTGCATAAAAAGACTTGTCCAAACAGAATCACTGGCCTCGAATCACACACCACAAAATGATGTTGATCCTCAAAAGACCCTAGTTTACAGGTACCACTTCTGAAACAGGACTAGTCATTTCTTTATTTGTAACTCCCACAACTTGGATTCTTTCTCCCGAGAACAGAATGTCAGGGACCTCTGCTGTTCTTCCAGTAGAGCAGGTAGCACCAGTGCCAAAGTGGACAGAGACAGGATTCCCATTTACCTCATCCTCCACATATGGACCACTTTGGTCTACCTCTAAGGCAGCGCCAAGTACACAGTCCTCCTCCCCTCTAAGGCACCGTCATTGTGACAAGTCTGAGCCGAAATCATCTGTTTGGGTCATGGAATACTGTTGGGTCATTCCTTGATTAACAAGGGGATTTGTAAACAAATTGTTGATCTGATTTGTATTGTATTTCTGGACATGTGCATTTTGTTGTGGCACCGGGGCTTGTGGTATTTGCATTGTTTGAACTTGGGGTACATTGGGATTTTGAACTCTTTGTGACTGTTGAGTCTGAACCATGTTATTTCCTTGGGACTGCGCATACCCTTCATTCTAAACCTGATTTCTATTATTATTTACATTAAACCGACAGTCCCTCTTCCAGTGCCCCAACTAGCTACAAACCTGGCAAGGATTTTTTTTTAAAGTCAGCACATCAACACCTGTTCTGGGATCAATCGGAACACCACAACCTCCACCTTGTGACTGAAATCCTTGCTGCTGAAAACCATTAACACCTTGCATCATGGGGACCTGTTGATATCCTCCCTGCAGAGGAACCACATTATCAACAACTGGCTGATTCTAACCTCTCTGTGCAGCCTTCATTTGGACAATCATGAATTTTTCTTTCAGTTTTTTATGTTTCAATTTTATTTAATCTCCGGAGTACTTTGCATACCGCAGAATCTCATCAATGGGCTTACTCTGCCAACAAATCAAATGCTGTTGAATCATTGCAGTAAGCTCAGGTCTCAACCCATGCACTACCCATTAACAAAATGTCCCATCTCTTTCTCTGCAAGATTCTCCATTCCACTAAATTGCCTAAAAGCCTGCAACAATCTCCCATAGTAGACATGAACTGATTCTTTGATTTCTTTAGTCGTTCTGTCAATTTTGACCTAATTGATCTCTTTAGGAGAGATTTTGTTGTTGAGAAAGGTAATCACCTGATTATATTTCTTTATTGCAACTGGTGATGGGGCAACTGATTGCGGACGTCTCATTGGCTCTACCTCAGGCCAATCTACAGCAACTCTACATTCTGTCCATAAGTCACCTGGGACCACAATCTCGAAAAAGGCAACCAGATCCTTCCACAAAACATTTGAAATCTTCACAAACCGCTCAACTTATCTATACCACTCAACTAGATTATCTCTCAATTTTGGGAACTCATTTGTGAAGGATATCATGTCAGCCCTACTCCAAGGCACATGCACATACCCTCCTCCAGGTACTTTTCTCATGGGAAGCATTAGTACTTCTTCTTCACCCCCCATCAATTATAAATGTTTTTGGTTTCCTTCTTCTTTGACCATCTACCTTCCCGTTTATCTAATTCACTAAATTTTCTAAGAACTGTCATTAATTCCTTGATCTGCAATTTCATTCTTCTCAGTCTCATATGAGCAAGGTCTCTGTCACTGAAATATAAATGGTAGGTTTTCTGTAATACTTTTGCACATCGATCTCATATTTTTGTGCCAATCAAGTTACCTTTTCATGAGTCTGTCTGGCACGTCTAGTAATATCTTTACATAGAAATAGTAGTTCCTCATCTTGGTATGTATTTAGTCGGGATAAGCTAAGAGTTCCAATGATCATCTCTTCTAACTCTACCTTCAACCTTGCTACATCCATGAGCCTTTCTTTCTCTGGAACCTGAGTATTTGTTCCATTAGTTTCAGGATTTCCATTAACAACTGGGCTATCTATCCCTCTAAGACAATCATCAAATTCCCAGGATGTGAGACCTGATTGTTCTGCTGCGGTATTCAAAAGTATTTCTCCAGTATATGTGCCTCTGCTCACATCAGGCAGTGAATGCAAGATGAACATGTCAGAGTTCAGTGTTCCCATGTGCATTGTCATTCCGGAAGTACTATAGTTTACTTGTGGAGGCTCACCCGTCCTAGGAATGAAAAAGGGTGTGACCTCTGGATCATTCTTTTGGCAGGCCATAAGCTCATCTGATTTAACGTAAGATCCGCACTTGTAGTATGTGTGACAATCCCCTGAATGGTGACAATGGGTGTCTGAAGAACTTTTCTCATTGCTGAATCTATAGGTGTACTAGCTGAAGCGTTTATTCCAGTAGGAACAGCTAATGTATGGGCAGTATTTCCCTGCAACCCAGACTTATAAAGGGGGACAATAGGACCAATAGTAACGGGAACAGTCAGAGCATCTAGAGCATTTAAAGTAATTGGATTTAAAGGGACTGCCATTCCCATATCTCCTCTAGAAGGGTGTATGTACATTTGAGTTCAAGGGTACAGTAGGTGCATTAGGGATTCCATCTGAATTCGGATTTGACAGTCCCTCAAATTGAGACTCATTGTAATGTGGTGGGCGATTCAGCAATAAATTGTTTAAAAATTAATTGTCTATGTCACTGTCTTCATCGCCAGCTATAACTTCAATCTTGGCTGTCTCTAGATTCTTTTTCTTCTCTTTTCATTTGCCTCTCACTTCTTCTAATGTTAGGACAGGGTACATTCTTGTTACCTCAGCTATGTCAGCTCTCCAAGCTTTCTGTTATGCATCCCACCTGGTGTCTGCATGAGTGTTTATGGCTCTTCTACATTTCCGTTGATATTTCTCCTTCTCCTTCTTGGTGGGCAATGTGTCCCCATTCTTTATGTGTTTCAAATTGAGCAGGTCTAGGAGGTGGATTCATTTCATACAGCGTCCTCCTTAAATGTTATTTTTTTATTTATTATTGAGTTTTGTATAGTGCGGACTTGACCCGAAGGCATGAGAGCACTTCACAGAGGTAGCACAGCAGCAGTACTAGTAATAGCATAACAAGGAATACATGATAGACAGCAGAATATGTGTCTATCGCAGCAATTACATAGAATTACATGAAAAGCAAATAAAAGTACTTAGTGACAATATAAAAGAAGTATACGATAGACAGAGGGGTATGTGTACCGTATAGCAGCAATTACACGAGTGACATAGAGAGTTCATAGGGATACATAGTAACCATATACAGAGAGGTATACCTATAGACAGTAGGATATGCAAACAATATAGTTCTGATGTAGATATGGAGGGAGTTGCTGAGGTGGGGAGAGTGGAGTAACATAATTTCCAGGGTAGGGGTACTCCAGTTTAGGAGGAGGGTGCGGGGAGGAAGGACCAGGCCAATCAGAACATCTAAGGGGGAGGGTTTAGGTATTTATTGAGTAGAAGATGTTTAAGTTTCCTCTTGAAATGAGGGAATGAGTGATTGTCTCGTAGGTCCTGAGGTAACAAGTTCCAAATTCTTGGATCATTCCCGGAGTAGGAGCAGGTGCGTGATTTTTCTTTCTTGAATTTGGGCAGAATCAGGAGTAAACTGTTAGAGCTTCAAAATTGTCTCTTTTGGCCAGGTTTTGATATTTTGTTTGCAAGGTAAACTGGTTTTCTCAAGTAAAGAGCTTTGTGAGTTATGCAAGCAGTTTTGAATATACATCTTGCCTTGATTGGTAGTCAGTTGAGTTTCTTAAGAGTGGGAGTGATGTGGTCGAAATGACTCTCCCCCGATAGAAGTCTGACCGCAGCATGGAGTATGGCTTTCAAAGGAGCTAAGTAAGTTTTTGTGGCTCCCATGCTCGTCGCTTTACCGTAGTTTAGTTTCGAGAGGACTAAGGACTGTACCACAGTCTTTAGGTCTTCGATGGGAATGAAAGGTTTGATTTTTTTCAGGTGTTTTAACGCATAGAGGGCCCCTTTAGCTGAGACATAAATGTTCTCTGTCAAGGTCAAGTTTCTGTCAAGTGTAATACTAGAGATTTTACAGAGTTGGAGATAGATAGTTTGCAGTTTAATGCCGTGAGGTTATCAAGCCAGGTGTCTACGGGAAAGGACTTATTTTTTGATGGAAGAGTAGCAGTTCAGTTTTGTTTGGGTTAAGCTTAAGATGATTGCTAGATAGCCAGGATTGAACCATGGAAAGGGTGCCTTTTAGGTGCTGGATGTCTTTGATTGACCAGAATTTCATGTAGAGTTGGATGTCATTGGCATAGCGATGGAAGGCAATTCTGGCTTGTTTCAGGATCACTGTAAGGGGTGCTATATAGAGGTTGAATAGGGCAGGCGACAGGAATGACCCTTGGGGGACTCCTTGAGAGACTAGTGTTGCTTTTGAGGTGGAGTTGTTTAATTTGATTAACTGTGAATGTTCATTCAGGGTAGAGGCAAACCACTGAAGGACAGTTCCATTGATACCTGCCCGGGTGTAGAGGAGGATGTCATGGTTGACAGTATCAAAGGAAGCCGAGAGGTCCAAGAGGAGCAGGAGTCCCCTCTTCAATCTGGCCTCAGTAAAATTGCATCATGGATGCAGTCGAATTGTCTCAAATTAAATGGGGGGAAAACTGAGGTGCTCATCCTCGGCAAAGACAAGGATCTTTGGAGCCCACAACATTGGCCATGCGAGATGGGTGTCCTGCCTCAGCCAGCTTGCCAAGTCCGTAACCTGGGCTTTACTATCGATGACTCGCTATCTATGCGCGCCCAGGTGGTAAAGGTAGCAGCCACTTGTTTTTCCATCCTCAAGTGGCTCAGGAAGATCATTTGGATGCTACCAGAGTCCACCAAAAGAACGGTAGTCCAAGCTCTAATTACATCAAGGCTGGACTATGGCAACGTTCTTTATCTTGGTGCTAAACAAGGATGTGACTCGCAAGCTGCAAATGGTCCAAAATTCTGCAGCCCGACTTCTCCTCCATTTACCTAGGTCTGCCTCTGTTTCCAGCCATTTGCTAGACTTGCACTGGCTTAAGGTGGAAAATCGAATTTGATTTAAAGCTCTGACATACATGTTTAGGATCAAAACTGGAACTGCACCACACTACCTGTGTTCCCTAGCCAAACTGTATGTTCCTTCCCGCCGCCTGCGTTCATCTTCTCAGGGAAGATTTTCTGTTCCCAGATTCAGGCTTTCTCGAATGGGTGGGCGCTCTTTCTCCTTCCTTGGTCCTTCACTCTGGAACACCCTTCCCATTTCCATTCGGAACGAAACAGTCTATGTTCAATTTCGCAAGGCATTAAAGACCTGGCTCTTTAACAAATGATTTTGCTACTTAGTCTTAATATCTGGTCTATGTCTTTGCTCGGCGCCGGGAAACCCTTTTTGGGTAGCTGTTGCGCCTTATAAATTAAATAAATAATAATAATAATAGGAGGCAGGCCTGGCCTTCGTCCAGAGATCTGTGCAGGTCGTCAGTGACATTCAGTGTAGCAGCCTCTGCGATGCAGCCTTTCCTGAATCCAGATTGGAAGATGTCCTGCATGTTGAATTTTTCAATGTGGTTTTTGAGTTGTGCAATCACACATTTTTTCAATGATTTTGGCTTGGAGAGGGATGTTAGTAATAGGTCTGTAATTGTTAAGGCCGTTCTGGTCGGTGCCTGGTTTTTTAATGAGGGGGGTGATTGAGATGAGTTTGAGAGAGGATGACATTGAACCGCTCGATAAGGAGACGTTGATGATTTTGGTCCATGCAGGAGAGATAAAATGACTGAGGTTGTTTACAAGCATAGCTGGGAGGGGGTCAGAGATGTGTGATATTAGCTTCATGCAAGCAATTAGTTTGAGGACTTCTTCTTTGGGAATATAGTTAAATTCGGTCCAAGTTGCATCGTTATTCAATTGCAAGGGGCTGAGATTGGATTTCTCGCTTGCTAAGAAGGGGAGTTTGAGGAGACATCCATTGGTAGGAGGTAAGGCCTCGGGTGGAGCCTCATTGCAAATGGGATATCCATGGTGTAGGCTATGAGGGTGGGCAGATCAAGAGAGAGTTCGATGTTGGATATTTTTTCAGAGAAGAATGTTGCAAACTCTTTGCAGTGCTTAGTGGAGGCATTGACTGTGTGTTGAGGGAATGAAGAGGTTTGCTGTTTGATGATGTTGAAAAGGGCTGTAGGACTGTTGCTAGACTGGTCAAGTTGGGCTCAGAAAAAGGAGTATATTTCTTTGAAGATGTGTTTTTTATAATTTAGGCATTCCGCTCAGAGGATCAAGAGATTGGTTAGCGAGGGTTGTTGTCTCCAGTTTCTTTTAGCCAATCAGAGTTGTCACCTCTCGATCAAGAGATTGGTTAGCGAGGGTTGTTGTCTCCAGTTTCTTTTAGCTAGAGTTGTCGCCTCGCGTTGTTAAGGTCTTTATTAAATCAGGGTCTTGAAGGGATACTCCTAGATTTCTTGAGCTTCTGAGGGGTAACTGTGTCCATGAGATCTGCCGTTTTTATGTTGTAATGGGCAGTGAGGTACTCGGTGGAGAAGAGGTTGGTGGAGGTAAAATTTGGGAGCTGACTAATGCATTTAGCTCACCCTGCGGGATTTGATGTGTGTTCCTTGCCCAGTGCTTGGGACAGATGGATTGGGGGAGGGTCTTATGTTGGATGTTGTTGAGATCGAAGAGGATTAAGAGGTGGTCAGTCCAGTCAGAAGGTAGAATAGGGCAGAGGGATAAGGTGTTGTGTTTGGAGATGATTGAGGCAAGAGTAGTGCCCTTGTCATGAGTTTGTTTATTGCAGTGTTGGATGAGAACATTACTTCCCAGGAGGGTGGTTAGGGATTATACTAATGGATCTTTGGCATTATTCAGGCTCAGGTTTAGATCTCCTAGTATAATGCTTGAGCTGCCTTTTAGGGAGTTTTGCAATATAAAGTCTGTTAGTCCCTCCAGGATTTCTGAGTTTTTTTCTGGAGGGTGATAGATGACATGAAAGTCGGTGGGGTTGGGGCCTTTAGAGGAGAGCTGAGCTCCTAAATATTCAAAAGTAGCGTACTTGGTAATGCGGAGGGGAGATATGCAAAGATCGTTTTTTTGTGTACGATGACTAGTCCACCCCTCCTTGCCACCCTTGTGTCCGCAGCGGATGATTGAGAATCCCGTGGGGGTAGGAGATCAATGAGAGGGGAAGAGTGATCATTTAGCCAGGGTTCAGTTAGAAAGCAGAAGTCAATTGTGTGTCTTAGGATGTCACGCTATGTGGGAAGGGTGTGCCCAGACGTGGGTCCCGTGCTCACTACACCACTGGATTCAAGCTAGCCTGGCTGATGAAGGGTGATGCCCTGAAACCGGTCCCAGGATGCTTGTTTCCGGTCCAGGGAGGACTTGGCTTGGCAGTTCGGGCTGGACTGTTCCCACAAGGAACAGGGTCAAGACTGATTTGCATATGGCTGGGTCCAAACTGGGGTGGTGTGGTGAGCAAAAGAATGATGGATTTAACCTAGATCCTTGTGACTGGGGGTGAATGTTTGCATTGTCCAGCATTCCGTCCATCAATTGTTTCTTTTGCATATGTCGCCCTAAGTGGGAAGGATATGCCCAGACGTGGGTCCCGTGCTCACTACACCACTGGATTCAAGCTAGCCTGGCCGATGAAGGGTGATGCCCTGAAACCGGTCCCAGGATGCTTGTTTCCGGTCCAGGGAGGACCTGGCTTGGCAGTTCGGGCTGGACTGTTCCCCAAGGAACAGGGTCAAGACTGATTTGCATATGGCTGGGTCCAAACTGGGGTGGTGTGGTGAGCAAAAGAATGATGGATTTAACCCAGATCCTTGTGACTGGGGATGAATGTTTGCATTGTCCAGCATTCCGTACATCAATTGTTTCTTTTGCATATGTCGCCCTAAGTGGGAAGGGTATGCCCAGATGTGGGTCCCGTGCTCACTACACCACTGGATTCAAGCTAGCCTGGTTGATGAAGGGTGATGCCCTGAAACCGGTCCCAGGATGCTTGTTTCTGGTCCAGGGAGGACCTGGCTTGGCAGTTCGGGCTGAACTGTTCCCACAAGGAACAGGGTCAAGACTGATTTGCATATGGCTGGGTCCAAACTGGGGTGGTGTGGTGAGCAAAAGAATGATGGATTTAACCCAGATCATTGTGACTGGGGGTGAATGTTTGCATTGTCCAGCATTCCGTCCATCAATTGTTTCTTTTGCATATGTTGCCCTAAGTGGGAAGGGTATGCCCAGACGTGGGTCCCGTGCTCACTACACCACTGGATTCAAGCTAGCCTGGCTGATGAAGGGTGATGCCCAGAAACCGGGACAAGGATGCTTGTTTCCTGTCCAGGGAGGACATGGCTTGGCAGTTCGGGCTGGACTGTTCCCACAAGGAACAGGGTCAAGACTGATTTGCATATGGCTTGGTCCAAACTGGGGTGGTGTGGTGAGCAAAAGAATGATGGATTTAACCCCGATCCTTGTGACTGGGGGTGAATGTTTGCATTGTCCAGCATTCCATCCATAAATTGTTTCTTTTGCTTAGGATAGTTACAGCCACATCAGTGGCATGCTTGGTTGCTGACCAGCAGTTTAGTAACATGCAGTAAAACGTAGGTAGTGGTATTGGACCAGGCTGACCATGTTGGATGGTAGTTAGTTGTGCAGGAGGCCTTGGGGGGCAAGTGGTGTTCCGGTTCCTACTCGAGTCAAGGATGACTGGGATTTTGCAATGGCAGGGTTGAGAGGTAGCATTGTCATACGTGTTGTTCAGCATTTCAGCTTCGCGCTGCAAGAATCCAGTTGTGATGTGTGGCTCGGTTTGTGGTGGTGGTGACTGTAGGGGATAGATTGCCTTGGGGTGAGGGTAGGGGGCCAGGTTGTGTGTTTGTGGTCAGATCAGTGTTCCTCGTAGGTGAGCGAGGTTGGGCCAGGATGTAGCTAATCTTTACTTCTTTACGCAGTGATGAAATTTCATTCAGATTAGCGTTGATTTTGTCACATGGCCCATGGGGACATTGTCGTCTTCTCTAAATTAGCATGAGCACGCTTCAGACTGGCCACTGCTTTGTTCACAATACTACATGAGTTTATTTTGCAAAGCTTTCTTTAGCCGTTCTCACATGAGAACCTATCGCTGTGTTCACACTCTGCATGTTCCTGGGATTTAGTCTGAACATTGTGAGCAAGGTCGAACAACAATGCCCCTTGTTATTCTGTTCTGATCAGGCCCTAGCACCAAGACAAAACATACCGATGCAGCTGTTATTTTGGAATGCGTACTTTGGTCTTATTGGAATACACGAAAAGGTAGCACACACTTGGAGAGGGACCTTTCCAGGGAGAAGAGCAAGACTGCACCTATTATGTAGATCTACCATCTATAGACTGAAGTATGAGGTGTGCAGATAATGCCCAGAGATCTTCTAACATATAATCATTCTGCTTCTATACAAGGGGAGGGAGGTCAAGCTAAACTGTCTTTTCATAATGACAGCTCCTTTCATGATTTATGGACTAATTGCTATGCTTACCATATTAGTGTTATGCATTTTCTTGCTTATTGTGGCACACATACTGCACATTAGAGCACGTTAGTTAAAATAAATATTTCAAACTTATTCATGTCTCTGTCAGATCTTATTGTGGACAAGTACAAGAGTGCGAGCGAAAGGGTGTGTCTTGCAACCGCGATTCCTGAGAGAGTCGGGCGTGTTGTGTTCCGGGGTGTCTAATCACTTGTTTCTCTGTGAGTGAGTAGGAGAGCAAGTGAGACACTATAGCTAGTCGGTCCTAGGCTCATTGGTACCAATGTGGTAGGATGACTCAGTCCCTACACACTAAGGTCCCATAATCCTACTCATAGTTCTGTGTGTGCGCAGAATCCCTGCAACAATCTTTTGTTCTAGATGGCTGTTATAGGGAACGGTTGAGTGACGATTGGGTCAGTGGAGGGGAATGAAGTATAATGGAGCTCATCGGAGTCAGGGGTGGAGGCTAGGGTTGAGTGCAGCTAGCTGATGCTGATGGGCTGAGAGGACTCAGGTGCTATTGATAAATTGGGATGGGCAGTGGTGTCGTGCCATTGAGAGGGGGAAGGTGCTTCTGGTATTGAGAGTGAGGCCTCTGGTTGTGGGTGAGACTGTTGGGCATGTGGAGGGGGAGACAGTGCGAGGAGTACTGTGAGCAAGGGGTTCAGATATTGCAGGTAGGGATGCTTGTGCAAGCTCACTGTGATAAGATAATTCTGGTAACGAGACCGAGGCTTCAGGGCATCTGGTTATGGACAAGGATGTTTAAGGTGTGGAGGTAGAGTCAGTGCGAGGGGTATTGGGAGTAGAGAGTTCCGTTAGTAAGGGAGCTTGTGCTTGGGAGAGTTCTTTGGAATCAGGTGGGGGGCGGTGGCGGGAGCAATGGCATGGGGGCACGGAGCATAGGGAACTGGCAATCAAAAATGGCTAGGTTTTGATCTGAGGCTTGTATTAGGATGTTCCCATTTTTGTAAATGGTTATGGACAGTTCCCCCTCTAAAGTTCTGGGATGGGGATATAGTTAGTTTAGATCCATTAGAGACTTTAGTAGTATTAGGTAGGTGAAGGTGTTGGAGGAAGTTCTCTCTCCATTTGGCGGGTGTCTTCATGTAGAAGATGAAGTCCGTTTGTAGGCCACCATGAGTTGGCCTGTAGAAGAAGTCTGTAATTAGTATCTCTGGATGTTTTTTGAGAATATTGTGTTTGAAGTTTTTAGCTGTATGTTTGGAGAAGTTATGTGGAAATTTTATGCAGAATGAGTTGGGACCTTATCTTTCTATGACAATGTTGCAGTGTGACAGTAACCTAGTAGTAGGCTCTGGAACTTTGCAATGAAGCTGTGAATTTGAGACCTCGAGAGGCTCTCCACAGGTAAAGGGTGTGGAGGAAGGTGGTTTGGCCTCTAGGTGAGTCTCCTAGGAAATTAAGGTGGGGAGTTAGAGGATCGTGGTTTGGGCACTTGGAGAGCTTCCGGGGCTGTGGTTAGTTCATAGACCTCTTTTTTTTTCCAGATAGTTGCTCATGGTTTGACCACTAGGTGGTGCTCCAGCCCTGAAGTTAGGGTAATATTCTCATTTAATTTAGCCAGGGATTTCGGTAGCATTGGAGTTGAGGTGCGTTCTTTTGCTTATAGGATTGATTGTTTTTCTTAGAATGGAGGAGGATAGAAGGGGCTGAAGGGGAGATGGCTGCCGTGGAGTGGGGGTGTCAGTAGAGGGAGGTTGACCAGCAGACAGCCTGGACAGCAGGCAACAGGATTTTTTTTTGGCTTGCCATTTCTGAATATGAGGCACAGAGCAATGCAATGGAGGAAGAGGTGGCACCTATTTCCATATTACTTCTCTCAAGGTTCTGCCTGAGGGGTGCCCCATCGCAGCTCTCTCTCGCTCCCAAAAGTGCATCATAGATGTTGGCTGAGAACTGCTTGCATACAGCAGTATTTCTCACTGTGAGACAAAGATTAGAGGCATGAGGACAGACCCGCTTAAGTTCGCTATGTGCCATAACGTGGGAAGCTAAAGGACCATCCTTTTTGTGATCTTATTCCATTGTTCAAGCCAAAGGCATGTATGCTATCCCTTGTTTATCGCCATATAAATGACTTGACGTGCCCTGAGGCGGTATCGGTTCTCCCTCTCTAACAGGTATAGTCACATCTCCCTGTAAGAGTCTTCGCATAGCTTTAAAGAATGTATTTTTCTTTTACAATTGTACATGTTTCACAAATGAGTTTCCATTAAACCAGGAAATACATTTTCTCCCACAATCCTCTTTTCGGCGACATATTCAACCAATACCACCGTGGCTTTACACCAACCCCCAATCCTAGCGCGTCACACTATGACTTCATACATAAAACAAATGCAAGTGATTTCAACAACTAATTCTGTCTGCTCCACTAAAGAATGGACAGATTTCCACACTCTCAAGGTAACTAGAACTACACTCTATGAGCTATACTAACACTCACTTCGAATGAAACCTCAACCAGAGCGGTTTTGCTCAGACTGATGCAGTTATTCCCTGTGCACTGAGATCAACTATACCAACCATGTCTCACTATCACACAAGTAAAGTCCCTATCCTTTATGATTCTGACGACGACATCTCACGACAAACACCACAACACAGCAGAAAACTATACCCAGTATATTCTACACAGAGAACACTAGGTAGGTGCGTATATATGTATATCCAGGGATCTTAGGCCACAATCGACCCGATAATCACTTTCTGCATTAAGTGCCACATTCACACATTGACTTCAACTTTTTCAGTTTCACATGACATCATACAGCCATTTAAAAAACACAGCAATTCAAGCAGTTACTATGCGCAGCCCAATAATACTCACACTCCTTTGCTGCTACAAGTCATCTCCGGTGGTGTGGAACTGGTACTCCATTAATCCTTCGGCCGAACCATAGGGTATTTGGGCTTATACTTGCCTGGGGCCAATTTCTAGATAGGACACCTTAAATCCCTCACATCAATGGACAAAACCATCTGACATGCTACCAAGTTCTGATCCAGTGTTTACCAGGCCCAATAACAACATTTAATATTCATCCCTTATACAGTATTTCAGTCTCTCCTGTAATTGGTCCTCTGATGGATGTTGCTCATCGCATTGAGGGCTGAAGGAAACTAAGGTGCTTAATGTTTGGCTACCCAATGAGGAGCAGGAATTGGAACCAAATTACAGATTAGTGACTAAATTCATATATATATATATATATATATATAACCCATTAAAACCATACTGTAAAGGTATAGGATTGCATCAGGAAGTCAGAGCCTCCGGCAGAAGTTTAGACGGGTTAGAATCATACAGACCAAGTACTCTGCTACTGCAATACAGAACAACATTAACAGAACTTGATGTTCTGTGAAAAATTTAAGACTAACTATACTATACATTAGGAATCTGAGTATCCCAAGCAGTCCCTGTGGAAAGAACATTTATGAAATTTAAAAGACTCATACATTAAAGAGTTTCAGTTAGAGTTTATAATAAGTAATAATAGTAAAACAAGGCAGCAATTAACATTTAAAAAGCTCGGTCAAGGGACTCATATAAGTCAATTATGGGTGTAGGGTAATACCACACATTAAACAGAGTCTAAGGGGTAAAAAGTTCCCAAAGTCCATAGGAAAGGATAACTCATGGAAGGGGTCTGGAAGAAACAGGCTCAAAGGAAAAACTCAGCAGAGCATTTCAAAATGATGGTTTGGCCAAAGAGGCCAAGGAAAGTCCGCTAGGCAAGGGTTCCTGCCATTTGCAAGGGCAGGAGAAAGTCTGCAAAGTTCTCTCAGAACAGCCATGCAAAAAAAGGGGAGAGTGCACCGCAAGCCAAAGACAATTTGCTCTTCCCTCCTGGGAAAATTGGTATTATAGTTCATTAGTCTGGAGGTGACACCCACTGTGTCACACCATCATCATCCGACATGCACAATGTGATTTTCTGCTCACAAGGTGCAAAATTGGCAACAGCTAGAAATTATCTCACGCCAAGCAGGGGAAACATTGTCCGTCACAGGCACACAGGTTAATTCACAAAATGCCATTCTTTGTTGGAGCTTCCTGTGTACTAGTCGCTAAAGTCCATTTCTCATGGAAGTGTCAGTATTCTAATATAATATGTACCAACTCTTCTAGCGTCTCATGGGAAAGTAAAAGAATGCTATATGAACGAGAGTTGTAATGAAATACTTTCTCACAGACCTCATGAGAAATTGCAGGCCTAAAGAATGAAGTCAAGTTAACACATTGAAAGGCAATATAGCATAATTAATATACAGGTATACATTTAAACATAAGCATGTGTGACTTCATTAATACATTTGTTAAGGCAGTCAATGTCATAGATTGTCTCATGAAATTGTTCAATAGTAAGTTTAGCTTATTACTATTTTAGAAAACATATACGTGTACCATATGTGCATTCAATTTAAATAAGTTTGTCATTTTGAAAATTTGAGACTCTAGTCATATTAAGATCACGTCAGGAACGTTTTAGCTTTCTAGCTATTAGTATGACCGTTTTGCACCAACTTTTCATAATTCAAAAGTGCATTACAAAGAGAGTAAAAGAGGATGGTTTCTTAGACAATTATACATTTATATTCGGCATGTAAATCATTACAGTTGCAAGTAAAGCCAAATAATGCATCTGAATTATAGCTTTCATATATAAATTCTTATTAATTGCTTAGTTGCAGAAAGTTCAGTTTTGATATGCCGAAATACATAACAACTTCAGACTCTTTAGCATGATTAGGAACTTACGTGAAAATGAACTGTTAGACAAGTTAGACACAATGGGGCCGATTCCGATCTCGGCCGGTAGGGCACCGAATCGGATTCGGCTTAACCGGATCCGATTCGGAGCCCTCTTTCCCGACCGATTCGTACGTGCGTCCGGCCGAGCGAGTACGATGCGAGCACCCGTGAAATCTCCGACTGACTCGTACGCGGGTCCAACACGCTCCGACCGACTCGTACGGACACAACTCGCACCACGCAATGGAGTCGTTCCCCGGCCGGGCAAGTACGATGCGCGCCTCGAGCAGTCCGATCGACTTGCGCCGTCCGGCTCAAAAGAGCTGTCAGAGCCGGACTTCGGGGGTCCGTGTCGGACCCCCCTGTACGCGTGGCCGCGCGAGGCGCACACAGGGGGGAATCGGGAATCGGAATCGGCCCCACAGTATATAATTTATCCACTATTCTACAATCAGAGCACTCTTTTACGGTGCATGTATTATAGGTTTTCTCATGATCATTGTCAATTTCTCAAATTGGTTTAGATTGGAGTGGGAAAAGTAAATGTCAATCCTTTAGTGTTCAACACCTTCTCCAAATTGGTTTAGATTTGAGTGGGAATAGTTAATGTAACCCCTTTAGTGTCCAACACCTTCCCTAAGTTTGTTTAGATTGGAGTGGGAATAGTAAATGTCCCCTTTTGGTATCCAACACCTTCCTCCGAATGGTTTAGATTGGAGTAGGAATAGTACATGTCACCCCTTTAGTGTGCATGTACGACGCGATTCACTTCGAGGCGTACCCGCTGTAGGGGGCGCCCTTGTTCGCTTCGCACCCATTGAGTCAATGGGAGCCCGCGTACGCGTTGTACGGCCGGCTCCCATTGACTTCAATGGGAGTCCGACCGAATCGAGTCCGATTGCATGCGTACGCATCGTACTCGTTCGGTCGGGCTGCTAGAGTCCGATTCGGTCGGAAATCTCTCCAGGTCCGGCTCAGTCGGAGAGTTTTCCGGCCCGAATCGGAATCGGCCCCACAGTATATAATTTATCCACTATTCTACAATCAGAGCACTCTTTTACGGTGCATGTATTATAGGTTTTCTCATGATCATTGTCATTTTCAAAGGCGTTTGCAAGGTGCAAATTCATTTTACATGTCTATTACCGTTCTCATTATAAGTTTATGTGTCGAGCAAAGAGTGAGTAGTTTCTAAGCTGCATCCATGTTCAACACCTTCCCCAAGTTGGTTGGGATTGGAGGAGGAATAGTAAATGTGACCCCTTTAGTGTCCAACACCTTTGCTAAGTTGGTTTAGGTTAGAGTGAGGATAGTAAATGTCACCCCTTTAGTGTCCCACACCTTTCTCAAATTGGTTTAGATTGGAGTGGGAAAAGTAAATGTCAATCCTTTAGTGTTCAACACCTTCTCCAAATTGGTTTAGATTTGAGTGGGAATAGTTAATGTAACCCCTTTAGTGTCCAACACCTTCCCTAAGTTTGTTTAGATTGGAGTGGGAATAGTAAATGTCCCCTTTTGGTATCCAACACCTTCCTCCGAATGGTTTAGATTGGAGTAGGAATAGTACATGTCACCCCTTTAGTGTTCAACACCTTCACCAAATTGGTTTAGGTGGGAGTAGGAATAGTAAATGCCACCATTTTAGTGTTCAACAACTTCCTCAAGTAGTTTAGATTGGAGTGGGAATAAAAAATGTAACCCCTTTAGTGTCCAACACCTTCCCTAAATTGATTTAGATTGAAGTAGGAATAATAAATGTCACCCCTTTAGTGTCCAACATCTCCCCCAAATTGGTTTTTGATTGGAGTGGGAATAGTAAATGGCACCCCTTTAGTGTCCAACACCTTCCCCAAGTTGGTTTAGATTGGAGTGGGAGTAGTTAATATCACCCCTTCAGTGTTCAACACCTTCCATGAGTTGGTTTAGATTGGAGTGTAAATATTAAGTTTCACCATTTTAGTGTCCAACACATTACCCAAATTGGTTTGGATTGGAGTGGGAATAGTAAATGGCACCCCTTTAGTGTCACACCTTCTATAAGTTGGTTTAGATTGGAGTGAGAATAGTAAATGTCACCCCTTTAGTGTCAAATACCTTTCCCAAATTGGTGTAGATTGGAGTGGGAATAGCAAATGTCACCCCTTTAATGTCCAACACCTTCCCGAGTTGGTTTAGATTGGAGTGGAAATAGTAAATGTCACCCGTTTAGTGTTTAAGAGTTTCTCCAATTTAGTATAATAAAAAGATGTCACACATTTTTAACATTTTATTTTTACAA
This sequence comes from Calotriton arnoldi, assembly GCA_963921515.1. NCBI lineage: Eukaryota > Metazoa > Chordata > Amphibia > Caudata > Salamandridae > Calotriton > Calotriton arnoldi. The sequence continues at coordinate 2,224,379 of CAWUFW010001204.1, forward strand.
TTTTAATTTATTGTATACTTTTACATTTTGTTAAATATATTTTTTAAATAAAAATAATAGCAATTTTAAAGTGAAGTAAATAAAATATTTTATTTTTTAATTGTAAAAAACAGAACTAATTTAGATTTTTTACATATTTGTGTAATGTACATTTTCACATGTTATTTTATAGTCAATTTCATTTTTACAAAGTGCATACAATTTTGAACATTATTTAATATATTTATTATTAGTATATATTAAATATTGTATATATTTTACACTATTATTGAATTCATACTTCACAATTTTTTTAATATTTTTTACAACATTGCTAGACATATTTAACATTTTTAATTTTTGTAACATTTATTAAACTTTTACTATATTTCTTATTGAATTCTTTGGGGAGATAGTCATTTTTTTAGTTTCATTTTGCGGCCATTCTTTTTACCGCTAGCTTCTGTTTTGCAGTCTATTGGTGCTATTTTGTGTTGTTTTTGCAGGAGGCAAGTCCCGGTTAGGTGCTGGTGTTCATCGGAACAGGTAAATCTCTGGTTAGGGCTTTTTTAAGGGTTTCACGGGTGGTGGAATGTAGGATGGATGTGTAAATGCTGGTTGTAGGGTTTTTTTTAAGAGTTTTTGGTTTGTTTAGATGGGTTTTTGTTAGTGTTTCCACTATATTGTTGTGTCATGTTTTTTATTTTTTAAATGTATGATTATGTTATTGGTAAACTATGTGATGCTACTTATGTTTTGTTGATTAAGTGTTATGTATGTATTTATGTGGGACTGTAATGTATTGTACCGGTGAGTGTTTACTGTTTCTTTTGCAGGTTTGTGTTTATGAATAATTTCAATGGAAAGTTGGAGTTTACAATTTTTTTTAAGGAAATCTGTTTTGGTTTATTATAAACAAATTGTTTTTACTTAGATTTCCTTATTTTCCAGGCTTCCTGTAGTGCTTCTTCCTTTAAAATATTTTTTCGGATTTTTTTATGGAAGCTACAGATTTTGGATTGCCTCGAGGGTTTACAATTGGATTGTTAATATTTTTGCATTTTTGGGGCCTTTTTTTATTCATTTTCTTCATTGTTTGGTGGATTACTATTTTTTGCTATGTGGGTTTGGCAATAGGTCTGCAGCTACAGAACAGTAAGTCTTATATACATTTTTTGTTGTGGGTGGGAAATGTTACATTGCATTGTTTATGTCATGTTTATGTTTTTATATGTGGTATTGTTTGCATTATGTGCTGTATTTATTTGATGTTATGGTTTGAATTTGTTTTTAAGTTGGTTAGTATTACATATATTTTTTATTATTAATATTAATATTGTTTATGTCAGTGAATAATGATTTTTATATTCTATATTAGTTTTTTAACTGATATAATAAAATTATATTATTTAAAAATATATATTTGGTTTGTTGTGTTAGAGTATGTTGTAGCTTTTGAGGTTTTTGTAGGTTAATATTTATTTTAGAGGATAGATTTGGCTATTACTTCTAAGAAGTCTAGTCTTTTACTATTTATGAAAATTCTGACTTTACTTTGTAGCATTTTGTAATTATGTTTTGGTTTGTATATTAAGTTTAGTGCCAATTTCGGTAACACAGTGCTCTATTCTCAGTTCTTGGTAGCTTTGTTCTTTTTGTAATGCTTCGATAAATTTGTATAATGTAGGTTGAGTTCTGCCTAGTGTGGATTGGAAGGCATTATGCCATTCTTCCACTGCGTTGTTTGTTTTGGCTTCCTGTGCTAGGGTGCTTTCATAGACATTCCACCATGGTATCTATAATTTTGCTTGGCGTCTGTGTCCTGACCGATACAGTCTGCCAACCCATGTATCTTTGAAATAGTCCATTAGGGGTTTGAGTTTGTCTTCAGTTTGTTGGAAGAAAGGGCTTTCTATTAGTAAGTTATAGTGGTTGACCACCTCTGTGACAGGGACGTAGGCTAGTGCGATCATTTTTTTGACTTCGAAGGCGAATTACCTGTTAGTGGCATATTCTACACTTTGGGTCTGCTTACAAGTACGGCGGTTCGAAGACAGGCGTACTCATGGTGGCTGTCTGACTGCCACCTCCTCGGAGGTCCGACTGCCCGACTATGACCATGGCGGTCAGACGCCCACAAGACTGCTGCCACCGACAGGATCCTGGATCCCGCTGCAGCGGAGAAAGCGGGGGGATGGGAGGCTGTTTCGGTGCCGGCATCGCCATCGCAATCACGAATTGCCTTTCCACCGACCTATTCATGACGGGAACCCCACCATGAAATGTTGGCAGAAAGAAAAATGAAACTTTTCAGTTTCATTTTTTAAAGGCAGGCAGTGGTCCCTGGGACCACTGCCTGCACTTAAAAAATATTTTTGCAAACACAAAGGGGAAGGCGTCCCATTGGGACCCCTTCCCGTTTGCAAGTGGTTTATCACCTACTTAAAGTAGGTGGTAAACTGCTAGTGTTTTGCGGCCGCAAATGCGGTTGCAAAACAATAGTACATTGCATTGAGACTCGCTATTAGGAAGGGACACCCCTTCTAAATAGCGAGAGTCGCAAACGCTATTTTGCGAGTCAGTGACGCAAATGGGCCGATCTCCCGTTTGCGACCTCAAAAACCGGTCGTACATCTGGCCCATAATCCTTTATGAAGAAAGGAGTTCACAAGACATGAAATATCCTTAGAGACATGAAATAACCTTAGGTAATAGAACTATATTTTTCTTAACTATAGAAGCTGGTAGGATATCTTTCTTATTAACTGTGGGTCGTAATATCCCAAATCACAATATCAGAAGGAGTGACACAATCAGAGCATTTAAATGATGGCCTGCCTTGTGAGATGGGATTAGACTTCGGGGCATATCAACAACGAGGGGCGATAATTATCGCCCAGCGCGCCTAGCGCTGATTTCCCTAACGCCGGCTATCGCTGAATTAAATCGCCGAGTTAGCGCGTTATCATCAACGCATAACTCAAGGGCGATATATAATCCAGCGATAGCGGGAAATCGCTGGTTTTGCAGGGAACATCGCTGGTTTTCCAGCGATGTTCCCTGCAAAGCGGCGATATGCTTGATGATACGACCCTGTGGTCGTAACACATCAATCCACCTCCCATTCGTCAACATACAATAGTCAGGATTTTAGCAGACGTTAGTTTTCGGCGAAAACCGCGGTTTTCGCCAAAAACTAACGTCTGCTAAAATCCTGAGGGCCACCTTGTAAATATCGCGATGTGCATTTAGCGATAATTTATAAGGTAGTCCGTCAGGGATACGCCCAGTGACGCCCACTTTGCATCTCATTAGAGATGCAAAGCGAGCGTCGGCAAAACGGCTGATAACATGCGCTAATGCATGTTAGCACCGGCTTGCAAATAGGGCGAAAAGATTATCTCCGCTTTTTTGGCTTTAAAAGCCAAAAAAGCGGAGATAAGGCCCTTGATAATATGCCCCTTCATCTTTACCGATATTATGAATATAAGAGCAGACTCAATTTTTACTTGCAACTTATTGATTTTCTGATGACAAATATGTTCACAGTGCATCACAGAAATCCTGAGTTGGAGAATTTACTTCATAACCATTAGGAGGTGGGAAGGTTAGTTCTTTATAAATTTAAATTAATTTTTGGGTGGCATTGTATTGTGAGCTTTGGGAATACAGTTTTGACCTAAATCATGATTTGTTTCAAGAATACCTTTTTTATATACTTAAATATGTATTTTCAATGCCTGTTTATCAGCTTCTGATTTTGGTTTAAGCAATTTTCTCTCAAGTTGCCAATTGTTTTGTTTCAAACATAAAGGGGCTTATTTACAAGCCCCTTGCGCAGCTGGCGCATCACTTTTAATAAGGGAAAAAGTGACGCATCAATGGCGCAAGGGGCTTGTAAATAAGCCCCAAAAGATGTTCAGTAAACTAAGAATTGGATGAGCTAGAGTTTAAACATTTGCTCTTTGTGCCTGATTTAGAGTTTGATGGATGGTTTACACTGTCACAAACATGACAGATTTTCCTTCCAGCCTATTACAAGTGCTTTATATCCTACAGCACTAGTAATACGAGGATGGGATATCTGTCACATTTGTGATGGAGTATCCTATCCATTAAATCAGGCCCTTAGACTTTTCAGGGGCTAAGACAAATAGTATAAAATATTATACTTATGCACAATATTTTATCCACAATAGTATTGCTCTCATGATGTTGTGACTGCGATATTCGTGCTTAACAATAATTAGAACTCAATATTCTTGAATTATATTATTACCAGGGGTTCTATTAACTTCAGGGGTGCAGAGGTAGCAGGTATTCTCAGTGGAACACAGGCGTTTCACTGAGTAATGATGGGGAATGAACAGGTGAACCGGTAACTCCTGAACTGACTTACTCAAAACACTCCATCCCTAGGCCCAGTCTTCTCCTGGAGTTATTTGCTGTTTTGAACAATCGAAAGCTCTGGGGGATAGAAGTTGCTAAGTTTACACAGACCTCATAATACTAATGGGCCTGGTAACTGATGATGACTTAACAAGCCACTTGTATTGACGGCCTGAATGGGCCAACAAGAGCATGCACAGTAGACACTCTCAACTCTTGAGGCATACCAGTGACCTGGTCACAGCATTTATTCAGACATTCACTCACCAAAGAGGGACAACTAACACTTAGGGCCCGATTTCGATCCCGTTAGGAAGGCCTCCAGACGGGTTCTGGAATGAGCAAATCCGATTTGGAGACTATGGGGTCGATTCCGATTCGGGCCGGAAAAAGCACCGACCGACTCGGAGCCGGAAAAATTACCGACCGACACGTACCAGTGGCGCCCGACACGCCAAGTACGATGCAAGCCGCGATAAATCCGACCGACACGTCAGGAAACCAAGCCGACCGACCGAGCCGCTCGGAAAATAGCAATCCGGCCGGAAAAACACGCGAATTCAACCGACCGACACGCACCCGGAACAAATCCGACCGAATCGTACCCGCCAACTCCAACCCGCAAAGTACGATGCAAGGCGCGAAAAACACGACCGAGTCGGACGGAGGACAAGCCATACGACCGACACGCATACAAAACCGAGCCGAAGCAACACAATACACCGCGACCGACGCGTACGCAGCATACAAAACTGCACAAACACAGCGTGAACGAAACGGAAAACACCGTACGAGACCAATGCAGGGTCCGACTCGGTCACAAGAACGTTTCCAACATACACAAACAGCACAAAGGAAAAATCAACCAAAAAAGGCCAAACAAGCAATTACCAAGCCAATAAATACTGGGGGGGTGGGGACAGAGAACAAAGACACACCCACAACTCCACCTATATAAAGGACACAAATCACTACCATGAGCCTTTGCAAATGCCATTCCACTGCCAGCACCCAAGAGAAAGCAACCACACACCCACAGCTCACCCCTCACACAAGCCACACACCATCAGCACACCAACAAATACCTACCTCACATACACCCAGCAAAACACACACTCACACACCCTCACCTGCACACCAACACACACATCACTCACCATCACCACCCATCACCATGCCCCCCAAGAAGAATCCCAAGTTCCTAGATTGTGAATTGGAAGTCCTGGTAGACGAGATCCTCAGGGTGGAGCCACAGCTGTTTGGCACTCTGGTCCAACAGACCCCCATGTCGCAGAAAACCAAGATGTGGGAGAGGATCATCAACAGGGTGAACGCCCAATCACCATGTCGGCGCACAAAGACGGACATCCAGAACAGGTGGTATGACGTGCGCAGGAGGGTACGGGACCTGCTGAAGATAGACTACATCAACAGCCAACAGACCGGCAGTGGCCCTCCTGCCAAGCCAATATACCTCAGGCCCTGGGAGGAGAAGGTGCGGGCCATCCTTCCGCCAGTGAGCGTATATGGACTAGAGAACATCCCAGAGCCTGGTGAGTACACAACAAATGTACACAATAAACTGCCACAAAACACACACATCACTGTCAAGGGGAGAGTCAAACCATGCACACATAGCAATTACACAGCAACTAGAACAGAATCATCCCAAAATGTGTATGTCAGTCAGATAAACACAACACATGCCATCAAAAAAGTCACATCCAACTGTGCCAACACATGTACAAACACAACCACAACTACAGCTAGGCAGTGGCACAAATAGAACTAACACACACATCCACACATGTAGCCACCACAACAACACCAACACACAGTGAAGACCACTCAAAGGAAGGAATTCTGTGTATGCTGGCCAAGTCAGTGTAGCCAATAGCATCATGGGAGTCGCAGTCACACATATTGCCCCCCACAACTGTCCCATCAACACCACCATGAACCATGCGCACATCACAGGGAGTGGAGAAGGACTCACAAGATGGCTGACACTGGCTACTGCTGTGAGGAGCACAAGGCCCTGCTGGCAACTGTGCACCAACAAACAGCAGGACACCACTGACTGACATCCTGAGAGACAACTTACACTCCCTGCAATGCAAGCACGTTCCATGGTGGGATATCTGGCTGGCTGGGTGGGAAGGGGGACTTGCAGCACTGACCATAGTCACCAGCACCTCCCCTCACACCCCCCCAACACAAACTCCACAGTACCCACCTGGTAGAATGCAATGCCCTCCATCCTAACACAAGATCCCACAAAGCACCACCACCCTGGGTTATGTTGTGTGAAGCACAGGGACACTCTTGGGACTCTTAGCCAAACAACTGCCAGGACAACACTCCCAGCCATCCTGTCAGCACAGCCAGCCCACCCCACAGGGAAGCAGAGTCAAAAGGAAGGAAGCATGGGCATGCTGGGAAGGGGGTGGAGGCAATAGCATGATGGGAGTCGTAGTCACAGACATTGCTCAGCCTCACAACTGGCCCATCAACACCACCCTGAACCATGCTCACATCACAGGGAGTGGAGAAGGACTCACAAGATGGCTGACACTGGCTACTGCTGTGGGGAGCACAAGGCCCTGCTGGCAACTGTGCACCAACAAACAGCAGGACACCACTGACTGACATCCTGAGAGACAACTTACACTCCCTGCAATGCAAGCACGTTCCATGGTGGGATATCTGGCTGGCTGGGTGGGAAGGGGGACTTGCAGCACTGACCATAGTCACCAGCACCTCCCCTCACACCCCCCCAACACAAACTCCACAGTACCCACCTGGTAGAATGCAATGCCCTCCATCCTAACACAAGATCCCACAAAGCACCACCACCCTGGCTTATGTTGTGTGAAGCACAGGGACACTCTTGGGACTCTTAGCCAAACAACTGCCAGGACAACACTCCCAGCCATCCTGTCAGCACAGCCAGCCCACCCCACAGGGAAGCAGAGTCAAAAGGAAGGAAGCATGGGCATGCTGGGAAGGGGGTGGAGGCAATAGCATGATGGGAGTCGTAGTCAGACATTGCTCAGCCTCACAACTGGCCCATCAACACCACCCTGAACCATGCTCACATCACAGGGAGTGGAGAAGGACTCACAAGATGGCTGACACTGGCTACTGCTGTGGGGAGCACAAGGCCCTGCTGGCAACTGTGCACCAACAAACAGCAGGACACCACTGACTGACATCCTGAGAGACAACTTACACTCCCTGCAATGCAAGCACGTTCCATGGTGGGATATCTGGCTGGCTGGGTGGGAAGGGGGACTTGCAGCACTGACCATAGTCACCAGCACCTCCCCTCACACCCCCCCAACACAAACTCCACAGTACCCACCTGGTAGAATGCAATGCCCTCCATCCTAACACAAGATCCCACAAAGCACCACCACCCTGGGTTATGTTGTGTGAAGCACAGGGACACTCTTGGGACTCTTAGCCAAACAACTGCCAGGACAACACTCCCAGCCATCCTGTCAGCACAGCCAGCCCACCCCACAGGGAAGCAGAGTCAAAAGGAAGGAAGCATGGGCATGCTGGGAAGGGGGTGGAGGCAATAGCATGATGGGAGTCGTAGTCACAGACATTGCTCAGCCTCACAACTGGCCCATCAACACCACCCTGAACCATGCTCACATCACAGGGAGTGGAGAAGGACTCACAAGATGGCTGACACTGGCTACTGCTGTGGGGAGCACAAGGCCCTGCTGCCAACTGTGCACCAACAAACAGCAGGACACCACTGACTGACATCCTGAGAGACAACTTACACTCCCTGCAATGCAAGCACGTTCCATGGTGGGATATCTGGCTGGCTGGGTGGGAAGGGGGACTTGCAGCACTGACCATAGTCACCAGCACCTCCCCTCACACCCCCCCAACACAAACTCCACAGTACCCACCTGGTAGAATGCAATGCCCTCCATCCTAACACAAGATCCCACAAAGCACCACCACCCTGGCTTATGTTGTGTGAAGCACAGGGACACTCTTGGGACTCTTAGCCAAACAACTGCCAGGACAACACTCCCAGCCATCCTGTCAGCACAGCCAGCCCACCCCACAGGGAAGCAGAGTCAAAAGGAAGGAAGCATGGGCATGCTGGGAAGGGGGTGGAGGCAATAGCATGATGGGAGTCGTAGTCAGACATTGCTCAGCCTCACAACTGGCCCATCAACACCACCCTGAACCATGCTCACATCACAGGGAGTGGAGAAGGACTCACAAGATGGCTGACACTGGCTACTGCTGTGGGGAGCACAAGGCCCTGCTGGCAACTGTGCACCAACAAACAGCAGGACACCACTGACTGACATCCTGAGAGACAACTTACACTCCCTGCAATGCAAGCACGTTCCATGGTGGGATATCTGGCTGGCTGGGTGGGAAGGGGGACTTGCAGCACTGACCATAGTCACCAGCACCTCCCCTCACACCCCCCCAACACAAACTCCACAGTACCCACCTGGTAGAATGCAATGCCCTCCATCCTAACACAAGATCCCACAAAGCACCACCACCCTGGGTTATGTTGTGTGAAGCACAGGGACACTCTTGGGACTCTTAGCCAAACAACTGCCAGGACAACACTCCCAGCCATCCTGTCAGCACAGCCAGCCCACCCCACAGGGAAGCAGAGTCAAAAGGAAGGAAGCATGGGCATGCTGGGAAGGGGGTGGAGGCAATAGCATGATGGGAGTCGTAGTCACAGACATTGCTCAGCCTCACAACTGGCCCATCAACACCACCCTGAACCATGCTCACATCACAGGGAGTGGAGAAGGACTCACAAGATGGCTGACACTGGCTACTGCTGTGGGGAGCACAAGGCCCTGCTGCCAACTGTGCACCAACAAACAGCAGGACACCACTGACTGACATCCTGAGAGACAACTTACACTCCCTGCAATGCAAGCACGTTCCATGGTGGGATAACTGACTGGGTGGGTGGGTGGGTGGGAAGGAGGTCTGGCTGTCAACCAAACACAATCAATGCAGACCATGTTCACACCCCAGAGAATACATAGAAATGCCCAAATAATGCAGGACAATGTGCCACACCAATATCAACCCCTGACTGTGACGACTTAGGACAATACAATGTACAGGCCCGCACCCCGAGGCACAGTCACAACTGTCAGGTGTGTCAACCACTGATGCCTGCAGAAACATGACATACATTGTTTGTGTCTCCCAAAAACAGGTGATGATAGGGACACAGCAGCAGACGCTGAGGAGTCCCAGTCCCAGGCTCAAGAGGATGCCGAGCTCACTGGCGTCGTACAGCCTCTGTCCTCCTCGGACGATGAAGAACAACCTGGCACATCCGGTGCAAGTCAACATGCTGCACCAGCAGGACCACCAGCTGCAGCACCAGCAGGTCCACCAGCTGCACCCCCTGCACCCACCCCTCCAACGACTGTCACCACGAATACCATCCCTGCCGACATGGACAGAATAAGGAACAACACCAGCGCAGTGACCCTGGACCAACCTGGGGCCATGGACACCACCACCACCACCAACCCCCAAGGTGGACCAGGGTTATCTGTGCGTGCAACTGCACACACTGCACATGTCAGCAGGGGTGGTGGGAGGGGTGGGAGACAGAGGTCGCTGCTTGCAGACGTTGCTGGTGTGCATGAAGACCCACAACTGGTACGCATAGCTGATGCGTACCAGTCCAGCACCGGAGAGCTCAGCCAGGTAGTGGGGCTCCTCAGAGACATCAAACAGCAGCAGGCTGCCCATCATGCCCGCTTGGACTCCCACATGTCCCACGTGGAGTCACACATGTCACGTGTGGACTCCCACATGACCCGCGTGGAGTCCAAGTGGGATGTACTACATGAGATGACGGCGGTGCACAGGGACATTTTACAATGCCTCCGCCAGATGAACAGCAACCAGTCCACACCTCCCTGTGTGCCAACAACATCTGGCACCGAACAAACTGCAACTGCCACAGGGAGGGAGGAGGACTCTGGCGGAGAGTCCCCTGCACCGCAGCAGCCTGCACTTGAGGGCCCCCCCCAAGAAGAGGGGTCGTCCGAGGAGGGGAAAGTGAGAGGCTGATGGCCAAGCGCAACTCCCAGGAAGCCTGAACCTGTTCTGGATTTTCGCCTTTGTGCACAGACTGTTCACCCTGTTGATGGCAACACTACTCCCACACATTGCATGGGGAGTACAAGTTGGAACAATGTGTCAGACAACTGTGGCCCCGATACTGGGGATCCTGTCTACCTGGACTTTCTATTCATCTAGGAACTTGGGATTGCAAGATTCATGTACAGCACAATCCATCCTATGCACTATTATCACAGATGTATCACAATAAACACAATAATACACCATACTTGCCTCTGTCGTGATTCCAACGTGGGTGCTGTTATGGGGATGATGAACAGCAAAATTACACTGTGTATGCGAACTGCAACAGCAAGGACAACACAGGCATGTGAGTACAGGCAACGTGACACATATGAGGGAGACACACCACCAGGGCTACACAACACATACACACCTAGGCCATCTGACTCATTGCCTACACTGATGTTGCCAGGGAAGACGGTGCAATGCACAGACACCACACCCATTCCCAGTTGTAGTCAAGTAGCCCACAGGTGCAGTAAGCAAATGGCAGTCAAATGTGTGACCACAGACAACGCACATCACTAAGTGAAGCACAGGTTTATTACACAGTAGCAACATGCCGTAACCACTACAGATGCAAGGTAACCCCACCTGGTAGCGGGCACACAGTCAACAACTGTAGACAGAAGGAAGTCCATGGGTGTGGCGCACATCACCTGTAGGGACACAACAGCTACCAGCCTGGATGTGCAATCACGTCGTCGGTGGACACAGTTGACCAAACGAATCTGAAAGTACCCTGTGAAGGACAGAAATGACACACAGTCAAAAGCAATGCAGTACAGGACAGAACAGCAAAACTCATGCACAATACATGTTACAAGATACCCACCCAGAACCAAGTTAGCATGTCAACACTGTTGGGGAGTACAGCCCACCTGTCACCACACATCGCAACACACATCCTGTCAAGTAGCCCATGGACACACTCCAACAGCACCAGAGCACCACCCACACATCATGCCAACTCACATCATTCACATGACACCTCAGGATACTCACATTCAGCTAAAGAAGTTGGTGATGAGCTGTGTGCGGACATCACCATCACCATCATCATCATCATCGTCACTGGCATCGTGGTCCAGGCCAGGATCCTCCACAGGTGGCGGATGTTGGTCATCGTCATCCTGGATGAGAGGCAACTCCTTCCGCACTGCCAGGTTGTGGAGCATGCAGCAGACGATGATAATCTTGCACACTTTCGCAGGGGCATATGGGAGGGACCCTCCGGTCTTGTCCAGGCAGCGGAAGCGGCTCTTCAGGAGACCAAAGGTCCGCTCAATCACTCTCCTGGTCCGACCATGTGCCTCATTGTAGCGCATCTGGGCAGGTGTCACAGGGTTCCTGAGGGGTGTCAGCAACCACGGCATGTTGGGGTATCCCGAGTCACCTACGGACAGACAAGTGCACATCAGCTGACTTGGAAAAGTGGGCGGAATACTACAGATCAGATCACACACAATGGCACAAAGTCAGTACACACCGACAAGCCAGGCACGCTGGTTCTGCATCTGTGCCATCAACCTGGGGATGCGACTACTCCTCATCACAAAGGCATCGTGTGCTGAACCAGGGAAACGGGCACACAAGTGTGTGATGGTCATGTCTGCAAGACACACCACCAGTGCATTGACCGAGTGGTAGTGCTTGCGGTTCCTGTAGGCCTGCTCCTGGGCCTGTGGTGGTACCAAAGCCACATGTGTCCCATCAATGGAGCCAATGACATGCGGCATCCTCCCCAGGGCATAAAAGTCACTCTTCACGTCAGTGAGTCGTCGCAGTCTAGGGAAATAGATGTACCGGTTCAGGAAGAGCAACATTGCCGCCAAAACATCGCGGAGCACACGGCTGAACATGGTCTGTGACATCCCACCAGCAGACGCCACAGTATGTTGGAAGGTACCGGTGGCAAAGAAGTGTAGGGCTGCCATCACCTTCACCTTGGGGGTCAGCGCTGTAGGATACGGCCGGCCAGGCTGCAAATGTGGGGACAACTGCACTGCCAAATCCTCAATCAGCTGCCTGGTGAAGCGGTACCGTCGGATGCTGTCCCGTTCCGCCATCGTTGCCAGGTCTGGGAATGGCCGATGGACAGCAGGAGCCCTGCAGTGCAGAGGAGAAGTAAGCAAGATCGTCAGTCACCCCACATATGCGGCATTGAACACACTCAAGATCCCAACATACATCATCATGAGGCACAACTACATGAAGTGTGCAGTACCGGAACGACATGTATGGTACATACATGGCCAACATCTGTCAACACGGTCCTAAAGGTGGCATCAATTTGTCCCAGGTTGGCCCATTGGATATCATGATGCTGTGTCACAGTCACCCCCCAGTGACATGTGAGGACAGATGTGCCCCAGGCACCACAGCTCAACGACAGGCACATTCCCAGGGACCCTGTAATGCCACATGGACACTGGCATCACCTGGAGTATCATGTGTACACCACAACAAAACAAACATGACCCCCACAGGTAGTGGCCACACTTGCCATGGCAGGAGAGCCATGGACGTCTGTGACACACACGCACAACATCAGAGTCCATGCACACACAACGTGGATGTGGAGACTGTCTCCCATTGTGCACATGAAATCAGAGACATTGTAAACACTACATGCACAAAGACTGTGGAGGGCCATCACTATTGTGCCACTGGGACACCCTGGCTCAAACATACTGTCCCACATGGGACTCACGGGGTATGTGACATGACATACACAAACACCACTGTGAAATGTGACCATGGCACATGCACAGATATGAACAGTTGCACATCACAGTGGTCACGTACACGTAACACCCAGGATCCTGGCCCCATTAACACGTGCACAGCCTGGGGGTGGCTGCCCACAGGTGACACCCACAGGACAACATGTACACCAACATACACACAATAGGAAATGCAGCCTTACATGCCTTATGATAAGGTTTGGACAGGCTGTCGTGATGTAGGTGTGCCCCTCACTCCCTGGGAGCTATCTGTGGCTGGCATATGTCCATCTGAGACAGGCATGCTGACATATGCCAGTCACATGTACAGTGATGCGTTGAACAGCAATGGACCGATCGGTGCCTCCGGCCGGCCCATTGCTTTCAATGTGTGCGGGTACGCGTTGTACCCCTGTGCGCGTTGTACTGCAATGGACCGATCGGTGCCTCCGGCCGGCCCATTGCATTCAATGTGTGCGGGTACGCGTTGTACCCCTGTGCGCGTTGTACTGCAATGGACCGATCGGTGCCTCCGGCCGGCCCATTGCTTTCAATGTGTGCGGGTACGCGTTGTACCCCTGTGCGCGTTGTACTGCAATGGACCGATCGGTGCCTCCGGCCGGCCCATTGCATTCAATGTGTGCGGGTACGCATTGTACCCCTGTGCGCGTTGTACTGCAATGGACCGATCGGTGCCTCCGGCCAGCCCATTGCATTCAATGTGTGCGGGTACGCGTTGTACCCCTGTGCGCGTTGTACTGCAATGGACCGATCGGTGCCTCCGGCCGGCCCATTGCTTTCAATGTGTGCGGGTACGCGTTGTACCCCTGTGCGCGTTGTACTGCAATGGACCGATCGGTGCCTCCGGCCGGCCCATTGCATTCAATGTGTGCGGGTACGCGTTGTACCCCTGTGCGCGTTGTACTGCAATGGACCGATCGGTGCCTCCGGCCAGCCCATTGCATTCAATGTGTGCGGGTACGCGTTGTACCCCTGTGCGCGTTGAACAGCAATGGACCGATCGGTGCCTCCGGCCGGCCCATTGCATTCAATGTGTGCGGGTACGCGTTGTACCCCTGTGCGCGTTGTACTGCAATGGACCGATCGGTGCCTCCGGCCGGCCCATTGCATTCAATGTGTGCGGGTACGCGTTGTACCCCTGTGCGCGTTGTACTGCAATGGACCGATCGGTGCCTCCGGCCGGCCCATTGCTTTCAATGTGTGCGGGTACGCGTTGTACCCCTGTGCGCGTTGTACTGCAATGGACCGATCGGTGCCTCCGGCCGGCCCATTGCATTCAATGTGTGCGGGTACGCGTTGTACCCCTGTGCGCGTTGAACAGCAATGGACCGATCGGTGCCTCCGGCCGGCCCATTGCATTCAATGTGTGCGGGTACGCGTTGTACCCCTGTGCGCGTTGTACCTCAATGGACCGATCGGTGCGCACCCATTGACAATGGGCTTGCCTGGCAACGGACGCGTTTTCGAATATTCGAACGAGTCGGTTGATGGAAAATCAGTTGGTCACCCACAACAATGTTGCAAAATCATGTATGTCATGAAGTTGAAATTTTGAAGGATGCTGTGGGCGTGTTTTGGTGCTGCTATTCCATGGATTGGCCAGATTCAGAAGATGCAAACGACTTGGACCTATCACTTTGGACACAAGGGACAGTATCTGCCTCTCCAGCACATATATATTGCTGCATGTTCCCCTGAGAGCCCACTTGCCTGCACTACATGCTCCAGGACGACATCTGCCACTGCACTGCTGCTGTCTCTGCCCCTCTGGACCCTGCAATGGCACGTACTGTGGAGAGAGCCCCAGCCTTCAGCCTTGAAGAGAACCAGGCCCTGCTGGACAGCCTACTTCCACAGTACAGCAAGCTGTATGGGACACCAGGGGAGCAGGTGAGTGTTCTGTGCACTGCCTTTCTGAATGTGCATTTTGTCTGACTAGCAAGGCTGAGAGTCAGCACACCACTGGCTAGCAGGCTCACTGAGTAGTTGTCACCCCCCATAGTGTGTAGTGACTTGCACTGGACAGGTATGGTGCAGTGACAGTGCTTCTGAACAGGGTTTTACTCCCCATGCAATGATACCATGTAGTGACTTCTGGAAAACTGTCCATGGGCAGCCGTGCACTGCCTGGGTACACCATGTGCCCCTGTGATTGCGACATGTATATGCAACTGTGTCATGCACGGATATGTTGCATGTGTAGTAATGGCCTTATCACTTTGTCATCCTGACAGGCTTCTGCCCATCGGAAGCATGAGATCTGGAAGGACATCGTCCGGGCTGTCCGGTCCGTGGGGGTCTACAAGCGCCGGATCCGCAACTGCCAAAAGAGGTGGCAGGACCTTCGGGGCTGGACCCGGAGGATTGCACGGGTCCAGCTGAAGCTGTCGCCTCCTCGCAGGAGGGGCGGAACACGGACCCTGACCCCCCACATGCTCAGGATCCTGGCGGTGGTCTTTCCAGACCTGGATGGGCAGCTGAAGGCCAGAGAGCAGCAAGGAGGGGGTGAGTCAAAGACTGCACTGTGTACTCTGTCTAACATGCTATGTGCCCTCCTCGGGCCAGGTTGAACTGCCACAGTACAGCAGTCATGTTGTCCAGGAGCCATGTCCCTCTATTGTGCACTGCCCACTCCTCATCTGATACCCAGGTGTGGCCCTTACATGCAGGGAATTCTGTCACTTAGGACTGTGTCCTTGCAGTTTGCTTGACTCAAGGTGGGAGACAGCATCTGTTTCCCTGACTCTGTGGTGGGCATCATGGGTGGGTCCATTGCTTACACGATGCCTGTATTCTGACATGTATTCAGCGTGTTACTTTGATCTGTGGTCCAATTGCTGAGCTGATCCACCACATGTGGCTGGGGTACCTGGCACACACCCATGCTGCGGGTGGGAACAATGTTTGGGCCCCAGGAGTATGTATATGACGTGTGTCACACATACTTAGCCAGCTGCCTACAGTCCAGGGCTCATCCCTCATTCATGTGGGGCTGGACAGTCATGCCTACTCCAGGCCATACAATACACTCTGTACTCCCACTCCCGTGTATCAGAGGACACATTGTGCACAGTGATTTGACCCCTCAGGTGTCTGCCTCTGTGTCAGTGTGCTGTGGATTAGTCGCCAGGACTGCTGTGGAGTTTCTTGGTAGGGGCTCAGCATGCCACTGGAGATGTGACCATAGGAGACGATACTTGTGTGACACATAGGTGTCTGATCAGCTGCCCATGCAGACTGGGGCATGTAAATGTGAAGTTCAGGCAGCTGTTCCCCATGCACAGCAGAGTGTGAGGGGCTCAGGTTCAGAGGGTAGTGTCACAGGTCTCCCATATGTCCAATAGGTATGACCTGGACAGATGAGGGTTAAGAGGATGTGTTGTGGGGGGATGTACATGTGCACTTGTGCAGCTCCAGGACTTGCATTCCCCATGACCTACTATTGTGACACAGTGCAGAGTGTTGTTGTCTGGCTGCAAAGTCATACATCACTGAGACAGTGATGTATGACTTTGCAGTCATGCCTCCGCCATGGCATGTGTCTACTGATTGGTGATCCTGCAGGGGAGTGACATGTGCTACATGCACACCATAGTGGCGCTGGCTATCAGGACATGGGTGCATCATGGTGTCTGTCGCTGGTATGCATCACATGCATTTCCTATTTGACTCTGGGCATCCCTTACATCCGTAAACCTGTACTGACTCAGTGGCAAGAGCTGTGATGTGTCCACACCGTGTCCTCTGCACTGTCCAACTACTGTGTACTTGGTGCATGTGTCAACACTGGGGTGTTGCAATCCAACAGACACCAGACAGATGGGTGCAAGGCCATGTGGGATGTGAGTGCCATGCTTGGCATCAGACTGACAATTGACTTCTCCTGTTCAATTAGTGCACTTTTAGCAATGTACAACTAATGATGCCAGGGCTTGCTCTGTGATGTGCTGTGCTCACAGTGGTGTGTGCGTTATGTGCAGGTGACTGATGTCTGTCTGTTTCCCCATTGTTTGCAGATACATCCACGGCCACGGAAGGGGACAGCTCCACGGACCAGGAGGAGCCGGAGAGCCAGACTGGGTCAGCAGCCGAGGAGTGGTTGGAGGGACCCAGTGGCACGGAGGGCGAGGGGAGCCACACCGAGGAGTCCTCAGCAGCATCCACCTCAGCTGAGGACCAGAGCAACTCGGAGGATGACTCCCTTGTGGAGGCGGGTGTCAGCAGCCACCACACCCCAGCTAGTGTTGCTGTCCCCGCCACCACCAGCACCACCACCGCCCTCCCATCGGCTCCCATTCCCCAGGTCCGTGGAGGCTCCCATGTCCGGGAACGTGTCTCCTTTGGGCCAGGCACCGCACCCCCTGCCCCTGTGTCCCCTGCTGCCCTGAGTGAGGAGTCTGTGTACCTCCTTCGCCAGCTCCATGTAGGGCAGACAGCCATGCTGAGTGTCCTCCATGCGCACACCGCGCTGTTGACTCAGCTGGTGTCGTTCATGGAGGGCATCTCATCGGGCATGTCTGACCTACAGAGGGGCAATAGGTCCATGGACTCCTCCCTGACGGCAGCAGTGTCCCTCCTCAAACGGTCCCTCACCCCTCCTGCCTCTGCTCCATCCACACTCCCCAGCACCTTACCCATCCCAGGCACACACACACTGGCACAGGCACACACCAGCACACACACATCCAGCACACTGACACACACGCCAATGACAAAACGCACACGCACGCACATTCAGGGAACTGAAGCCAGACTCACAGGGGATGGGGCCCTGGAACACACACACGCATCCACATGCACTGCGCAGTCCTCAGTTCCCTCTCCCTCCAAAGCACCCTCCCTTGCCTCACCTGCAACCCCAAAGTCACAGCAGCTCTTCCTCTGTGACCTCGGCCTCTTCCCCACCGATGAAGCTGCTCCAGCATCCCGGGGGAAGAGGAAGCCCACCCACACGGAGCAGAGTGCCCCTCGCCCCCGGACACCCTCCCCCAGGTGCAGACGGACTGAGGCCCCCACCCGCAAGTCCCCCGGAGTGCTAAGAGCAAGACCCCGCCACCGCCCTGCAGCTCAGGCACAAGGTCTCCGTCCTCCATCCCTCAGGCCCCCACTGCACAGGTGCCCCCACCACACCCTGCCCCAGGTTCCCCCACCCACAGATATACCATCCCCAAGATGCTCCGGCCTTCTCCCCCTGCCACTTGCTCTCCCAGCACCACACCCCCGCTGCGCTTGTCTGTGCCACTGATGTGGTGAGGGTGTCCTCCCCCTCTGTCCAACCCACCTTGCCTGTTCCCCATTCTCCTCCCCTGGAGGTAGGCACTGCAGTGGAGTCCACTACCGCCCTGTCTGACTTGGGCACTGCAGTGGCGGACCTGTCCACCCCATCTGCAGGGTCCACTGCAGTTGTGCCGGCACCCACGACATCTGAGTCATGCCCCCAGTTGTGCCGGCACACACCATGTCAGACACTGCAGTTGTCAGTGGCTCTCCAGCACCCACCACCCCTTCCCTGACTCCCCCTGGTGAGCCCTGATCCTGTCCCTGCGGTGCCTGGCCTGCCCCCCCGGTTGCCCCTCCTAGTGGATTGTCCCTGGTATTGTGCAGGCATGCGTAGGGTGACATCTGCCAGTGTCACCCTGTTTGAACTTTGACAATGGACTGGCCATTGGCCTTTGCTCTAATTTCTTCTGGACGTCGTTATCAAACAACACATATGCTGAATAAAGCAACTTTCTTTTCTCTAGTGCTCATGCTTCAGATGTACATGTTGTTGGTGCAGCTAACCATGCCCTTGCTGCAGTGATGGTGATATCTGGTCTCATGATTATGAAGTGTTACTGTGCAGGAACCCATGTGGTCCAGGGGGAATGTGTCCTATCATGTGGTGTATCCATGTCATCAATAGCAGCATCTGAGGGTGTCATGTGTTCAGTATTTGGCAATGGGTTTCCTACTTACATTGGCAATTTCATATCTGTGGCTTCCACCCCTGCACATCTGTTGTGCCTGCCATCGTTGCATTTGTCTACTTCCCTGACCGTGTTGCCATCTCCAGTGGACATGCAGGTTTGGGCATCAATGGGGAGGGACTCATCCGTGTAGTCAGTGCAACATTGCTATACAAGTGTGTTGGATCTGTGCTGATGATTCCGTTGGCACATCCATGACCAGGCTGATGTGATGGGAGCCCTCATTTGGTGCTAATTGTTGATTGTGTGACCAAGTGCTCAGCTGACATGATGGGGCCCTACTGAGGCAACATATGGCACAGCTTTCCTCACACAGGAGTGGAGTCCCCTCATGGCAGTGTGTACACGTGTGACATTGCCTGCGCCCAAGGTGTGTGTTGTATGTGCATGTCTGTGTGTTCACTTTCATTCATCTGCGCATGCTGTGATCCCTAGTGTTGTACCTGTTTGTGATGCTTGCTGACTTGAGCTATGTTCCCCCAAAGTCTTCTCCCTGTGTTCTCTGTGATGTGGGTGCATGGCACATTACTGGTCATCAGGGTGTCACCCATAGGTGTGTTTGCTGTCAGGGCAGAGTTTGTGTGCTGACGCAGATGGGTCACAGTCAGGTTTCCCTTTGGCACTTGTTGTTTGCCCCTGTCATGTGATTTCCAGTTTGTGTTATCTTTCAGTGATTGTGACACGTTGTGTGTGTGACTGCTGGCACTCCTTAGGGTCCGGGCTGCAATGTTGGTTGTTGTCTATGTGTGTTCTTTGTGGGTGACCTTGGCTTCTTCATTGGTGTGTGACTGTGGCTGGGATCCCATTGGTCGGTGTGGTATTGCCGTCATGTCCATGTACAGCGTAGTGTGCAGTGTGTCAGACATTCAGGAGTCTTGTTGAGTGTCCATGTGTGATGTGTTTCTACACCTTGGTTCCCACCCACCACCCTGGAATAGTCATGGGTGCATGTGCAATGTCACCAGTGCATGTGTACTTCACTGCTGCACATTGTTGGAGGTCGAGGGGTGTGGTCTTGAGTGTGTGCAGATGAGAGTTGTTGCCCGGCTAGTCCCCTGCCTCCATGTTGGCCTTGGCTTACTGGCCATGCTGATTGATTTGTGCTTGTGTAGGTGTGATGGTAGTTAGTTGCTCAGGACACCTGACTGTGGTTCACAGTGTGAACGACATTTAGCTTTGTCATCACAGTGGTATTTTTATTCAGCCCAGGGTCACCACATTGTGGGGGCCCTGGGGGTGGTGCTGTGGTGTGTCTGTGACTTGCTGTGTCAGTTGTTGTTCCTACGTGCCTGTGTGACATGTGTGTTTTGTGCTCCCTCTCACCTGTCAATGCCTGCTTGCCCACATAGGGGATTTGGATCCATGAGTTACCTTAGTGTGGCAGTGTATGCACATCTGTATGATTGGTATTCAGCTCTCCTCATGTGTTGTGTTGTTGCCTGGGGACACTGGCACCCCCACCCCTCACCTGCTGTGTATGATGACAGTGTTGGTCTGCCTGTTTGTGTTTGTGCATCTGCACCACTGCATTGGCATATCTTGGGTGTGCCATTGGCTGTATGTTGTTTGGTGTGTTTCCGCTGCTGTCCCTGGGACTCCTAGGTCATCGGTCAGCACAGTGATCATGGTTTGTGTGTCCCATTGCTGCCATGGTATGGTATCTGTTCACCTCACATCTGCTGTCTCCACAGGGTATCTGCATTTGTGTGCCCATTGGTGCAAATATGTGGTTCTGCATTCTGATGGTCACTTCTGTCATTGTGTCATTGATGACTGTTGACGGTCTCAGCCCCCATGGGTGTTGTTTGTCTGCACATGGCCAAAGGAATGTTTCATTTGCACTGCAGTATTTGGCTCCCCCAATTTATGTTGCAATGGGACACATACACTACTTTGCCACAGATGAGTTTTTGGTTCTGTGACCAGGAATGATCCATGCAGTTTGGCAGTTGCAGCTCTTTCTTTGTCAACAATTACCTTTTGGTCACTGTGATGATGAGGGTGTAGACCCCATTGCCACAATGGTCAAAATGTGCTTCAGCTATGGACCCCACACTTGCCTTTTGGTCACTGTGATGATGGGGGTTTAGGCCCCATTGCCACAATGGTCATGGGCTGCTTGCATTGTGGGTGCCACACACATATATGTGTGGCACATGTGCTAGGGGGTCACATTGTATGTTCAATGTCATGTTCGGTGTTGTAGGCATTTGACACAGCCTGCTCACACGCTTGTCATGGTGGTGGGGGGATGTCTTAATCTTGCATTCCCTAGGTTGTGGTGTGCTTGTTGTGTCATGCATTGTCCATCCTATGAGTGGGGGTGGTAGTAGTGGTAGGCATCCAGCCCCCTGGCTAAGGGTGGTAGTAGTGGTGGGCATCCTGCCCCCCTGGGTGAGGGTGGTGGTAGTGGTAGGCATCCTGCCCCCCTGGGTGAGGGTGGTAGTAGTGGTGGGCATCCTGCCCCCTGGCTAAGGGTGGTAGTAGTGGTGGGCATCCTGCCCCCCTGGGTGAGGGTGGTGGTAGTGGTAGGCATCCTGCCCCCTGGGTGAGGGTGGTAGTAGTGGTGGGCATCCTGCCCCCTGGCTAAGGGTGGTAGTAGTGGTAGGCATCCAGCCCCCTGGCTAAGGGTGGTAGTAGTGGTGGGCATCCTGCCCCCCTGGGTGAGGGTGGTAGTATTGGTGGGCATCCTGCCCCCTGGCTAAGGGTGGTAGTAGTGGTGGGCATCCTGCCCCCCTGGCTAAGGGTGGTAGTAGTGGTGGGCATCCTGCCCCCCTGGGTGAGGGTGGTGGTAGTGGTAGGCATCCTGCCCCCCTGGGTGAGGGTGGTAGTAGTGGTGGGCATCCTGCCCCCTGGCTAAGGGTGGTAGTAGTGGTAGGCATCCAGCCCCCTGGCTAAGGGTGGTAGTAGTGGTGGGCATCCTGCCCCCTGGGTGAGGGTGGTAGTAGTGGTGGGCATCCTGCCCCCCTGGGTGAGGGTGGTAGTAGTGGTGGGCATCCTGCCCCCTGGCTAAGGGTGGTAGTAGTGGTAGGCATCCAGCCCCCTGGCTAAGGGTGGTAGTAGTGGTGGGCATCCTGCCCCCCTGGGTGAGGGTGGTAGTAGTGGTGGGCATCCTGCCCCCTGGCTAAGGGTGGTAGTAGTGGTAGGCATCCTGCCCCCTGGCTAAGGGTGGTAGTAGTGGTAGGCATCCAGCCCCCTGGCTGAGGGTGGTAGTAGTGGTGGGCATCCTGCCCCCCTGGGTGAGGGTGGTAGTAGTGGTGGGCATCCTGCCCCCTGGCTAAGGGTGGTAGTAGTGGTAGGCATCCTGCCCCCTGGCTAAGGGTGGTAGTAGTGGTAGGCATCCAGCCCCCCTGGGTTGGGGTGGTGGCGCGCATTCAGGCCCCTGTGTGCATATGTGGCATTGGTGATGGGCATCCCGCCCCTATGGTGCTGCTGTTGCAAGTATATTCAGATTCCCAGTGTATGTGTGTGATGTGTCGTGTACGTGTTGTATGTGTTTTGTGGTTGGTGTCTGACTTACCTTCTGCGCCGTACGCGTCCGTGCCTGTTCCGGTAGTAGATGTAGAATATTGGTATGATCGGGACGAAGGGATTCATGGTTGGTTCGTGTCGTTCGTCCTTCTCGTTGCTTCGCGTCGTCCTCGTCGCTTGGCTTCGTCCTCGTCGCTTCGCTTCGTCCTCGTCGCTTCGCGTCGTCCTCGTCTGTGCTGTGTTCGTCTCGTAGCCGTGGATCGTGTTGTGGCGCGATTCGGAGCTTATGTGCGCCTCTCCCAGATGCTTTGACGTGCCGTGCGTAGCGACGGGTTCGGCGCGTACGGAAAGCGCATCGTACTTGTCCGGCCGGACGGGGCTGCATTTTCCCTTCCGTGCGACTCGATTCGGCGTTTCCGGATTCGCCTCGGTCGGAGAACAGGACCTGGTTTGGGTGAGTACGGCTCGGCCGGAATTTTTGCTGTTGTGCGCATCGTACTTGCTCGTTCGGTGTGCTGTACGGATCGGTCGGGAAACAGGCTTTCGCATGGCTTTTTTCCCGACCGAATGGTATTGGGTGCGCCTCCGACCGAGATCGGAATCGGCCCCTATGTTTCTGACCGAATCGTTCCCCGTTCCAAACGACCAAGTACGATGCGAAGATCTCCTCCTCGCCGACCAAATCATTTCTAAACCCGATCCTGGCAGCCCGAGTCGTTTGCAGCCGAATCGTGCCGCGCAATGGAGTCGGCTTCCGAACGAGCGAGTACGATGCAAGATTCTGATAGCGGTCTCGACTCAGTTTTGCCATGATGAAACAGCTGTGGGAATCTGACTTCGGGGTGCTGTAGTAGGCCTTCCTTCACCCAGGGGCCATCCGAATCGGTACCGTGGGTGTACCCGTGGGTCCCCCCATTTCATGCATGCACAGTGTGGTGGGCTACCATGTGGTGCCCGCCACAGGGTGCATGCTTTTCCCCTCCCACCTCTTTTTGCAATGGGAGCCTGTGTACATGTTCGGTACACAAGCTCCCATTGAGTTCAATGGGAGTCCGAACAAACCGAGTCTGTCACTATACGGAAGCATCGGAATCGGTCGCACGGACTCCCAGAGCGCGATTCGCTTGGAAAGCTCTCCGGAACCGAGTCGTTCAGAGGGCTTTCCTAACGAGATCATACTCGGGCCCTTTGTCTGCATGTGTGCATATATGCATTAACTGGGAATAAATATGTGGCGGTTTATTGTGTGCATTTGTGTGTATGCATTACAGAAAGCCAAACCCATTGGCTTTATCAATTATTATTTAAGTTTTGGTACACCAAACATTAGAATATTCAGTCGCCTAGATATGTTCTGCTTTTCAGCACCGTTGGGAGAATGTATTATGAAAAGAGCATGCAATTTTAAAACAAATTCTGACCTCAGAAGTTAGGCCCTGTTAGAAATGGGGGTCTCTAGTTGGCAGACGTGGGTACCTTTGTCCAAATAGGGACCCTTGCTTCTAGTCAGGTTAAGGGGGATACACTCCTAAAATAACCCCTGCTCACCCCCTTGGTAGCTTGGCACGAGCAGTCAGGCTTATCTCAGAGGCAGTGTGTAAAGCATTTGTGAACACATACAGTAATACAGTGAAAACACTGCAAATGGACACCGCACCAGTTTAGAAAAATAGTAAATCTTTATCTAAACCAACAAGACCAAATACGATACAAATCTAACATACAATACTCTTGAAAAATAGTACTTGTGCAAAATAACCTTTAAATTGCAGTAAAATCAATAAAACACAGTTCTTCCGACTCGGTAGCTCCTCCTGGGGCTACCGCGATACTGAATACGACAGAGTCTAACAGTTCCAGCCGACCGCGTCGATACGGGCCAGCTAAAGCATTGACAGACTCAGACACAGTACCTTTCTTGTTGCGACCAACACGTCGGTGCGAAATGGGCGGGGCAAACGTCGCGGTCGTGTTGTGAAGTGGAGCGTTGCGGCAGGCGGTGTCCTCACGATGCGGTGCAGGCAGCGGCTCGTTGACGGAGTCGGTGAGACCAGGGCTTGCGTTGAAGGGTGAGGCGGTGCTCGCTGCAGTGCTGGCAGGTCAGGGTGCGGCGACTGAGCCGGTTGATGTTCAGGTCGGGCAGCGAAGGAGTCGGTGATGTCCTTGCAGCATGTAGCGAAGCGTTGCGGAGTGCTGTGCCCACAGGACAGGGTGCAAGCAGCGACTCGTTGACGGAGTCAGTGAGACCAAGGTTGCGTTGCAAAGCGAGGCATTGCTCTCGGCGGTGCTTTCAGGACAAGGAATCCTGCGACGGACTTGATGATAGAGTCGGTTACCCTTTTCTTCTGCGGAGACGATCAGAGACGGTGCCCACAGACACGGTGAGGACTTTGCTGTTCCTGAGACCTCTAGAACAGGGGGCAAGCTCAGTTCAAGCCCTTGGAGATCTTCTCTTCAAGCAGGGGGACAAAGCAAGCAGCAAAGCCCTTTCTCCTTTCCTTGGCAGCAAGTAGCCACTGCAGGCCAACCCCAGACAGCAAACAGCACAGGGGCAGTATTCATCCTCAGCTTCTCCGGCTCTTCTCCTTGGCAAAGGTTCCTCTTGATTTCCCAGAAGTGATCTAAAAGTCTGGGGTCTGGGCCCCTCTTTTCATACACCCACATCCTTTGTTCTCTGTAGGCAGAGAGTGTCTGTATCCAGCCAAAACCAGTTCTGTCCTCACTGGTGCAGCTTCCTGGCAGGAGGTGGAGACAGCATTGTTGAAGGCAGACCAGGCCCATTCAGGTGAAATGGAATCTCCTCCCCCTACTCTAAATGCAGCCCCGATCTATTCAGCCCAGCCCTGACTCATCAGACTTCTGGAGCCACTGCCCCTCTCCAGCCCCTGTCATCCAAAAGCCAGACATGCAATACACAAACCTAGCAGAGGCACACTGGATGGTTAGGCAAGAAAATACATACTTTCTAAAAGTGGTATTTTCAAACACAGAATGTAAAAATCACCTTCACTAAAAGATGCACTTTAACATTCTGAGTTCAGGCATACTAAACTATACTTTCCTACCTTGTTCCCAGGGCCAGTTATGTTTATAAGATGTTATAAACAAACTCCCCATTCTGTCCTATGGGAATAGGTAGACTTGCAATAGTGAAAAACTAAATTGGCAGTAATTCACAATCAGGACATGCCACACATACCAGGGCATGTCCTACCTTTCACATACACTGCACCCTGCCCACAGGGGTACCTTGGGCCTACCTTAGGGGTTTATGACATGTAGGAAAAGGGAAGGTTAGGGCCTGGCAAGTGGGTGCACTTGCCAAGTCGACATGGCAGTACCAGACTACATACAGGCTCTGCAATGGCAGGCCAGAGACACATTTACGGTCTGTTTTTGTGGGTGGCACAATTCAGTGCTGCAGCCCACCAACAGCATTTGATTTACAGGCCCTGGCACACGCAGTGCCATAATTACATTTACATGCTGCTTCTGTGGATGGCACAATCAGTGCTGCAGCCCACTAGCAGCATTTGATTTACAGGCCCTGGGCACACACAGTACACTATACTAAGGTCTGACTAGTAAATCAAATATGCCAATCATGGAATTACTAATCCATACCAACAATTTACAAAGGGAGCACTTGCACTTTGGCACTGAACAGCAGTGGCTAAGTGCCCAAAGCATCTAGACCAGCAAAACGGAGTCCAACACACAGCAAAAATACAGGAGGCAAAGGCAAAAAGTGCAGGGGGAGACCCATGCCAATGGTGCCAGGTCTAACATGTGTCCCCTCCAGCTGAAATGTGTGGAGAACTACCCACCCTCTTGGGAGTTCTCTTCACTAAGGCGGAAAAATCTGGACAGACCATCTGCCATGGCATGTTCGGTACCAGGGTGGTGTTCCACCGTGAAGTCCATCCCCTGTAGAGAAATGGACCACCTCAACAGCTTTGGATTCTCACCCCTCATCTGCATCAACCATCTGAGGGGCCTGTGGTCTGTCTGAACCCGGAAGTGAGCCCCAAACAAGTATGGCCTCAGCTTCTTCAGTGCCCAGACCACAGCAAATGCCTCATGCTCAATCGCATTCCACCTATGTTCCTGTGGAAGTAACCTCCTACTAATGAAGGCTACAGGTTGGTCTAGGCCCTCTTCATTTAGCTGTGAGAGCACAGCCCAAACACCATGCTCTGAAGCATCTGTCTGCAAAATGAATTCCCTTGAGAAGTTGGGCACCTGAAGCACGGGCGCCGTGCATATGGCAGATTTCAGGGAATCAAAAGCTTTCTGGCAGGCGTCAGTCCAGTTCACTTTCTTGGGCTGCTTCCTGGAAGTCAGCTCTGTCAAGGGGGCAACAATGGTGCAATACCCCTTGACAAATCCCCTTTAATACCCTGTGAGTCCTAAAAAGGGTCTCACCTCTGTCTGGGTCTTGAGGGGTTCCCAAGCCAAAATGGTATCAATCTTGGGCTGTAGGGCCGCCACCTGGCCGCTCCCAACCTGGTGTCCAAAGTACACCACAGAACCCTGCCCGATATGACACTTACTCGCCTTGATCATGAGGCCTGCCCTCTGCAGAGCCTTCAACACTTCCCAGAGGTGGTGCAGATGTTCCTCCCAAGTGGCACTGAACACTGCGATGTTGTTAGAAATGGGATTTTTGGTAGGCTAGGGCATGTGCCAAAGCCAGGCAGAAACCACCACTCTAGTCAGGATAAGGGAGTTACACTCCTAAAATATCCCCTGCTCACCCCCTTGGTAGCTTGGCCCGAGCAGTCAGGCTTATCTTAGAGGCAGTGTGTAAAGCATTTGCACATAACCAACAGTAATACAGTGTAAGCACTACAAAAGGACACCACACCAGTTTAGAAAAATATCCAATATTTTTATATACTTAAGTCAAGACCAAAAACGATAAAAATCCACAATACAGTACTTAGAAATCTTCAGTTATCAAAATATGCTTGAAAAACAGTTCCTTGATGTCGATAGCTCCGTCCGGGGCTATCACGGCGTCGTGAACAAACAAATCCAAACAGTTCTGGCTGACCGCGGCGTCGCAGGCCAGCTACGGTGTCGGGAAGACCCGCAAACAGTACCTTTTAGAAATGCAGGGCATCAGCGACCTCCTGTTGAGCTTCCGAAAGCACGGCGTCCACAGGCGTCGGTTCCGGAGGTCGGTGCAGGAGTCGTCGGGGCCTTCGAAGTCACACGCGTTGCAGATCGAACTCCTCTCTGCCAGCGGTGCGGCGTGCGGTGCCCTCAGGTCGCGGTGCGAGCAGCGGCTCGGTGGCGGTGTCAGATGGCGTCGTCGGTGAGACCAGGGTCACGGTACGAAGTGAATGTGGTGCTCGTCGCGGTGCTGGCAGGTCGTGGTGCAAGCAGCGGCGTCATCATTGCTGAGGCGCTGTCGTCGGCTGACGAACTGGAGTCGATGGCGCCGGAGTCGGTAGGCCAAGGCTGCGGTGTGGGATGAGAGCGGTGCCTCATGTAACTTTATGAGCGGTACCCTCGAACCACGGTGCAAGCAGCGGCATCGATTTCGGTGTGGAGTGGTGGCGTCGGGGATACCAAGGCGTCGTCGAGAAGCGAGGCGGTGTGGAGTGCGGGGCTCACAGGTCACGGTGCGAGCAGCGGCTCGGTGGCGGCATCAGCAGGCGTCGTCGGTGAGACCAGGGTCGCGGCATTGCGGCGGTGCCCTCTGCAGTGCCTTCAGGACACGGAGTTGGCAGTGGCGTCGTCGTCGTCGTCGGGTTGCTTCTTCTTCTGTTGCAGCACAAAACACACAGTCCCCAGTGCTGAGGGCAGAAGAGCTTGAAGTCTTTGCTGTTCCTGAGACTTCTTGAACAGGGGGCAAGCTCTATCTCAAGCCCTTGGAGAAACTCACAAAAATAGATTGCAGAAAGTTCAGTCCAGTCCTTTCACTGCCCAAGACAGAAGCAGCCACTGCAGGCCAACCCAGCAAAGCACACAGCAATGTGGTAGTCCCTCCTCACAGCTTCTCCAGCTCTTCTTTGTGGCAGTCTTCTTGGTCCAAAAGAGTTCTAAAGTTCGGGGGTCTAGGCCCCAATATTTATATCCCAAAATCCTTTGATCTCTTAGGCAGAGAGTGTCTGTGCCCATCCAAAACCAGTTCTGCCTTCTCTGATGTGGCTTCCTGGCAGGAGGTGGAGACAGCATTTTCAGAGGCAGACTAGGCCCATTCAGGTGCAAGGAAATCTCCTCCCCCTACTCTAAATGCAGCCCAGGTCTATTCAGCCCTTTCCTGACCCACCTAGACTATTCGGAGCCCCTCCTGCTCCCCAGCCCCTGTCATCCAAAACCCAGACAGTTAATCCACATTCTAGCAGAGGCACACTGGATGACTGAGCAAGAAAATACCTACTTTCTAAAAGTGGTATTTTCAAACACAGAATGTAAAAATCACCTTCACTAAAAGATGCATCTTTAGATTCTGAGTTCAGGCATACTAAACTTTATTTTCCTACCTAATTCCCCGGGGCCAGTTATGTTTATAAGATGTTATAAACAAACTCCCCATTCTGTCCTATGGGGAACAGGTAGCCTTGCAATAGTGAAAAACGAACTTGGCAGTAATTCACTATCAGGTCATGCCACACACTCTAGGGCATGTCCTACCTTTCACATACACTGCACCCTGCCCACAGGGGTACCTTGGGCCTACCTTAGGGGTGGCTGACATGTAAAAAAGGGAAGGTTAGGGCCTGGCAAGTGGGTGCACTTGCCAAGTCGACATGGCAGTACCAGACTGCACACAGGCTCTGCAATGGCAGGCCAGAGACACATTTACGGTCTGTTTTTGTGGGTGGCACAATCCAGTGCTGCAGCCCACAAACAGCATTTGATTTACAGGCCCTGACACACGCAGTGCACCTTACTAGGGACTGACACATAAATCAAATAGGCCAATCATGGAAACACCAATCCATAACACATTTTACCACAGGAGCACTTGCACTTTACCACTGATCAGCAGTGAGAAAAGTGCGCAGAAACACTACGCCAGCAAAAACAGAGTCAAAACCGGGAGGTCAGAAAGCAAAAACTCAGGGGAAACACGCCAAAAGATGCCAAGTCTAACACATGTCCCCTCCAGCTGAAAGTAGGGAGAACTACCCACCCTCCTGGGAGTTCTCTTCACTAAGGCGGAAGAACCTGGACAGACCCTCTGCATTGGCGTGTTCTGTGCCAGGATGGTGTTCCACCGTGTAGTCCATTCCCTGTAGGGAGATGGACCACTTCAGCAGTTTTGGATTCTCACCCCTCATTTGCATTAACCATCTGAGGGGCCTGTGGTCTGTCTGAACCCGGAAGTGAGTCCCAAACAAGTAGGGCCTCAGCTTCTTCAGTGCCCAGACCACAGCGAAAGCTTCCCTTTCTATGGCACTCCACCTCTGTTCCCTGGGGAGTATTCTCCTGCTTAGGAAGACTACAGGCTGGTCTAGGCCCTCTTCGTTCAGTTGTGAGAGCACCACTCCCACACCATGCTCTGAAGCGTCAGTCTTCACGACAAATTCCTTGGGGAAGTCGGGTGCCTTGAGCACAGGTGCCGTGCACATGGCGGCCTTCAGGGCATCAAAAGCCTTCTGGCAGGACTCAGTCCAGATCACCTTCTTGGGCTGCTTCCTGGAAGTCAGCTCTGTCAAGGGGGCAACAATGGTGCCGTAGCCCTTAACAAACCTCCTGTAGTACCCGGTGAGACCAAGGAAGGCTCTCACCTCCGTCTGGGTCTTGGGGGGTTCCCAAGCCAGAATGGTGTCAATCTTGGGTTGTAGGGGCGCCACCTGGCCGCTTCCTACCTGGTGTCCCAAGTACACCACGGAACCCTGCCCGATCTGGCACTTACTGGCCTTGATCGTGAGGCCTGCCCTCTGCAGAGCCCTCAACACTTCACCGAGGTGCTGCAAGTGTTCTTCCCAGCTGGAACTGAACACTGCGATGTCAGCCATGTAGGCGGCACTGAAATCCTCCAGCCCAGCCAACACCTGGTTGACCAACCTCTGAAAGGTGACAGGGGTATTCTTCAACCCAAAGGGCATCACCCGGAACTGGTAATGTCCTTCTGGGGGTGAGGATGCTGACCTATCATTGGCCCCATTGGTTAAGGCAATCTGCCAGTACCCAGACGTTAAGTCAAACATGCTGAGGAACTTGGCAGCTCCCAACCGATCAATGAGCTCATCAGCTCTGGGGATGGGGTGCGCGTCAGTCCTGGTGACGGCGTTGAGCCCACGGTAGTCCACACAAAACTGCAGTTCTGGAGTGGCACCGGGTGCAGCAGCCTTTGGGACCAAGACCACTGGGCTGGCCCAAGGACTGTTGGAGGGCTCAATCACCCCTAACGCCAACATCTTAGAGACCTCCTCTTTGATGCTGGCCCTGACCCGGTCAGTCAACCTGTAAATTTTGTGCTTCACAGGAGGGTTGTCACCGTGTCCACGTCATGGGTACACCAGTGAGTAACACCTGGGGTCAGAGAGAACAGTGGGGCAAACTGTCCCAACAACTGGCGATAGTCGCTCTGCTGCTCTGGGGTCAGTGTAGGGGATTGGACCACACCTTCCACTGACCCATCGTGCTCCTTGGTAGACAGGAGGTCAGGGAGAGGTTCACTCTCTAACTTCCACCCAAAAATCTGTCGCCAGGAGCATGCTCACTTCGGACCTCTTGAAGTGGGGTTTGAGACGGTTCACGTGCAGGACCCTCAAAGGGTTCCTTGGAGTCCGCAAATCCACCAGGTAGGTGACATCACTTTTGCGCTCCGCCACCTCAAATGGCCCAGTCCACTTGTCCTGCAAAGCACAAGGTTCCACTGGAGCCATGACCCACACTTTTTGCCCAGGTTGAAATTCGACCAGAGTGGCATTCTGGTCATACCACTCCTTCATTTCTTCCTGGCTTGCTTCTAGGTTCGCCTGAGCGAGCTTCCTGAAGCGGGAAGTCTGGTTTCTGAAGGCCAGCAGGTAACTAAACACATCCTGGGGAGATTTCCTGGGAGCTGCCTCCCAGCCTTCCTTTACCAAACTCAGAGGTCCTCTCACAGGGTGACCATACAGAAGCTCAAAGGGACTGAACCCAAGAGACTTCTGTGGCACCTCCCTGTATGCAAAGAGAAGGCATGGCAAGAGGACGTCCCACTTACACCTCATGGGTTCTGTTAGACCCTTAATCGTGCCCTTCAAGGTCTGGTTGAATCTCTCCACCAGACCATTACCTTGTGGGTGGTAAGGGTTGGTGAACTTGTTGGTTACCCCACACTCCTACCACAGGGATGTCATATACTTGGATATGAAATTGGTCCCCCTGTCAGAAACCACCTCTCTGGGGAGCCCCATGCGGGAAAAGATCCCCATTAACGCCCGGCCCACCACTGGCGCCGTCGTTGTCCTGAGAGGGATTGCCTCCGGGTACTGGGTGGCATGGTTCACCAAGACCAGGATGTACCTGTTGCCCATGGCTGTCTTGGGATCCAGTGGCCCCACAATGTCCATCCCTACCCTTTCAAAGGGTGTTCCAACAACTGGAAAAGGTTGGAGAGGAGCTTTGACCTTCATCCCACTCTTACCACTTGCCTGGCAAGTTTGGCAAGACCTGCAATGTCCATCTGACTGCCTTCGCATTTGGGGCCAGAAGAAGTGGGTGACAAGCCTGTCAAAGGTCTTGTCCTGCCCCAAATGTCCTGCCAAAGGCACGTCATGAGCCAGACCCAGTAGGATGGTCCAAAAGCGCTGGGGTACCACCAGCACACGGGCTGATCCAGGCTCAGCGACCTTAGGCTCACTGTACAGGAGACCATTCTCCCAGTAGATCCAATGTGATCCGGACTGGTCACCAGCTGCCTGGTCTGCAGCCTGCCGCCGCAGACCCTCTAGAGAAGGGCATTCTTTCTGCTCCTTGCAGAATTCCTCCCTGGTGGGACCCCCTTCTTGCTGCCAATGAGTCAGCTCAGAGATGTCCCCCAGTACAGCTACCTAATTCCCTGTAGGCACCGGGGCATCCCCCTCAAGGTACGCCTCCTCCCGGTCCATGGGAACGTCAGGGGCCAGTTTCCCGCACCCCTTACCCTTCCTCTTGGCAGGGACTTGGGCCACTGTTTCAGGCTCCAAGTCCTCTTGATCACCCTTTCTGGCCGCCATTGACCGAGTGGACACGCATGCCCACTCTGGCAACCCAAGCATCTCCAAGTGAGACCTGAGTTCAACATCCTTCCATAAGGACTGCTCCAGGTCATTACCTAGCAGACAATCTACAGGCATGGAAGGGCTCACAACCACCCTCAAGGGACCTGAGACCCCCCCCACTCGAAGGAAACCTGCGCCACCATACACTGGCGCTCTGAATTGTCCACAGCAATTACTTGGTGGAATGCCCCCGGGACTACCTGCTCCTCAGAGACCAGGTGACACCGGACTGAGGTCACACTGGCTCCAGTATCTCTGAGAGCCTCTACCCTTTTCCCATTGATGGTCACCCAAGTGCTGTATTTCTTTGTGTTAGGGGGCACCTGGTTTCCTGGGACCATCTCACTGTCCCCTAGTGAGACGAGGGTCATTTCTGCGGGATCCCCACCCTCCTGTGGGTACTCCTCCTCCCCAAGCGCTACACTAGCCAACACCTTGGACTGCCCACCGGTGGGTGGCTGTGCCCCCTTAGGGCACTAGGAGTCCCCCTTCATGTGACCCACCTGGTCACATGCAAAACACTTGTGGGGGCCGGTCTCAGCAGGCTTCCCTGAAGTGACCCCTTGTTTCTTATCTCCGGGGGGATGGGAACCTTTACCCTGGGTGTTAGTTTGGGGCCCTTTAGAGAACTCCTGTGCTTTACCCTTATTCCCCCCACTCTTCTGCTGGGGACCCTGCCCACCTTTGGACCCTGGTACTCACCCAGCGGTCCGCCTCTATAGCAAGCTTCCTAGGGTCAGTCAGCTTACTATCAACTAGGTGCTGGCGCAGATCTGCAAAACATAGACTAGACAAGTGCTCCCATGCAATCAAATTGTAGAGCCCCTGAAAATCTGTCACATTACTGCCCTTTACCCAGCCATCCAGTGACCTGCAAAACACATCCACACATTCCAACCAAGTGTTGGCATCAGACTTCTTACTGGACCTGAACTGATCCCTGTATTTTTCAGGAGTGAGACCATACTTAGTGAGAAGGGCCTCCTTCATCTCAGCATAGGTGAGGTGATACCCCTTACCCACAGCTACTAAAGTATCCCTTGCTTCTTCTGGAAACAGAGGCCACAATCCTGCTCCCCAATTCTCCTCAGGGACCCCATTCATGTGTATCGCTGCCTCGTAACCCTGAAACCACCTTTGTATGTCATCCCCCTTCTTGAATTCCTTGCCTACATTCTTAGGGATGTGCACAATTCTGTCTGCCTGTCTTGACGGGTTGCTGCCACCATCTGAGCTGGCTCTACTCCTCTGATCAAGCTCCTTTATCCTGATCTCATGATCTAACATCATCCTTTTCTCCTCCATGGCTAACTTAAGCTTCTCCAGTTCTACTGCAACTCTCCTTGCTTCCCGCCTGTCCTCCAGCTCCTCTGGGGACAGGCAACTGCTGCCTGGCCTGGGGGTTCTCCTCCTCCCAAAAGTACATCCACCCTAGGTGCAGGCTCCTCCGCCTCTCCACTGAGATCACCAGACTGCTCGCTGGCATGTCTGGCTGCTACCCAGGCCCTCAGCGCCTTTTGTAGCTCCTCCTTCCTAGTGAGGCCTCTGACTTGGACTTTTAGGTTTTTGCAAATCGCTTTCAGTTCCCTAACGCTGTAGGATTCCAACCTATCCTCCTCAAAGGCAACTTCCAGGGATGCAACAGATGATGTTCTTGATTCCGGCATGATGAAGTAGCAAGTTCAAACTGGCAAGATCAAAAATAGGCCAAAAAGAAAAAGAACCAGTATGTGGCACATAATGGTCTGCGATGTGGTAGTAGTGCGCACCAATCACTGTAAGTCAAGTGCAAACGCAAGTCCTATCCTCACCGCTGACAACCAATGTTAGAAATTGGATTTTGGTAGGCTAGGGCTTGTGCCAAAGCCAGGCAGAAACTACCACTCTAGTCAGGATAAGGGAGTTACACTCCTAAAATAACCCTTGCTCACCCCCCTGGTAGCTTGGCACGAGCAGTCAGGCTTATCTTAGAGGCAGTGTGTAAAGCATTTGCACATAACCAACAGTAATACAGTGTAAGCACTACAAAAGGACACCACACCAGTTTAGAAAAATATCCAATATTTTTATATACTTAAGACAAGATAAAAAACGATAAAAATCCACAATACAGTGCTTAGAAATCTTCAGTTATCAAAATATGCTTAAAAACAGTTCCTTGATGTCGTCAGCTCCGTCCGGGGCTATCACGGCGTCGTGAACAAACAAATCCAAACAGTTCTGGCTGACCGCGGCATCGCGGGCCAGCTACGGTGTCGGGAAGACCCGCAAACTGTACCTTTTAGAAATGCAGGGCGCCAGCGACCTCTCGTTGAGCTTCCGAAAGCACGGCGTCCGTAAGCGTCGGTTCCGGAGGTCGGTGCAGGAGTCGTCGGGGCCCTCGAAGTCACACGCTTTGGAGATCGAACTCCTCTCTGTTGAAGTCAGGAGCGCTGGCGTCGGTAGGCATCCGGTGCTGCGGTGCGAAGTGCAGCGGTGCGGCATGCAGTGCCCTCAGGTCGCTGTG
Source organism: Calotriton arnoldi (assembly GCA_963921515.1). Classification (NCBI taxonomy): domain Eukaryota; kingdom Metazoa; phylum Chordata; class Amphibia; order Caudata; family Salamandridae; genus Calotriton; species Calotriton arnoldi. Next base: position 2,259,825 of record CAWUFW010001204.1, read on the forward strand.
CGAGCAGCGGCTCGGTGGCGGCATCAGATGGCGTTGTCGGTGAGACCAGGGTCGCGGTGCGAAGGGAATGCGGTGCTCGTTGCGGTGCTGGCAGGTCGCGGTGCAAGCAGCGGCGTCATCGTTGCTGAAGCGCTGTCGTCGGCTGACGAACTGGAGTCGATGGCGCCGGAGTCGGTAGGCCAAGGCTGCGGTGTGTGATGACAGCGGTGCGTCATGTAACTTTACGAGCAGTGCCCTCGAACCATGGTGCAAGCAGCGGCGTCGATTTCGGCGTGGAGCGGCGGCGTCGGGGATACCAAGGCATCGTCGTGAAGCGAGGCTGTGCGGAGTGCGGGGCTCACAGGTCGAGGTGTGAGCAGCGGCTCGGTGGCGGCGTCGTGGTGAGACCAGGGTCGCGGTGCGGCGTTGCGGCGGTGCCCTCTGCGGTGCCTTCAGGACACGGACTTGGCAGCGGCGGCGTCGACGTCGTCGGGTTGCTTCTTCTTCTGTTGCAGCACAAAATACATAGTCCCCAGTGCTGAGGGCAGAAGAGCTTGAAGTCTTTGCTGTTCCTGATACTTCTTGAACAGGGGGGCAAGCTCTACCTCAAGCCCTTGGAGAAACTCACAAAAGTAGATTGCAGAAAGTTCAGTCCAGTCCTTTCACTGCCCAAGACAGAAGCAGCCACTGCAGGCCAACCCAGCAAAGCACACAGCAATGTGGTAGTCCCTCCTCACAGCTTCTCCAGCTCTTCTTCGTGGCAGTCGTCTTGGTCCAAAAGAGTTCTAAAGTACAGGGGTCTAGGTCCCAATATTTATATCCCAAAATCCTTTGATCTCTTAGGCAGAGAGTGTCTGTGCCCAGCCAAAACCAGTTCTGCCTTCTCTGGTGTGGCTTCCTGGCAGGAGGTGGAGACGGCATTGTCAGAGGCAGACTAGGCCCATTCAGGTGCAAGGATATCTCCTCCGCCTACTCTAAATGCAGCCCAGGTCTATTCAGCCCTTTCCTGACCCACCTAGACTATTCGGAGCCACTCCTGCTCCCCAGCCCCTGTCATCCAAAACCCAGGCAGTCAAACCACAATCTAGCAGAGGCACACTGGATGACTGAGCAAGAAAATACCTACTTTCTAAAAGTGGTATTTTCAAACACAAAATGTAAAAATCACCTTCACTAAAAGATGCATCTTTAGATTCTGAGTTCAGGCATACTAAACTTTATTTTCCTACCTAACTCCCCGGGCCAGTTATGTTTATAAGATGTTATAAACAAACTCCCCATTCTGTCCTATGGGGAACAGGTAGCCTTGCAATAGTGAAAAACGAACTTGGCAGTAATTCACTATCAAGACATGCCACACACTCCAAGGCATGGCCTACCTTTCACATACACTGCACCCTGCCCACAGGGGTACCTTGGGCCTACCTTAGGGGTGGCTGACATATAAAAAATGGGAAGGTTAGGGCCTGGCAAGTGGGTGCACTTGCCAAGTCGACATGGCAGTACCAGACTGCACACAGGCTCTGCAATGGCAGGCCAGAGTCACATTTACGGGCTGTTTGTGTGGGTGGCACAATCCAGTGCTGCAGCCCACCAACAGCATTTGATTTTAAGGCCCTGGCACACGCAGTGCACTTTACTAGGGACTGACACATAAATCAAATAGGCCAATCATGGAAACACCAATCCATAACACATTTTACCACAGGAGCACTTGCACTTTACCACTGATCAGCAGTGAGAAAAGTGTGCAGAAACACTACGCCAGCAAAAACAGAGTCAAAACCGGGAGGTCAGAAAGCAAAAACTCAGGGGAAACACGCCAAAAGATGCCAAGTCTAACATGTCATCCAGGTAGGCGGCACTGAAATCCTCCAGTCCAGCCAACACCTGGTTGACCAACCTCTGAAAGGTGTCAAGGGCATTCTTCAAACCAAAGGGCATCACCCGGAATTGGTAGTGCCCTTTGGCATTGAGAATGCTGACCTCTCCTTTGCCCAATCAGTTAAGGCAATCAGCCAGTACCCAGACGTTAAGTCAAACGTACTGAGGTACCGGGCAGCTCCCAACCGACCTATGAGCTCATCAGCTCTGGGGATGGGGTGCGCATCAGTCCTGGTGACTGAATTGAGCCCTGTGTAGTCCACACAGAACCGGAGTTCTGGCGTGGCACCGTGTACGGCAGCCTTTGGAACCAAGACCACTGGGCTGGCCCAAGGGCTGTTTGAGGGCTCAATCACCCCTAGCGCTAACATCTTGGAGACCTCCTCCTTGATGCAAGCCTTGACCCTGTCAGTCACTCTGTAAATGTTGTGCTTTACAGGAGGACTGTCTCCAGTGTCAACATCATGGACACACCACTGAGTGATACCGGGGGTCAAGGAGAACAGATCAGCAAATTGTCCCAACAGTTGGCGGAAGTCACTCTGCTGTTCAGGAGTCAGGGCGGGAGAGAGGTTCACACCGTCCACTGACCCATCGTGCTCCTTTGCAGACAGGAGGTCAGGAAGAGGCTCAGTCTCCTCTTCCATCCCAGCATCTGTTGCTAGGAGCATGCCCACTTCGGACCTCTCCAAGTGGGGCTTTAGGTGGTTCACATGCAGGACCCACAAGGGGTTCCTTGGAGACTGAAAGTCCACCAAGTAGGTGACATTACTCTTGCGCTCCACCACCTCAAATGGTCCGGTCCACTTATCCTGGAGCGCACAAGGCTCCACTGGGACCATGACCCAAACTTTTTGTCCTGGCTGAAACTCGATCAGAGTTGCATTCTGAACATACCAACATTTCATTTCCTCCTGGCTGGCTTCCAGATTCTTCTGAGCGAGTTGTCTGAAGCGCTTAGTCTGGTTCCTGAAGGCCAGCATGTAGCTATATACATCCTGGGGAGACTTACTGGGAGCTCTCTCCCAGCCTTCTTTCATCAGACTTAGGGGTCCTCTTACAGGATGCCCATACAGGAGCTCAAGGGGACTGAACCCTAAGGACTTCTGCAGTACCTCTCTGTAAGCAAACAAAAGGCATGGCAAGAGGGCGACCCACTTACGCCTAATGGGTTCACCAAGACCCATGATCATGCCCTTCAGGGTCCAGTTGAATCTCTCAACCAGCCCATTACCTTGGGGGTGGTAAGGATTGGTGAACTTGTATGTAACACCGCACTCCTGCCACAGGGACTTCATATATTTAGCGATGAAGTTGGTACCACGGTCGGACACCACTTCTCTGGGGAACCCCACATGGGAGAAAATCCCCATTAACGCACGACCCACATCGGGGGCCATCATAGTCCAGAGAGGGATGGCTTCCAGGTACCGGGTGACATGGTCCTCCAAGACCAGGATGAACCTGTTGCCCATGGCTGTCTTGGGATCCAGAGGCCCCACAATGTCAATACCCACTCTCTCAAAGGGGGTGCTGACCACAGGGAAAGGTTGGAGAGGAGCCTTACACTTCCTCCCATTCTTGCCACTTGCCTGGCAAGTCTGGCAAGACCTACAATGAGTATCAGAGTGCTTGCGCATTTGGGGCCAGTAAAAGTGGGTGACAAGCCTTTCAAAGGTCTTGGCTTGTCCCAAATGCCCTGCCAAAGGCACATCATGAGCCAGACCCAGTAGTAAGGCTCTGAAGCTCTGGGGTACAACCAGCACACAGGCTGACCCAGGCTCAGCAACCTTAGGCTCACTATACAGGAGACCATTCTCCCAGTATATCCAATGTGACCCAGACTGATCACCTGCTGCCTGGTGTGCAGCCTGCTGCCGCAAACCCACAAGAGAAGGGCACTTCTGCTGCTCCTGGCAGAATTCTTCCCTGGAGGGGCCTCCTTCCTGCTGCCAATGAATCAGCTCAGGCAGGTCCCCCAGTTCAGCCACTTGTTCCCCTGTAGGCTCCAGGGCATCCCCCTCAAGGTTTGCCTCCTCCTGGACCGTGGGACCTTTGGAGGCTGGTTTCCCACGCCCCCTGCATCTTCTCTTCCTGGCAGGCACCTGGGCCACTCTTTAGGCTCCAGGTCCTCTTGAATGCCCTTACCAGCTGCCATTGACCTAGTGGCCACACACGCCCACTCAGGTAGACCCAAAATCTCCAAATGAGACCTCCGCTCCACCTTCGCCAAGGGGAGCTCTCCAAATCATTGCCTAGCAGACAGTCAACAGGCATGGCTGGCCTCGCAGCTACTTTCAATACCTGAGACCCCCCCACTCAAAGGGAACCTGTGCCACCTTGCAGAGGCACTCTGAATTGTCGGCGGCAACTACTGGGTAGAATGCTTGGGGACCACCTGCTCTTCAGACACCAGCCGACAACTGACAGCTGTCACACTGGCTCCGGTGTCTCTCAGAGCTTCCACACTATGGCCATTGATGGTCACCCACTGCCTGTACTTTTTAGTGTTATCAGGCAGATGAGCTCTTTGGGCCATCTCCCTGTCTCCTAAAGAGACCAGGGACATTTCTGCGAGACCCCACCCATCATGGGCACCCGACTCCTCCCCCAAGGCAACACTAGCCATCTGCCGGGGCGGTGCACCAGTGGGTGCGGTGGTAACATTTTTGGGAAACCTAGGATCTCCTTGGCAGTGGCCCACCTGATCACAGCCATAACAAGCCTTGGAACCCCTCTGAACAGACTTACTTGTCGGGACCCATGGCTTCTTCTCAGTGGGAGGATGGGAACCCTTACCTTGGTTCCCTTGGGGATTACTTTGGGGCCCTTTCTGGAACTCCTTCGTTTACCCTTGTCCCCCCCACTCTTCTGCTGTGGACCCTGCCCACCTTTGGCGAAGTCTCCCACACAACCTTTTTGGACTCTGGTGCTGACCCAGCGGTCCGCCTCCACAGCAAGCTTCCTGGGATCAGTCAGCTTACTGTCAATCAGCTGCTGGCGTAGCTCTGGAAAACAATTATCTGACAAGTGCTCCCATGCAACAAAAATCATAGAGCCCTTGCAAATCATTCACCTTGCTACCCTTCACCCAACCATCCAGTGCTCTGCAAAAATAGGACACATACTCCACCCACGTACTTGACTCCAGCTTCCTACAGTTTCTAAATTTCTGCCTATAAAGCTCTGGGGTCAACCCATACCTGGCTATCTAGGCTTCCTTCATGGGGGCATAGGGCATCTGATCCTCAGTGGGCAAGTTCAGCAAGGTTTCCCTCCCTTTGCTGACAAAGCGGCCCCACAACCCCGCTCCCCAATCTTTCTCAGGGACCCTGTGGGACCTCATTGCTACTTCATAGGCCTTGAACCACTGACCAATGTCCTCATGCTTCATAAAATCCTTAATAACATCTTTGGCAATGTATACCTTTCCTTCCCCAGGCACTGATGGTGTGCTGCCACCAGAGGGATTGATCTCTAAACTCTTTGCTTTCAGATCCAACTCCCTCAACCCTCTCTCATGCTCTAAACGCATCCTCTTTTCCTCCAAGGCCAATTTCTGCTTTTCCAACTCCAACTTCTTATTTTCTATGTCACCCTCCTTCCCCAGCCTGAGCTTAGCAAGCTCCCCCTCATGCACCCTACCTCTCTCAGTCCTCCAACTCCTCTGGAGACAGACCCCTTTGAGAAGCACTGCTACCGTCCACGGAAGGTACCCTCCCTCCTGGCAGATTCAATAGCCCCTCCTGTTGCTCATCCACATTCTCTGCCTCCACCAGCGGCTCCTCATCCGGCCCACTGGCATTTCTGGATTCCAACCAGGCCCTCAGCGCCTTTTGGTATTCGTACTTCCTGGTGAGGCTTTTCACAGAGAATTTAAATTTCTTACCACCCTATCTTCCTCAAATTCAATATCAATGGATGCAATGGATGCTGGCTTGGTCATGATGACAAAATTGGCAGTTCTTTACTTTGCATAAAAAACAATCCAGGGGAAAAGTTCAGTAAAAGTATGTGGTCACGTAATGGTCTGCACTATGCTAGTAGTGTACACCAATCACTGTATGTAAATCACAAATGCAAGTCCAGGATCCTCACAGCTGACCACCAATGTTAGAAATGGGGGTCTCTAGTTGGCAGAGGTAGGTACCTTTGTCAAACTAGGGACCCTTGCTTCTAGTCAGGGTAAGGGGGATACACTCCTAAAATAACCCCCTGCTCACCCCCTTGGTAGCTTGGCACGAGCAGACAGGCTTATCTCAGAGGCAGTGTGTAAAGCATTTGTGAACACATACAGTAATACAGTGAAAACACTACAAATGGACACCACACCAGTTTAGAAAAATAGTAAATTTTTATCTAAACCAACAAGACCAAATACGATAAAAATCCAACATACAATACTCTTGAAAAATAGTACTTGTGCAAAATAACCTTTAAATTGCAGTAAAATCAATAAAACACGTTCTTCCGACTCGGTAGCTCCTCCTGGGGCTACCGCGATACTGAATACGACAGAGTCTAACAATTCCAGCCGACCGCGTCGATACGGGCCAGCTAAAGCATTGACAGACTCGGACACAGTACCTTTCTTGTTGCGACCAACACGTCGGTGCACGTTGGGCGGGGCAAACGTCGCGGTCGCGTTGTGAAGCGGAGCGTTGCGGCAGGCGGTGTCCTCATGATGCGGTGAGACCAGGGCTTGCGTTGAAGGGTGAGGCGGTGCTCGCTGCGGTGCTGGCAGGTCAGGGTGCGGCGACGGAGCCGGTTGATGTTCGGGTCGGGCAGCGACGTAGTCGGTGATGTCCTTGCAGCATGTAGCGAAGCGTTGCGGAGTGCTGTGCCCACAGGACGCGGTGCAAGCAGCGGCTCGTTGACGGAGTCAGTGAGACCAAGGTTGCGTTGCAAAGCAAGGCGTTGCTCTCGGCGGTGCTTTCAGGACACAGAATCCTGCGACGGACTTGATGACAGAGTCGGTACCCCCTTTTCTTCTGCGGAGACGATCAGAGACGGTGCCCACAGACACGGTGAGGTCTTTGCTGTTCCTCTAGAACAAGGGGCAAGCTCAGTTCAAGCCCTTGGAGATCTTCTCTTCAAGCAGAGGGACAAAGCAAGCAGCAAAGTCCTTTCTCCTTTCCTTGGCAGCAAGTAGCCACTGCAGGCCAACCCCAGACAGCAAGCAGCACAGGGGCAGTATTCCTCCTCAGCTTCTCCGGCTCTTCTCCTTGGCAAAGGTGCCTCTTGATTTCTCAGAAGTGATCTAAAAGTCTGGGGTCTGGGCCCCTCTTTTTATACACACAAATCCTTTGTTCTCTGAAGGCAGAGAGTGTCTGTACCCAGCCAAAACCAGTTCTGTCCTCAATGGTGCAGTTTCCTGGCAGGAGGTGGAGACAGCATTGTTGAAGGCAGACCAGGCCCATCCAGGTGAAAGGAAATCTCCTCCCCCTACTCTAAATGCAGCCCAGGTCTATTCAGCCCAGCCCTGACTCATCAGACGTCTGGAGCCACTGCCCCTCTCCAGCCCCTGTCATCCAAAAGCCAGACATGCAATACACAAACCTAGCAGAGGCACACTGGATGTTTAGGCAAGAAAATACCTACTTTCTAAAAGTGGTATTTTCAAACACAGAATATAAAAATCACCTTCACTAAAAGATGCACTTTAACATTCTGAGTTCAGGCATACTAAACTTTACTTTCCTACCTTGTTCCCAGGGCCAGTTATGTTTATAAGATGTTATAAACAAACTCCCCATTCTGTCCTATGAGAATAGGTAGCCTTACAATAGTGAAAAACGAAATTGGCAGTAATTCACTATCAGGACATGCCACACACAGCAGGGCATGTCCTACCTTTCACATACACTGCACCCTGCCCACAGGGGTACCTTGGGCCTACCTTAGGGGTGTCTGACATGTAGGAAAAGGGACAGTTAGTGCCTGGAAAGTGGGTGCACTTGCCAAGTCGATATGGCAGTACCAGACTGCACACAGGCTCTGCAATGGCAGGCCAGAGTTACATTTACAGGCTGCTTCTGTGGGTGGCACAATCAGTGCTGCAGCCCACTGGCAGCATTTGACTTACAGGCCCTTGGCACACCCAGTGCACTGTACTAGGGTCTGACTAGTAAATCAAATATGCCAATCATGGAATCACTAATCCATACCCACAATTTACAAAGGGAGCACTTGCACTTTGGCACTGAACAGCAGTGGCAAAGTGTCCAAAGCATCTATACCAGCAAAACGGAGTCCAACGCACAGCAAAAATACAGGAGGCAAAGGCATAAAGTGCAGGGGAGACCCACGCCAATGGTGCCACGTCTAACAGGCCCTTATTATGATGTCGGGCTGACCACCACCGACAGACCATCGGTGGCGGACTGCCCGACATATTGGACATCGGTCCGAAGACTGCATAATGATGCAGCCAGTCGAACCGCAGAAGACGGGGGGCAGGAACTCCGCCTCCGACAGGATCCAAGATCCCGTCGGCGCGGCGGTCAGAATCCTACCCCTCCAATGGAGGCGGTGCTTGTGCAGGCACCGGTGTAGGATTTAGGATGTCCCTTTCTGACTGCCTTTTCATGGCTGTCCCACCACCATGAAAAGGCAGTTGGAAAGGGACTTTGGGGGCCCCAAGCAGGGCTCGGTCCCCCATATCCCATGTTCAGTGGCCCTGGGGGCACATGTAGTGCCCCCACGCACATTCATGCACTGTGTGCCGGCACCACATGGTGACTGGCACACAGTGCATGAATGTGCACAAAGTGCTCTGTAACACTGAGGGTTGTGCTGCAGCCCTTTTCAAGTGTCGCAGCACAAGCCACAGTGTTATAGAGCACTTTTCCCCCCTGTCAGCCCGGCCGGCACATCGTAATTGGGAGGTCTTACCGCCTCCTGCCTGTCGGGTGGTCCCCGGATCACGCTGGTGTTGGGCGGTGGTCCGACCGTCCGGCATCATAATGATGCCCTTAGTCAGATAAATATTTTCAGAACTGATGGATTATGACCAAACAGTCACTGCCATCTTTCAATTTGGCTGAGGGGCAGAAAACTATTCACAAGGTAGTTATAGTACATACTGGCAATTGCTTAAAAACTGTATTTTATATACTAATTCTTAATAACACTTTTGGGCCTACTCATAAACATAAGTTTCCATGTGTAGATAGCGCATGTGTAGATCTACAACTACATCTATGTGTAAATGTTCTCACGGATGGAGTTCACTATTTCCATGTGCAGATCTCTGTGTAGATGTAGGCTTACAAGTCTCCACCCCTCAAATGAAGGACAGCAGTCTACACTTTCTGGCTGATTGTGGAGATCTCCGCCACCAGGTCGGAGATCTCTGTATAGAAAGTAATAAGGAATTTGAAGAAAAATAATTTTGAATTAAAATAATGAAGATTATTTGTTAATGAAAATATATTAAAACACTTCCCCTACCTCCGTGTCACCTAGGACGTATTATTCATTTATTCTCTATTTGAATTATTTTAAATTAAATTAAATTAAAGGTTAGTTTTTCCTCTTTCACCCCTTCCAATATCATTTGTGTTGAATGTGTTGCAATCTTGGATGCAAGTTAGGTGTTATTTCATTTTTTATTTCGTTTTTTTAAAAGAAGTTGTCATTTACAAAATATTTGATAAACATGCTATTATGTATAATAAAAATTTACATTTTAAAATATGTTAACATTATTTAATAATAACGGTAAACTTATCTTCATAAAGTTTAATACAAAATGTTATTTGATTTAATTTATTTGATATCTTTTTTTTTACGGAGTTTTATATAGTGCGAACCTGACCCGAAGGTATCGGGTATCAGAGCGCTTTACACAAGCACCAATCGCGTTAGATGAGGACACATTAATTTTTGTTAGGCACAGGCAGATTAAGTGATTTGCCCAGAATCACAGGATGTTGCGCATCTTTGCCGAGACTTGAACTCGGTCTTTACCTAGGTGGGTGTGTTATTGGCTGCCTACACTGATTTCCTTGAGAGTGTGTTGCGTAATAGTGGCTGGCCATGTGTAGTGGTTAACATACAACAAAGCTAGACTGAAGTCCATCTGAGCCTATTATGCCATTAGTAGGAGCAATTTAGTAGATTCAATTATGTATTTTGTGAATGAGAATTGTCTTACTCTCATGTGGGTGGGTATTTTGTTATTTGCATGTTCACCCAAAACCCTCCATCAATTTCCTTTAAATCCTTCCCGTTCAGAGTAAACACTCCCCTTTTCCAACTACTCCCCTTTCTCACTTCCACTTTTACAACTAAAACGTAAACTACATACCCCATTAGGATGGAAATCTCTGAAGAGAAACGGAAGGTGATGCGAAGATCTTCATCTGGAGATTTGTGAATTGCATGTGGAGTCGGTAAAGTAGTAGTACTTTACTGACACCAACATGGCTTTTGTGACTCGGCCCCTAAGGATTCAATTAATGTATGTAAAGAGATCACGATTGAAGAAATAAAATTGGCAGTTAGTATTTTACCATCAGGCAAAGCGTCGGGAGAAGATTCCATACCCTTGGAATTTTATTAGACCTTTAATGATGACTTACTATTACCATTTAGTCAGGTAATAAGATCTATTGGAATAGGGGGTAAGGTTCCCAGATCATGGAACGTGACGCAAATTGTTTTCTTTCTGATAAAAAACAAACCAGCGGACGAGTGTGGGTCTTATCGGCCAATTTCACTTATTAACGCTAGCGCAAAATTTTTTGCTAAGATTCTGGCGAGTCGCCTTGCTCCAATAATGCCTAGTTTGGTATCCCCTCACCAGCATGGGTTGATTCAAGGGAGAGACACCACTGCTCACGTAAATATGGCTCTGACGGCTTTCGATGTGGCAAACGTAAGGTCAACCCCACTCGGTATGATTTTGTTAGATGCCGAAAAAGCATTTGACCGAGTGGGGTGGGATTATCTGTGGACCATACTCTCAGCTTTTGGAATTAAAGGTCAATTTATGAAATGGGTACAAGCTTTATACGATCAGCCTTGTGCTAAAATAACGTATGCCGGATTGCAATCCCCCCTTTTTCCGATTCTTCGTGGTACTCGTCAGGGATGCCCCCTATCTCCGCTGTTATTCGCTCTTTATATAGAGCCATTTATCTCGGTTTTGCAAAATCAGTCATTAATAAGTCCCTTTACGGTAGGGGCAAATTCTCTTAAGGTCATCGCGTATGCAGATGACATTGCAGTGTTCTCAATGGAACCGGGGGAGGCGATGAAAGTGATAATTGAAGAAGCAGGGGGGTTTGGGGCAATCTCAGGATATAAACTAAATATTAATAAAACCCAAGTTCTTCTAAACCACAAATCCCCGATTCCAATACAGGGGGCTTGCTCGACTGCTACTTACTTGGGTGTCAAAGTTGCTTCACGGATAGATTGGATAATCTCCCTGAATTACGAAATATTGTTGAAAGAGACAGCTAAGTCACTCAAGTATTGGCATAAGTTACCTATAGGTATTATTGGGCGAATAAATATTATAAAAATGAAGATCCTGCCCAAATTTCTTTATTTGTTTTGGTCTATCCCATTGCGGGTGACTAACTCTTTCTTCAGGCGGCTGGAGGGAATTTTAAGTAGTTTTATATGGGGCTACAAGAAAGCACGACGAGCAATAGATCTGCTAAAACTTCCCTTCAGTCAAGGTGGTCTCGATTTTCCTGATTTCAAAATGTATTTTTGATCAGCTTTTATTGGTCGTCTGCGCAGCTTCATTAATCCTGTGAGCAGTACTTTTTTTCATAAATTTATGCTGGGTGAAGAGAGCAATATGTTTCTTTTTAGAACTAATGATCCGAATTACTACAAAAGGGTAAAATTCAAGACCGCACGAGATAGTATATCCATATTACGTGCTATCCCACTCAAGTGTAATATATCGCTTTTCCATGATAAACTTCCCCTTTGGTACAACCCAGGTCTGCCAGAAATATTCCATGATGCTGTGGGTAAAGGCTGGGCTAGCTACGGGGTTGTATGTTTAGGTGATCTCTATGATTACAGCGGTTTTATCTCTTTTGAAAAATTGCAGATACAATACAAACTACCAGATAACATGCAGTTTAAGTATTATCGGATTCGCGATTATTTTATACGGAACTTAAATCTGACTAACATATCTGATTCTGACAAATGGAATTGTTTACATGCTAATAATGAAAAATCTTTGATTAGTAGAGGGTACAAAAGTCTGAGTACTTACAGATTAGACGATTGCGCGAGACTAGCTGATCGTTGGAGTAAGGTTATGGGGACATCGGTTTCGGCTAACACTATATCACAAGCTCTCAGTACTATAAATAAGGTTGTGCATTCTTCTAATCTGCGGCTACAACAATACCGTACAGTATGTCTACTATATTACACGCCAGAAAGAATAGCGAAGTGGTCATCTAATAACTCGATTAGTGATCGGATAAAATGCCTGAGATGTGATTTATACGCGGCTGACATAAAACACATGTTCGTTACATGCCCAGAACTGTCAACATTCTGGCAGAAGGTTGCTCAAGTACTGTCTCAGAAGTTGGGGATGGGAATATCTCTTACGACTATGGATATAATGATGGGCGGTCGGAATGTGAGATCCAAACCCGAAGACCTTTTAACTATCTTACTGGTCTCTGCAAGACTGACAGTTGCCCGGGTCTGGATCTCATCAAAACTTCCTTCGGTCATGGATTGGTGGTTGTTAGTTAGACAGACATACGATATGGAACTAGCGCTAGCCAAATCGAGGGGAGCTCGTTCTGTATGTAAACTTAATACAGTCTGGGGATCATTGTTCTAAGGTTTAATTAATAATAGCTTGCATTTATTTTGGTTTTGTTGTGCTCTCATCCCCATGTATGTAATCAATTATCTTTGTAATTATTCTTTTTTGATGTGTATATCTTGAATATGGTGTTTTGTTTATTTTTACCCTTGTGTTGACAAATAAAACATATAAAAAAAAAAAAAAGAGAATTGTCTTACTCTCATGTGGGTGGGTGCTTTGTTTTTTGCATGTTCACCCAAAACTCTCCATCAATTTCCTTTAAATCCTTCCCGTTCAGAGTAAACACTCCCCATTTTCCAACTACTCCCCTTTCTCACTTCCACTTTTGCAACTAAAACGTAAACTACATACCCCATTAGGATGGAAATCTCTGAAGAGAAACGGAAGGTGATGCGAAGATCTTCATCTGGAGATTTGTAAATTGCATGTGGAGTCGGTAAAGTAGTAGTACTTTACTGACACCAACATGGCTTTTGTGACTAGGCCCCTGAGGATTCAATTAATGTATGTAAAGAGATGGAAATCTATTGTTTTATCATGGGTGCAGTGAAGTTTAGTTCCCTCCATGCATTCCCTCCAGGTTCTCTATTGGTAGGTTACACATTACTAGAGCAATAGGCATATTTGTATTTTTTTTCCAGATAAATTTGAGAACTGTGATCCAACACTTGATTACTCCCATGCAGTCATTCAATCACTTACTGCCATTACTTTTCAGCATTTTCAATACAAGCAAATGTCACTGCTGTACTAGGGAGATAAAATGCTTCTCTTCTCAGATAGACCAAGTGGTGGCTCTAGCTATAAACAGATCATGAGAAGCGTGAGGATCCACTGGTCATAAAGAAGAAAATACCGTAAAAAACTTGCTTCAGCATTGTTGATGAACAAACTGGAAAAATCACAATCAATCCACAAACTTCTAATCCAGTCTAACTATACAGAGCATCAAAATACAACTTAAATTTGAAACTAACTTCAAGCAATGATTCCTGCATACTGTCTGCCAAACATGGCATTCTGATGAACAATTTTTACTTCTGGTCTGATGCAACTGCATATATGTTACTGACAATGCGAAATAAAGTTGGGCTAAAATTTTGAGTAGCTATTAGCAGAAACCTTCCCAGACATAAATAGAGAAAACGATTCAAGCAAACAAGCTGATGTTAACAACTAGATATTGTAACAGATTAGAGATAACCTAGCCCACCCCCCCTCTGATCAGCCCATTTAGCTATGGTTTAATTAAGATCTTAAGAATGTTACAAAGTAACGTTCATTTTATAATTTGGTTCAATTGTTATTTATAAGAAAGCTCATGTGTTATTTATAAGAAAGCTCAGGAATGTGTCGATCATCTCCACTAAGGCTGTCATTTCGAGCAATATCATATCCCCGCAGGTTGAATCAGATCATAAGTTAGAATGGTCCAGAGGGGATACTGTTCAAGGCCATTCTAGCAACCCTGGTGTCTCCTGGCATGGAATTATCAATTACCTAAACCAATAATTAAAGACCAGGAACTTTGAATAGAACTGCTGGGGCTGCAGGCAGCTGTTAATGCCAGTCAGTCAGAAAACTTTATTTCGACCGTACAGGCCATAAAAGCACATAAAAAAATAATGCAATGCAATTTGAATAAAAAGAAAAAAACATTAGAATATATCATCGTAAGAACTGTGTACATTTGTTCTATATTAAAAAGTAATACATTTCTAAGTTGTGCAGAGTTTTCTAATACATTCTTAGATACGCCCCCTCATAGCAACTCGCAGTGTTATGATTGGGTACGGTGCGATGTACAGCAGAGTTTGTAGATTCTACCTTGGGTGCAGGAGGGGGTAGAATAACACATATTTAAACAACCAATTCTTTTGTAAGTAAAACACCTGTCGGTTATTACAAAGTTTTTGACTTTATCTAATTGATATATATGGCAGTGTTAAAAAATCCACGTTAAAACAAATAGTATTATACAATTAAAAAAGCCTAGAGAGGGGGTATTTACAGTAGAAATGATCATACAATGAATATGTGCAAACATAGCATAGCAGCAAATGTAAAGGTTGCTAGGAGCTAAAGTTTCCTAAAAGGGTTTTCTTTAAAATAGCTCTACGAATGCACCACATCGAGTGTAGGAACCGAGAGATGGTAAACACAATAAGAATATCATTTTCATACTTAAAAAGCCTGTGCACCTCTGTATAGTGTCTGATCCCCATGTTTCTGCACAGTTGTAACAGCCACCGAGACCTTGGCTTTCAATAGGCGGGGCAAAAGAAAAGGACATGAGATTCGGTTTCCTCAACTCTATCACACCCTGGACAGTCAAGTTTATGGGCCCCTGCCATTTATTAGTGACTGCTCGAAGCGGGAGTACCCCGTGTCTGAATTGAAGAAAAAGTTTCTTTGCCATAAAGGGTTGGATGTGATCAAGTGCCGCTCCCAATCTGTATTGGTGCTTGATATCCAGAAACCTGGAGGTCAAGCAGCTCGGTTTAGTCCCCTGCAATAGTAAAGCCAGTTTGTGTTCTCTATGGGAGTCAAGTAGTGCCTTTCTGGAGATTGTGGGACAGGTCTCTTCTGGTGTTGTCCACATATTTGCCCTCCCTAATGCCTGGCAAGAATTCCTGATATGAGCTAGCCAAGGGAGTTTCCCTGCACCTAGAAGACTCATAACATCCTTCAGCTCCTCTTTATAATCCGCTAGTTCAGGTGTACTCCACAGGCGTCGCCAGTATAGAAGGGGTCTAGAGGAGACTACATCTGCTATAGGGCCAATCCCTAAATCCATCCTGAGCGGTGTTAATGGGGTACTCATAGGGAGGCCCAGCAATTGCCTAAGGAATAGGTTCTCTGGCATAGATAGGGAAGTTGATGGGCAATGGCCCCATAATTCTGCCCCGTATAGTGATGCTCCCCTGGCCTGTGTTTTGTAGATTTCTGCTACGGGACATATCACTTTGTGCGTGCAACTTTTATAACCTTTTAAGATGCCCCCCGTAGACTGGCTTTCTTTATTTGTGTCCCCCAGTCCATTTTTTCAGTAAGTGTGATCCCTAGATAATCAAAAATGGACACCCTCTCTAGGGCCCTTCCATCCAATTGGGGATGTGGACAGTTTGGAGTGTTTGCATTAAAAACCATGTACTTGGTTTTTTGGAGGTTAATCTCCAGTCCCCTCTTTTTACAAAAAGAGCTGAATATCTCGAGGACCCTCTGCATACCCATAGGCGATTTAGAGAGTAGCAGCGTATCATCCGCAAACATAAGAGCTGGAATTTTGCGGTACGCCAGCCTCGGTGCATCAATATCTTTCCCATCTAACAGGGTTTCAATTAGGCTGTTTAAAAAAAGAGAGAAGAGTGTTGTGGCCAGGACGCATCCCTGTCGCACCCCTTTCTCTACAGCGAAAGGGGCGGAAAGTTCACCATATTTACCATATCTAATTCTCGCGTAATTGTCTTGGTGTAGGCGTTTCAGCTGGTGGCAAAGATATTCTGGTACTCCCAAATCGAGAAGTATGCCCCACAGCTGATCTCGCTGCACCAAGTCAAAAGCGGATTTAAGATCCACAAATGTGAGATAGAGGCTGCCACCCTCTAGGACCACAGTTTTCCAGTGGATAAGTTGTAATCTGAAGATTTGGTCAATGGTGGAGATCTTGGCCCTGAATCCTGCTTGTAAAGGTGTTAGTACGTTATTCTCTTCTATCCAGGATTGCAAGCGCCTCAGGAGTACGCGGGCGAAGATTTTTTGGGTAACGTCCAAGAGACTTATGGGGCGATAATTTGCTGGATTGAGCGGTGAATCCTTTTTATAGATGGGAATAATTTCTGCTCCCGCCCAGGTAGGGGGCAACGCCAGGCCTCGTAAAATGGCATTAAATAGTGATCATAGGTAGGGTGCCCAAACTGTGGGTTCGGAGCGAAATAGGTCACCAGGTATCTTGTCCAGCCCCGGTGCTTTAGCTGGGAGTAGATTGCCCAGTGCCACTGTTATCTCCTTCATTGTACAGAGAGGAGCATCTAAATTTGGATGGTTCACATCTGAGGTAACTGATCCTACCCTACCCTCATCCTCTACGGGCCTTGAGTATAAAAATTTAAAATGAGTTCTCCAAACTTCTTCCCCTAAGTTTGGAACCTATAGCCGATTGGCCTTCGGGTTTCCCTGTCTTAACTAAATTCTAGAAGGCTCTCATGTCATGGTTATCCAGTGCTGTTTTTATTGCTTCCCATTTATCATTTTCCCAGTTAGTTTTTGCTCCAGTTATAATTTTTTATAACGATCCCTGGTTTCCTTAATTCGTGGCCTATCATTTGTTCTAATAGAAGTTAGAAGGGCTTGCTTGGCTACCTTACAATGATTATTATACCATGAGTGCCTTGGTTTAAAATTCGACCTGGGCCTGTTGCAGTTAAAACAAAATT
Source organism: Calotriton arnoldi (assembly GCA_963921515.1). Lineage (NCBI taxonomy): Eukaryota > Metazoa > Chordata > Amphibia > Caudata > Salamandridae > Calotriton > Calotriton arnoldi. The sequence goes on from CAWUFW010001204.1 coordinate 2,276,949, forward strand.
GTGCTAATACAGAGAACAGATCCTGGTGGTTTTTTGCCAATGTCAGTTGGGACGCTTTACTACTGCTAGTTGCTGAAAGTCGAAACGCAGCTTCTAGAAAGGGGACAATTTGTTGATAAAGAGAAGCCACTTTATCCGGTGTTTGAGCAAGTTCCCCCCAACGTACCCTCCTCCCTCCTTCAGCCAATACTAGGCTTGGGTTAGGGTTTGGGGATGTGCTTGGATGGTCTTCAGCAAACGGAAGTGATATTTCTAAGACCAAAGGATTATGATCACTCTCGTAGCGGGGAACGACCTTAAAATCGATAACCCTATACCAGAGGCTAACGTCTACCAGGGTATAATCTAGTATTGATGTCTGGCCGGGTCTATTAAAAGTGGAATTCCCGGTACTATCGGATGGGAATCGACCATTACAGGCCCTTTGTGAATGACTAAGTGTAACTGCATTCATTTGTAGGACTAAAGGAGTCCATGCCCGTATTGGTTGAATATTAGGTTCTGGAATTGACCATACCGAGTCTTCCTCACTTGTAATACTAGTAGATAGGCCATTCAGGGGCTCGAATTGACAATTGAAGTCCCCTCCTATAATGACCCGGCAGTTCTCCGGTATAGTGGGGAGAAATGAGATTAGGCAATCGAGCGTGTGAGAGGATTGCCCATAACTTACTGGCCGCGAATAGACATTAATGATTGCAATACTCATAGAGTTAGGAAAGGAGAGAAGGACACACAGAATGTCAGGGGATGGGGTCTCTAGCTGTTTGGCTTTGCATCCCAAGTGCACTCCTACCCATGTGCACAGACCCCCCGAGGGTCTCCCCCTAGCCCCCTGGACTGCTGGAATACAGTATGACACGTAGCCCACTCTAAATGTGTCTGACCTCGACCATGTTTCCTGGAACAGGCATAACTCATGTTGGTCTATAAATACCCCCCAATCTGGGAAATCCAGTTTCGAGTTGAGACCTGCTATGTTCCAGGATAAGATCTGAGTGCTTGATGGTTCTACTGAGTTAACTGAAGGGGCCTGGGGGGTGAGGCTTTCCTCTAGTGGAGCTTGGTGTGTATCTTTGGGCCCTACCCCTCCCCTATGGCTACAATCATTAGCCCGGTTTAGGTTACTAAGTGGGGTGGGAGTATGATCTAAGACGCTACCCACACTGATCTTCTCCAAAACTATTTTTTTCCTCCCGTGTCCATCCTTGTGTAAGAGGCCGTCCTGATGCATGTATCCCAATCTAGCCTCGTATTTATCACTGGACCATTTATTAGAGGGATCAGTTGGGTTTAGTCAATCTACCAGGTCTAAAGAGCTGAATCTGTTGCCAACGGGGATGTTATACATCATTGGTGTTAGACATTCCCAGCCTGTTTTCGGCCTGGCACCACTCTGGTCGCTCACCCCCCAACCCTTGGCCGTGTTGCCCTCATTATGCGGCGTTTGCCTGGGTAGATAGAACTATCCCAGGGGCAAGGAGAGGATACCCCCAGTCTCCCTAGAATGACCCCAATCTAAGATGTGTTGGACAGCCCGAGTATCCCTAAAATTGATCACAACACATTCTCCAGGTATGTCCTTTCGCCTCCTCCCCAGCCAGCTTACCCTACGAGTGAGTAAAATTTCGCTTTGATCTTGGTAAGGGAGAGGCCTGTATTTGATTAACCAATAGATGCATTTGTTTTTAAGTTCAGAATGTGTCTCCCCTGAGCCTCTTTCCAGCTCAGGTACTCTGGCTAATACAATGACATAGGGAGTAGAGGCTGGGGGCAGATCAATACGTGGAAGTGCAGATTGGGTTTCCCTTAGTTTTGTGTGTGATAGGGTCCTCTTATAGGCATCTTGTTTATTTCCAACTTGTTGTTGAACAGGTGGGCCTGATGTAATCGGTGTTGGCCTGTTTACAGGCTCAGAGAGGGGACAACGAAGTGGCCTCTGCTGATGGTTAACTGGATCCCGACTCTGCGGGCGGATAGTCTAGAAGTGGGAGCTGCATCCTTTTGCATGATTATGTTAGGCCCTATGGGGACAGACGGTACGTCTGGAGCAGTTGTTGTTGCTTTGTTTAAGTGCAAGGCCGGCTCTAGAACAGGGGATTTAATAGACTCGATTGTATTAAGAATAAAATCAACTTTGCCCACCCAATGGTCCACCAATGATGATAGTTTATCAATTCGTATTGTTAAAGCATCGAGTTCAACTTTTACAGTCGAGGTAAAGTGAGCTTTAAGTTCGACACCAAGCTGGACACCCAAAGTGGCTGCTCTGAGGTCGCCTGCAATTGCTCCTCTGTTCCTTGTCCTCCCAGAGACCAGCTTGAGAGCATGTCAGGGGCTTGTGTATTCCGCTTAGCTCCCTTGTGTATGACAGGTATCCGTTTCCCTCCTTTCTTCTTTTTTCCACCGCCTCCCAGGGAGATATTGGGGACATGGCCCACTCCTATCTGTACTTGAGTACATGGAGGCTCTGGGTCTAAAATCACATTTGATGTTAGAGATAAAGACAAAGTCCCCGACTCAGATGGGGTTGGACTTGGGGCTAGAATCGGTGTTAAGGAGAGGCGTCTCTCGGTGCGCTCGATTTCATTAGACACTGCTCCGATTGCCCGCTGGAGCATTTTATCAATTGCGGTCGGTTGAGTGGTTAAAAGTGCAGAAGGAGCTTTCTGCCGGGTGACGGGACCCTTCGCTGGAGTGGTGCGTTTACCCATGGCTGCTTGTAGAAATAGTCCTCAACAGTACGTAAGATTCTTAGTGGCTTTCAAGGCGGAAGCAAGCAGTGTGCGATTGTAAGTGCACTGACCTTGGAGTTGCCTGCTGAGTCCTCACTGTCCCACGGTCGATCATCCGAGTGTGACACCAAGGGGGGTGGCCCAGCCCAGCCTCGTCCGGTCTAGGACGGGCGCAGACGGGCCCGCCCTTGGCCCGGGCTTTGCTCGGGCGCCGCCCGCGCTGCGGGAGCCCGGCATGCTTCTTATCGCGCCTCCTGGCGCTCCAGATGACGTCGTCAGCAGGCGTCTGCCCACGCCTGCTGGGAGATGTAGTGCCTGCCGCCTGGTGCCGTTCCCCTCACAGCGGGATATTCGCGCAGGTAAGCCGTTCCCCTCACGGCTGCTATGCAGAGGAGAAAAGGAGCCATTCCCCTCACGGCAGTGTCAGCTGGATAAGCGCGTCCCGCGCTGCGGGAGCCCGGCGTGCTTCTTATCGCGCCTCCTGGCGCTCCAGATGACGTCGTCAGCAGGCGTCTGCCCACGCCTGCTGGGAGATGTAGTGCCTGCCGCCTGGTGCCGTTCCCCTCACAGCGGGATATTCGCGCAGGTAAGCCGTTCCCCTCATGGCTGCTATGCAGAGGAGAAAAGGAGCCATTCCCCTCACGGCAGTGTCAGCTGGATAAGGCGTCCCATGCTGCGGAAGCCCGGCGTGCTTCTTATCGCGCCTCCTGGCGCTCCAGGTGACGTCGTCAGCAGGCGTCGGCCCACGCCTGCTGGGAGATGTAGTGCCTGCCGCCTGGTGCCGTTCCCCTCACGGCGGGATATTCACGCAGGTAAGCCGTTCCCCTCACGGCTGCTATGCAGAAGAGAAAAGGAGCTGTCCCCCTCATGGCAGTGTCAGCTGGATAAGCGCTTCCACATATGTTACTGACAATGCGAAATAAAGTTGGGCTAAAATTTTGAATTGCTATTAGCAGAAACCTTCCCAGACATAAATAGAGAAAACGATTCAAGCAAACGACCTGATGTTAACAACTAGATATTGTAACAGATTAGAGATAACTTAGCCCCCCCACCCCCCGATTAGTCCATTTAGCTATGGTTTAATTAAGATCTTAAGAATGTTACAAAGTAACTTTCATTTTATAATTTGGTTCAATTGTTATTTATAAGAAAGCTCATGTGTTTTATAAGAAAGCTCAGGAATGTGTCGATCATCTCCACTAATGCTGTCATTTCGAGCAATATCATCATATCCCCGCAGGTTGAATCAGATCATAAGTTAGACTGGTCCAGAGGGGATACTGTTCAAGGCCATTCTAGCAACCCTGGTGTCTCCTGGCATGGAATTATCAATTACCTAAACCAATAATTAAAGACCAGGAACTTTGAATAGAACTGCTGGGGCTGCAGGCAGCTGTTAATGCCACGCAGCCGCAGCCGCAGCAGGTAAGAGCGGTGGGGGCGGTGGGGCCCTGTCAGGGGGGATTTCGAGAGACGACCATGAGGGAAAATTAAATAAATAATTAATTTTCCCTCGCGGTCGTCTCTCAAAATCCCCCCTCACAGGGCCCCACCGGTCTTACCTGCAGCGGCCGCTGCCCTCTAACCACAGCGCATCCAGCACCAGTATCGGTGGAGCCACGGCCTGACCACGAGTACCCTCCCTCCTCATGAGAGGCTCTCTTCTCTGCTGGCTGAACTTGCTGAATGGAGTTTACGTCCTTGTTACTTCGGGCAGAGGTTATTCCCTTCGCCTTACGCCCAATTCAGCCCTTGGCATTTTGGTTCTCTTACCAACCCTGGATCCCCTGCGAGTACGATTGCTACACGCCCCATTCGGACTCACCCATATCCGACTTCTTAGTCACACGATTTATTCTGGACATACATCCAATTATATACCAGCAATTTCAAATGATATGTGTAATAATGTCCTGGTGATGACCTGAAACCAGACAGGTCGAAACGCCGTCGACTAAACACAGCATATTTATGGCTTCTTTGGATCCTAACATGCTCCAAACTAATTGCAGTATTATTGTTCATGTTATGTACCATTTTTAATTACTCCTTTTTTCGCTGTAACCTTACCACGTACCTCTCTTGGCCCGTTCACTCCTTCACGAGCACTATGTGTGCACTTGTTAGATTACACCTGCATTAAGGATATATATTGCTCTCTGAAAATTAAATGTTCTTCTACCATATGACCAATACAGACCGTAATAACTAATCGTGGCGTTGTTTCTCTTTGTTTCTTCTTTCGTGATTTATCTATGCTTGATAATTGTCTTTCAAGATTTAACTGTTGAGACATTGTTTCTTGGTACCATAATCACCCGGGTCTCAACTGGGTTTACGGGACTTCTCCTGTTGTATTTTTTATTGCCCTCTAACAGCAGAATGGAGGAGAAGAAAACGCCCCCTTTCCTGCTATGTCCCGCCTCTCTCCCTCTCTCCATCGCTCCCTTTTCCCACATCAAAAGACTTCAAAAAGCCCATGCCAATTTACCAGCTGCTTTATGCATCTACAAACTGGTGCAGATTTGACCCTGTTATTTTCCCCAGACAGGGGAAAACATGGATTTCGAGCTGGAATTCCTGGACCTCCTTGTTGTTCCCAATTCCAGGGAAATAACTTATAATCCTTGGATAAAGCATGGGGATAGCAGCCGGAACTTATGAGGTATCCTAAAAGCACCTATTCATTCATACACCCACCCAATGCATTCATTTGCCCATCCACATCAACAAATTGAACCCCCCAACATAAACATACACACACACACATTCATGCACTTCCTTATCCGCCTTACCTTTAATGGGTGTGATGGCATGGGGAGACCCTTTGCAATCCGAGACAAGAAGGGAAAGCAAACAATGGAAGTCTTTTATTCGACAAAGTGACAGACCATTGACAATCCTATATCCATCTCAACATCAATTCACACCCATACATTCACTCTCACACAATACATTCATGCTCCCACTCACACCCTAGAATGAATCCTTACATGTATCAATCAATAGGCATCCATGAGTCTATCATCTACCAGTGTGGAATCATCTATGCATCCATCAACATCTACGTTTTCATCTACCTACATCCATACATTAATCCTTCCCACTTGATCATGACATTTAACAATCCATTCACGCACATCTATGTCTCAACCAATCCATCATCACCCATGCATCACCCTGAACAAAAAGCATACGGAGATCTGAGGACTGTGAGAGACTGGAAATAGCAAAAAAGTTTTGCCAGTAGGCTTAGGTAAAATGTGGTAATGCATGCAGTAGAAGTCAGTCTACTGCTCGCGCTATATAGAATGCTGTAGTATTACTGAAGGGAACCGGGAAAGTGGTTTTACTCGTTTTTTAAATATTTTAATTCTTACCTATTGCTACAGATTTGCGTACTTTGCACAATTACTGCTTCCAACGCTCCGGTCCACCGCGGCTTGTGCCGATTGTGTGGAGGGCGGGACAGTTGACTTTACTTCCTCACAGCTGATACCATTTCGCGCTGAGAGAGGGCGGGGCCAGCCTGGCACTCCTCTACTTTAGCCGATGGGACAGCGGATGCGCAGCGGACGTGCGCAGCGGGCGCGCCGCTGGCGCGCCGAAGGCGTGCCTAAGGCAAGCCCGTCTGCGCCCGTCCGCGCCTGGCCCGCGTCCAGCGCAAGCCTTGCTGCTCAGATCCACCCAGATTCAAGACTAGTGTGGTCAAGGGAACAACTTTATGAGTTAAATTCTAACAACTGCCTAAACCCAACATGCCTGGATCCCGATACATTAAAATTAAGCCCTATCGGGCAGAGCATACACTGCACTACGTGTTTTTTTGAGTTTAATAAAGAGTGTTTAGGGAAAAAGTGCAGTAGATTGGACATGGCTGGACTTTCTAGAATGCCGTCAGAAAATTCGAATTCAGCACCAAATATCAACGCTTGTTTAATTAATTGTAGGTCCCTCCCCAAACATGCAGATGACATTTGGCTAACGTTGGAAACCAATGATTGGGACCTTGTATTTTTCACATAAACTTGTTTGCGAAATAGTTCCAACCCTGATATTATGTTGGCCATTCCTGCTGGCTACAAAATTAGGACGGTTAATAGAGCTGGCAATAGACTGGGGGGTGGACTGGCAGTGATTATAAGAGATAACTGGGAGATTTCATATAAAAAAATTGATTTAACAGGTCTCTTAGAAGCTATGTCATTCAGTATTAAAATCTCCCCTACCTGCTCCATTGCGGGAGTACTAGTATATCGCCCCCGACTCCAAACCTGCTGAACTTTTGAAGCTATATGATGTTATCGCAGATCTCTCACTGAAATATGTGAACTTTATAGTCCTTGGTGACTTTAATGTACATATGGACAATGAGCATTGCCCCTTGGCCTCTCAGCTTACAGATACACTAAAAGGGCATAATCTCATTCAAAAGGTCTCCTTGCCTACACATGGAGCTGGCCACATGTTGGATCTTATTTTCACCAACATCCCAACTTTAACAACCGGAGACCCTCTTCCCCTTGCCTGGTCAGACCATAGTCTCGTACCATTCAAACTGGCTATGACCAAATATACTAGTCGTACGAAAACGGTCTATGAGGACAGGAGGAATTGGAGGCAAGTTACATCTGAAGCTATAAAACCTGTACTATTAAACACCCCCATACCACTGTCCGGTGATCCTAACAGTGATGCTACTATCTTCAACCATTGGGTCACATCATCCCTTGACTTCATAGCTCCCATAAAAACTAGGAAACTGACTAGAAATAAGCCTACGGCTCCTTGGTTCACACCTGAACTCCGTCTAGTGAAAAGTCTCTGCAAGAAACTTGAGCGGATTTGGCGAAAAACCTACAATTTAGAGACAAAAAAATTCTATAGATCAGCATTAAAAAACTTTCATAGACAAAAGCGTAAAGCTATAAGGGACTACACCGCCAAACAAATTAAATCTTCAAATCACTCTGCCAAAGCAATCTTTAAGATTGTTAAAGATTTTACTAAACCAGATTCGATGCAAAGTAATATAGTACCCTCTGCTACATTATGTGAAGACCTTTCAGCGTTTTTTCATGAGAAAATTCAAACCATCTATTCATCATTTTCCCCTAGGGAACTATCTATTGCACCTCTGTCCCGTGCTTGCCCTCCTAACACCTGGTCAAATTTTAGACCCTTAAGTCTCGAAGTCTCTTTGACTTTGCTGGAAAAAACAAAATCAGGATCTCCATTAGACCCTTGTCCAGCAAGATATTTTAAACTCTTGGCCCCACTACTTAACCCCAATCTAAATGGGATTTGGAATTCTTCCCTGGAAACAGGCATTTACCCTTCTGCCTGGAAAACTGCACTCGTTCAACCCATTCTTAAAAAAAGAGGATGCAGATCCAGCGGATCTGAAAAATTTTAGGCCCATCTCCTTCCTACCGGCACCTGCAAAAATCTTGGAGAAGGTAGTGCAGATACAGCTTTCTGAATTCCTGGAATCCAACAAACTTCTCCACGATTCACAATCGGGATTCAGGTCAGGATATAGCACCGAGACAGCACTGCTAGAAGTAGCTGAAACTGTCCGGGAGACCTTGGACATTGGGCACTGTGCAATGCTTGTGCTGTTAGATTTGTCTGCAGCATTTGACACTGTGTCACACAAGATCCTTTTGGATAGATTAAGACAACTGGGAGTCTCAGGGACCACTTTGTCTTGGTTTAGTTCCTTTTAGAAGATCGATCCCAGAAAATTTTGCTGCACCCTTTTATCTCGTCTCCACGTCCTATAGTCTGTGGAGTTCCCCAGGGCTCGGCCTTGAGCCCTGCCCTATTTAACATTTATCTCGCCCCTCTAGCCTCACTGATTGAACAGCATGGTGTAAGTGTCATCTCATACGCTGATGACACTCAGCTGGTGTTCTCCTTCAGGGAACACACCGAGGCAGCTTTCACTAATTTTAAACAATGCCTGATTAACATCTCAGCCTGGATGACTGACAACTGTTTAAGACTTAACACGGATAAAACTGAGGTTCTATTTTTTAACCAGCCATCCCCACCACCATTGGATCTATGGTGGCCATCTGAGCTCAACCCTCCCCCTCAGCCGGTGTCCTCTGCTAGAAATTTGGGTTTTAAGTTTGATTCTGCCCTTTCATGTAAATCAGGTCTCGTCCTCATGTTTCTGGAAAATGAAGTCCATACGAAGATTTCTCCACCTGTTGCCCATGGAATGTAGAAAAACAGTGGTCCATGCACTCATTACCTCACAGCTAGACTATGCAAATAGTTTGTACTTGGGTCAGCCAGATTACCTGATCAGGAAGTTGCAGACTATACAAAATGCAGCCGCTAGGCTCATTAGAAATATCCCGATACAACACCATATTTCCCCCATCTGAGGAGCCTGCACTGGCTACCAGTAAAGAGGAGGATAGAATTCAAGGCTTTGACTCTAGCATACAGAGCAACAAGAGAAACGGGCCCACAATACCTCAGGAAAAGACTCCGCAAATATCTCCAGACAAGAAGCTTGAGATCCAATCATCAAGGCCTCCTAGTAATTCCCCGCTTTGCAAAAGCGAGGCTTGGTGGCCGGTCGTTCACAGTCAGAACCACTCGGCTGTGGAATTCCTTACCGGAACATCTTAGGAAGGCTAATTCTGAATCTGTCTTTCGTAAATTTCTAAAAACCTGGCTTTTTGACCTTCCCTAAGCTTCTGTAGCCTGTGGCAACTTGCTTTTATTTTTTGTATCCGTTAGCGCCGGGACACCTCCGTTGGAGGTAGCTGTGCGCTCTACAAGCTCCAAATTAAATTAAATTAAATTAAACATATAAGAGTAAGACATTCAAGGGAGAGCCTGCAGGAGTGGACAGAGAGAGCTACTGTAGTAAAGTAGTCCCTTATGCAGGTCAAAGCAAGCACTGGAGTCGAGGAGGACTCCATCTAAACAGCTAATAGCCTTAGGGGAGAGACAAATACTACACAGGGCTGAGCCATGATCTCACTGACAAAGTCTCCAACCAATTGCTGAAAGAGGCTGGACGAGGAAGACCAATTGTGGAATGGGGTGGACCTAAAGCCCGCCCTATGTAAATTATTACCAACAGGTCTGTTTGGAAAAATAGGATTGAAAGGTAGCAGTAAAGATATGACGCCACCCATACTTCACAACACCTGTGCATTTAGCATCCTTAAATCTACTCACCCACAGCCTTGCTTCCATCCATTATTCACATATAAATTAAATAATCTATTCACTCACACCATGCATGCACCTACACCCATGAACACACCCACGCGGGCACCCACAGCCATACAGCATCTCCTTCTTCGTCTATTACTCTCCCATTCCCATCCACTTGTCTATATGTGTACTTAATCCATCAAGTCTCAGAAGGAGTAAGAAGTATTTTATAAAGGTGGGCCCTCAGGTTTCTAAACTATTAACTAGAACTAACTTAAGGGAGGGTACACCCCATTCTCGAATCTTCCATCTACTGTAGAGTGGTATTCACAATATCACAAGCGAGTGAGCGGATGGCACCCTGGTAAATTAGTTCCCAGTGAATTTCTAAGATTTGTTTTCAATGTAACTTAAGAGAGCCATCTCCTCCTCCTGATGACGTGCTCGTGCCTGCACACACGTCTCAATGCTACACGCTGCAGTGAGGAGAGGAGCCTAGGAGAAACCTTGTGAGAGAGGGGATCTTGTTTTTATTGCAGCGTCAGAGCTCAGAGCCTCAGACCCTCAGGTCCTGTGAGGAGCCAGACTCTCTGAGGAGCCAAAGCTTCCAAAATTAAACCTCCATAACTTCAGGTTGATAGAAGGCCTTGGGTCCTTTTGTTGCAGATGTGCTGTTTCGACCACCATAAGTGACCGTCATCTTATCATTGTATACCGCTGTGCATGTTGCTGCTGCCCCTGGCCGCGTCACTGTGCCTAGCCTGCTCGCGGAGGCGGGTGGGTACTGGTGCACGGCAGTACGGCCAGACCGGTAGGCGGCGGTAGCAGTTTGCATGTAGCTGCCCGGTTGGATGCCGTGCTACAGTACTTGGAGGCATTATAATTTTTAGTTTCCTCAGTCCAGGCTTAAAAGACTCTGCAGACTCTCCACCATTCACCCACCCAGCTGAGCAGTTTTCTGAGAGGCACAGAGCTTTGAAAATCCAAGCTACTCGAAAAGCTACTCACAGAGCTGGTTAACTCTGGTTAATTTCTGGAGGGGAGGTTTCAACTTGAGCTTCAATTGAGTACTGCACCTCAAGGCCACCTTTTGCCATTCTTCAACGTTCTTTCATCTTGTGTGGGTGGAGGCGGCGGCAACAGCAAGACCGGGGGAGGAGGTAAGTGGCTAGTAGCGGCTAGTTGTGCCTAGTTTTTGCTACTGCTGTGCTGTGCCTTTTTTTTCTTTCTACAAGATAGTTGAATGAAAATTGCGACTGACTTGTTGGCCACCAGGAGTCGAGGACATTCCTGTTCAAGATTGGCCTAGGGAATTGGAAAAGCTCTGGGTACAGCTCCCCCCATCACCACATATCTTACATCGGCTCTGGGGGCTTTGTCTACCGAAATGAATCCGGTTGAAAACCAGATTGAGGCTGTTCAAAGGCAAATTGTTGATCCAGCACCTTCAGTTGATATTCCCCCAGCTTCCTCAAATATGCAAAAAGATGTTACTATTGCTACACCTACAGGCCGACTGTGCATGTCTCTCAGCATGTCCCCTAAGAGGCAAAACAAGCGGAAATCAAATAACCTATGAGTTTCTCAGAGCAATATGAATGTGATTACCAGAGATTCACCTAACTCTACCCCCCCCCCGAAAAAAAACGCTCCTTCAAAAAGAAAGCAGGGTGTAAGTAAGTCGGTTTTTATAGCGCAGCTACTCACCCTTACGGGTCTCAAGGCGCTGGGCGCCGGAGTGGAAATTAAGTGAGCTATTGCCCAGAGTCACATGGTGCTGAGCTGAGCTGCCACCGGAGCTGGGGATTGAACCGTGAACCCTGTGCTCCGAAGTCAGCTGCCCTGGCCGCTGCACCACACCTCTCCACTGATGGTGATGGAAAAGTGTCCGGTCAGCCTTTGAACAAACCCTCAATCACCTGTCAGCCATTCGTGTCCTAAAGTAGTTCAAATAGTACTTCTAAAAATTTTTGTCAGTTGGCAAAATTCAGGCCTTAGCAGTGGCAATACAAGAAGTCACAGCCCTGTGTGGATGAGACCAAGCACAGGCCTATTCTAAACCCCAGGTCACTAATCAGAGTGGTAGAGATACCCCCAGAATACTCTCAGCCCCCTCGCTGCAGGCACCAGAAATCAAGCACCACCCATGCAAGCCAATATGACAGATGGCACCCACTGGCCTATGCCTATGCGTGTCCCAGTAGATACAACTGTCCAGAGGGCGGCGTACACAGCTCCCGAAAGCTGACCTATGACCCCACATCTTCCACCAGAGAGTACGCCTTACACCATAATTTTAGAAGGGGTCACACCTCTAGCTGAAGGTTCCTATGAGGATTTTCAAAGCCTTACAAATAAAGCTGCATATTGGTGTAGGGTTAAAGCTGGTTGTCATTTTGATTTGGTGGACAAAATTAATATGGCCCGTGAAGTGAACTGGGTCGGCCCATCAAGAAAGACCACACGAGGCGATTGTGTGGTCCTGAATTTTAGAGACCCAGGACTGGTGCATTATCTCTTGACACCCTGAATTCTTTTACACCTTGTACCCAAGATGTCATGGCCCGTCCGCTAGAATATTTTTACTGCTCTCCAACAACAATAGTTTTTTTTTTAAATCTGTTTTTTATTAACACAAATATGAGCAGTACATGGACAATCAAGAATCAGTGGTGCATAGACACATACACATACACAACATAGCAGTGCTGCAAGTAACATAAAACAGTATGGCATGGGCACAAATAAGGTTACAGTGAGGGCAGGCATCTACAGACTATACACAATTTTGAGCATTGTGATGGTCTGGGGTTGGGTGAGGGGAAAGGGGTCAGTAGCATGCAAGAGCAAGGATGGGGGAGGGGTAGCGATCCATTATCTCCTCACATTCCCCTGGCTCCACCCCGTTACAGTGTGTGTCTCGCCTTCTCCCCCCATACTCAACCTATAGTACTTTAGCCAAGGGGTCCAGATTTTGTGAAATTTTCGGGGGCATCCCCTCGCCTGATACGTCACTCTTTCCGCTACCATGTATAGGTCCATGTGGGCTTTCCATTCACTAAGTATAGGTGGATCAGGGGCTCCCCATTGGCGGGCTGTATTTCTCTTAGCCACTATGAGCCCTAGGCTGCATAGCAGGAGTTTGCTACGTGGTAGGTCTATCTCAGTGGGTATGCCCAACAGGGCGTATTTAGGCTCTAGCACTAGTTGTGTTCCCAGCACCTTACTCAATTCCCCCAGTATTGGTTCCAGTATCCTTGGATTCGGCGACAACCCCAGAGCGTGTGTATGTATGTACCCTGTTCTGTTTTGCATCTTAGGCAGTGAGGTGTCTCCGCTCTGCCCCTATGATGGAGGCGAGCTCTGTCGAAATATACTCTATGGAGAATCTTAAATTGTATGAGGCGTAGCCGCTGTTTAATGGCCACTTCCCTTGGGTACATTAGAGCCACCTCTCAGTCAATGTCCTCCAGTGGTCCAGTAGTGATTTCCCATTTGGCCCTAAGGTGCCCCAGTTTGTCTGGAATATTATTTATTAACGTTTTATAAGTCCATGAGACAGCTTTACGAGAGAGTTCTTTCTGAAGTAATCTGCCTTCCAGAGGTGCAAACTCTGGTATATCTGTATTGCCTACCCCCTCCACTTTCCAGGCGTGTTGTAGCCTGAGATATGAGTATCTCTGGGTGACACATAGGTGGTATGCATTTTTAAGCGTGTCAAAAGGGGCCAGAGGGTCTCCTTCTAGGATATCACCTAGTTTAGAAATCCCCATTAGGTCCCAATTTTTAAGCCCACGGAGTTTACCAATCTCTGGCAGTCTCGATCCCTCCCAAAGTGGGGTATCCCTCGTGATCCGGCCATCCCACCTCATCTGCCTTTCTGTCCCCCTCCAGGCCTCCACTGCCCTCAGAGTGGCCGGCAATAGCCGACGAGTCCCTTTGCCTCCATATAGATAGTGAAGATGCATGTGGCTTCTGAACTGTAAGCGTTCTAGGGCATAGGTGGGATGGTCACCAGCTGCATCTCCCCATTCGTTAATCACTATAAGATGGGCCACCCTTTAGTATGCCCATATATCCGGTAAAGTGAGTCCCCCGTTATATTCATTTCGTTGAAGCGTCTGTAGTGTGACCCTTGGGTGTCCTTCGTCCCATAGTAAAGTGCGTAAATCAGTGTTTATAGTATTAAATATAGCTTCGGGTATTCTACAATACATGTTTTGGAGCACGTAAAGTAATTTCGGGAGTATAATCATTTTATATAATGCTGCTCTGCCCATTATCGTTAGTGGGAGTCTTCTCCATCTCTCAACGTCGCCGAGGAATTCCGTGAGAACCCTTCTAATATTCTGGTTGAGGTTAGTCGTGTCATTGGTGGTGATGTATGGACCAAAGTAACAGAACCCTTCCTGAGCCTCCAGAAAGCCTCCCGGAAGTCACCTCGTATCTATGGGCCCCCCTACTGAGTAAAGATTAGATTTGTCCCAATTGATACTATACCCAGCATGCAGACCATATTCCTGGAAAGTACTCAGAACCAACAGAAGTGTCCTGTCTGGGTTTGTGATATATAAAAGGATGTGGTCGGCATAGAGCGATATACGCTCATCTGAAATGGCTTCCTCATTGTCTTTAAAACCACTAATCTCTGGGAGCTTCATAATTACACAGGCCAAAGGTTCCAGCACCAGTGTGAACAGCAATGGGGATAGGGGGCAGCACCGACGGGTACCTCTCTGGACCGGAAAGGCCTCCAAGGTCACTCCATTGACTCGGACCCTAGCCACCGGATTGGCGTACAGCAGTTCCACCCAAGTCATAAAGACTGGACCAAACCCAAATCTTGACAAAGCTTGTCGCAGGAATGGCCAGTGCACTGTGTCAAAAGTCTTCTCGGCATCAAAGGAGAGGAACACGTGTGCCGTGGATCTATTCTTTACCGTGTCCAGCCAATTGGCCAGGCGGCGGAGATTGAGTCTCGTGGCTCGCTTCGGCATGAAGCCGGATTGGTCCCAATGAATGAGGGATGATATTACTGTCAGGAGGCGTGTCGCCAATATAGTGGCCAGGATTTTGGTTTCCACGTTCAGCAAGGATACGGGTCGATAGGACCCACATTTCATTGGGGGTTTGTCCGGTTTGTGTATAACTACCACTGTGGCATGTCGAAGGTCCAGTGGGAGTGTTTTCTCTTCCAGAGATGTCTGGAACATGTTTAAGAGGTGTGGGGCCAGTAGGTTGGCGTTACGTTAAAAAAATTCTGCCGGGAGAACATTCGGGCCCGGAACCTTTCCTGACTTTTGTCTGCTAATTGCATCAGTCACTTCCACTAGAGTCAACTCCTTCTCCAATACTTCTCTATCTTCTCTGGAAAGGGTGGGGACTTCTACTGCTTGCAAGTAAGAGTCAATTTGGGCACTGTCTGACAGTAGTCTGGCCTTGTATAGTTCTGTATAATAGTGAGCAAATGCACTTGCTATATTTTGGGATGTAGAATGAATCATGTCTTGCTCATGTATAGAGACAACCCATCGCGTTTCCCGTTCTTTCTTGCTCAGCCAGGCCAGCAGCTTTCCTGCCCTCTCTCTCTGCCTCATACAGGCGATGTTGTGTGGCTAAGAGTTGGGATTTCACCTCTTGGGTTACTAGGGCTCTGTATTCCCTTCGTGCTACCTCTATCTGCCGTAGCGTGTGTTGGTCGCCCTGCAAATCTATCTGTTTTTCTAAATTTAGGAGTCTGTGCTCCAGGGTCTCGATTTCTCATACCTGTTGCCTTTTATTATGGGCTATAATATTTTGCGCCCTGTCCCTTAGGACCGTTTTTGTATGCCTCCCATAGAGTGACTGCCGAGGACACTGTGCCCCGTTCTCATGAAAATAAAGCTCGGAATCAATTCGAATCTCGTGGGCGATGTCTTTATCTTGTAAGGCCCAAGCCTGCAACCTCCACTCTACGCGGCTCCCTAATGTTCTCCTGCCCACTGTTAACCAGAGAGGTGAGTGGTCAGATATACCCCTCGCCAAATATTCCACTTTTTCTATTACCTCCACCTTTCCAGACGGGGCAAAGAGGTAATCTAATCTGGAAAAAACCTTGTGGGCTCCCGAATAGTATGAGTATGTACATTCTACCTGGTGGTGGCACCGCCAAAGATCAGTCAAACCAAGTGTGTTCTGAAACTGTTCGAGTTGGGTGGAGGAAAGCGGGCCAGGTCCCACATGTGTACGGTCTAAGTGCGGGTTTATAACATCATTAAAATCACCACCCACAATATGGGTGGAGGGACCCGAATCTAAGAGTATTCGTGCAACTTTGTCTAGAGTGTGTTGCTGTATTCTTGGGGGAGCATATATGCTAATCAGAGTAAGTTCCCTGCTCCGCTACAAACGTACCATTTGGGTCTGTCCACGTTCTAGATTTATGGAAGGGTGGTGACTTCTTAATGAGTATAGCGACTCCTCTCGACCCCAATGAGAAGCCCACGTGGGCCAGTGTGATATACATGCCCCTCCCCAAAAAGGAGCAGTGTGAGCCCATAAAGTGCATCTCTTGTAGGAGAACGATGTCTGGCTTAAGTCGTTTGATGTATTTACTGACCAGCCCCCTTTTGATTTTATTGCCTAGTCCGTTGACATTCCACGTCAACACCGAATATTTCCCCTCGCCCTTTGCATATGTCTACACTTGTCACAAGTTTCATAGTGTGCCTCCCCTTGATTCTGGTCATGTCTAGTTGTGTTTCTGACTCCTATGTGTCTATGAATGCTTGTTGTACATGAAAAAACAAATCCCAAACCTGATCGTTGGCATCCCTGTGATCCCCATTCAACCTCCGCCTCCCCACGCTCTCTCTCTACCCAAGCCACTACCCAATTGGTCAACATGACAACTGTAGCACAGGTGAAGCTTGAGAGGTCTAACACGCCCCTCTCCCTCTAATCAATTGCCCCATGGGCGTAACGTGCAGTGTCTATTAGCACTGAACCAGTGTCTTACTGTCTCTAGGCAGCTGCCCTGCCCCAGCATTTCAGCCTTCTTCATCACTTTTTTGGCCAGCTGCTGCTGTTGGATCTCCATGGCGATGGACTCCGGACCTTGCTCTTCTAGTTGGTGGATATTCTGCAGGATTGGATGATCACTGTCTGCATCTGATGTATATGCCTTGGGACCCGAGGTGGTATGGTCTCGGGACTTGCTGTGTTGTCGGCTATCTGTGTCCCGTGTGACGTCCTCGTCTGAGTTTGACATCTGTGTTTTCTTGTGTATGAGTCTTTTGGCACGGAATGGAGTTCCAGTATACACCCTGCGTGATTCAGCCAATTTACGCAATGTTTTCCCCCTCTGCTTCCCAGAGTCAGAGCTCCCCTGCGGGCCTGTGCCGGGCCCCTTGTCCCCTCCTGGCTGTGTCTTATGGGGGTCGCTCCTCAAGCCAGGCCCAAGCCTCCTCTGTAGTCTGGAAGAAGTGAGATGCGCCCTTGAATATGACCTTGAGTTTTGCCGGAAATAACAGCATGTATTGGATCTTAAGGGCCCGTAGTTTATCCTTGACAAAATCAAAGGTCCGCCGCTGTTTCTGCACCTCCAGAGAATAATCTGGGATCACCATGACCTTTGTGTTAGCATGCCTAATTTTGCCCTTTTGTTGTATTTCTCGAAGTATAAGGTCACGATCTTGAAAGTTAAGGAAGCGTGCTATCAGAGGCCTCCGTGGAGCTCCCGGAGGTGGCCGGAAGATTGGCATCCTATGCGCCGTCTCAATTATAAAGCAGGTCGAAAACTGTGCAGTCGGGAGGGAGTCCTTGAGCTATGTCACTAGGAACTGTACAGGGTCTCTTCCTTCCACCCCCTCTGGGAAACCTATAAAACAAAAGTTGTTCCTGCGGGCTCTGTTTTCCACATCATCCACCTTCCAGGCTACTTCCTTTAGTGAGGCAGCTAGTCCCGTGACTTCTTTCCTCATGGTATGGGAGATATCTTCCACTTCAGAGATACAGGTTTCTGCGTGAGTCACTCTTTCAGAAACTTTGCGCATGTCTTGACATAGTAGTGCCACCTCAGTACTAACCCTGGGCGTAATACTTCACTATACTCACAGAGCATGCAAAGTTTGTGCTACTATGCACTATGCAGATTGCACGTAGCAGAATGAATAACTGTGCTAATTGACGTAGCAGCAGTATAATAAACACCTACAAAATGCTTTGATAAAGCAATTTTCTATGCTAAAAAAGCATATAACCAATTCACAAAAGTGAACTTTGACAATAAAATATCAAGCAATGAGAGAGGTGATGATTTTGGGGTCCCCCTAACCTAGGGGAGGACCAAGCAGATGCCTTGAACACAAAAAGTATATCATGTGAACGATTCAGTGGTGGTCCTTCCTCCTAGGACCACCCCAAGCACAGTTATGGGCAAAAATACAATCCCAACCAAAGGCCCTGCAAAGCATTATGGGACGAGATTAGCAGTGGGCAGTGAATATTATAGTGTCCAATATCAAAATAATTCTACAAAGAGCTGCAGTTCAACTAGTCGTTACTAGATGTCCCTCACGAGTCAAATGCAAAAGCATTGAAATTATTAATACATCAAGCTGCAGTTCCACTAGTCGTTACTAGATGTCCTCACGAGTCAAATGCAAAAGCATTGAAACCCTTTCATGAAGCTTTTGCATTTGACTCGTGAGGGACATCTAGTAACGACTAGTGGAACTGCAGCTCTTTGTAGAATTATTTTGATATTGGATTCTATAATATTCACTGCCCACTGCTAATCTCTTCCCATAATGCTTTGCAGGGCCTTTGGTTGGGATTGTATTTTTGCCAATAACTGTGCTTGGGGTGGTCCTAAGAGGATGGGACCACCACCAAATCGTTCAAAAGATGTGCTTTTTGTTTTTAAGGCATCTGCTTGGTTCTCTCCCTAGGTTAGGGAGGATCCCAAAATCATCACCTCTCTCACTGCTTGTTAATTTATCGATTTCACTTTTGTGAAATGACTATATGCATTTTTAGCATATAAAGACAGAGATATTTATTTTATCTTAACTTGCACTGTGCAAGATGCCTTTGGCAATTGTTGTACAGTGCAGTCCAGCACACAGCTATGCAATTTGCATAGCTACGTGTAGTTCGAAATGTACTTCGCGTAGCTACGTGTAGTGCTACTACGCAAACTACGCCCAGGGTTACTCAGTACGCACCTCTGGCATCTTCCTCTCCAGGGCTTCTCGTGAGGCGTTTATGGCCTGCAGTATGGCTGCATTTTCCGGTGTGGGTGCGGCCTCGCCCTCTCTTCCCTGCGGTGGGTGGACCACTTTGGCGTATTTATCTAGCTTACCCTGTCTTATGAGTTTTGGATCTTTGTCTCGCGTCATACTTGGGTTGATGGCCAGGATATGTGTGTGATCTCGGCAGAGTTTGTGTTTCCAGTCTTTGACCAGGGAGAGATACCTCTAGATGATTACAATGTGTTCTTTCGAGTAGTGCAACAGAAGAGCTCGCACAGGACACTGAAGGGATCACTCAAGCAAGAGCACAACTTTAAAAAAAAACCAGTGAGTGTGGACTGGTTTGGTCTATCTGCTAATCTTACCTCCACAGCGCCTGGGTCTGAACCAATCGCCTTCGTGCTCTCTCGGGGAGTCCCTGCCCATTAGAGTGTTTTTCAGGTAAGCGCCCATTCAGCACAAGGGAGGGGGAGAAGCTTTCCAGTGCTTTTTGGGGGCTCTTCACTCCCCACGGTTCCGTCCGTCCCTCTCCAATGCGGGACCGATATCTCCCGTCAACCATGCCTCCCTAAATCGGGTTGTGTCCTATTTGGAGCAACATCCCTCCGTTACCGGCACTGTGGACAAGCAAGGAGGGGGAGCCCCGAGGGGCGTTCACGATCTGAGTCACCCTCTGTCGTCCGGGCTCCTGTCGTCCCAGCCAACCGCAGCAGGGGGTTAGAGAGAGGGGAAGGGGGGTCTCCCTTGGCGGCGCCACAGTTCTTATTTAGCACCTCGCTGGTATTCTGCTTCCCTTTAGTGCATACCGCTCCCCTCGCTCACAGACCACAGCGAATAATTCCAGGATAGGAGGGGGCTGTAATATATGGCATCAGTCGTATATCCTCTTCCTCAAAAAATGGGGATGTGGGCCTCACAGCCACAGGTCCCCACAGGAGGACAGCAAGTCTCAGGCTCTCTTTCGACTTCTTTGGGTGTCACTCACCGGGGACTGGCTCAGCTGGCTCCTCGCTGTCCACTAGGCTGCAGACTTCAATGCCAGCGCCCAGGACACCGATACGGTCATTGGGGCCCTTGGCTATGACCCCTTGATGCTCCCAAGCTTCCGCACAAGCCCCAGGTCTGCGACGGCGTCTTTCAACAACGCATTTTCCAGACAGGCTCTTCTGCACCTACAGCGCCGCAGGCTGCTTTCCACTCTATCACTGCCACCTGGATCCAATCTTGGAGTGGTCCACGGTCCCGCACTTTCTGATGACTGCGGGGGGGGGTCCCAGACTTCGCCACAGGCCCGTGGCCGTGACCCAGGCCCTCCTGATCTCTGCTGCCACAGTCACGTCTCTCCACTCAGCCAGCAGTGCGGACGTCAGCCTCTCCATGTTCTTGCCTCACCTCCCCCACCACTCCAGGGTGCAGGCCTCTGCTGGGTGGAGCCGGGGCCTCTGTGCCAGACGCCGCTCACCTCCTCAGCGCCGGATTGGGCTCCACAGCGGAGATTTCTATCGTCCCAGTCAGGGGAGAGGGGGATCCCACAGCTTTATTCTCTCTGCTTGCTCCCTGACAGGGCACCGAACATGTCAGTCCACTCCAGGCCGTTCCTCCGGCCGATCGATCACCCGGTATTAGGACCCCTACCACTCCGGAGACGTCAGGCACTCCCGGGGGAGGAAGGCCCGGAGGGCTCGGATCACACCCGTCTTCTTTCCAAACGATCCTGCTGGTCTCAGGTAGGAGGGGAACCACAAGAGGGGGAGGAAGCCCGGCTCTCACTGCCCTTTCTCAATTGCCGTCCCAGCCATGGGGCACATCACCAATTTATTACAGTTGTGGGCCACCGCCATCTTAGAGCCCCTCTTCTTCTCCACTCTGCTCCTCTGAGGCCGTAGTGTGCCCGTAGTTGAGCCTCAGAGGTACCCCTGTAGCTTTAGTGGGTCCAGGGGAGTAAAGATTCCTTTCACTCATTATATGGTGATCTAAGGCCAGGATGAATCACAGGATTTAAACTCGGGCTGCCGGAGCCACCGAGAAACGCAGCTACTCGGCAATGTTGTTGGCCACGCCCCCCTCTAACGACAAAAGTTAATAATCCTATCCAAATTTGAGGTCCGAACCAGGCCATGCCCATGGCCCACCTTTAGCTCTATCGAATCACTTTGAAGTGCTCTCTAGACTTACTGAAAATGACTGACTACCTGAGCTGCAATAAAGGGAGGGCACAATTGTGCAGCCCTTGATATAACTTGTGTCCGCATTACACAACAAATGATAAATCAAACTACTACCACAGCTAAAAGAAGGAAGGGTCAGAGGTTGCAAGTGACATCATGGAACATCGCGGGCATCCGTCAGAAGCTGACAAATGAGGATTGGGTATCCCTTATGCGGACAGCTGATATAGTGGAGAGGTGTGGTGCAGCGGCCAGGGCAGCTGACTTCTCAGGGTTCACGGTTCGATCCCCGGCAGCAGCTCAGCTCAGCACCATGTGACTCTGGGCAATAGCTCACTTAACTTCCACTACGGCCCCCAGCGCCTTGAGACCCGTAAGGGTGAGTAGCTGCGCTGTATAAAAACAGACTTACATTTTTTTTTTATATATATATAGTATGCTGTCAGGAGACCTGGGCTATCGATCCCATGTATATTGATGGCTTTAAATCTTTTTGCTCTCTGACAATTGTGTCACCAGCAGGGAGAGGCAAGGGTGTCTGGCTGTTTTTATATCAGTCAAATTTGAGAATCTTACTATCAAAGTGTCAAGCCATGTTACTTGATTTTACATATTTGCTCGCTTGATTTATTTAATGTCATTTTGGTAAATTTTTATTTTAATTACTTTTTAGCGCAACCAGTGGGCATATAGAGGAACTGGAGCAAATATTGGAAAGCCATTCGAGTCATAAGAGGTGTTATATACCAATCATGTGGGTTGGAGATTTCAATATTGAGCAATGTATTTTTAGTAACAATCGTATATGTGGAGCCAGCGGTGGAGAAAGGGAAGGGGAAAGCCATTTTACACACACGGATATGGGGATGCACTAAACAAAATCATCCTTATAAATAATATGCCATTTTCATCTAACTTTAATCTGACTTTAATAACCAAAATATTACCCACGTGCCCACATTTGTAGGTAAAGGTAAGGACAGCATGAGTGATTTTGCGTTAACTTTTGATATCCAGTTGCATGCGGGCTTCAGCGACCCACCAGATCCCCTGGTTCACTTTTTCATCAACCAGTGAGTATGGATAAAATGGGATTGTATCAACCCATATAAATTCTTTGAAGATTTGGTAACAGAAACTAGCAAGGATTTTTTTCAATGTCTTTTCTCTGATGCGGACCTTAGTAAGATCCGAGATAGCTACAAAGCAATTTGTGAGAGAGCTGCCAGACTATTAACAAACACCAGGCCACCGAAAGACCATATACAGCACCCCTGGTTCAATTTGGATTGCACTTCAGCCTTAAAAGCCCTTAAAAAAGGCCACCAACATAATCCCGGGTAATATAGAGGCAGTAAGATCAGTCAGGAATCACTTTAACAAAGGGCTAGAAACCAGGAAGGGGAAATCAGGGGCAAAGCGTGGAAAGACCTAGCTAAAGCAGCCCAATTAATAGACAGCAGGCTCTTTCGGGAGGTTATCAACTGAATTTTTCTTCACAGAGGCCCCCTTACATGGAATTGAATGTCATGCTTTAGAATAGGTGTGTGTAGTCACTTCTCAATTTTTTTTAACCCCGATGACCAGCTCGTTGAACCCCCCACATGGAACCAGACACTGATCAACTCTTTTTTGATGATGTCTGGTTAAGTGAATTTATTGATCTAACAGCTTTCACTAAAGTTGTCCAGAGTGCTGCCCCGGGCAAGGCCCCAGCCCCCAATGGAGTCCCCATTGACATGTTAAAATCTAAACTGGAATTCTGGAGCCCATTAGTAATGGAGGGAATCCACTTTAGTGCGCATATTTAAGAAAGGGAACAGGAATTGCCCTACGTGTTATTGCCCGATTTTTTTGTTAGATGCGACAGTAAAAACTTTGTAGCGGGTCATCTTGGAAAAGTTCGAAGTTTGGGCAGAAAATAATTATTTTTTCTCAAAGGCTCAATATGGTTTCCGAACAGGCCTGCGGACCATCGAGAAGGCACTGAAGTTATCCCTTATTTCGGGAAAGTACGTCAAGGCCAGGAGAGGTTCATTACACATGGACTTTATGAACCTCTCCTGTGCTTTTGGGTTTGTGGATAGGGGAAAGTTGTGGTCTCTGATGGAGGCTTCTGGGGGTGGACCCACCATTGTTGAACCTTATATGGCGGTTACACTGAGATACTACTACTAAGGTCTGCTACACTTAACAAGGTGATTGTATACAACCTATAAATGTAGCCAGAGGAGTTAGGCAGGGCTGTATAATGGCACCTTTTCTGTTTTTACTCTATATTAATTCCTTAGACAACGCACTGAGTTTATGTAGTGATGATACCCCTAGAAGTGGTTTAAATGGTTTTAATAGTTTTATGACAAACCTGAGTTTAAAAGTAAATCACCAGAAATAATGTATTTTAACCTGCCGTCAAAAAACACCAAAACAAAATCTTTTTTTATTGGCAAGACATTGATCACTAAGGCTTTATATTTTAATTATTTAGGTATCCTGTTTGAAGCAAATTTGTCATGGGGCGGCATGATCATCCAGAGAATACAGAAAATGGGAGTAGTGTGCAAATCTATTTTTAGACTCGCAAAAAAATTGTGGCACAATCCTATTTAATGAGATGGTCCAGCTATATAAATCTAAATGCCTGGGCGTGCGAACATATGAAGCAGGCGTGTGGGGTCATGAAACACCACCTAGAATGCAGGCCTTCAAAAACAAGTTCCTTTCTCAGCTACTTACCATCCCTAAATCGACCCCAAGTTTTATCTCCCATAGTAAACTGGGTATGGGCTATTTGGAAGACAAAGTTAAAATGGCCCCCCTCTTACTCTGGGTTAAAATCTGGTGTTCCCCACTAGCAGGTTTCTCAACAGACATTTTGAGTGACTGGCTGAATTTGGACAATAGATACTCTGTCCCATGGCTGGCATATGTCAGGAAAAGCTTAAATGATATGGTGCCTGATTAAACTTTTTGATTTTCCAGATAGCATTGGGCCCCAAAC
The DNA here is from genome assembly GCA_963921515.1 of Calotriton arnoldi. Classification (NCBI taxonomy): domain Eukaryota; kingdom Metazoa; phylum Chordata; class Amphibia; order Caudata; family Salamandridae; genus Calotriton; species Calotriton arnoldi. The sequence continues at coordinate 2,301,274 of CAWUFW010001204.1, forward strand.
TAAGGCCATAGTTAAGGAAAAATGTAGTATGATGAATGAAGAGATTAGAATGGCAAGGTCAAGCCATTTAACCTCAGTCCTTAACTATTTGTCAATTTCTACAATGCCTGGGATAAAGCAGTATTGGAAAACCAGAACATAGATTTTTCAATCCATTATTTGGTTGCTTTTCCTAACTGTGGTTCCTGGTTTGAATCTCTTCCAGTCTGCTCATGCGATAATTCCTCACCTCAAATGACAGTGCATTTTATGCTTTTTTGCACTTTATATAGCAGCTTGAGAAGAAGCTCCTTACAACCACTTTTAAAGCACAAGCACTTTACAGCGCACCAAGAGGGGCTGATCTTTTTAAAATGTCTAAATTCTCCTATAATATTTTTCTCTGTCCTAAATTATATCTTGTCTGCAATAAAATTGAGGAGGAGAAATGCTTTAGAAGAATATTTATTTTTAGTCCTGATGAGATTGTTAATAGTTTTAAATGAATGCCAGTCACCATGGGTGCTCATAAAGTAATTTTATCCTATTTCTTAAAGACATACATACATTTTTATTCAAAGATGTTTTAAATTCGTTTTAATCGATGTGTGACGTTTTCTCAATAATCTTTGAATTTGAAAAATTATATGATATACATGTATTTGTAAATCTGTGTTTTTATGGTCATTGTTATGACTGAATAAAGACTATTGAACTGAACTGACTTAAGTTTTGTTTCCATACCTAACTATAAAGACAGTTTAACCTTTGTTTAAGTGAGTTTCTAAAGTGTTATTTAATGTAAGGTAGCTTTTTTCCATCCCTAACTATAATGTCACTATAACCTTTGTTTTTTTTCACAGAATTTCTGGAGTTTTTTAATCATATTCAGCCAACTTCAAGCTCTGCATTATCCATGTGCAGCCGGAGAGTTGGCAGCATGAACAGTCATGCCCCTGCCCAACATCCCCATAGGCGGCTAACCCACTGCTGTGTATGACCTTTTAGTCCAACCAGTCTCTGTCTACACACAATGTATGGTTGCGTGTAGATGAAATTGGATATGAGTTTTTGTGTGTTTTCTAAAAAAAATTGTTTTTGTGTTGTTTTTCAAATTGTTTTTTTAATGGCTTAGAACTGCACTTTTTGTAAATTTATTTAGCTATCATTTTAAACTCTTTAAACCTTTTTTACACAACTCTGCTCTGTGTAGAGATGGTCTTCCATGGTCCTTAAATATATTATTTTATTAACTGCACCAAAAGCCATTACTTTGTGACATGGAGCACGTCCTGCAGAGCAGTTTGTTAATCTCTTCTGCAGCCCTGCGCGAGCTAGGCTGTTGTAGTGCATATCTCTCAAGTGCTTTCACATTCCACTGGTTCTCATTGCATATTGTCCAGACTTCCCTCTATGCAGCGCCTGTTTGCACAAAGTGCACGTAACTTCTTCTGGACTGCGTTTTTTGTCAGGTGGAAGTGTGAAAAACTGCCACAGCAGTGATTCCTTCATGGGCCTTGCTTGCTGTGGTCCTACAGAAGTGCATGGCAGAACAGTGATGTCACCATTTTCAGATGGTACATTTTGGATAGGCCTAGTGAATAATAGACTTGATGTTTGCTGGTGTTCAGTTTTGTTGGGTGCCATGACGGCTCTGAATTGTATTTAGAGAAAACTGTCTCTGTTAAACACAAATCCAGCAATGATAGTGAACAAAATTATTTGAGGGGCATTCTAAAGACTGTGGGCTTATTTTTTGAGTAGTGTCTCCTGAGTGGCCAATGAAATGGATGCTTTCGTGATTATTATTTCTTGACCTTCCATTAGGTTCCGTGGTGCTCCTGAGGGAACAACCCATGAGAAGGTCCCGTGGGAATCCTGCATGGGTTTTACTTCCTTTTCTGGGTCCCACAAAGGTACCAGAGGACCCCGAAAATCTTAAAACAGTTGTGTTCGGTATGAGGAGGTGAATTGATGTTAAGTTTGAGCCTAGAGATTTTGTCACAGGCATAAATAACCAAGTTGTCTTGAAGTTTTTTTTTAATCAATTTTCGGAGTTTTTAGGTGCTGCAGAACCTGTGACACAGAGAAAGGACATCACATTGGTTGTAAGAATTGTATTGCTGCCATTACAGGAAGTTCCCAACCTTTCATCCTCATCGTATTAGGGATTAACACTTGGGTGCGTTAACATTCTGTACTGTGATGTGACTTTTTTGGCGATCTGTATTTTTGAGGGAAATGTAATTAAAACAGATAGGTCATCTGCAGGACAGTATAGCCCAGCATAGTGGCCTCTAAGGCTATAAGAACATTCCACCCCATGAGAGTGGAATGTCCTAATTAACCACAGATGCCTTCCAGGAGAAAGAATGGGTTAACCCCTGCAGCTCTGGGACCTTTGTTTTACAGACGATGCTGGAATTTTTCAAGAACTACAGCTTTGTGCATGGCTATGGTTGTTAAGTGTTGAACATATGCAGAAAAAGTTGATGAGAGGAGGCTTGGGAGAAGCCCTGCTTCTCTCTGGGCTCAAGCAAACTGTTTTTGCTTGTTCACAAACCAAGAGTGATGCAAGAGATGAGCAGAATTTCCCTTTCTCCTTCCTAGGCTCCAGTGACACTGTGAGCCAAAGGAGAAGGTAGGGTGGTAGGCTCTTGTGTGCTGTGGTCCACAGGCTCTGTCTCTCCCTTTCTCTTGCCACATATCCTGGGGAGGAATGGGAAAGAGAGAGGCTGAGGCTGTGGATTTGGACATTTTAATCTTGAAAGCAGTGGGTCTATGTCTAATGTTTATAGTCCATTGCTGCTCCATTGTCTTCACTGCAGCTCTGAACACTCCAGTATTCTAATATAGATTTATGTCCTGTTGTACCATACTATACCAGTCATTAAAGGCCCATTCCAATGTTATACACCTGGATTAAACGTGAAGGTGTATATCAAGGGAGTAGGGCTTTAATGGCTGTAATATTCAACTACAATGACGAGAACATTCTGGCCCATGTGGGCAGCACATTCTAATATGCCCTTATAACTTACTACAGCGGATTATAGCAGTCGTTAAAGCCTGCTCCAGTGTTATAAGTCTGAGCCAAACACAAATTACTGTAACAAGGAAATTGAGATTTAATGACCACTATAGGCTCATACAGCAAACATAAGGTCCTACAACATTCTGCAGCATAAGGATTTAATGCCCTACATAAGAAAAAGAGCCCAATTCACAAAGGTGAACTTAGACGTTTGGTCTAACTTTCGACCAAACGTCTAAGTTTACCTTTGTGAATCGGGCCCAGAGGGAGTGATTAAGGGCCTTATTATGACTTCGAGGGTCCATAGAACCGCTGTAGTTGTGGTGGCAGTCCCTGGGCTGCCAGACTGGTGGTTCATCCGCTCTATTAGGATTTGGGCGGTTGGACCGCCACAGGACCACTGCTACCGCTGGGGATCTGCGATCCCTCGGTGGTCTTACAGTGGTCTGACACCGCAATATGTTGGCGGTGCTGCTGCAGCACCACCAAGCATATTATGAGTTTCCTCACCACTGTAGTTTTTATGGCAGTGAGCCCGCCGAGAAAAGTGTGGCAGTGAGAAAACTAAGGGGGCCCTACAGTGCCCCCTGTTGCCTCTGGGCCATGGAGTACATGCAGGGGGCGCATGCCCCCCTGTCTGTATGCAACCCAATCCTGCATGGCATGGACTGCACGATCCATGCCGTGCAGGAACGTGCTTTGGCGCTCCCGCTGCGGTGCCTTTCTAAGGCTCAGATATGAGCCTTTGAAAGGCATTGCCATGGGACTGCCAAAGCACCGCCCGCCAGACCACAAATAAACTCGTAATCTGGCAGGCGGTATGTAGCTGAGTTTGGTGGTGTGGGCGAGGAGCGCTGGCGTGGTTGCTCGCTGCCACACTGCCAAACTCGCAATCAGGCCCTTAGATTTTGGCAGAGAGGGTACTCTCTTGAAAACATTACAGAGTACCTTCTATGCCAAACCCTTGGTGAGCCCACTTCATTTATATTTGTGTGAAATATTATTATTCCATCAAGAAAACTAACATGAGTACTGTCATCAGAATACTTCCTCCAGCCACCTGATGAAATAGGGGCCCCTGAACAAAACACTTATCACCAAGATATGCATTAGGGTGATGCAAGAAAGTATTCTATTGCTGTGACAGCATTAAATGATTCACCAAAGTGTAAACGAGGCCAGAGATGTTTCAAGAGAGAAATGGGTATCTAACACTTTCAGCTCTGATATGTTTGTTTGATATGTCTTTGGGTTTATTTATCATAACTTTACCCACTTTGCATGTTTTGTGCACTATACAGCACACATCCACAATAGAAACGTTTTAAAGTTACTCTAAGCATAGTAGTTTCTACTGGAAGGCTACTCTTCCAGTAGAAAACTTATCCTACACTCAATACAAAGTGTGCTAAATCATCAGTGCATGTGATGCAAGCTGTGATTGCTTCAAACACAGTCTCACAACCTTGGGATCAGTTGTGAGGCTGACCTTTCCAGTTAAGATCTTTTAACAGGGCTCTAATAGAAATTATATTTTGAATATACCCTGTACTGTATCAGGGCATTGCCACAGCTTGCTCCCTGCGCTCTCGTGACCACCACCAGGGTCTGAATTGTGGGACTCCCCAGTGTTCTAATAAGCTTATGGCCCTTCCCCTGCTTGTATATCCTGACTTCCAGCCATTTGGATGCTATTTGGAAATTGCCATCCATTCCCAATCCATGCTGAGTTTTGTGGAAGCCAGTCAGCTCATGCTTGACACTCCATTACCTATAATCCCCTGCTCCCTGCTTCATCTCCACCACTGCAGGCCAAGGATGGGTTGAAGAATTCAGCACATCTGTGGCTGGCAGCTGCTAGCCTGCTCACACGTGATGCATGTGATTAGTGTGAGCTCTTTTAAGCTCCAGCACCATTCATTCCAGGGTTGGTCATTGTAGCTGTGTTCCTGTGAGACCGACCCTTGTTTCCTTACCTTTTGCTATCATTGTTTCCAGAGTTCCTCAGCTATAGTTATTCCTTGATTCCTGAGCTATAGCTATTCTTGTTCCTGAACTAGCACTGCCTGCAGTGTTACCTTGATTCCTGAGCTATAGCTATCCTTGCTCCTGAACGAGCACTGCTTGCCAATGTTACCTTGATTCCTGAGCTATAGCTATCCTTGTTCCTGAACTAGCAGTGTTGGCTTAATTCCTGTTCCTGAGCTGTAGCTATCTTTGTACCTGAATTAGCGCTGCCTTCAGTGATTCCTGAGTTGCAGCTATTCTTTGTTTCCGAACTAGCACTTCCTTAGTGCTGCCTGGATTCCTGAGCTGCAGCAATTCCTTGTCAGTGAACTAGCACTGCCTTCAGTGCTACCTTGGCTCCCGAGCCTTAGCTATACCTTGTTTCCTTAATTCCTGAACCAGAACTATTCAGTGCACCCTTGAAGTCTCTTTCCTTCTGTATTTACCTTTTTCCAGTCCCTGCCTTTTTTCCATTTTCCTTTGTACCAGTTTCTACCTTGCTGTGTTCCTGTTTCTGCAGACTTAGCTTCCAGTATCCTTGTGGGTTTTGTTTCTTACCTTCTGCCAAGTGTTCCCTTTGTTTTTCCTTCTTTCCTGTTAAGCACTCCTCCTTGCTAGCTCCTTGTTTATCGTATCTGTGTATTTAGTTCTACACCCTTGCTGTTACCTCCTTGCGTGTTCCTGTTTGATCGCCAGGATCCGTGGGCACAGCTGACAACCTAGGTGGTGTTTCTTGTTCACTGTGAGCATTGTCTTTGAGTTACATTTATAACATCACCGTAGGTGTCAGCTGCACAGACCCTGCCTTTGCATGTATATCCTATATACAGGTATTTGCAGTCAGTATCTGTAACAGCAATTGTGGATGAGGAACTTTCTGAGCTTCAGTCTTACTGTGTGGAGCTTCTAAGTGTTTTACCCCACATTCCCTTTATTGTTAATGTTGTTATATATAGGGGTGGGCAGTGAACTCCGCTCCGCCGGTGGAGTTTGCAGAGTTTTGCTACTCTGTGCTCCGTTTTGAGAAAGAAGTTTTGGCAAAAATCTGTCATCCGCCGCGTAGCGGAGTTTAACTGCACCCAGCCCAACATAGGACGCAATGCTCTCTATCCCAGCCACTGTCCTACGGGCATTTCACTGCCCAGAATAGCGCCCGCACTGTCAAATAATTATTTATAACCCACAAGAAATTGATCCATAAGTTGAAACCCACTTGTGAGAGCAGAAGGACCTCGGGAGCGAGGACGAGCGCATCTGCCAGGGATTTCCGTGGACTGTCTCTGGTATGCAGAGGATGGGAGGGAGGCAGAGGTGGAAAGCAGGAGCAGGCAGTGCCCAGCAGGATGGTCCCAGGCTCAGGCAGGCTGGTCCTCTCTAGGCATAGTCCTCTCTTTGTTATTGCTGTAAGAAAGCAGCACACAGGAGCCCAGCTGTTCTGTGCATGTCCGAACTGTCAGGTAGGCAGCGGTCATGTGGCCAGCTCTCAGCTGAGCCTTCTGGACAGTGAATGAGAGGAGGGAGGGGGCTGCAGAAGTGCGGGACAGATGTACTCATTGGAGCTTACTCTGAGCCACAGGAAGTGGCGTGTTCTTGAATTCTGACGCGTAATCAGGCCGGGTGGCTATTGTCACCGGAAGTGTACTCTGTCCTTGTGCTAGGCTGCTGAGAGCGGTAGAGGAGCCACAGTGCACCCAGCAGCGGCAGTCCCCTTTACATGGGTATATCATAGTGCCATATGAGCTGCCTCTGGATGTCCTGATATCGTTGAGATGAGCAGATGGAAAGCTGGCAGTGCAGCAGGTACTATTATTCTGTGTTGGAATCTTCTGTGTTGTGTGCAATTGTCGCTCAGGCACTCACGCACAGGCTCGTCAGAAGCAGGGTTGGGGACGTGTTGATTGTGTTGAGAAAGAATTATTGCTTAGTCTTCTTAAGTCCTCATCATGTGCTCCAATTTATTTACAGATTTGAATGCTGGCATATTGTATTTGTTAATGGAGCGGCATCATCATGATCTATCATCTAACATGGAATACTCCTCTTGCTCACGGAACTCCACGGAATTTAGTGGAGTTTTTTGCCGACTCCATGGAATTCCGTGGAGTGAGACTCCGCGAGCTCCGCCCAAGCCTGGTTATATACATATGTCTTGCATGTCCGTCCTGGGTGTTAGTTATTCTGAATGCTAAATTGCCTCTTGAGTGTCTGCTTACTTTTTCTACCCAGCCACCAGTCCTTGCCCAAGTCCCTGACACTGTCCTAGACAGTCCTGACGGCATACCCTAAAATGATCCGAAGATGTCCTGTCAAAAATAAATGTGTTCTTGTTCAAGGTAAGATTTCCTTTGTGCAGCACTTTGCATAATTAGACATGGCTGTCATCAAGTTCCTCCCATGTTTTTCAAATCACAAGAGTAACCTTGTTGTAATTCAGGCCCTACGTAGCGCCTTGGATTATTCTCTGCATTGCTTTAGTGAGCTGAAGACAGATGAAAATGAGGCATTTGTGACTGTATGCACCCATTGCAGGGCAAATGTGGTGAAGTATGCAGAAGATTCTTTCAGCTCTAGCTTATAATGGGCTTTTTGCAGATCAAGCATGGAGAACAATCTGGCCTCATTTAGCTGGTGTATCATGGCGAATATGCCCTGTGAGGTTCCTATAATTGCTGGTTGGTGTTTCATCGTGTGCAGGTCCTACTGCAGAATTGCTTTGTTTAGTAATTGGGAGCTTCATTTCCCACTGTAAGGGTAATTTTCTGTTTATTTGACTGTATGACTGAGGTATTTGTGAATGCTATTGTACAGAAGCTTCTGCAACCTGCCAGAGCTGAAGTTCCTGTGATGCCCTCAATAAAAAGGTGCTGAGGTGAACTGAATTCGAGGCAAATGGCAGTAATAGTTAATCAGAGACAGGGAACCACAATTTTATCACAAGTGACCCTGAAAGAAGCCATCATACAGATAGTCCCATGAGTATGTTTGATTTAAGCGTTACCAGTGTTCTTGAAACCTCTGTTTTGTTCGAGTGAACCAAGCTTCCTTTATCAGTAGGATCTCAGCAGATAAGAGCAAGGCCCTTAGATAAACAATACTTCATGAAAACTACCTGAATTCCACATTTATGAGCCGCACTGAGAAAACAAAGACATTCCACTGTTTACCACGGAATTTCAGAGAACTGTTGAAGTGTAACTTAAATGGTGTTGTTGGGTGAGCATGTATAGCATACGTGCATGGGAACCCAACGGAGACCAGCCAGTTCACCGCTCAACCTAAGCACACCTCAGTCAAAGGGCAGTAATATTTATTCAAAATTATAAGAGGGTGGTCGCCATCTCCTGTGAGTGAAATATAATTTATTGCAAACTACTTTTAAAGGAGTCAACCCAGTTCTCAGACATTTACTTAAGCGTTGGATGTAGGAATAAATGCTACACATTTCAAGATTACACAAATGCGTGAACAAGGAGCTTTGTGAATTTTGGTTGGTCCACCAGAAATTGTAACTGATATGTTCAATTGACTGCTATGTTTTAATAAACAATAGAATATTTTACACCAAAATAAACTCTGTCTAGAAATGTGTTTATTGCAGTGCACTGTGTACCTTGTATTCAGTAATTATCTTTTCCATCTTGCAATGTATTAATGTCAGTTGCATATTATACTATTGTATACAGCAAAATTGCCTGACATAAATATTTTATCCTAAATATTGTTTACAAATATATCGTCCTTTTGGGGTGTAGAGGTTGTGTTATTAACTCCATTGGAGCTATATTTTTGTAGACAATATGTAGGACATGATTGTGATATTCTCCTTTTTAACTATAAGTACTTGTAGTTTAATCCTTCAGTAGAATGTAGAATACAAGGTTCTGTGAGGGGCGGCTGGAAGGAGTGCTGGTGGATGAGGTGCACAATAAATATAGCGCCTGCGTGCTCTGTGCACGTTTGCTATCACTTTTGAACATCAGTGCATTGATATTTACGCCTAGCAATCTTCTGACTATGATATTCTGGTACTGTGCCATGAACATGTAGATTTACATAACTAGCTGGTATCAAGCATAGTGAAGAAATATTAAATATTTATTTGTTAGGAGATTGAAATTGGCACCTGGGAACTGTCCCTTTTAGTGTTTACAAAGAATCCTGGGTAGATCGATGTTAAAACTCCACACCATCCTGGAGCTGTTCAAGTAGGATTTATGAAAACCTGGCCTTTTTTGTCTTAGGTTTGCAGCTTGTTCGCCGTTCATCCTGTCTCCTCTTGGTCTGCTATAGTGCCTTGACACCCTCGGGTATTAGTGCGCTTTATAAGTGATATCCTATCCTATCAAATGCTAAGGTGAGTACTCCTCCAAAGTGTCCTGGCCCTGATTCACTCCAACAGCCACTGAATTCCTTTACAGTCCACAGCAGAATATAGAACTCCCACATCAGTATTTCTTATGACATGCCGGTTGTAAGTTGTCACTTGTACAGAATGTGGTGTTACGGCCAGAGATGCCAACTTTGGAAATGGAGAACCAGGTTTAAGTCCGGCATGGGCTCAACCTCCTGTGATTCTGGGCAAATTACGTAATATCCTAGGGCCAGATATATCAAAGGATTGTGTCGCCCATGCGTCACGCAATCCTTAAGTCATATTTACTAAATCACACAAAGCCACCTTGTGCGGCCCTGCGTGGCTTGGCAAATCTGTAAGTAAGTCCGTTTTTATATAGCGCAGCTACTCACCCTTACGGGTCTCAAGGCGCTGGGGGCCGGAGTGGAAATTAAGTGAGCTATTGCCCAGAGTCACATGGTGCTGAGCTGAGCTGCCGCCGGAGCCGGGGATTGAACCGTGAACCCTGTGCTCCGGAGTCAGCTGCCCTGGCCGCTGCACCACACCTCTCCACTTGGCAAATCTGGAGTACTGCAAGGCAGCGTAAGTTGCTGCCTTGCATTACTCCGCACTGGGAAGGTGTTACATTAGTAAAGTATGGGTGTTTCCACATATTCAACCATGTATTTTGGCGCATTCCCAGGTTTACCAAGACAAGTTATCTTGGGAATGTGTCAAAACATTTAGCCTTCCGATAGACACGCAACAAGGAGAAATGTCTTTGTTTCTCTTTGTTTTTTCCTCGACTGTAAGGATGGCTTCTGTGCAGGATGGGGTCCCTTCCTACACAAAAACAATCCTGCCTGCAAAGCAGGCACCCTTGCACCATGGCACAAATGGGGCCTGCACTGGGACTGGGCAGCACACAGTCCACCAGTGCAGACAGAGTGCAGGGTTGTGCCTTATGTAAATATGGCACATTACTGCCCTCCAATTTGACGCCGCGCAGCTCAGCAAGTTGTCTTGCTGCGTTGTGCTGCATCAAATATTGATAAATCTGGGCCCTAGTGCATAGAAAAAATAGAATATGAACTTGTGTAATGTAACTAGTGTTCATATAGAGCGTTCCAATACCTTTGCAGTGAGTTTGCACTATATAAAACTGCAAAAAATGTACCACCTTAAGCGTCGTGCCAATTAGAAGAGGCGGTAACACTTACTTAGCCTTATTACTGAGAGAGTAAAACTCTTCCTGCAAGTCACACTATGCCACCAGGAGGAAACAAAATGCAAGAGGTATGTTACCCCGAACTAGACTGAAAGCACTATACAGCGCCAAGTGAGCTGAGCCCGAGGTATTAAGCACTCTTTGCGGTAGTGTGGAAAGATCGCATGTGACTTGTCAGGAGCTGGACAGAAGTGGAGCAGAAAGAAGAGTCCACCTCATCACCAGTGTACTGTCGGGAATGATCATGCAGATGGTATTCTGTACAATATAACAATTTATTTGCTTCAGGAATTAACCAGTGCTTTAAATGGGCCGTGACTCACCGGTACTGAGTACCAGCACTTTTTAGTTTTCTCCCCTTGAGTACCAGGACTTCTCCTAGGACAAAGGAGGGTACCGGTACTCACAGTGGCTCAGCATTGCCGCAGGCATCGTTGTGCTTAGCAACGTATCTTCAAAGCACCCCCCAACCCGAGGATGAACCAGCAGAGAGCAGTATACATAACACTATCATTATGCAGCACTGGCTCCATGATTCTTGTTGGCGGCGCCAGCCTACTTATACTTCCAATTGGCTAATTAGGTTCAGCTAGGTGGAATGTGTAGGCAGTTGCCTGTCTGAGTCTGCCTCTGGGGTTCAGTCAGACTGTCCGTGTGCCTCCCGGCCTCGCCTGAGAGCCAGGGCCGGACTGGGACCAGCAACCAGGCATGGCGATTGCTGCCCAACTGACCCTGGGAGCCGAGGGTGGGGGGGGGCTAGCGAAACGCACCACCTTTGTTACAGGGGGCACTGCTGCAAAACTGGCCCCCACGGGCACAAAACCGGCCCCCACGGGCACAAAACCGGCCCCCACCTCTCCGGCCCACCGGGGATATGCCTGGTGCCCGCTACGGCCAGTCCGGCCCTGCTGCGAGCACTTAATCCAGTTCACGTCAGCTGGCTTTGATGGCCGGATCAATTACCACACCGCTCCAGGACTCTCAAACAAACCCCAAGAGGAAGCAGGAAGATTCAGAATGCCTTCATCTTCTGGTAAAATGCAGGAAACTAGTCCTGCACTGACCAGTGGCGCAGCAGCTGCACTTTTCTGTAAAGTGACACACTTTCTTAACAAGAATGAAAGCGACATGCTGCTTACGTGTGCAATGTGCAATGTGTCTAAGCGTTGTACAGCAAGAACATGGGATAACCAGCTATATGTGCCTTGTCCAATGTAAAACTTGTATTAAGTCAGTGAATAGCCCTCACGCACCAAACTCTTTCACAAGTTACCGGACAGGTAACAGTGTGGGGGCAGCAATGGAGATGTGGCCTAGTGTCCAGAACTGCCAACTTTGGAACTGTAGAACAAGGTTCAGGTCCCGGCGTCGGCTCAACATCCTGTGATTGTGGACAGATTAGTTGTTTTTAAAACTCTGCCCCAAAGAAATTGGAAACAAGAACACATTGATGTTGCCATTTATTTAATTCAGGAATTTGGTGACTCTCTCAGCTTCCAGAATCGTTCTGGCACTGCCAAATTGCTTTCTGAATGTTTCAGTTAGAGTTACTCGCCCCATCAAGCCTAGATGTTGATTTTGTGCATGCTTGAACATAGGGTGTCAGTCATATTTATTGCCCTGTAAAATAGCTGAGAAGATCCTATTTGTCCACTTCTCATCCGACATTCTAAGAATGTATGCAGATTCCTTGCAGATAAAGCCTGAAAAAGTTAGAAACATAGCCCATTCCCTGTGCCCTCCAAACTCCACCCCTTGTCCCACCTCAAACTGCATCCTTGTCCACAGGTCTATTTGTGTACCTGCCAACGTACAAATTAATTCCACCTGTGAGGAGGGGGCGGGCCTTGAAGGGGCGGAGCCTCGCACCAAGAGCTACCTAAGAGGCATTCTGCCCCTGACCAAGCCCCCCCAACCCCGCGCCTCTCCCATAAAAATTAAAACAAAGGGTCATCGAGGCTGTGGCTATGTCCTGGGGTGTTTTTTGCACCTGAACAACAGCCTGTTTTTCCACCACCCCACCAGACACCTGCGGTCTGCCTCCCTGGCCCTCACCACCGTCCCCCGAATCCATCGTTCTCGAGCCGGAGGATGTGCCTTCTCCCACCTCGCTGCCAAGGCCTGGAACGGCCTTCCCATACACCACCGATCCTCCTACTCCCTTGCCTAATTCAGAAGCGGCCTCAAGACCTGGATGTTCGAATTGATCCCCCCACGCAGCCTGGATACCCCAGTGGTGATTAGTGCGCTTTACAAATACTGATTGATTGATTAATGGACATCGGCTGCTAACAGAGTCCGAAAACAAGCTAAAAATCTACTGTTTACAGTGGTTTTCAGCTCGTTTTTCCTGCCACCATGTGATTTCGGCTCGCCACTGGGTGACTGTGTGAGGGGAGCCAAAATCATGTGACACAGGGTGGCCCTGTGTAAGTTGGCAGGTGTCCATTTGGTGACCACATACACTTATTTTTTTCCATTTAAAGCACTGGAATTAACAGGACAGCAGCTGTCTGAGTGAATCATTATTTGAAGGACGAAAGCAAGGCGCCTCGTGTAGTGCATCTGCAAACCTTGCCAGCCCATGCTCTCTGTCCTGAATGTGGACGTAATCACACAGTGGCTTCTGTAAAATTCCCTCCGGGTGCCCATTACTACAGAATGCTTTTGGAAATATTATGCTGTGTGCCACCAAAGTCCACACTGGATGCTGTCCTTAGCATTCTTTTACTTTCCACTCAGTGGTGTTGCAAGGCATCATTGGACTATCACAACCAGGGCAATGGGCCCCTTCATCCCTGGGTAGTTGGGTAGTAAAAGACAGCCAAGTTGGGGTGCATTTGGGCGCTCCAACTCCTGAACACGGGTGCCACTGCACTCGTTGCACAACTTATAGTTTCACCCCTGACTCTATTGTTGGTTCCCTATGTATTATAGGAGAGAATTGTCATATGATTCCAAGTTTACATTTCTTAAAGCCATAAACTTACTCTTTCAGCACACGGGAGCTTAATCGAGATATTATTTTAATCAAGAGGATTATTTCACTTTATAGTGTGTACTACAATATTTGGATTTATCATGGCCCAGCACAACTTAATCCAACCAACCCTAGCCTTATCTGACCTAACCTGATCTTACCTGTCACAAATTATTCCAACCAACACTGGTACAGCAAACCGCATAACCAAAAATATTACAGTATAGCATAACAAGACATAACATGGCATATAATTAATTTAAGGTGCAGTTGGCACATGCATCTCATCTCAAAGTAGGTATAATAAATAATTCTAGGTAAGGTATCAAATAGTTAAAAAATACTTGCAGCACAATTCATACAAATTAGGTAAAATTGGCAGTTCTTAAAATACACTCAGGTGACTATGAAACATCACTATTACATAAGGAAATCCTAATGTGCCAAGACTTTGCCCCAGTGAGCTGGTGTAAGGGCAGGAAACAAGTACACCACATTACAATAAATACGCCAGTCCGCTACGTGGGAATGGGCAATGCGACCCTTTTAGATGTCAGTTTCATAATTTGCATAAATCAGACTCCATGCAAATGACTTCTTGCATTAGTCATGCACTGACGCAACATAGAATAGATGCTCTGTTCCAATAGGCACCTGGCTTGCAATGCCTGCTATCCATAGCCACGCATATCACTCAAGAGATGGTGACGTTGAAAGATCTGTCCTGGCCTATCATAGGTGGGTCGATCGAGGCCCCAAACAGTAGGGGCCCCTACTGCTTTTGAAATCGGTGTCTCCGGTAATGATTGGCAGATCAACCCATCATCATCGGTAATCATGGGCCAGATCAGCCCATCATCATCCGCAACCAGGTTGCCCTCTAGGTCCTCTGTCTCTGTATGCTGTGCAGCTGCTGACCCTCGCCTTCCCTGGTTCAACAATATCTTCTTTCTCTTGTCTACGCTGCATTAAACCTTCGGCGTGATGTGGTTTGTCTGAAGCAGTAGGGCTATTTCCCCATTTGTGCTATTCCTGTTCCCACCAATTCCAGGGTTGGGGAAATAACAAGGATTACAAGTTTTTGGGGAATAACATGTGAGAATCAGTGTTTCTGTGCCAATTCTGCATGCTTTCCCTTGGTGTTTCAAATGAGATTCCAGCAGCAGTATTGCAGTATTTCATGAATTTATCTTCTTAGCTGTCTATAAAATCTGTTGCTTTTAAGTCAGCAGTTTACAGAGAAAAGTATGCTCTAACTTGTTCCTGCCCCTTTACCTCTCTGGCTGCATGCACTTAATGCAATATGGGTATAGTACTCAATAGATCAGGACTGGGCAATCTAACATGCAGGCATTTTCCTGTTTTCAGAGCTGGTGGTTCACATGAGTCAACAACGAAAGCCCCCATAGCCCTATTGTAGTCACAACCTCCTGCAGTGTGCAGCTCTTTTGGAAATTTTTAGCAGAGCTGATTTTGATTTTTTAGTCCTTCCCAAGACTTAGGCGTCTCCAATGAGTAGCTGGTGCGCTTTACTTTTCTACACACTTTGAGCTCTTTCGACTCCTATATATACACTTGAGCACTTTTTCTTACACGTTCCCTAGAACATTCTCCTTTTTCTTGACCCTCTAATGATTATTCCTTTCAATGACTAAATAAATATATTGTAATAATACTTAGTGGTTTTTCTGCACATTTATTTTTACGATTTACAGACGTTTGGGAGCTGATTAATGTAAGCTCAAATAAATTGATAATTCAGTCAATCTATCTCTTCCTTGAACAATTGGTCCAGGACCACTGTTTCTTTATAATAACCAGTAGCTCTCCAGCACCTTGTGAGTAGCACTCATGTGTGCAGCCCAGCCTCCTACAAAAGTGAACTTTTGCTTAGTTAAATTAACATTTGCATGACAAAATTAAAAAGCATACATTGGAGAGGAAAATATGTGTATTTTCAGAACTCATAAGCTGTTGTTTGGAGAAAAATGTTTGAATTTTCAAAATGTATTTAAAGCTATTATTTGAGTTGGAGAGATTTATTACTCTGATTATTACCTTGGTGCCAGGGGGGTGCAGCTATGTATTACCCATGTAGACGGGAACTTACGGGTAACCCTGCTTAATGCACTGATGTGATCACTGCTGACAATCTTGTTTAGTTTGGGGTGGCGACTCCTACATCACGAATATTAGTAGCTCGGGATGGTTTTCATTGAACATAAGTAGCTCTTGTTACAGAAAAGGTTGGAGACCCCTGATTCAGACATTTTCTAGGCTAGTTTTACCTTCTTGCCCAGTCCTGGCTTATCGTTTACTACGGATACAGGCCAGAGACACGTACTTGGATTGGGAAAGTGCTATCCTTTTCAAACACGTGCAGGAGATGGAGCCAATTCTACATAGAAAAGTGAGTTTAGGACGGAATCCCTTCCTAACCGGTCAGATCAGGCCAAAAAAAAAAAACCTTAGTGAACCATTGGGGCAACATATGTTGAAGTGAGATTTTCTTTATAGCAAGTTTTATGCTTAATCGAGTTAATATTTTATCATTATTTTGTCTCATTTTTAGTTACTTCCCCCTCGATCCTTCCCAAAGTGTCCTTCAAATATCCTGCCGTGATTCAGATCATGGCTCCGTGGAATGAATTGCCAACCCTTTTCAGCTATGTGATATTCCAGACCGGGTAACAATTCCCTCTGGGTTTAACAAAAGTTTCCTCTTTTCAGCTAAAGTGCGGCATTTGATTGTAAGAGTCCAATTTTCCTGGTGAGTTGACGTCTAGCCCAGCCAAGTCACAAGATTCTGTGCATCCTTGAGGCTCCTGTGACAGCCAGTGTGGAAACACGCAACAATCCACACTTTCCTGTACCTTCTCCCACAGGGGAAGTCTTGGACCAGCCCATTCAGACTGAGTTCAATAGCAGTCAAAAGGTCTTTTTCCTCTGTCTGGCAAACTGAAACTTTTTTCCAAAGAAAATACACAAATTCAGCTGCTTCCCACAGAAGAGTTAAAAGGCTTTCCCCAGTCTTAGATATATTTTGGGAACATCCTGGGTTTATTAGTCAGGCCTTTGTATCAGAGTTGTTTAGTCAACTTTACTGTAAAAGACCTCCCTCACTTCCTCCGACTTGGTACACCCCTTTTAGACTATAATCCAAGATGGTTCTGCAGCAGGGCCGCGCATTTGCCTACGGTGCTTCCAAGCTCCAAGCGGGTGGACCAGCGTTCTGATGCAAACACCTAAAATGGCCTCCTCGCAAGAGCAGGGTGGGCAAAGCAGCACTTGCCTCGTGTCGAAAAAGTGGTTGTACCTTCCTGACTACTGTTAGGACTCTATAAACAGCTCTGCAGTTTAAGCTTGAAGAGCACTGCCTTTAGAGCATTCCATTGCAAGTAGAGGTCTACATTCTGAATGTACAGTCTCATGTGTTAATAACCGAAAATAAAATCTAATTTGTGTGACGAGTTCAACACACTTGCGATCTCCTTCCAGATAGTAAAAAAAGGGCTGAGGTTGAGGCTTAAGCCCCACTTGTCCCTCATCAGTCTAACTCCTTGTTGCAAATTCTGTTCAGAAGCCTGAACTTTTTGACGCTATAACACCCTACAAAACTCTAAAGTAAATGTGACCAAATTCAATCAAACAGCATAATCTCGGAGCAGTGCTTTGCAAACATTAGTCTTCCAGGGGCATATTAGCAAGACCCACGTTAAAATTATCGCCGTTTTAGCGGCAGGAAACTGCCACTAAAACGGCGATAATGGGCTTGCTAATATGCGTTATGGAATTCCAATAGAAGCCCAGGTTAGATGTCCTGCACATCTAACCTGGGCTTCTATTGGAATTCCATAACGCATATTAGCAAGCCCATTATCGCCGTTTTAGTGGCAGTTTCCTGCCGCTAAAACAGCGATAATTTTAACGTGGGTCTTGCTAATATGCCCCCCAGTTTCCCTAAATAAGGCAGACATACAAACAGTGTAACCGGTGCCAGAGGACAAAGAGGTCAGTAGATAGTCATGCTTTTGAAATCTAACATGGCCAACACAGCTTCCAAGGCTGATGAAATGAGTACCATCACATTGGGAAATAGTAATATCTCTCATTTACAGTGCGTATAAAAATGGAAATGTAGTATAGAAATGAGTAACAACTCTTTGGCTCGTGGGATTGTTTATTTAGGACCAGGCATGCCCATTAGAATTATGGGTCAATGGAAGATCAAATGATGCAGTATGATTGCTCTGAATTATGGAGAAAGGAAATGCAAATAATGTGGAAAGAAAAGACAAACTAAGCAGTATATTGTGCGACCAAACAAATAATATACACACATTCGGTGGCATTATTTCTGCAATGACAGTTTAACATACAGTTATTGATATAGAGAGGGTGCTTAAAACAGAAAACCGAGTTAATTCTGCAGAGCCTATAAAACTATTAAAGTGAGACATTTAATAGAATTTTTCTTGCATGGAAACACAGGCACACCATTTTATTCACTCCTTCTTATCTACATTTCAGGGTGAAATAGTTTTGGTAAACATACTCAGTGTTGCACTTTGCATGATGGAAGCATGCATGTACACACTTCTTGTGATAAAAGGTGTGCCTATTTTATTCTGCGGATTGATGTTCTATTTTAAGACTTGTCCTCTTGAGCTCAGTTTCAGGTTTACCTTTTGTTCACACAATAATGTCTCTGGCAGCACCTCTTTTCAAAGCGAAATAGACCCGCTGACAGGTATTGCACATTTTCTTGACAAAGAAGCAATCATTCTTTCCACGCTGCGTAAGTGTTACATTTCCTGCTGCAGACTGAGGGCCAGATGTACGACGGTTTTTGCATGCGCAAACGGGTTTGCGAACCTGTTTGCGCATGCAAAAACCAATAGGGGTATGTACCATACCAAAATAGCGAGTCGCAATTCATTTGCGAATCGCTATTTTGGAATTGCGAGTCGCTATTAGGAAGGGGCGCTCCCTTCCTAATAGCGAGTGCAACCCCATGTACAAATGTTTTACATCGCAATTGCAGTCGCAAAACACTTGCAAATTACCACCCTCTTCAAGAGGATGGTAATGGGGTCGCAAAAGGGAAGGGATCCCCAGGGGACCCCTTCCCCTTTGCAAATGCAGGGGGAAATATTTTTTAAGGGCAGGCAGTGGTCCCAGGGACCACTGCCTGCCCTTAAAAAATTAATCAAAAACGTTTAATTTTTTTTTTTTTTTAAATGCATCTCGTTTTCCTTTCAGGATAACGGGCTGCATTTAAAAAAAAAAAAAACTGCTTTATTTAAAAGCAGTCCCAGGCATGGTGGTCTGCTGAGCCCAGCAGGCCACCATACCTGGGAGGGCCTGCCATTCCCAATGGGGTTGCAAATTGCGAGAGGCTCATTAATATTCATGAGCCTCTCAATTTGCAAACCCATTGGAAATCGCTAACAGTGTGTTACACACTGTTGTACATCCAAAATAGCGCCTCGCAAATTGCGAGTCGCAAACTACTAGCAATTTGCGAGACGCTATTTTGGGCGTCGTACATCTGGCCCAAGATCCCTGCCCGAGGCCTAAAATCTAGGGAAATTAACGCAATCTCACCACAATTCTCCCCTCTTTAGTGGATGACAGCAACATTTGAATAGTAAACAATTACCTTTTGCAAAGTGTCCAGAAATGTGTTGCATTCAATATGCAGCCTATTTGAACCCTATGTGATGGTAAATTATGTGGCAAAAAAGGCACATTCTTAAATACATGGCAAACTCGCAGCATCGGAATCATGGAATTACAGTGCCCTTACATACGGGTGTATGTGGTAAATGGTAGTAGGAGAGTTCCTGTTCTTGGGTAGTATAGTGGGTACGGGGGCAGCATAGAGCTCAAAACCAGTACAGATGAGGGAAGGTAGGATGAAGTGGGATTATAGTCATTGTAATGGACGGTGAACTGTGACGAGGTGGATCTTGATTTTTGAATTCCTATAGGAATGGGGAGATTCTTAGGTTCAAGGGTCATCTGGGTGGATAGATGGAGATTGGATACATCCTTGTTCTATTTTTATGTGCTTTCTGGACTTCTGTCCTTGTCAGGGCAGTGCTCCCACACACGTGAAGGTGAGTGGATAGGTAGACCTGCTCTAGAATATAATTTGCATTCTTGGTGTTGATGGGTCTAAATATGATGCCAAATGAAAAGATGTTAAAAAAATTTCATTTTTGCTCATCTGCTGTAGCATGAGAAATTGTAGAAAGCATCGGTTCACCAAGATAGTGCAGAAAGCACTGGTTCACCCCTTAGCTATCAACATTTTGACCCAAATTTGGAAATATCCGCAGATTGCTTCAGGACAAGGCAGTCACACCATTACCTAATAAAAATACAAAAAAGTTCATCATTAAGGTCTGGGTCCAGTGCAAGCAGTGAAAAGAGCGAGTCAAAATAGAAATACTCATAGGTAAGTTGTGAAAGTCAGATCTAGAAAAAACAACAACAGTCTAATGCAAATTGTAATTACGGAATGAGTACTGTGTGGCAAAAATATAATTTTGACCCCAACGAACTAAAAATTAATCAAGGATGTCTGTAGTGACAATAGTTGGTGATAATAATCCAACCTGTAAATCATGCTTACACCTACTACAGTCGCTACAGGCTTCATTGACAGATTTTAGGGGTTGATTACTGTTAGACCTGGTACCATTGGCGTGAGTCTCCCTTCCATTTTTTTACTGATTGCCTCCTCTGTTTTTGATATGTCTGCTGGTTTAGATGCTTTGGGCACTGTGCCACTGCTATTCAGTGCCACAGTGCAAGTGCTCCCTATGTTAAATTGATGTATTGATTAGTGACTCCATGATTGGATTATTTGATTTACTTGTCAGACCCTAGTATAGTGCACCCTGTGTGCCCAGGGCCTGTAAATCAAATGCTGCTGGTGGGCTTGCAGCACTGATTGTGCCACACACAGAAGCAGCTTGTAAAGTGTGTCTCAGGCCTGCCATTGCAGAGCCTGTGTGCAGTCTGTGACTGCCATGTCGACTTGGCAAGTGCACCCACTTGCCAGTCCCTAAACCTTCCCTTTTCTGCATATCAGACACCCCTAAGGTAGGCCAAAGGGCAGGGTGCATTGTATGTAAAAGGTAGGACATGCCCTGGTGTGTGTAGCATGTCCTCATAGTGAATTACAGCCAATTTCGTTTTTCACTATTGCAAGGCTACCTGTCCCCATAGGCCAGAATGGGCAGCTTGATTATAACATCTTATAATCCTAACTGACCCAGGGAACATGGTAGAAATTCGAATTTAGTATGCCTGAACTCAGAATGATAAAATACATCTTTTAGTGAAGTTGGTTTTATCATTCTGTGTTTGAAAATACCACTTTTAGAAAGTAGGTATTTTCTTGCCTAACCATCCAGCCTGCCTCTGCTAGCCTGTGTATTGTATGTCTGGTTTTGTGAGTGACAGGGGCTGGGGGACTCCAGGAGACAGGGTGAGTCAGCACTAGGCTGAATAGACCTATCTGCATGAGGAGTGATGGGAGGAGTAGCACCTGGGCCTGAATAGGGCTGTGCCTGCCTTCCACAATGCTGGCTCCACCTCCTGTGGTGTGTCTGATGACCCTGGCCCACACTGACAAAGGAAGAAGTTGTGCACTGGCAGAATGCACCCAGAACTGGTTTGGACTAGGTACAGGACCCTCTGCCTTCAGAGGACAAAGGATTTACTGGTATAAAAAGGGGGACCCAGACCCCAGAACTTTAGATCACTTCTGGAACAACAAGACAAACCTTTGCCAAGGAGAAGAACCAAGGAAGCTGCAGGAGTTTGGACTGCCCCTCTGCCAGTGTGCTGTTTGCTGGGTTGGCCTGCAGTGGTCTTCATTGCCAAGGAAAGGAGAAGGAACTTTCAAAGAACTTTCATCATCTTGCAGAATATTTCTCCAAGGGCTTGAACTAGAGCTTGCCTCCTACTGAAGTCTCAGGGCTACAAGACTTCACCACCAGCTCCCTCCTGAATTCCCTTGCTGGGGATTCTGTCTGCAGAAGCCTGCGTGTCGCTGGTAGCTGGAAGCGCGACTCAACGAGAAGAAGCGTGTCGCAGCTGTTGCCGTCGCATCGCCGGAGAAGCGTGTCGCCGCCGCAGAGGCTGCCGCCGCATCACCAGAGAAGCGTGTCTTCGTCGCAGTTGCCTGCTGTCGCATCACCGGAGAAGCGTGTCTTCGTCGCAACTGCCTGCCGTTGCATCACCGGGGAAGCGTGTCGCCACCACAAGGGTTGCCGCTGCATCACCGGAGAAGCGTGTTGCCGTCGCAGCTGCCTGCCGTCGCATCACCGGAGAGGCGTGTCGCAGGGCCTGTCGCGGCTCCAAAGGTACAGAGTTCGCCACACGGCGGTCGGGCATGCACGCATCATCTTCACGTCGTCGCATCGCATCAAGGGCGCACTCTCATCGCATCGCACTGGATCGTCGTATCGCATCGAAGCGCCTGCTTGCCGCATCGCCCTCCCTGCGGACCCTTTGTTTGTTTTGCGTTACGCATCCAAGGTACTTTTGTGAGAAACGTGTCGCATTTATCACCATCTTGAACTAAGTTACTTCTACCATCTTTAAGTCTATTTGAGTACAGTATTGTGGATTTTTGTCGTTTGTGGTCTTGTCTTAAGTCTATATAAAGAATACTTATTTTTATAAAACCTGTGTGGTGTCCATATGTAGTGTTTTCACTGTATTACTGTATGTGTTCACAAATGCTTAACACACTGCCTCTGAGATAAGCCTGTCTGCTCATGCCAAGCTACCAAGGGGGTGAGCAGGGGTTATCCAGTAGTGTAATCCCCTTTCCCTGACTTAGAAGCAAGGGTCCCTATTTGGACAAAGGTGTATACCATTGCCAACTAGAGACCCCCAGTTCTAACAATTACGATGGTGGACATGCTTGTGTCTGTCCGCCATCGTCCCGGGGATGTGGACCAGCCGCCTACAAGGCAGGGGTCCCACAGGTGGGATTACAATGTGGCCGCCACCATGGCGGCCGCAAGTGCCATTTGTTCCATTGCGGCGGGTGCTGCTGGCTGCAGCACCTGCCGCAATGTAAACAAAGCACTTTCTGCATTTCCCTGCACTACGCCACATGGTGCAGGGAAATGTAGGGGGGGCACCATAGATGACCCCCAATTGCAAAACTGGAGTGACCCTGCTTAAGGGGGGCCAGCTACGGGCCCCCAAAGTCCATCCCCGCCAGCCTTTCCATGGTGGGTGAACCGCCATGGAAAGGCTGGTGGGGATGGACCATCCTAATCCCTACGGCGGTGCCTGGTATGCACCGCCACCATTCTGAGGATGCGGAGCGTTCCGACAGGCAATCGGAATGATTGCTTCTGTCAGACCCGTGGCAGCCGGGCTTTCCGCCCGCCAGCACACTGCCTGCCATCAAAATCTGGCGAGTGGGAAATGGCCTCACAATGGCGGTGAACCGGCCACCGACAGCCTTTCAGTGGCTGGTTCACCGCCATCGTAATCAGCCCCTATGTCCGGTTGGGTAAGAAGAAATTCTCTTTCCTTACTTACAATTACAGTGTTTACATGAGACTGATTTTTTCTGTTATTTTAAATCTAACTTTCAGAGAGTACCTGTGAATATTTCTTTTTTTGACTCACCTTTTCACTAGTTCATATACCTATTCATTAGACCCAGGTTCCCCTGGGTATAGTAGGGTCGGCCTTTTTCATATATACCTGTTTAAAATTTATGACGTCGTGTCTCGGGAAAGAGTAGCTTTCTCACATGCTAGATGAATATATATTATTTGCACTGTGTTCATTCGGCACTGAAAGAGACAAATTCAGTTTGTTCAGCGATCACCTTCAGGCAGGCATGTGTTGTGATAGCCAGGTGATTCCCTTCAATGCAAATTGGCGGATGGTAACATCCACTTTTCAAAGCACTGCTTTTCAAATACCTTCCTCTTGCAAAGATTTTTATTGCTGCCTGAAAGGAACTTTCAACAAGAGAATAAAAACCATATGCTAACAGCTTAGCAGTGTAAAATAATTTAAAAAAACTTATTGAGCATTTGTTCCTCCATTTTTTGCCGATTGCCAAAATGTATTCAAGTTGAACGCAGAAATATGAAAATGAATCATAAATACAAAAATGCAAATTTACAAACAAATGATGCAAAGAAGTGCAGCAGGTAAAATTGCTGTGCTGCATTTCGTCAGCTGGAGAAAGCAGAGCAGAGCCATATCTACTAAGATATGACGCTGTTCTGCTCCCTCCCTGCGCTGGTACACTTTTGGCTGCCATGCGTCAAAGCGGACACCCTTGCACCATAGCCCAAGGAAGCCTGTGTTGTGGAAAGCAGGGCTGGACTGGCCGTAGTTGGCACTGGGCGTTTCCCCGATGGGCCTCCTGGGTAGGGGCTGGTTTTGATACTGGGGGCCGTTTTTTCTGCAATATTGGCCCCCTGTGACAAAAGCAGCTGCAGTGTTTTCCTCCAACCCCCAGCTGCCAGCCCGACTCAATTGCCAGGGCCAGTTTGCATTCCCAGTCTGGCCCTGATGGTAAGTGTAGTTTTTACACGGGAGGGGATAGCTGTTATAAACACATTTTTCCTGTTTATGCCTGCCTCAAGAAGGAGCAAGATTTTGGCACAAATCCCTGTCTACAACTTTTTGTAGATAGGGATATGCTTAAAAAAACATTGGTGGTTGCATGAGTATGCACATGCACTCCTCGCGGAAAGCTCAGTCACAGCCGGCATTAATTACGGGTGGGGGGCAGGGGGTCACGCGGGGATGGTCGCACGGGTGGCAGGGGTTTAATTTAATAATAAATAAAAAACATACCTGTCCGCTGGCTGGGTCCCGTGTTTTCTCGGCTCCTGCTCCCGCTCTCCTGCCTCCGGCAATAACAGGAAGCAGGCAGCCTCCCTCCCCTCCCCTAAGCCAATCACAATGCTGCAATGGCAGCGTTGTGATTGGTGGGGATGCCGACCAGTCAGGGGCTAATGGGGAGGCCATGTTCTTCATGCAGGCTGCATTGCAGCCTGCATGGGGAAAGGGCAGAGTACGCATGACTGGTTTGGGCGGCCCCAGAGGGCCTTCAAAACAGTCATTGCGCCCTCAGGAGTGGGCACACCACTCCTCCCCTGCTCGCAGAGCAGCCCCGCCCACCCGCCTGCAACTAAACATAAAATGGTAACAGGAAGTTATTATCATTTTATGTTTCTGCTTCTCGCACTGCGAGAAAGCAGTGGGGCGTCGCTCCTCCGCCCTAGTGGAGGAGCCTCCCCTGGAAAAGCTCATGTCTACACATTGCTTTTTGGGGCCTCTCATGTTGCAGGCGATAGGCCTAGCCACACAAGGGAGGTTCCAGGTTTATCAGGAGAAGAGTGGGAATGCTAAGAGGTAGAAATGTTGTGGATCCCTCAGATTACAGAACGTTCCATCAGAAATATGAGGAAAATGGTGATTTTAGCAAAAGTTTGAGGTTTGCAGGAAATTCTGGGTAGGAAACTTTGTGGGATCCATGTAAATCACATCACTTTGGACTCTCCTGGGTCTCTGTTTGTCAGAAATATCTAGGTTTTTTTAGTTTCCCTGAGTGGCAGCGAGCCTGAGCCCAACTACTGCAGCTATCCACATCGGCATAGAGGGGCAATTTTCATGACTAAAATTTGTTGTCTCTACGTGGTGTTTTGGGCCTTTTCTGTCGCTGGCACCAGGCCCACGTACACAAGTAGGGCACCATTTTTATCAGAAGAAGTTTGAAATGCAGAATAGTAGAGCATTTGTAATTAAGAATTGAATTTCTCTCAATTTTTGGCTTCTAAATGTAAGCTATTGTGCAAGAAAAATATATTTTGCAAAATGCCATTTAAATCACATTATAGTATAAGTACGCCCAAATTCAAATTTGTCAAAATAACGATTATTCCTAAACTCAATATCATGGGCACATTTAAAACATGCATAGGTTTCGTGCATCCCCATTTTCCAATCATTAGATTTTGCTAAGTGAATTCTTACATGATTGGTACACAATGAAATATGACTATAAGCTGCAGCTCAGTTGTTGTCTCTGGGTATCGCATGTTTTTGGGCAACCACTAAACAGTATATATCCCTGAGAGCATAAGAGGCTGATGAACACATCGGTATATTACTTTTGTAAATTAGCCATCGGCACAAAAAATTACAGTTGAAAAACATTGTCAACAATTTTTAGTTTTTACTACCTATTTTTCTATTCTTCTATTTCAATGATACGTTTCTTTGGAAAAACCATGAGTGATCTACACAAATGACTTTTTAGAAATGTGTAGCTTTCTGGGTTCACTAATGGGTTTCAAACCTATTTCTGCCACAAGTTACAAGTAGGTAGAAACTACAAAAATATAAATACATTTCTAAACTGTGGAAAAAGAATTGCGATAATGTTTTATTACAAAGTTTCTGAAACCTGGGAAGGCAGTGATCTTATCACTGCAAGCCTTTTGGGATGCCATTTTTAGAAAAAATAAGCTTTCTTGCACAGCACTTCCTTTCCATTTTTCCAAAAATATCCCAAATTTCGCTATATTTTGGCTGTTTGCTCATTTCCCTTCAGGGGGATTCACAAACCCTAGGTATCTTTAAAATCCCAAACAAATAGGAAAAAAGGATGCACATTTGTCCTAGATACCGTTTGTGGAAAATCGTTTGTAGTGTCAAGCACGATGTGTCCTAAACATGAAAAAGGTCTCAGCACTGGGGAGGGAAAAGCCCCAGCAGCAATGGGGTTAATATTTGTGTTCATGGAATTTTTGACTTATTACTACTTTACGTTTTTGTTATTTTTTTTTGTAATGTAAATTTACTGTTTAATTTAAATATTTGCAGTTTTGGTGGGCATCTGGGTATGTAAGAGAGTAAGGTGTGAAGTGTTTTAACATGTATATATTTTGTAGTTTGTTAATGTTTTCTAATTGGTAATTGGATAATACTTTTTGAAAATTATGTAGATCATTATCTAATTACAAGGTTATTTGTAATCTTTTAATTGTTTTTCCATTTTATTTCTTTTTAAGGTGTGTTTTTAACTGTTTTTGCATTTGCTTGTTTGTTATGTTTATTTTCTTTTTGTTTTTTATTTCTTTTTTTGGTGGGTTATTGGGTTATATTTATCAATTGTATTTAATCAAGAGATGGTAAGCTTTTTGTATTTGTTATTGTTGGGGTCTATTTAAATATCTGTAATTATATTTGAATTATTTGGAGGTGTGTTTTGGTGTAGTTCTTATTTTTATGGCGTATATATTTAATTATATATTATATTTTATGTAAATAATTATTTTATTATTTATTTTTAGAATAATATATATTCTATTACATTTAATTTTACAATATTGTTATAAATGTACTTTTAAAAATAATCTTAGTAATCAATAATTTAAATATTTGTATTTTGTAATTTGTAGTTATTTAGTTGTTTTTACTGAACTAGTGTAATTATTTCAAATTCTTTTTATTTTGAATATCAACAGTGCATTTCACCTCAAACGTTACAATATACTTAGTAACAACACTCCAATTTCAAAGACTTTCAAAGTGTTGCTTGGGCTAGAGTAATTCTGACCCCTCCAAAGTCCAACAATGTCCCCAATGTTGCTTATTTTGGAGGGGAATAGTAATTCTGACTCCCTACAACGTCCAACAGTTTCATCAGTGTTGCTTAATTAGGAATAGGACATATAAACTAATATATATATTATAATGTGTATTGTTCTACATACATTGCAAAAATAACATTTTCATTAGCTTTTTTAACATACTATTTTTTACATGAATGCCATTTCACATTGTTATATTTTGCAATAAAAAGTACTTTATATATTTTATTAAGTACAGTTTTATTTATTTTCCAGTATTACATTTAGAAAATGTTTGTGCGCTTTATCAAAAATCTTGTAAACATGTTTTATACAATGTACACAATATAATAAATGATTCTTTTTTTTTTCTTAATATTTTTATTGAGCAGAGCAAATGAGACATAGCAAGAACAATCGAAAACAGGGTGTTTAAATAACACTCCATGATCAAAACCTGCACCTTATGCATAAAACCAACATGGAATAAATACAAGAAGAAAAAAGAAAAAAAGCATATTGCAACAATAATCTGGCAGCATCCTCAATTTTCAGAAGTGCTTTGGTCAAAATCTCTACTTTTTACAGATGTGCAAGTCTAGCATACTAAAGTGCTGAAGTTCTAAAGTGCTATAATATACGAAACGACCAAAAACAGACTATCTTTCACCAAACAAAATATCTCCAAAGGATAAGCCAGAATTCAAGTACGTGTGCTATTTTTTATTTTTTATTTTTAATCCTGCTTAAAATATCTATAGGATTTCTATTTCCACCATAGTTTCAAGGTTCACTAAATATTTCCAAACAGCAGTGAACTTTCTTGTGGCGCCCACCCTCCTAGCATATGCTTCTTCGAACATCATAGTTCGTTTAATCTTATTTAGCCACGTCGAGTATGAAGGTACTTCCGCCGACCTCCAATTCTGGAGAATTAAAGAGCAAGCAACGAGGGAGCAAATCGCTATAAAAGTCTCCTCAGCTTTTGTCAAGTTTTCCCTAACTCTGGTAATACCAAAAAGGGCTACCTCAGCCTCTGGGTCTAGCCTCTTCTGGATTGCCTGGCTTATGGCCGAAAAAATCCTAATCCAAAATGGCTCTAGCTTTGGACACATGAAGAATATATGTAGCCAAGCCCCTTCCCCGTCTGCCAGGCAGCGGAATCATCTATTCTCCACTTCAGGATATTTTTTATTGAGTATTTTAGGAGTATAGTATGCCATCCACTGAGACAAGAAGGCCATTCTTTTAAAATTGGCAGCTCTTAATGCCTTACTCCCTAGCTGGGATATAGACTGCCACTCCTGACTTGACAGAGTGCAATTAGTTTCCCGGGTTACTTTTTCTAGAAATTTCTCAACCAGAGGAGATTCATTTTGATTACACAACTGAGAGTACCAATTACCCACCCCTCTTAGTTTGGCTCGAAATAGAGCGGTCACCAACTTGGTCGGGGCCAGGGGCGTAACACAGGCCCCCGCATCCCCCGCGGTGCGGGGGGGCCTCCAGCTGCAGGGGGCCCCCTCAGCACAGCACTCAGGTCTGAGCGCTCCGGATAAAATCCGGAGTGGGGGCCCCTCCGTGTAGTTTGCAGGGGGGCCCCTTACACTTCCGTTACGCCACTGGTCGGGGCGCCACTAGATGAAAGATTATATCTATTTAAAAAATATATAATCTGTAAATATTAAAAAAAGCCAGGCTTGTTCCGTTCACCACATCTATTCTGAACCTCTTGCCAGGTGATTACTTTATTCTTCATAAAAAAGCGCCCCAGCTCTTCTAAACCACAATCCTTCCAATTTCTAAGGTGACTGGATTGGATTTGAAGACCCAAACTTTTGCATTCACCTAATTTTAAATAGTGGAATCCAGAAGAACCCGCTTGCTTAAAAAAAGACTGTAGTCTAGAGGCATAATCCTGCAGAGTCTTATCTAGTCAGCTTTGGGAGTTTAGATGTTTTAAAAAAAATTGGGATTTTCGAACCAGATTCCTGTACCATTTTGTCCAAGAAAAAGTTGTCTATTAATCCATTTGATTCCAGCAAATGAGCTGTTAAATCTAAAGTAGCCACCTCATAATATGTTCGAATTTTCGGCAATGCTAACCCACCCTGATTAATATCTAGTTGTAGTGCTGGAAGTTTAACCCTGGAAGCCTTCTTGCTCCAGACAAACTCTCTAAACTTAGATTCTAGCTCTTTAAAGTAACTAATGTTAATTTTTAAGGGTACATTTATGAAAAGAAAAACGAGTAAAGGGAGTATGGACATTTTAATGAGGGCTACACGGCCTATCAAAGTTAGAGGTAAAAGTGACCAGTTATCCGGCAATATTTTAATTTTACCCCGCATTGCTTCATAGTTTAATTTAAATAGCTGCCCATATTTATTGGAAACGAATATCCCCAAATAACGTATTTGTTCCGATTTTAAATCCTGATGTTTAAGATTTGAGGGAAGAAAATCACAGTCAGTATTTACAGTTAAAATCTCTGTTTTGTTTTGATTTATTTTATAGCCCCCAATCAATTCAAATTGACTGAATTCTGTTAATACCCGATCTAAATTCAGGCTCTCAGGATTTAGATATAAAATAATATCGTCTGCGAACAACTTCAGTTTTGCCATACCCGGAATCGACGCTCTGATTTCCTCGTTGTCACGGATTTTTATAGCCAGGGGTTCAATAAAGAAGGTGAACAATAGGGGGGACAGCGGACACCCTTGTCTAGTCCCACGATTGATATTTACTATCCCTGCTCGGTTTTCGTTTATCACCACCTGAGCCTGGGCCCCCTGGTAAATATTCCTAAGCATTTCTATGACCTGGAAAGGGACACCAAACTTGCCCAGACCATAGAAGAGTGCGTCCCAATTAACCAGGTCAAACGCCTTTTCTGCGTCCACATCATAATAAGCGCTGGAATTCAATTATTGTTAAAAAAATCAAGAGCCTGAATTAAAAACCCAGTATTAGAGGACAGCGACCTTCCGGCGACAAACCCAGACTGATCTCTATGAATCACCTCCTGTGCTAAGGGAGTGAAACGTTGGGCCCAAATTTTCATTAGAATTTTGTAGTCGGCATTTAGAAGGCTAATCGGTCTATAGGAATTAACGTCTTTGGAATTTTTACCCTTTTTCACAAAGCTTACAATTATAGCCTCTATAAAGTTTAAGGGGACAGCACCACCCATCTTAATATAATTAAAAAGCTTTGTCAAGAAGGGGATCAATTCCTTAGCAAATGCCATATAAAATTCTATAGGCAGCCCATCATTTCCACAGGCTTTCGCTCTCGCGATAGAATTCAGAGTTGCCAAAGTTTCCGCGCCTGATATATCGAGTTGAATCTGTTCCGCAAGGGAATTAGATAAACTCGGAAGATTTACGCTCTCAAAATATTCCTGAATTGAGTCCTGCCTAACTGCATATTTGTTAGCATAAAGCTGTTGATAATGCTCCATGAAAATGTGGGCAATTCTGTCCCTGTCCGTTACCGCAACTCTAGTCTTGGGATCTATGACCTCGGTAATTAAGGCCGCTTCCTGTCTAGTCTTAGTTACCCCGGCTAACAATTTAACAACCATTTGGCTTTCCTGATATACACGTTGTTGGAAAGTCCGGGTGCTATTTATCGCTTCAATTAAAAAAAATTCCCTAAGCGCCTTTTTAGCCCTTTCAAGCTGACTCACTGCTGCCCCGTCTCCCCGTAGAGGGGCATTTCTCTGATTCAAGGCACTGTCGACAGCCTGCTGGAGTTTGGCTATTTTGGTGTGACGTATTTTGGACTGAGCGGCCGAAAAGGCAATCATTTGCCCACGTACAGCTGCCTTGAAACCCCCCCAAACTGAAAATGTTTCCGCCGTTCCTTCATTGATCTTAAAATGCTCAATTATCCACTCTCTTAAATCAGCTACCCATTGAAGATCAAGGAGGAGGAGACGATCCATCTGCCACCTGGATCTCATCCTCTTTCCCTCTTCCATTTCCAAATCTAATTTTACATAGGAGTGGTCGGAGAATGCATTAGCCCCAATTTCTGCATCTACGTACTTCAAAGACCGAGATGTTAAAAAAAAGTCGATGCGAGAAGCTGTTTGAAATTGGCGGGAATAGCATGTATACTCGCATGTTGTCTGATTGGCTTTACGCCACGGATCTATCAACTGATACTCCTGTTTTATGGCATTGATCCAGCGGGTTACTAGCAACGAGCATTCATACACCAAATACTCACTTGGGCCCATACATTCATACTACGCTAGTATTTTCCGCTGGTGGGTCAGTTGTACTCTTTATCAAAATCCCTGCTACCAATTACTTTTCTGATTGAAGAGTAATGACTTACCAATGGACCCCCTGTTAATTGGGAAGTTTAAAATGAGTGACATTCATTATAATACATAATCCTGAAATAATCACTGAGTCAGGAAGTTTTAAAATGTTTATCTAAAGATTTAGCAGAGTAAAGTACAGAACCACATGATACTTAATCGTATATCAAGGATGAAGCATAGTGAATCAATTATCGTTCAATGACGGTCCCTCAGAAAGGAGAAGATAGAGACAGCAGCGCAACTAAGGTTTGCATTTATATTTACCTAAAAGTGCGAGTACCAAACCCCAAAGCCAAGGAGTTGGAAAGATAGGACCCAGGGAGGATGAAGAGCAAAGACCTCCTCTGGATTCAAAACAGGACCGGTGGCCTCGCTACCAACGACGCCTCCGTCGTTCCCCTCTCTGATACTCCGCTTCTCCTCGATTCTCCCGTGCCTTCCTTCTAATGGACTCCGCCGACCCCTCCTCAGGACCTCTCTGGACAGCGGTTCAGTCTGCAATCGATCAGCTTGTCTGTCTGGAGCTTTTGCCTCTCTGTGTGAACGCCTGTTCTGACTAATTAGCTAATTCTATATCTATTATACCCTTCTATGCCCATGTACCTCCCCTTAATGTTGCAAAAATATGGGCCCACTACTTCTGATTGGACGGGGCCAGGGGGTTGATCCTCACACCATATCGATTTGGTTCAATTTCTTTAAGCTCATTGTTTAAAAAATACCGCCCATCACAATTAATACATTTGCTTTATTTCCCACCCGTCTCACAACAAATTTTATACATTGTTCATATAAATTGTTGCTTTTCAGTAGGGACATCATGGGTACAGCAGTGTTGGCCATCAGGTCACGGTCTTGGACGACGTCCAGGCTGACTTCATCCTTTCTTCTGGGCAGCCACTCAGGGCGCATGCGCAGAACCATTGTCACACGAGTTTCAGTTCACCAACCCCAGGCCCAATTTACGAACTAATAAAAGTCAAAGAAGAAAATATTAAAATCACAAATAAATTGTTTCACTGTATACCCACTCTTTCTACTCTATTCCCATTTACTTATAAATTCTATCCCGCATTAATAGCGTTAGAATACCACAGTTTAATTGTAACATGAGAGCAAGCTGTAGCACGTGAAAACATAAAGCAGCCATTTTAATACACACTGCGCAGAAGCAAGAATTTCCCACCAAGCAAAGAAAGACGTCACACCACGTGATATGGTTGACACATGCGCAAAAAGATTCCCGCGCTTTAGCGGCCATTTTAGAATAGACAAGCGTTATTTGTTAGTTTAAACACATAGGCAAGCTTCCTTGCTACTTATGTTTGTGTATGCAATTATTAGTATGAACAATACAAAGTTTAATAAATTAATACTGTGAGAAAATTGCATCAGAGCAAGTCTCATTTGTGAGTCCTTGCTCCATCAATCCCCTCTCTGATGGCGTTTCTGAGCCATCAATTACTACCCACAACCAGATGCCAACCTTTAGCATAAAATAGTTTCATTTTCATTTTTACACTTTCTATTTTTCACATCCCCTTTCAGTTTCTTGTATAATTCACTTCTCAAATCTTCAAGTTCAATTTCGTCAAACTTTTGCTTCTTTCCTTTTCCCGTCACATTATACGATTCATTCTTTCTACAACATTTGCACCATATTATTATTGACAGTATTATTATTGCTATCCCTGCTAAGGGTACTAATATTTGACCTATAAGTCCTTTTCCTACATTAGCAAACCAGGTACCAATTGACGCAATACTATTTGTCAATTTTTCCCATACACTATCAACTTCCAATGGTTTTAGTTCTTTCTCAAGTTTAGTTACATTGTGTATATATGTTCCAATTTCTGCACTTTTATCAGGTATGTAAGTGCAACAGTGTTTCGTCTTCAATAATTTACAGACTCCGCCCTCTTTTGCCAATATAATATCAAGAGCAAGTCGATTTTGCATAACCATAGATCTAATCGCAACCATCTCCGCATTAATCATTAGAAATCCTCCAGCAGTGTCAGTTGATAACCGATCAACCACTGTAGATAATTTCCATATTTTCCTTGAGTTCAGAATTATTCCCACTGAAGGTATCAATGCACCAAATATATCACCTACAATTTCTGAAAAACTAGCTCTTTTACTACGTGTTAATTCACCATCATTTTCATTGCTGCCAGTGTTTCTTTTTACGTGGTATATCTTTGGAAATACTATTCCAAAATAACAACTTCCATACCACTGTGCAGGAAGCCTAAAGTAAGCCTTATTCCCACACACGTAATAGATTCTTGGAAAAACTGAATCTGTTCCTCCTTTGAGTCCCCAACCTCCAAGAATTAAGAAATTGTGTTCACACTCACTGGTACCGATGAAAACATTGTTATACTCAGTCTTTAACCTACGAAGACAAATTTTCCCTGTTTTTACAAAATCCAGAGCCATAGCAGCTTGAGCCTTGCCAGGTGTGTAACTACCCTCTTTCTCAGCCCAAGGTGGCAAATGAGCTTTATGCTCAGAAGCTTTCTTTTGAAAATCTTGTCTTCTATCTTCTACTAAATTCAAAAATATCTTTTCTTCTTCATGTACTGAACATGTTAGATTGCTTCTATGTGCATGTGTTATATCTATCGATTTCATTGTTAAGAAAAATTCTCCCATAAACTGTGCATCTTGACTACTAAGCACTGGATTCATATTCTTTCGAATGGGAACCTCAGAAAATATCACATCTATATTTGAATAATAATACTGAAGTCTCCCTGTTCTATAAAATAAACTAGCCAATACACTACATGATATGCCATAAGTTAATGGCAAGTGATGATATGTTAACCCTTCTGCTACTGATTCGGGTAACTTCATACAGACATAACAATTACTAACTTCCATGGTATCTACATATTGAAACAATAACTTTGTGAAAACATTTAAACTAGTGTCGTTATCAGTTATTTCATGATGAAATTCTGGTTCATTTTCTGCCATTAGTTCTACTCTATTACTTTTCAAGTTCTCTGTCCTTACCTTTGTTTCGTTGTTAATCTTTTTATCCATTATCATAAGGTAAGGAATTGCTACGATCAGAACTAACCATACTATAAGCACCATTACTAGACTGCATATGCATATTGCACAGCATCTTTTACAACATTTCTGTTTTGATCTCCCAGTAACTCTATCGTCGGACATTTTGACAAGGAAGATTGCTCTTCTTATCTATTTTCGATTCTCTTTACGTTATCAAGGTGGTCTTGTTTCTTTCTCATAAGTCAGTTCGGCACTTGTTCCTTCGTCACCACTTTCACTTGACTCTGAACTCTCGTAGTCTTCAAGGATGATATAAGTCCAATCAGGACCTTTAAATTTGTTGTTCACAAGTTTCAGTCTTTTACTTCTTCGTTTTCCAGTTTTACTTTCTTGTCCCGTTTGGCTTGTTACTTCGTTCACTTGTTCTGGATCTTCACTTCTGGTTGTTATGTGGTATTTTACTCTTTTAATGACACTAGGCCAATGATCACCTTTTCTCGTTTTCTTTGTTTGCACTGTCTCTTTACTTTCTTCTTCAGAAATTCTTTTATTTTCAGGTTTTGGCACAGTTTGGTTTTCTTCAATATTCAGTTTCTCTTATTTGCTCCTTTTCAGGTCTTATTGGTTTCTCTTCAGCAGCTCCACTGTGAGTTTCTAATAACTGACCTTGTTCTTGATTTATGTCTTCATGTTCGTGATTCTCGGGATCTTCTTCTTCTGTGTATTTTTCTGGATCTAACTGGTTCTGATCAGGGCTTATTGCACTTTGTACTTCTGCAGCCTGACCGCATTCTTCTAGACCTGTCTGTCCCTGCTCAAAATTTGTTGGTTTGTCGTTATTTTGAGCCCAGTTTCCTCTCCCTATCTGGTCCTGCTCAGGTTCTCTTATTGTGTCTTCTTCTTCTTCCTGAGCTGCTTCTTCTTTCCCTATCTGATCTTCTTCAATTTCTTCTGAATTTGCTTGACTTCTTGTTCTGTGGTAAACTTCCGGAATTTCCACCACTGGTATCCAGTCCTGACTTGTGCTCGGTTGTTCTTCTTCAGCTTCCCTCGAATCTTGCTCCTGAGATTCTTCAGCTGGGCAACCTTCAGCTTCCTCAGTGGTCGATACTGTCTGAGGATTTTCTTCTTCAGGGTCTGGTACTCTTTTGGTGTGGCTTACATGAATCCAATTAGGAAATCCTGCACACTTCACTGCTGTGTTTGTAACCAGTATGACCTGACAAGGTTTGTCCCACCTGGGTGATAGACACGCTTCTCTGGTGTGATTCTTCACTACCACCCAGTCACCGGGATTCAAATCATGTTCTTGTTCAGGCTGCCTGGTAACTGCGTCTTCTCCAACCTGGTGAGAGACAGAACGCACTAGGTCAGCCAATCCTTTGCAATAATCCAGAACCATATCATCAGATATATTCAGCAGTTTATTTGTAGGAACATGTGCTTGTCTCATTGCTCTTCCCATCATTATTTCGTGTGGACTCAATCCGGTATTTCTATCAGGGATGCTTCTGAGTCCCATTAAAACAAGTGGCAATGTATCCGGCCAATCTAACGATGTTGATGCACACATTTTTCCCAGTCTGGATTTTATTGTGCCATTCATTTGTTCAACCACTCCAGAAGCCTCTGGACGATATGCACAGTGCAATTTTTGCTCAATTTGGAATGCTTCACAGATTATTTTAATCACCTCACTGTTAAAGTTCTTTCCTCTATCTGATTCCAAAGTTACTGGGAAACCAAATCTAGGAATGAGTTCTCGTAGCAACAACTTTGCGACTGTAATACTGTCATTCCTTCTGGTAGGGTAAGCCTCCACCCACTTTGAAAACAGACACACTATGACAAGTACATATTTCAGCCCTCTACATGGTGGTAACTGAATGAAATCAAGTTGCAATCTTACAAATGGACCCTCCGCCTTTCCAATTTTTCCAAACCCAATTATTGTTTTTCTTCCTGGGTTATGCATTTGGCAAGTTAAACATCTCTGGCAAAGACTCTCTGCTACGGCCCTAAACCTTGGATTGTACCAATTTTGTCTGAAGAGCCTAATCATTGCATCTCTCCCTACGTGTGTGTCTCCATGATACATCCTGGCCATTTGTGAAAGCAGACAGTCGGGCATGACTGGTCTGCCATCGGCATAAACCCATACATCGTCGTCTGCCCTTTGGGAACATCCCATTTTAATCCATGTATTCCTTTCACTCTCATCAGCATCACCTTGTAATCGTTTTACATCATTCCATGTTTCAGGAGGTGCATACAGCATAAGTTGTCAGCTGATTCCCATTCTTTCAACCCTTTTATTAACTGACAACCTGTTTTTGGCACAGTGTTGAGCCACCAAATCGGCATATCTGTTACCGACTACCACCCAGTCATCTCCTGACTGGTGTGCGGCACACTTCACCACAGCCAATTCTTTTGGTGATTGTATTGCCTCCAGCAGTTCTTTTACGAACTGTCCATTTTTAATATGGGATCCTGAAGAAGTCATGAAATCCCTCTGCATCCATAGTTGGCCAAAATCATGCACAACCCCGTAACCATATTGGCTATCTGTAAATATAGTTACTTTTTGATTCCTCCCAATTTTGCAGGCTTTTATTAACGAAATCAATTCAGCTACTTGTGCAGATTTTACTCCTGGTAAATAGGATGCTTCGACTATTCCAGTCAATTCACACACTGCATATGCTGCAGTTAGTTTACCATCTTCATGCCTTTGGCATGAACCATCAACAAATAATTCCCTGTCTGGCTTCCTGAGGGGCAGTTCCTGGATATCAGGACGTGGTTTCGTGCATAACTCTGTGACTTGTAAACAATCATGTTCCTCTTCGTCATCTTTAACTTCCTCATGATATGGGTCTGGTAGTAAGGTAGCAGAATTTACTATTGTGCACCTTACAATGGTCACATTTTCAGCACCCAGTATTATTCTTTCATATTTAGTCAGCCGACTAAGATTAAGATGCTGAGTTCGGGTTCTTGTCAACAGAATCACAACCGAATGTGGAACAAACACTTTTACAGGGTGTCCCATTACAATTGACTCACTTTGTTCAATGCTCAAACAGGTAGCAGCCACTGCTTTTAAGCAGCCTGGCAACGCGGCTGCCACTGGGTCCAATGTAGCAGAAAAATATGCTATAGGACGTCTGTCCAAGCCATGTCTCTGGGTTAGGACTGAAAGTGCACAATTTTCTCTCTCATGACAGAATAATGCAAATTTTCTTTTATAATCAGGCATGCCTAGGGCAGGTGCTGCACACAAAGCATTTCTCAATTTTACAAAAGCTCCTACGCTCTCATCATCCCATTCAACTGGGTCCTTTGCCTTCTTTTTTGTCATTTGAATTAATGGCTTTGCTAATAGAGAAAATCCTAGTATCCATTGTCGACAATAACCCACTATTCCAAGGAACATTCTCACTTCTCTTTGAGAGACAGGCATTTGCATTTTCTTTATTAATTTTACTCTTTCAGATGTTATTCTTCTTTTTCCCCTCTCAATTTGGTGTCCTAGATACTTAACTGCTGTTGTACAGAACTGCAACTTTTCAGGTGAAACTTTATGCCCTTCTTCAGCTAAATGATTTAATAATGCAATGGAGTCAACCACACAGTCCTCTCTGGTGTTAGATGCCACCAGTAAGTCGTCTATATACTGCACTAAGACTGAGCTTCCTGGCATCACTAGTTTCTCTAAGCACTTTTTCAATATCTGATTGAAGATGGAAGGACTTTCTGTGTACCCCTGAGGAACACGATTCCATACATAGACTTTGTTCTCAAATTTAAATGAAAAAAGATACTGGCTATCTTGGTGCAATGGTATTGAAAAGAACGCTTGGCATAAATCAATCACAGTAAACCATCCTGCACTCCAAGGAATCTGGAATAAAATTACTGCAGGATTTGGCACTATAGGACAACAAGGTTCCACAATTTTATTTATTTTGCGCAGATCTTGAACAATCCTATACTTTCCACTAGGTTTCTTCAAACCCATGATTGGTGAGTTACAAGGGCTACTCATTACTTCTTTTAATATGTCTTGTTTTACCATTCTGTTAATTTCTTCAATGACTCCTGCCTTTACTTCTGCACTCATTTTGTACTGTCTGGTGTTTGGGAAAATCGCACCTTCTTTTACCGTAATTTTAACTGGGTCTATTTTTGCCATAAGTCCTACTTCTTTTCCCGTGAAATCCCATACCATGGAATTCACTGTAGTTTTCAATTCTTCTGGTAACTCGTCTTTTGTTATCAAAGAAAACATCTCATCTACTTCTGTACCCTGCTTTGCAATCATAAATGTATATACATGGTCTTCATCTGGGGTCTGAACTGCCACACCATCCGGCGTGCAGAAAATTGTGCAGTTCATTTTACACAACAAATCTCGGCCCAATAAGTTTATTGGACTGGAATCACACACTACAAATTGATGCATTTCTCTAAAATTTCCAATTTTAACTTCCATTGGTTCGGTAAGAGGTGTTCTAATCTTTCGATTAGCTACCCCCACTACTTGGATAGCTTCACCAGAGAGAGGAAGATCTGGGATGTCTGCTGTTCTCACAGTAGACCTGGTAGCACCAGTGTCCAAAAGGAAAGTAATATCATTACCTTTCACATTCCCTTCAACATATGGACCTGACTGATCTACCGGTAAGGATGCGCCAAGTACGCACTCCTTCTCCCCCTCTCCTAGGCACCGTCATTGGCTGTATGGACAGAAGTCGTCCTGTAAAAGAAATTGTGATGTTACATAATCATTCTTACCACTTCCTCCTTGATATCCGACATCTGTACCGTGCTTTGCCCTGCTTACATTACCCTGTATAGGTGCAGGTGGCAACTGACTGAGGATTTACACCCTGCTGTGAGTCATTCTGCGTCTGTGGATTTAAATTTTGATTTGGGCCATTATTATTCCGAATCTTTTTACATTCATCCTTCCAATGCCCCAATTTTCCGCATCCATGACAAGGAAATTTCTTTTTAGCCTTTTCTCTGCTCATTCGTCCTCTCATTTTTCCACCATTCCCAGTGTCACCATTCGTTCCAGAGTCTTTTCCCTGATTATCACTTGGATTATCCAAGTTAATTCCCTGTTTCTCAGCCATTTTTACCTGAGCCCACATTACTTTCTCCTGCAATTTCTTGTGCCTATCCTCAATGTCATCTCCACAATATTTTGCATATTTCAAGATCTCGTCGATCGGTTTCCCCTGCCAGCACAACATGTGCTGCTTAATCATCTGACAAATCTCTGGCTTTAGACCGTAAACAAATCGGTAGACAAACTGACTCATGTTTTTATCTCCAATATCCTCAAATCCACTATACTGCTTGAATACCTGCAATAAACGTTCATAGTAGGCGTGTACCGATTCACTGGCTTCTTGGGTAGTTCTGTCTATTTTCACCCAGTCTGTTTCTTTTGGTGGTATTTTCCCTTTCAGGTAAGTTATTACCTGCTGATACTTTTTCATTACATCATTTGACGGGGCACCTGTCTTTGGATCTCTAGGATACTCTTCACTGTGCCAATCAACTGTGATTTTACAATCTGTCCACAAATCGGCAGGAACCACTATGTCGAACAAACCATCCAAATCCTTCAACAATACCTTTGACACCTTCACAAACCTCTCAACCTGCTTGTACCATTC
This sequence comes from Calotriton arnoldi, assembly GCA_963921515.1. Lineage (NCBI taxonomy): Eukaryota > Metazoa > Chordata > Amphibia > Caudata > Salamandridae > Calotriton > Calotriton arnoldi. The sequence continues at coordinate 2,341,543 of CAWUFW010001204.1, forward strand.
AATTGGCTTTTCTCTCAACTTTGGAAAATCATTCGTAAATGACAAAATATCCTGTCTGCTCCATGGGACATGTACATATCCCCCTCCTGGAACTTCTCGCATCGGGTACATTTGATCTGTTTTCCCTGTTTCCTTCATTAAATATTCAGAAGTTGTTCTACTGTATCGTGCCTCTTCCTTTTTCTTTGTCCATCTAACTTTCCATTTATCTAGGTCTCCCCATTTCTGTAAAACTGTCATTAATTCCTTTACTTGTAATTTCCTTCCAGAGGCATTCAAGTTTTCTAATTTTTTGTCAAGAAAAATCTGCTCTATAGGGCTTTTGTAACACTTTTGATTTCCCTATTTCAATTCCCATCTGCAGAGCTAAATCTGATAATTTCTCATGAAATATCTTTACATTTCTTGTGATGCTTCTGCATACAAATAATAGCTCTTCTTCATCGTAAGTATTCAGACGATCTACTCCTACATTTCCTGCTATCATTTCTTCTAACTCAACCTTTAATTTATAAATGTCCATGATCTTTGAGGGTGAACTCTGTTTGTCTGATCCTTGTGCCCACCTCTCTAAGTCTTCTGGTGTTACTACTGTGGCACTTTTGGTTCCTGATGAGGTTACTATGTTTACATCTCTTGAGCAACCAGGTGTAACTCTTCTGGGGGTACTATTTACAGATTCTCGAATGGGCAAATCCATTAATGAAATCATAGATTCACAATCACTAAAGTGATCCTCAACCATTACTACTGCATCAGGTTTAGGAACATTCATAGGTGTAGGCATAACTAGAGGTTTGGGGTAATTTACTTTGTCACCATATAAGGGAACCACTGGACCAATCGTTACAGGTATGGTTAGTGAATCAGGATGAATACTCAATTGTGTTACTTTCTGTATTAATTCTGCTCTGTTTTTATCTATGGCTTCCTTTTCTTTATCGTGAAGTACTCTACTAACTGGGGAATCATGCAATACTTGTGGTACCAATGGTGTCCTTAACAGGGGTGCATCCACTTGTCCCTTCCTGATATGGTGGTGGGTTCTTTAATATGTCTTCCATAAATTCATCTTCGGAATCTCCAAATCTAGTCAAGTGTTTTGTCTTTTCTGTGCATTTGCTCCCTAATGATTCTTCTGCCATTAATATCGGATACAGACCCTCTGTCAACATTGCTCTTCTCCACTGTTTCATCTGACCATCCCTTGACTCATTTTGGTGTCTAGGGAAAAATACCCTATAACCCCTATTGCTTCTGGGTCTATCACGTTCAAATGCCTCGGTTTCCCATTCCTCTAAGGCTTCGTATTGAGTTAATCTAGGTCTGGGTTCTAAGTCATTCATTCTTAATCTCAAATTTTGAAGAATTCTCCCATTGAAAGTGCCATTTTCTGGGAACGGTAATATCCCATCATTTTTGGTATATTCTATCCAATTTTCTATCCATACGCAAGTATGATAACCTCTCTCCATCATCATGAATGAAGCGGGCGTTTTAGCTGGTGGAATGATAATTCCTTCCCTAGTTTTGATTGGTTTATCCTTTTTAAAATAATTCTTAATCTTTTGTAGAAATGAAATTTTTCTCTTCTCTCCGTACATTTTGGGTAAATCTCGATGCATAAAATTATATTCTGCAAAGCCTAGGAATTCTTCTATCTGGACGAACTCCTATTAAAGTTGGATCATGTTTTAATATACAATCTCCACTATCCACTAGGATTTCGACTTCTATAGTAACAACCAATCAAATTCTAGCTAACTTTTGTTTCTGAACCAATCCTAGCGCGGCCTTTTTTGTGACGTTTGTCTGCCAACCCCTCCTTTACAATCTGCGCTTCTCTGTCCCTCGCTGTTTCGACCAATCCCAGCGCTGCACTTGTGACGTCAGTACTACTCTCGACTACTGACCCCTCCTTTACAAATGTCTTTCCACGCCCGCTGTTTCAACCAATCCCGGCGCGACACCTGTGACGTCAGTTCCCTCTCCGGCAACTGACCCTCCCTTTACAAAGTCGTACGCAAAACTTTTAATTTCTCTACGTTTCTTATTAAAATTTAGTAACAACATAAAACATTCGCTATCGTGCCAGTTTCTCTAAATTGGAAAAGATAGTTTCTCTCACTTTTAGCAAAACCCTTCCGTTTACTAAACATACACTACGAGTAAAACCCTTCCGTTTACTCTTCACGCAAGCTTTAGAAATACCTGTTACTTCTTCAATGTTACCCTTTCTAGGTGATATAACATCAAATTTTACCAGCGTATTCCTTTGCTATTACTCACACGCATAGAGTCCCTAACAAGTACTGATACCCCTGCTTAACTTTTCAGTACTATTTCTGCCTGACAGATAACCTCACTGCAGTATGGCTTCCACTTACCATCCGCTATTCAATTTTTCCCCGGGGAATTCTGGACAACATAAAACAAACTTTGAACACACGGATGTTAGTTCACAAAAATAAAACTCTCATTACCCAATTAACAAAGTAGAACCATCCTCTGATAACCAGAAAACTGATCCAGCGGGTTACTAGCAACGAGCATTCATACACCAAATACTCACTTGGGCCCATACATTCATACTACGCTAGTATTTTCCGCTGGTGGGTCAGTTGTACTCTTTATCAAAATCCCTGCTACCAATTACTTTTCTGATTGAAGAGTAATGACTTACCAATGGACCCCCTGTTAATTGGGAAGTTTAAAATGAGTGACATTCATTATAATACATAATCCTGAAATAATCACTGAGTCAGGAAGTTTTAAAATGTTTATCTAAAGATTTAACAGAGTAAAGTACAGAACCACATGATACTTAATCGTATATCAAGGATGAAGCATAGTAAATCAATTATCGTTCAATGACGGTCCCTCAGAAAGGAGAATATAGAGACAGCAGCGCAACTAAGGTTTGCATTTATATTTACCTAAAAGTGCGAGTACCAAACCCCTTAGCCAAGGAGTTGGAAAGATAGGACCCAGGGAGGATGAAGAGCAAAGACCTCCTCTGGATTCAGGACAGGACCGGTGACCTCTCTACCAATGACGCCTGCGTCGTTCCCCTCTCTGATACTCCGCTTCTCCTCGATTCTCCCGTGCCTTCCTTCTAATGGACTCCGCCGCCCCCTCCTCAGGACCTCTCTGGACAGCGGTTCAGTCTGCAATCGATCAGCGTGTCTGTCTGGAGCTTATGCCTCTCTGTGTGAACGCCTGTTCTGACTAATTAGCTAATTCTATATCTATTATACCCTTCTACGCCCATGTACCTCCCCTTAATGTTGCAAAAATATGGGCCCACTACTTCTGATTGGACGGGGCCAGGGGGTTGATCCTCACACCATATCGATTTGGTTCAATTTCTTTAAGCTCATTGTTTAAAAAATACCGCCCATCACAATTAATACATTTGCTTTATTTCCCACCCGTCTCACGACACATTTTATACATTGTTCATATAAATTGTTGCTTTTCAGTAGGGACATCATGGGTACAGCAGTGTTGGCCATCAGGTCACGGCCTTGGCGACGTCCAGGTTGACTTCATCCTTTCTTCTGGGCAGCCACTCAGGGCGCATGCGCAGAACCATTGTCACACGAGTTTCAGTTCACCAACCCCAGGCCCAATTTATGAACTAATAAAAGTCAAAGAAGAAAATATTAAAATCACAAATAAATTGTTTCACTGTATACCCACTCTTTCTACTCTATTCCCATTTACTTATAAATTCTATCCCGCATTAATAGCGTTAGAATACCACAGTTTAATTGTAACATGGGAGCAAGCTGTAGCACGTGAAAACATAAAGCTGTCATTTTAATAAACACTGCGCAGAAGCAAGAATTTTCCACCAAGCAAAGAAAGACGTCACACCACGTGATATGGTTGACATATGCGTAAAAAGATTCCCGCGCTTTAGCGGCCATTTTAGAATAGACAAGCATTATTTGTTAGTTTAAACACATAGGCAAGCTTCCGTGCTACTTATGTTTGTGTATGCAATTATTAGTATGAACAATACAAAGTTTAATAAATTAATACTGTGAGAAAATTGCATCTGAGCAAGTCTCATTTGTGAGTCCTTGCTCCATCAGCATCTAGGACTTTTTTAGTCTTTGGCTTCAATTGCTTCTTATTTTTGTTGGAAGTGTCTTTTCTCAGATCTTGGATAAAGTTAAAATCCCCTCCTACAATAATCTGTCCAGGAGCCCCCCTAAGTTGCTGGCTAACCTTCATTAAAGCTAAAGGATCGTCTATGACTGGGCCATAGTAATTAACAAAATGTAATATCGTCCCATTTAATTTAACCATGACCCATAGCCATCTTCCATGAGGGTCTCCCCGGCTTTGGACAAACTCCCATGCCATACTTCTACAAAAGTAAATAGCTACTCCTCTCTTAGCCAGCCCAGCTGATGCAAAAAAAAGCGTTTGAAAAAACTCTGGGGAGAAAGAGCTTAGGAGAATTTGTTTTAAGGTGGGTTTCTTGAAGAAATAAAACTTGCGGCATAAAAGAGGCCAGCCACCTTATGAGACCTCCATATTTTTGTTTGTTTAACATTCCATTAACATTTACTGACATAATACAACATTTACTAACCATTTCTAAAATTTAAATTGCGGCAAAAATCCTTTGAACTCAAAACCCTGTTTTCCTTGCCCCACTTGCTGCTGCTCTTTTTACTGCGATACACCCCCCCATTACCACCCATCCCCCCCAAAGGACCCTCCCCCCCGGAAATGTGGAAAACCCCGCTAGCCACATCTCACCCCCCCCTACTTCACTATTTGGTGTCATGGTGCTACACCCTGGGTGACCCTCCTCCCCCTGGCAGTAGAGACCTTTTGCATCACGCTATATATAATTTCAATTTGGAGAAGAGATCTCTTTCAGCAGAGCATGAGCATCCTCTATATTTGAAAACATATGAAATTTCCCCCTCATGAGGACACGAAGTTTGGATTGCTGGGCTATTGAAGCCTGTGCCCCTTGAGCTTTAAAAAGATATAAGAGTTTAACAAACTCTTTGCGCCTACGTGCGGCCACAGCTGACATATCGGAAAATATCCGACATTTCGTGACTTCATTAATAGAAAATTGTCTTTGCTGTATTGCCTTGGCCAAAATCTTCTCCTTAATACGAAAGTCAGCAAAGTTAATCAAGATGGTACGTGGTATCTTTGAGTTGGGCAGAGAGTGTGAGGGGACTCGGTGTGCCCTTGTAATAGTAAGGTCTCCAGTAAACTAGGGCAAGACCTTCTGCTTAATAAACGAGTCGGCCCATTGAAGTGTTTGGGATCCCTCACTCCCCTCGGGGACCCTCACTATTCGTAAGTTTGACCGTCGGGAGTGATTTTCAAGTTCCTCGAGTTTATTCTCTAAAATGATTTTTTTTAGCTTCTGCAGCTTTGTTTACTTTCAAAAGCATATTACTCATTTGATCTTCTAACAGGGTGATCCTTGATTCAGCTTCATGGATTTTTGCTGGAAAACAAGCCACTGCCTCTTCGATTTTCCCAAGACACTGATGGAGGGAGGCTATTTAATTCTCTTGGGATTTCTTCGTTTCTCTTATCTCCTCCAAGATAAGGTTCAGCATGGTCTTTATATCGATCTGTTGAGTAATAGCTCCTTCTATCGAGGATTCTGAATTGTCCTGTTGTGCTCTCCCCTCTAGCTTTTGGTTCCCAAGAGGCTGACCCGAAGATTCCAAGCCGGCTCTACCAGGCATCTGGGACTGGATCTGTGGCTGTGTTTGAGCCTCTGGTTGCGGCATTATAGTATCTTCAGGAGATGACTGAACCGGCTGAGTCTGTGACATTGATGGTATTGGGGTTGAAGGTGTAACCTGATCATCCGAGGGCTGACCGGACTCTTGTACTACCAGAGAGGCCGTAGAGGGAGCCTGTCCAAGCGTCTGAGCTCGTGGTGATGAAGATGAGGTCTGTGAAAAACCAATTGGCGCATTTTCTGGCCCTGCCTCCATTAATAGCTGCAGTTTTGCTGTGATTTTGGGAGGAGCCGACTGAGATGCTTTTTTAGAGAATAAAGGAAAGTCTTTAGAGTTTTTCATCTTGTCCTTGTTGACCGCTGTTATAGACTCGTCTACCTGTTCCTTCTCCATACTAATTGGCCCATCCATTTGCTTCTGTGTAGCAAGCACCCCCCCTTCCCAGTGCGACTGCGACTCGGGCGGCTCTTCTTCTGAACTCTCGAAACTGGAATTAAGGCCAGGTCGATTTGATGTATGTTCAGCTCTGGCCGCCGAAGATATTGCCTTAGCCTGGGCTAAGCGAGTTTTGGCTTTCAGCCCGGCCGCAGAGTCAACCTTTGCGATAGCATTTGCCTGTTTTAAATGTTTTCCCATTTTTATTTTCCTTTCTTTTCCCCCTTGAATCCTGGATCTTAGTCAAGTTAACACGATATTCAAAGCCCCAAATTAGTGAATGATTAATGAGCAAACAAGTCCTGGCTTCAGCCCCATAAACCTGGTGCCGGAGGGGGAAAGCTTCTAACACAAGAACCTTCACGCCCAGGCAAAGAAAAGGAAAGTGCAGACCTCAGGCAGACGACGCCCGCTCTCCCTCAGTTCATTCTGATTACATCAAACAGCTTGTGTCAGCTGAAGCCGAAATAACACAGGGCAGGCTCACCTCTTCAAATCAGCTGCGCCCTTCCAGCACGTCGCCGGTTTATTTTCGAGCTTGGGCTCGGCTCAGACGCTGCATTTTATCCAACCGTTAAACGCTTGGGAGGCCGTGCAAGCCTCAATCTTGACTCCTGCCGGGCAGCCTCCGGCGTTGTCTCCGGGTGAGCCCCACCAGACATGCCGAGCACGCCAAAGACGCCAGCCGGCCGGCGAGACCTTCGTTCCGCGTTGCTGCTCAGGTACTGTACAGGTACGGAGACCCGCAAACGCCATTGCCGGGGGAGGAGCAGCGGTCACCTGTGGCTACGTGGAGGCGTGGTTCTCCGCAGCTATCTCCCCCATAATAATAATAAATGATTCTTGTTTACATTTCTTTTACACTTTTCTCCATTTGCTCTAATGCAAACAAAGGGGGTTATTACGATGTTGGTCAGAGTTGCCTCCGACCGACACCGTCGTGATCTTGGGACCGACTGACCTCCGGTCGGCGGTCCCAACACCGCAATTACAATGCGACTGCACATGGTGTGGTCACATACTCCCATTTCTCAATGGGAGCTTGCGCTACGGCCATAAACCGGCCGTAGCACAAGGCTTTTAAGTAAATATTTACATGCTTTTATGTGGTTTATGTGTTTGGATTCTGTAGGTTGCTATGTATTTTTTAATTATAGGTATCTTAAGGTCAGGGACAGAAAAAAATTTGTTTTCAGTTTCAGATTTATTTTCCTTTACTCTTGGAGTTTTCCTGGAGCATTCATCTCCTTCTTCTGTATGTTTTGGATTTTGAAGGGCATCAAAGAATATGAAATGGATTTTCAAGTTGGATTACATTTTTCTAAAGAATTTTTGCCTTTTTTTTTTTTTTTTACTTGGGGGATTGTTTTTGAGATGTGCTATATCAATTATGGATCTAGGATTCTTGCACAAAGAGATCAGCTGTGGATTTAAATAGCATTTTTTTTCCCTTTACTTTGAAGTTTTGGGTGAAATATGTGTATTTTTTATGTTTGAATTATTTATTTTTATATTTGTATATTTTAATTTGTAGTATTGATATCGTTGTTTGTTATTATATTTTGAGATTATGTATTTTTGAAAATGTTTGACTATTTTAATTGGATGTTTTGCAAGTAGTAAATATTTGTTATGTATTTAAAATGTAATGTATCGTTTTTGCAATAAATACTATTGTCCTTTTTGAGGATTATTATAACATCTATATTATTCTGTTTTTCTTTCAAGTTTTATTATAATTTGCATTCATTCAAAATGATTTAATATAAATGAACCTTGTAATAATTATTTAAATATTTTCATTAAGATATGTGATTATATATTGGTATCAGGTTTTATTTATTGGTGTTGTTGTTTGTTATGTATATTTTGTATGTTGTGAATTCTTTTAAATAGTGTGGTTGCAATGCACTCTAGATACTATAAACCTTGCTTGTTTTGAAATATGTGGTCTTTGCTGGCTAGTATAGCGTGCATGCGTCTTATTAGTTTTGTTACTTTGGGTCTTAGTTGTTGTGCTAGGGATTGCGTAAGTCTTATTTCTTGATAACCTTGCTCTTTTTTAATTTTTCTATGCATTGGTTATGGGTTCTTCTACCCTTCGAATGCATTGTTTGTTTTTGCTTCCTGGGGAGAGTGTACTATTGTACACATTCCACTAGGGGGATGTGGAATTTGGATAGTCACCTGTGGCCTTATTAGATCATGCATTCTATCCACGTGTCCTCAAAATAATCTAATTAGGGGAGATAGGTTTTCGTCGGTAGCCTGGTAAAATGGAGACTAGTAGTATGTCTTGGGGCCTGATTACGATTTTGGTGGTTTTGCAGTGGGCCGCCATGCCAGTGCCCCGCTGCAAGACCGCCAAACCCATAGTCAAACCACCGACCGGATTACGAGTTAATCCTGTGCGGGAGGTCCTGCTGCAGTGGTCTCAGGGCAGTGTATATCTGAGGCACATAGGTGTGCCTTAGACATGCACCTCCGTGAGACTGCCGCATCCTGTTCCTGCACAGAAAGAAATGCACAATGTTGTGCATTTCTTTCATGCAGGAATAGGGGGTGCAAAAATACAGGGGGGCACAACATGCACCCCCATGCACAGGGGTGACACGGGCCATTTTAGGGCCCACTGAGTTTCCTAATCACCACCCTTTTCATGGCGGGCTCACCACCGTGGAAAGGAGGGCAGTGAGGAAACTCAAAATATGATTGGCAGTGCCGCAGCGGCACCGCCAGCATATTGCAGCCTCAGACCGCTGATCCCCAGTGAATGCTGCGTTCCTGTGGCGGTCCCAAAACCACACTTGTAAAACAGCGATCGAACCACCAGTGCGGTGGTGTTCGGACCGCCACCTTGGCTACGACGGTCCTATGGACCACCGTTGGCGTAATCAGCCCCTTAATATTTTTTTCTTTAAATGATTTTATTTTATAGTAGTTTAATATATGTTTTAATTTATATCTGGTGATTTATTTATCAATATTTTAGTGCTCAATAGTACATAATATGTAGTTGTGTTTCATTTCTTTTAACTGTTTCCTCAGCATTTATATTTATTATATTTTTGTGTTCGATAATGTTTTACAATATTTAAATTGACAATATATTTGCTGTCAATATTTTTGTTGTTAAGGGTTTAAAAAAGTTGATATTAGGGTTATGGATATTTTTACAACAATTGGCCTTATTACGATGACGGGCGGACTCAAGTTCGCGTGACACCGTTGTGGATTGGGAACTGCCCGACCTTAGGTCAGTGGTTCCGACTGCAGTAATTGGATGCGACCACCCATAGGGCAGTGGAAACATTAATTTTTCAATGGAAGATTGTGCGGCAGGCAGAAAAGGCCCGCAGCACAAGCTTTTATTGAAAAATTGATGTTTTCAAACATCCCTGCACCATGTGGCAGGCACGGTGAGGTGCCTGCCACACAGTGCAGGGATGTTTAGGGGGCACCATAGGTGCCACTCAGGCCCCAGTGCGGATAGCCAGGAGGGAAGGAGGCCCTGCTAGGGGCACTTAATGTTGCTTTCCGAGAGCCTTTTCATGTCGGAAAGGCCGACATGGAATGGCTGTCGGAGACCGACACCATAATCCCGACGATGGAGCAGCCGTCATTAAGGAATTATGAAGGGTTTCTGATGCACCGACGGGCTCCTTGAGCCCGTTGGAAAGAGTCCACCTGCTGCCTCCAACCGCACGCATTGTAATGCGTTGATCGGACCGCAGACGCAGATGGCGGTCGGACTGCAACCGAGCAGCCGTCGGTTGCGGTTGGACAGCCATCGTAATCGGCCCCAATATTTTTATCACAATATTTTTAGACACAGAATGGGAATAAGTCAAAACTGTCACAAGCACAGAATTGCACTTAGAAAATATTTTTTTCAGGTTTGTGTTAAGTTAGTTCTTGAGATCTTTGCATTACAAAAATTTGCAGAGTGAATTTCGAAGGGTTAAACTGTTGTGGACCATTAATTTGGGAATTAACTATAAATGTGAATTCAATGAGAGTAAGCATTAAAACAATTATATGTATCTCAATTACAAGTGAGCCTTTTTTCCTAGGCCGTTGCAATATCCTCAGATCTGGGACAAATGTATGAAGCTGTGCAGCCTGATTGGTTGATACAGGAAAATGGTGTTGCCCATGATACAAGGTATCCCCAGCTATTTAGGGATCCTGCAGTGTGATAAAAATAGACCAGGCATAAAGGAGCTGGGGGAACATCTCATAACCCTATGGAGGCTGTGTGGCATTACAGAAAAGCACAACTTCTCCTTAAAATGAAAGGAGATATGTGTTTTATGTTTCAGGATACCACGGATCCAAGACATAATTGTGGAGGCAATCATGATTTTGGATAGCCCTGCTGAGATCCACAAATTTTGAAAAAATAAGAAATAGAAAGCATGTACTACAGAAATGAGCATGGGGATGAGCACAGGGCTACTTCCTGCATATAGGCCCAGAGCACACATACTTTGACCATGCGCAGCATGCTCTAAGGCATGGTCTTCAAGCTTTTTTATGCAGAGCCCCCCTTCAGAAAAAGAAGTATGCCACCCCCTTCAACTGACTGCTAAAATATTTAATGGTTAATGCTGAGTACTGCTGAAATAAGCTGTTAGATGTTAACGGGTGCATGGGGATAAGCTCCAATATAGAACAAAGACAATATTCATAGGTACATGCTTCTGTCCCACTCTCTAAGCATTATGGGCCTGATTACGAGTTTGCCGGTCCCAAGACCGCGGTCGTGGCGGCGTCGGATTACCAATGCCGACTATGCGGTCCGGCCGCCGTATTACGAGTTTTGCGGTTTGCTAAACATAAGACTGCTGGCGCACTGCTGATGCCGCCAGCAATTCGCCAACTGCCTCGATGGCGGTCGGAGAAAAGCAGCTGCCATAGGTCAGTGCCAAGATGTTCACCACCAACCAAATTACGAGTTGGCTTTCTGGCAAGCTACCGTGGCGGTGGGACCATCTGCTTCGAGTCGGAGGAATCAAAGGTTCTGGGGTGCATACTCACCCATTTCCGTTTCTTCACTTCAGTCACCGACGTGGCTACCTTCCTCCAGGGCCCCCCTTTACAGCAGCATCTTGACCCTGAAGAAAATTACCCTTTTGGCACCGAAATCCAGGTCAGTACATTTTGTACTATTTACCTATTGACTGGACTGGCCACATATGGTCCAGACTCCAGCAATAGGAAAGTACTCATAGTAGATATTTTTCCACATGTGTCATGCATATGTGTAAATTGTAGTAAAAAAATACACACCTGCATCAACACATATCAAATAAATAGACACCGCCGCCGGAAACACCGCTGACGGCCCATCGGGAACCTCGTAATATGGTGGGCGGGAGACCGCCGATGCGGTGTTCTTCTTGGGACCTCCGCCACAGCGGTTTGGGGATCAGACTGCCAAACTTGTAATTGGGCCCTAAATGTAAAGTGTGCCCATCAGTGTGTAGAGTACAGGCAGCAACAGTGCAAACGTCCCTCACATACACTCAAAAGGCACAGCATAGCCAGTAGCAGTGAAAGCTCCTGTCGCACGCAAATAATGTGTGAGGTATGGTAGATACAGTGTAAGTCCCCACAAATCAGTGCATATATAGTTGAGGTAGCAGAAGTGCAAGATTCACTCAAACTCAAAACAGGCTGAGCACGAGCAGCAGCAATGCAAGCTAACCCTACTGTAACAACTAAGCACTAATATAATAGGTTGTGTGATCCTGTAGGAATGAGATCCAGAAGATGTGCTCCCAACTCCTCCCAAAGTCTGCCACAGCCTGAACACAGTTCTGTACTCCAGACTAAATCAGTCCCAAGGGGAAAGAGGAATGGGATAGAAAAGAGAGAGCGAGAGAGAAAGACGTTCTCTGACAAGCCTGGCCACCCTCAATGCAGATGTCTCCTGTTTTTCTTCTGACTCGATGCTCTCAGTGGAAGTTAGGGAATATTGGTATGTGCTCCTACAAGATAAAGGAGATGTTAGAACTGTTGAAATCTAAATGGAAATACTGTTGTATTCCGCGTTAGGTGTCCCTATACAGGTTTTTCTGAATCATGTCCTTATATAGGCACAATTCGCATTGCCCTTATATAGGCATAGAATCCCAGTCCTTATTTAGGCATTAGCCGTGCACTCCAAATACAGGCATGGTCACCGACATCCGTCCACCCTAACGTCACAACGAGTTCTTAGAAACCAGACCCTTAAGCTTTGGGAGTTCCCCTAGCACAGGACTATTGATTTCTCCAAGAACTCATCTATTATGTATGAACCGTTATACCTTAAGGGTTAATTCCTGACGTCTTCCTCTGTCCGACTTTACTTCAATGCTAACAATCCAAGGCACCTACCAGGTATAAATATACCTTCCCTTGCCCAAGCAAGTTAGAGGAGACCTCGACTTCAGAGGAGCCCGTATCCCGGCCTGACGCACTGAGAAGACGCTGTCATTCCTGCACGCAGAAGAATCCAGCTTCCAGTGTTCTGACTCCCTTCGCAGGGTGTTAGAGTTCCAGATCCGGCAAGAGATTCCCACCTCTCTCATTCTCAAGGTATGGAGCTGACTAGAACCTAGAGGGACTCTTGGCATACTAGACTTGATATACTCTTAGTATATCACACTAGAGAATACTCCACCTACTTCTTACCTTTCCCTACACCTAGACTAGGTTAGGTACATTGGGGTAGAACTAGCTTAGAGACGCATCGTATGAGTACTCGCAGTTTTAGCTCATGTTATTTATGTACGTGAATATATGCTAAAAGATAATGCTAGCGCAGTATTATTTATTTCTACTGCATACGCTGTACATTATTTATCTTCCATACTGTCTTGTGATCGTAACAGCACATATCTCTTACACGAGAAACAAGACTGTTCAATAAAACCCTTTTATTGAAACGCCCGTCTTTCCTTTCTGTGTAATTCTGTAGAAACTAAGCATGCACGATTGACTGAGTGAAACTGTTATCTATTGTTTCCACGAAACTACTCCCTTCTTGTTCTCAAGGAGTTTCTAGTGGCCTCTGAGCTAGCTGGCACAAGTAATTAAGTTTAATATACTCGATAGGGACATACCGACCTTAGTCCTATGTCAAGCCTATAGGTTATATTATTCCAATGCGCAGAGCCTATTACGGAAATAGGAACTACACTACATGGTGCCCAACCGTTTGGTAAGGCAGTAATTTAATGCTAGATACTGAGTAACTCAGTCGTGCTTTTCTCAGAGACCCCTACTCACATACTCCATAAGACTTCTGGAGTGGGTAGGGTTAAATATCCGCCAGAACTAATTAGGACAAAAAACCCTATATATTAGTTGTTTGGTTTGTTCAACGTTGAAGGATACAGTGTTCCAAAATATTGTGCACCTTATCTTTTTGTTTCCTTGAAACTTGTTCTACATTTTTCAAAAAACAAATGTCCAACCGGGACAATGCCACGGAAACCGGTGGAGCTACGGCTGACCCAGTCGTAACAGTTTTTAACTTTACAGGTTTAAATGAACCTGAGGAGGGTGTTATAGACATCGCTCCAAACTTAAGAAGAGCCATCACTCTAAAACTTATAAAACATGGCCTACCACCAAGAGGCGGTAGAGCAGTTTTTGTGATAGAGGCACACGAATCTTTTCAGACAGAGGTATTCTATTCATGGATAATATTCCCTGAATCAAATTCAGTAACAAGACTGTTTCACTTCTACAAAGAAGATGAACCACCAGAGGAATATATTCCTTTCGAGGATATTGAAATTCCACTAACATACCAGGAGCATCAGCTCTGGTTTAAAAGCGCCCTAAAACATCACAAAAACATTACCAGGCTCGGTCCACTAGGTAGACCAGGAGCAACATGGCCGATTCTAGCCGGCTACACTCCTCATCCTGACCTCGATATAATGTCAGACGAGGAATTACTTACTCAACTTACAGAGTTGATAAAAATTTACAGACAATTAGTCCAATATGTCATGCAGACTTTCACAGTCCAACCACCATTGACAATTCCAAATCAAACCCCTCAACAGGGGAATACACTAAAAATTACACCACAGACTTTATACGCAGTCATGGGAAAAATGCCCACAAAACGTGAGCAAATTCCATTCTGGATAGCTCAAAAAATGACTCAAATTGAAGCAGTATTTCCTAATACTAGCCCTTATGAGAAACACAGAATCCTAACAATCCGTTTACCAATGGGGATCACACCACAACTGGAAGACTGCACCACTTGGGGCTCAGTCTTTGCTGCCATCTATACTAAAACACATGGTATTCCGTCAATTGCAGTAATACCTGATGTCCTGAAACAAATTCAAAACGAATACGGGGCAGAGCCCGCTCTGAATTTAGGTATGAAATTACTGAAAAATTTCGACCAGGTCTCAACAATAATATTATCTAATATTAATGGGGAGTCAGCAGCAGTGGCGATCCGCCAACGATTAAGGGAATTCGATAATACAGAACATCAAACAGAACTACCCAGAATAATAGAACAATCTTATGCAGAATTAGTCAGAGATAGTTTGGGTGGAAGACCATTAAAGCCAAAACTATCTGAAAGTCCTCAGAAGGACTCTATTAAACAAACTCCTACATCTTCTAAAAAGAAGTGGGAAACTAATAAACAAAATTCAAACGAGAAACGTTCTCAATCCCGAGGTAGGTCTCCTCAAAAGGAGCCCTCTGAAAGGAGGTATAACCTCAGGAATAGGGATAATTTAAAAAAGCCTGACAGGTATCAAGATACTGATACACGTTCCTCTCGTACCTTTCAGATCTCGTCACAGACATCGGAAAGAAGAGTACAGTCAGAACATAGAGAAGAACGTGTGAAATCGAAAGACGACAAACACGTTCCGAAAAGTAAATCTAAACCTCAGTTCTCAAAAAAGAAGGTAGCTGGTCTGAAGGTCAGACATGCCGAGGATACTGAGAACACAACTCAAAACGGAGAATGGGCTCAGACAATGCTGGACAGTGCGGCAGAAGTCACAATAGCTCACCAGAACCTGAAGGAACTTCTGGAGACAGTGGACTTGAATGAGTACATCACAGTTGAGACTGTAGACACCAGGGTTAGTACTCCACAAAAGTTATATGAAATAACACTCCGAATGGACGGAGACATACCGAGAAAGGTGAAAACATTCTTTTGGGAAAAACTTTCAAGGGGTTATGATATACTTCTAGCAGAAAAAGACTGGCCACCACAATTTGTCAGGGAGTTCCCACATGGTGAGGACATCATTATGCCTGCCTTCTCCAACCATATTCCAATTCATCTAAAATATACTTATGCCAGGAAATGGGCAGTTGCCCAGGCCCCAGCATTATATAAAAATCATGTAGGATGGGATGAGGACTCACCTCACCATAAAATACATCTAAAAAATGAACCTACTGCACAGAGGCAGTACCCAATAAAGCAAGAAGCTAAAAAACAGGTCAGGGAGATCTTAGATCAACTTGAATACCAAGGGGTGATTGAAACATGCACCTCTTCAATGAACAATCCTTTGTTTCCTGTCTCCAAACCAGACAATACATATTGTCTAGTCTTGGACTACAGACACTTAAACACTTGTTCTAAAACATTTGCAGTGCAAAATGCACACAGTACAGCATTAATGAATAAGATTGTGCGTAAAAAATATAAAACCACATTGGATATCTCAAATGGTTTCTTTTGTCAAAACATAGCACCTGAAAGCAGGTACTTAACAGCTTTCTCAATGATGGGGACCCATCGTCAATTTTGTCGACTCCCACAAGGGTTCAAGAACAGCGAGGGTAACAGAGTTACTACAAATTTATGATAATGAGGCATTGTCATATGTCGATGACATCTATCTGACAGACGATGACCTGGACAAACACTTGAACAGGGTGAGTACCATTATATTGGGCTTCGCCTCTGAGGGCTATAAGTTCAACTTTAAAAAATCCAGAATTGCCCATCTCAATGTCCTTTTTCTAGGATATGAGCTTTCCAGTTGAAGGCAAGAGCATGGCAGCCAACTTTTTAGAAAGGTGTGTGCTGCTCCAACCTCCAAAGACGCTGAAAAATTTACAATCCATCCTGGGTTTCCTAAATTTTGGAAGAACTTACATTCTAAATTACGCAGAAAGGGTTAAACCTCTCTACGCATTAATCAAACCTGATTTTTCAATCAAAAATTGGACACAGGAACACACAGAAATCTTGCGTTCACTCCAAGCTAACATGTTAGCAACAAATCACTTACAAACACGCGTAAGTCAACGCAATTTGGTGATCCGAATAATTTCGGGTCAATGCGGATTCACCTACTTAACATTTAATGAGGGTGAAAAAGTACCAATAGCATACAAATCACATTTGTATACACAAGCAGAAATGCGCTTCACTTCAACAGAAAAAATACTGACAGCAGTTCAAACCGCTGTAGCAAATGAAAGAGCTCTAGCCGAAGGGAAACGCATTATTGTCGTAACCCCAGTACCGGCTTTAGAGGCGGTAACTAAAGCGAGCATTCCAAATGCTAAAGCATTACATCCTAGATGGATACAATGGGTTAATTCTCTTGCTGCAACAGATGTTGAATATGTTTTTGATCCTGATTTTAAAACACAAGCGTTCCTGCAATATGAACATGAATGTCCTCTGCCCACTGAGATTCTGCCTCTCGATCAGTATGAATTCATAATTTACACTGACGGATCCGCACAACCCGCTACAGGGAGTAAGCAAGCTTACAGTGCAGCGTGCGCAATCGTTAAAGGTCGCATGCGCGATGGTAACTTCAGACCTATGGTCACTAAAACTCAATCTCTAGGAGATTGTACAGCTCAACGAGCTGAACTACAAGCATTCAAACTGGCACTTGAAAGTACAGATTGCGAATTCCCCACACTAATAGTGTGCGATTCTTTCTACTGTGTGCAGTCGTATAATGAATATATACAAAATTGGCTTGAAAATGGGTTCAAAGATGCAAAAGGTGGCACAATAAAGCATAAAACGCTTTGGGAACAAGTAGTTCAGTTAAAAAGCGAACTACCAAAGGCTCACGTGATACACACACTAAGTCATCAACGTGATGGCGTTCACGTTGCAGGGAATTCATTGGCTGACAAAGCCGCAAAGGGGGCTGTTCAGACGGCTTCCGTAGCTGCGATCACTCGTTCAAAAACGAGAATAGACAGTGAGATAATGTTGGCTGTCAATGCTACGAGCAAAGGCAGTGGTGCAGCGTTACCAAAAAGTTTCCACTCAAGTACTCTTATGTAATTGATGCGAACAACGTTCCTTTTGCTCGAATCCCTGGAGTGGGGGATAGGGTCATTCCAAACAAGGAACGCAGATTAGGACTAATCCTAGCAGCACATGAAGGGATAGCCTCTGCCCATGCAGGTATTTCTGCAACAGTATCTTTACTGAAACAAAGATATTGGTGGCCTGGCATTAGGAAACAGACCAAGAGCTATGTTCTGGAATGTGAAATATGCCAACAGATGAAAGTCTACACAGTGAAACGTCCTGCGCAGACACCCGTGTTAATTTCAGACAAACAATTAGCTTGTGTTTACCTGGACCACTGCGGTCCCTTGCAGAGGGACGGTAACTATAAATATATAATGGTCGCAGTAGATTCATGCTCTAGGTTCCTATGGATATGGCCTCAGCGCTCGGCTGACGCTCGAACTGTTATAAAAGATTTGCGAGTCTTTATCGGCACATACGCAATAGGCACGCTACATTCTGACCAGGGCCCTGCGTTTAGCTCTCAGGCTTACAAAGAAGCCATGGCCAGTCTGGGCGTTGCATTGCGGTACTCCTCTCCATTTCATCCTGAGGGAAATTCTGTTGTGGAAAGGAAAAAACGGGACATAAAGCAGTCTATAACAGCTAGGGTATTAGGTTCGGGTGATGGGTGGGTCAAACATCTTTATGGGGTCCAACGCTCATTAAATAATTTGCCAAGAAGTTCTCTAGGGGGGTCACTCCATATGAGGTCCTATTTGGGACAAGAATGTGGGTACCCGATCTGGAATGTAGAGGCACAGTGGTGGAAAATAAACCCTTTGATATCAAAGATCGTTAGGCTGTTTTACAGGATCTAAATGAACTAAGATCGAAACAAAGCAACGTGTTCCTGCAGCCAACCACCACTGGGGAAAAACCGGCGGTCCCAGCAAGGCCTGTCTGGATTCCAAAAGTTGGGGATCTAGTCAGAGAGAAAATTGCGGACAAGAAGGAATTTGGACCTTCTTACAGACAACCAGTACCTGTCCTAGCCATACACGGAACAAGAACAGTACTTCTGCCGCCCCTTGCTGGAAAAAAGGAGAAAAGATTTGTGTCCATCGACCTCATCAAACCACAGTATGTGGCCAATACTAAATAGTAGGCCTCATGGACTCCGACCTAGTAGCAGACGCACTCCTCTCGCTACTATCCAAGAGGTTCAGACTGAAAGACTGATAACCGTCGATAATTCAGCAGTAACAGATGAAGGACTGAGCAACAATGCTATGGAACTCATCCCTCTTGAAACTCAAGTAACAGTTCATCCAAATACACCTGTCTACACCAATGTAACAAGTAATCAACTGGTTCCAGCGATTTCTACAGATCCTGATGCAATTCCAACAATTGACAGAACTGCTTTTGGCTATTTCATTAACTTTGATACGTTTTCTGAGGATCCGAGTGAGCCTGAAACATCGCCAGCATCAAAAACTTTTAAACACCGAGCACAAGACTTTTTTCATTTTCTGAGAAAGACTTATCTGGTTTCACCATGGATTGAACTATGGATTATTTCTGGAATATTTTTCTTTCTGCTGTGGCTAGCTTTGGTTATGACTATGAGCGTGCTTATAAATGGCAGATACATCCATTTGGACATTGAAAGTAAAGATGTGAACTTACTTTTGAAACCACACAAATCATCCCATCATGAAACAAGAGACTTGTCAGCAGTGAACATCACAGCCGTTCCTATACAGGGTGGTATAGTGTGGGACAAAACTGATTTCGATATATTCGGCCCTACGGAACATTTGAACATTCTACATTTATTTAAGATTTCATTAAGTGATTTTGTTTCATCCAGTACCTATTCTGATGATTGGGACTATGAAACTGTAAATGACATGATGTTTGACCTAGAAAAGTCTGCTGCATTTTCTAATAATGAATATTTAGAGGGTTCATCAGAATATGAACAGCTGTATTGCTATAACCACTATGGTCATCATTTTTTGCATAAATCTGCAACACCTAGAAATGTGTTTATGTTTAACCAATGGGAGCATTGTCCTACACCACCAAAAGGTAGTTCAAAAACGTTTGCTAAAAAGTTTCCATATTTTTCAGGATACAATACATCTGATCCAGAAACATTTTACATTAAAAATGTGAACAACACAGGACTGAAAATTATGTTAACTAATACAAAACAGATTTACTCTGCAGCATTTATTGCCCAACTGTCTAGACATGGTTTCGACTTGTGGAAAGACACAATAGACACAAAATCCGTCTGGGGTACTAAAGATTGGCAAGTGCAGGGGATAGAAGCTTTGTTTAGAGCATGTATCATCCCTCAGCAAATTATGTTTTTGAATGACACTGTGCAACAAACGTCTTGCCTTGGTTTAGCCAAGATTAAAGACATGAAAACTCCTTCTGTACCAACACCTGCCAGTAATAACAATACACAGGCAGCGGTTACAGTTGACACAATACTGCAAATTAACAGAACAAATCCTGATTGGAGAAAATGGTTGATCTGGCCCACAGACACAAACATCTGTCAAGAAAGATTCCTGAATAAAACACAGGGG
The DNA here is from genome assembly GCA_963921515.1 of Calotriton arnoldi. NCBI lineage: Eukaryota > Metazoa > Chordata > Amphibia > Caudata > Salamandridae > Calotriton > Calotriton arnoldi. The sequence continues at coordinate 2,361,594 of CAWUFW010001204.1, forward strand.
TTTACTATTCATAGGCCAGACCCACGATACGTCCAAAGACAGCATCCGGGGATAGTAACAACATACATTGTAGGAAAATTATGCCTCGATTGGCTGCAAAAATCTACACTTAAGGATGTGAAACAACACTTATCTTTACTTAAAGAAGACGCAGATCTTAGGGAATTCTTGCTTGGACCAAGAAAACCGCGTCAAAAACGTTTCATATATGCCGGCATCTATGCTGCTTATAATGAAGCATGGAAGGTGTCACAGGTAGAGGCCGCAGAACGAATACGTGAACTTGATCGTATTAACTTAGAGAAAACTCTCACTGTGGTCGACAATGGGTTAACAACTTTGTCATCCAGAATTTATTCATTAACAACATTGTATCCTCTGCTATTGACATACTGGAACAAGATTTAGCCATGTTACAGCAAGGCCAATCTCAGTTACGTTCTATTATGTTATTAAGCTGGACGCTGCAATCTTTGCGTGCAGGCTATGTGCCTTGGCGTTTTATCAACACGTCGGCTCTGTTTGCAGAATACAATCTAACTGATAAACAGATCGAACTGGCACAAAGAGGAGCAAAGTATACAGTGCTGAGCATTGAAAAACTGGAAAAATGACCATTCACGTTGGCAGAAAAACCAGCTACAGAATGGCTTATTCATGGCAAAATCACTCTGCCTGTGACTACTTTTCAGTTTCAGTATTGCCTCAAACAAATGCAAGCAGGCAAATATGAAAGGTTGGGTAAAGAATACATTAAGACATCCTGGAATTTACCTTACACATATAGATGTTGGAGTGGGGATCGTGAAGTGTTTCTGAGCGGTACACACTGTGAAAGTGCACTGAGCGGTTCACTAATTTGTCAGGACATTTCTTTACACGGGGCTTGTACTGGTTCTGTGGCAAATTTGTCCTGCCACCAGCAGGGTACACCGGCTACTGTGATTAATCCAACGTTTGGCCAACTTTCTAATGGGAGTTACCTCATGTTGAATGATCAGAGTTGCTGTGGCATGTTGCCAGGCATCCCATATCTAGTAACGGTCGACTCCAGGGTCACTTGCTGTATGCAAGTATTGTTTGCCCCAATAGACACAGTCAGGGAGTCGCCTCTATGGCCTTCGTTGAATGTCTCATTTATACGATTTGATACTTTAAGCAGAATGAAAGCCATGCTTATACAACAAACAGTGCCTCTGACCTCGGCCAAAGAAATCTATGATTTACAAGTTGCAAGGACTTCGGCTGAGAAACAGGCTTTAATTCGTACAAACTGCCCTATACATTTCATAGAAATGATGGGACGTATCTTAAACATGTCTGATACGAGCGGAATTGTACATGTATTTAAGACCATCTGTTCCGGACTATTAGCACCTTTCCAGGCTGTCCACGGAATCATCCCAAACTTCGCGCATTCGGTGTTTGGTGGTGTGCCGTTAATTCTAGCACTTGTTGCAGGAATTCTGTTTCTATTCCTCCTACTACGCTATGGCAAGCCTATTCGCCAACATCACTCCGAGCGATGTGGAGAAAGCTCTCCTTGAACGGAAATGCAGTGAGCGAATAGTACAGCTTTTGTGATTGCCTCTTCTACGGGAACTTAATACATCGTGGTTCCTGTCATTCAGACCAATCTGGCAAGATTGATTCTTACCTGTTCTACGCTGCCTGTTTTGCGGTGAAGAATGCGTGCTAGACACCTGTCTAACACTCCCATCAGTCATGCCAACGGATGTCGATACTCTGCTGGACCCGATAACGGCCCATGCTCTGTGTTCTCCCCAGAGGCTACCAATCCTGATGACGGCATTCATTGAGATCTCACAGATGCTTCCGGCAGCTGCTGAGGTACGAGATGGATCAACAGGCACACAGGTAACAACGGACGCGAACATTGCATCTTCTGCTGAAGGCGATGTTTCTCATCTCTGTGCAATTAACCTTCTGAGCGAGGTGTTCCAAATGTCACCAACTTTGGTAGATGATATTTTGGTTACGGAAATAGATGATCTAATGTTTACGCCAGACCCATACACTGACTTTGATTTGGCTCACAGTGTACCAGGGCAACAATGAAATTTGGCCTTCATATTTTTCAAACTTGGAACTTTTCCCAGAATTGAACTTTTTTCTTTTTAAAATTTTTTGAAATGACATGGCAAAATGCACAATCTGCTTACAGTAGAACAAGTCTTATAAAACGGACTTCTTTGAATACTTCCAGGGACACATTGTCACCTTACTTGTCTAACATTTCATTTTATTCCATGAGATGCAATGGCTTTGATTTTTGAAAACTTATCAACCATTTCATCATATGTATATATTTCTGTTTATTCATTCATGTTGCATTTACTTCCATTATATGCTTAGAATGAAAACGATGCTTTAAATGTACAGTACCTATTGCATTTCAACAGTTTATTTTTAAACTTCTTTTAATATGCTTTTAGAAATGTTTTTAGCAACATATGGTACTCAATTTTATGTTTAGAATTTAAATGTTTAGCATTTAGTATTATCGTTCATTCGAAAGTGGAGTGGGTGTTGTATTCCGCTTTAGGTGTCCATATATAGGTTTTCCTGAATCATGTCCTTATATAGGCACAATTCGCATTGCCCTTATATAGGCATAGAATCCCAGTCCTTATTTAGGCATTAGCCGTGCACTCCAAATACAGGCATGGTCACCGACATCCGTCCACCCTAACGTCACAACGAGTTCTTAGAAACCAGACCCTTAAGCTTCGGGAGTTCCCCTAGCACAGGACTATTGATTTCTCCAAGAACTCATCTATTTTGTATGAACCGTTATACCTTAAGGGTTCATTCCTGACGTCTTCCTCTGTCTGACTTTACGTCAATGCTAACAATCCAAGGCACCTACCAGGTATAAATATACCTTCCCTTGCCCAAGAAAGTTAGAGGAGACCTCGACTTCAGAGGAGCCCGTATCCCGGCCTGACGCACTGAGAAGACGCTGTCATTCCTGCACGCAGAAGAATCCAGCTTCCAGTGTTCTGACTCCCTTCGCAGGGTGTTAGAGTTCCAGATCCGGCAAGAGATTCCCACCTCTCTCATTCTCAAGGTATGGAGCTGACTAGAACCTAGAGGGACTCTTGGCATACTAGACTTGATATACTCTTAGTATATCACACTAGAGAATACTCCACCTACTTCTTACCTTTCCCTACACCTAGACTTTTCCACATGTGTCATGCATATGTGTAAATTGTAGTCAGAAAATACACACCTGCATCAACACATATCAAATAAATAGACACCGCCGCCTGAAACACCGCTGACGGCCCATCGGGAACCTCGTAATACGGTGGGCGGGAGACCGCCGCTGCGGTGTTCTTCTTGGGACCTCCGCCACAGCGGTTTGGGGATCAGACTGCCAAACTCATAATTGGGCCCTAAATGTAAAGTGTGCCCATCAGTGTGTAGAGTACAGGCAGCAACAGTGCAAACGTCCCTCACATACACTCAAAAGGCACAGCACAGCCAGTAGCAGTGAAAGCTCCTGTCGCACGCAAATAATGTGTGATGTATGGTAGATACAGTGTAAGTCCCCCCAAATCAGAGCAGATATAGTTGAGGTAGCAGAAGTGCAAGATTCACTCAAACTCAAAACAGGCTGAGCACGAGCAGCAGCAATGCAAGCTAACCCTACTGTAACAACTAAGCACTAATATAATAGGTTGTGTGATCCTGTAGGAATGAGATCCAGAAGATGTGCTCCCAACTCCTCCCAAAGTCTGCCACAGCCTGAACACAGTTCTGTACTCCAGACTAAATCAGTCCCAAGGGGAAAGAGGAATGGGATAGAAAAGAGAGAGCGAGAGAGAAAGACGTTCTCTGACAAGCCTGGCCACCCTCAATGCAGATGTCTCCTGTTTTTCTTCTGACTGGATGCTCTCAGTGGAAGTTAGGGAGTATTGGTATGTGCTCCTACAAGATAAAGGAGATGTTAGAACTGTTGAAATCTAAATGGAAATACTGTTGTATTCCGCGTTAGGTGTCCGTATATAGGTTTTCCTGAATCATGTCCTTATATAGGCACAATTCGCATTGCCCTTATATAGGCATAGAATCCCAGTCCTTATTTAGGCATTAGCCGTGCACTCCAAATACAGGCATGGTCACCGACATCCGTCCACCCTAACGTCACAACGAGTTCTTAGAAACCAGACCCTTAAGCTTCGGGAGTTCCCCTAGCACAGGACTATTGATTTCTCCAAGAACTCATCTATTATATATGAACCGTTATACCTTAAGGGTTCATTCCTGACGTCTTCCTCTGTCCGACTTTACGTCAATGCTAACAATCCAAGGCACCTACCAGGTATAAATATACCTTCCCTTGCCCAAGCAAGTTAGAGGAGACCTCGACTTCAGAGGAGCCCGTATCCCGGCCTGACGCACTGAGAAGACGCTGTCATTCCTGCACGCAGAAGAATCCAGCTTCCAGTGTTCTGACTCCCTTCGCAGGGTGTTAGAGTTCCAGATCCGGCAAGAGATTCCCACCTCTCTCATTCTCAAGGTATGGAGCTGACTAGAACCTAGAGGGACTCTTGGCATACTAGACTTGATATACTCTTAGTATATCACACTAGAGAATACTCCACCTACTTCTTACCTTTCCCTACACCTAGACTTTTCCACATGTGTCATGCATATGTGTAAATTGTAGTCAAAAAATACACACCTGCATCAACACATATCAAATAAATAGACACCGCCGCCGGAAACACCGCTGACGGCCCATCGGGAACCTCGTAATACGGTGAGCGGGAGACCGCCGCTGCGGTGTTCTTCTTGGGACCTCCGCCACAGCGGTTTGGGGATCAGACTGCCAAACTCGTAATTGGGCCCTAAATGTAAAGTGTGCCCATCAGTGTGTAGAGTACAGGCAGCAACAGTGCAAACGTCCCTCACATACACTCAAAAGGCACAGCACAGCCAGTAGCAGTGAAAGCTCCTGTCGCACGCAAATAATGTGTGATGTATGGTAGATACAGTGTAAGTCCCCCCAAATCAGAGCAGATATAGTTGAGGTAGCAGAAGTGCAAGATTCACTCAAACTCAAAACAGGCTGAGCACGAGCAGCAGCAATGCAAGCTAACCCTACTGTAACAACTAAGCACTAATATAATAGGTTGTGTGCTCCTGTAGGAATGAGATCCAGAAGATGTGCTCCCAACTCCTCCCAAAGTCTGCCACAGGCTGAACACAGTTCTGTACTCCAGACTATATCAGTCCCAAGGGGAAAGAGGAATGGGATAGAAAAGAGAGAGCGAGAGAGAAAGGCGTTCTCTGACAAGCCTGGCCACCCTCAATGCAGATGTCTCCTGTTTTTCTTCTGACTGGATGCTCTCAGTGGAAGTTAGGGAGTATTGGTATGTGCTCCTACAAGATAAAGGAGATGTTAGAACTGTTGAAATCTAAATGGAAATACTGTTGTATTCCGCGTTAGGTGTCCGTATATAGGTTTTCCTGAATCATGTCCTTATATAGGCACAATTCGCATTGCCCTTATATAGGCATAGAATCCCAGTCCTTATTTAGGCATTAGCCGTGCACTCCAAATACAGGCATGGTCACCGACATCCGTCCACCCTAACGTCACAACGAGTTCTTAGAAACCAGACCCTTAAGCTTCGGGAGTTCCCCTAGCACAGGACTATTGATTTCTCCAAGAACTCATCTATTATGTATGAACTGTTATACCTTAAGGGTTCATTCCTGACGTCTTCCTCTGTCCGACTTTACGTCAATGCTAACAATCCAAGGCACCTACCAGGTATAAATATACCTTCCCTTGCCCAAGCAAGTTAGAGGAGACCTCGACTTCAGAGGAGCCCGTATCCCGGCCTGACGCACTGAGAAGACGCTGTCATTCCTGCACGCAGAAGAATCCAGCTTCCAGTGTTCTGACTCCCTTCGCAGGATGTTAGAGTTCCAGATCCGGCAAGAGATTCCCACCTCTCTCATTCTCAGGGTATGGAGCTGACTAGAACCTAGAGGGACTCTTGGCATACTAGACTTGATATACTCTTAGTATATCACACTAGAGAATACTCCACCTACTTCTTACCTTTCCCTACACCTAGACTTTTCCACATGTGTCATGCATATGTGTAAATTGTAGTAAAAAAATACACACCTGCATCAACACATATCAAATAAATAGACACCGCCGCCGGAAACACCGCTGACGGCCCATCGGGAACCTCGTAATACGGTGGGCGGGAGACCGCCGCTGCGGTGTTCTTCTTGGGACCTCCGCCACAGCGGTTTGGGGATCAGACTGCCAAACTCGTAATTGGGCCCTAAATGTAAAGTGTGCCCATCAGTGTGTAGAGTACAGGCAGCAACAGTGCAAACGTCCCTCACATACACTCAAAGGCACAGCACAGCCAGTAGCAGTGAAAGCTCCTGTCGCACGCAAATAATGTGTGATGTATGGTAGATACAGTGTAAGTCCCCCAAATCAGAGCAGATATAGTTGAGGTAGCAGAAGTGCAAGATTCACTCAAACTCAAAACAGGCTGAGCACGAGCAGCAGCAATGCAAGCTAACCCTACTGTAACAACTAAGCACTAATATAATAGGTTGTGTGATCCTGTAGGAATGAGATCCAGAAGATGTGCTCCCAACTCCTCCCAAAGTCTGCCACAGGCTGAACACAGTTCTGTACTCCAGACTATATCAGTCCCAAGGGGAAAGAGGAATGGGATAGAAAAGAGAGAGCGAGAGAGAAAGGCGTTCTCTGACAAGCCTGGCCACCCTCAATGCAGATGTCTCCTGTTTTTCTTCTGACTGGATGCTCTCAGTGGAAGTTAGGGAGTATTGGTATGTGCTCCTACAAGATAAAGGAGATGTTAGAACTGTTGAAATCTAAATGGAAATACTGTTGTATTCCGCGTTAGGTGTCCGTATATAGGTTTTCCTGAATCATGTCCTTATATAGGCACAATTCGCATTGCCCTTATATAGGCATAGAATCCCAGTCCTTATTTAGGCATTAGCCGTGCACTCCAAATACAGGCATGGTCACCGACATCCGTCCACCCTAACGTCACAACGAGTTCTTAGAAACCAGACCCTTAAGCTTCGGGAGTTCCCCTAGCACAGGACTATTGATTTCTCCAAGAACTCATCTATTATGTATGAACCGTTATACCTTAAGGGTTCATTCCTGACGTCTTCCTCTGTCCGACTTTACGTCAATGCTAACAATCCAAGGCACCTACCAAGTATAAATATACCTTCCCTTGCCCAAGCAAGTTAGAGGAGACCTCGACTTCAGAGGAGCCCGTATCCCGGCCTGACGCACTGAGAAGACGCTGTCATTCCTGCACGCAGAAGAATCCAGCTTCCAGTGTTCTGACTCCCTTCGCAGGATGTTAGAGTTCCAGATCCGGCAAGAGATTCCCACCTCTCTCATTCTCAGGGTATGGAGCTGACTAGAACCTAGAGGGACTCTTGGCATACTAGACTTGATATACTCTTAGTATATCACACTAGAGAATACTCCACCTACTTCTTACCTTTCCCTACACCTAGACTAGGTTAGGTACATTGGGGTAGAACTAGCTTAGAGACGCATCATATGAGTACTCACATTTTTAGCTCATGTTATTTATGTACGTGAATATATGCTAAAAGATAATGCTAGCGCAGTATTATTTATTTCTACTGCTTACGCTGTACATTATTTATCTTGCATACTGTCTTGTGATCGTAACAGCACAGATCTCTTACACGAGAAACAAGACTGTTCAACAAAACCCTTTTATTGAAACGCCCGTCTTTCCTTTCTATGTAACTCGTTAGAAACTAAGGGGCATATTAGCAAGACCGGCGATAAAATTATCGCCGTTTTAGCGGCAGGAAACTGCCGCTAAAGCGGCGATAATGGGCTTGCTAATATGCGTTATAGAATTCCAATAGAAGCCCAGGTTAGATGTGCAGGACATCTAACCTGGGCTTCTATTGGAATTCCATAACGCATATTAGCAAGCCCATTATCGCCGTTTTAGCGGCAGTTTCCTGCCGCTAAAACGGCGATAATTTTAACGTGGGTCTTGCTAATATGCCCCTAAGCATGCACGATTGACTGAGTGAAACTGTTATCTATTGTTTCCACGATTCTGAGACGTGTTCCGATTCTAAAGGAAAAATAAGTGGGCATGTTTATGCGGTTGCCAGAAACTACTCCCTTCTTGTTCTCAAGGAGTTTCTAGTGGCCTCTGAGCTAGCTGGCACAAGTAATTAAGTTTAATATACTCGATAGGGACATACCGACCTTAGTCCTATGTCAAGCCTATAGGTTATATTATTCCAATGCGCAGAGCCTATTAGGGAAATAGGAACTACACTACAATACTATATTCCAACTTCCCTAAGTGTCACTTTTCCCCTAGTCTTACGTGCTAGTTCCCTCATTCCCACCAGGGGTTAAATCATTATTCTCAGGACTGTGTTTATTCAGTTGGTATATCCTAACGGAAGAAAGGCAATGGAATTATTCTAGAATACTGTGGAGCCTATTTCCTAGATCTTTCATGGGAGCCCCAAACTCACTACCCCTTGGGTTACCTGAAGGATAACTGCACTAGTTTTTTGTAAATCCAGGAATTACATTAGTTCCTTAAAAAATGTCACAGATTTTATCTTCATAATTAAAAAATCAACAAGAATACATGTCAACAGATTATTCTGATGGCCACATAAATGATAAATCAAGCTACTTCTATGGAATTGTTCTTAAACTACATTGTGGGAACAAACCATCAATTTTTGCAATGGTTATATCTCTTTGTCAATGAGTAATTTATCTGGTACCAAGTACCAGAACGGCAAGTAAAAGTCAATTAAATCACAGTGCATGCACTCATTAGCATGGTATATGTGAAGGCGTCTGTTGGTAAGTTTTTTTGTTTTTTTTCCTTACAGGTTTCCTTGGCAATCAGGAGGTTTACTGCAGGCCAAGGTTGTGAAGTGATGGGACCTCATCACAGGCAGAAATGAGGTGAGACTGTAGGCAAAAGTCACAACACAAGAAAGAACCTCTTTAAGGCAGGACCAAACGAGGAACAGTGGTTGCAGTTGCTAAACAAGGAATTCTGCAAAAGTAGCAGGCAAGTGAGATAACAGGTACTGTGACTTGGGTGGATGAGGCTTTTTTAAACAGCTGTGTCCCCAAAAGATGGCCATTGTTTCTCGTGAGAGATGGAACTCTCTGGAGAATGCGGTCTCCATGTTTAACATTAAGTTAGCCTGGCATGTATGCCTGGACCTGTCTCCTGTGCATTTTGACATGCTACACATGGCCCAGTGCTTCAGCGCCATCCGTGTGCAGTAAGGAGCAGCTGTGACACTTACTGCCAAAACAGGAATAACACTGGCAGCAGAAAGCTAAGCATGGGGATCAGGGATTACTGTGGAGGGCAATTGACTACTAGAAGACCTTTATGCCAGAGGTCCCTTTGCTTGTGTAGCAGATCATCATCTGTCTCCTAGAGTTCTTTAGCGGGTCATTACATTACATTAGCCAGTTCTCACACAGTGTCTTCTGGGCCCCATAGAACATCTCCATAACCCAATAGTTCCCAAACTATACTTCAGGAAATGATACACTTGCCCTCATCAACTCTCAGGGATCCTCTGCCTGTTCTGAGACACTTTCAGCTGATCCAGCGGTGTATTAACAACAGATACTCCACTACCATATACTCACCTGGGCCCATATAACTTCTTCCACTAATACCAAGTAGACCGCTGGAGCTTGTTGTTTATAGATTCCATAATTTTCAGGATTTAGTTATCTCTTTTTCCTAGCTAAAACCTTTCACTGATCAATTAGTTCTTTCCTCTGGTTAATGGACCATTAGTTGAACTAGTTGATGGTGATGAATTAACTTAACTTATTAAACATTCTTTAATGAAATAATCACAGACTCGGGAAGTTTTAAAATCTTTATCTAAATTAATTGAATGTGAACCATCTCAAAGTTTCAGTACAAACACCCTCATTCGCAAGAGTGTCAACTCAATCAATAATCAATAAGCAAAAATATTTCAGACTCACACAATAACTATGCTCAGAAAAGGAGAGGACAGAGAGAGAAGAACATCTATCAATACAATGAATTTATATTTACCAAGAATGGTGTGAAGACCAACCCCCTGGCCAAAGGGCTGGTAAGGGTCCCCCAGGATAGATCGGGAGACAAAGACTTCAGGACAGGAATCAAGACAGGATACTTCACCTCTCTAAATACCGACGACTGCGTCGCACCCCTCTCTGACACTCTCTTCCTCCTCGTGATTCTTGCGCGATCTTCTTTCTAACCCAATTAGGTTAAGATGGAGGTCTCTGCATTCGGTTTCTTCATCAGCGCCTCACAGCATCAGCACCACCCCCAGCACCAACAGCATCCCGAGCTCTGCTTCTGTGATTGTGTCAGTGACTTCTGCTGCTTCTGCTCCCGTGTCTGCTAACTAACTAACTAAAAACTACCTTAGTTATACCTTTCAATATTCATGTACCACCCATTAATGTTTCAATTTATTAAAATACTAACTCTGATTGGTCAGGCGAGGGGGGGATGATCATCACACCATGCTTACATTTCACTTATTTCATTCAACCATTGTTTTCAAACACATCCCCTTAAACTTTATTTAATCATTTCCTTTCCCATACATCTCCAAACTTTATTAATACAAAATGTTTCAATTTCATGAATAAAGCTTCTTCATTTGAACTCTTCACCCTCATGTTCCCAGGGCACATCTCCTCTGGCCTTGGACGCGTGACAAATCCTTACTCATCCTTCCTTATTCTTTCTCTTGTGCGCATGTGCGAGGTCAAGTCAGTCAGCTCAATTCAGACAAGTGTGGAAGGCCCAAATGCGCACTAATAATAAAGTCAAAAGAAGAAATGTTATTCTCAAAAATAAATGGTTTCACTGTATACCACCAACCTCTACTCTAACCCATTTTAATTATTATTACCCTTTTCTGCATTTGCGTTAGTATAAAACTTATTTTCTATTCAGCCAAGCAGGTGCCATGCATGTGAACCTTCAAGCTGCCATTTTAATGCCTTTTGCGCATGCGCAAGATTTTCCCTCCAAGCGTTGAGACGTCATACTACGTAGATGCAGTAGACGCATGCGCAGTAAAGATCCCTTGCTAGAGTGCGTTTTAGTCCTTCGTTCATTTTGTGATAGTTAGTAAACAAATACGCAAGCTTCTTTGTCCCGCGTGTCTTTCTAAAATGCGAATTATGAATTACAAACACATAGTTAGTAATTCGTTAATGAGTTAAAACGAAAGGATTGCTTCCGAGCAAGTCTCATTTACGAGTCCTTGCTCCATCAATCCCCTCTCTGATGGCATTTTAGCCATCACAAAATTACCCATCCCATCCCAGATACCAACTTTAGCACATCTCAGTTCTCTATTTCTCCTCTCAATTTTCCATCAATCAACTCGTTTCCTTCTAAATCCTTCATTTTCTTATATAATTTGCCTTTCATTTCTTTCAACTGTATTTCATCATAGTTTCTTTTTCGTTTCTTTCCCTCTCTTTCAAAATGTATTTTTCCTTTCCTTCCTTTTCTACAACACTTATATATAATCATTATTATCATTACTACGGTTATTATCATAACTAATGGTATTATTATTTGACCTAGAAAACTTTTTCCAAAATCAGTAAACCATTTCCCTATTGATGTTATACCTTTTGTTAGTCTTCCCCACACACTGTCAACCTCCAGTTGGGTCAAGTCTTTATGCATTCTTGTAATGTTTTCAATATATCCTTTAATTTCTCTGCTCTTGTCTGGAATGTAAGTGCAACAATGTTGAATTTTCAACATGCCACAAACTCCACCTTCTTTTGCTAACAATACATCAAGAGCAAGACGGTTCTGTAAAACAATAGACCTGATTGCAACCATCTCTGTGTTAATCATTAAGAATCCTCCTGCAGTGTCTGTAGAAAGACGATCAACTATGGTTGATAACTTACAAATTTTCTGTGAATTAAGAATGACTCCAACTGAGGGTATCAATGCACTAAAAATATCTCCTACAATTTCAGAAAAACTAGCTCTTCTTCTACGTGTTAGTCCATTAGAATTTCCATTGGTTCCACTGATTCTGTCCACATGATACATTTTTGGAAAAACTATTCCAAAGTAACAGCTTCCGTACCATCTTGCAGGTAATCTATAATATGCATTGTTCCCGCAAACATAATAAACTCCTGGAAATACAGGATCAGTTCCCCCTTTTAGTCCCCACCCTCCTAAAATTAGGAAGTTGTGTTCACATTCACTGGAACCAATGTAATTATCGTTATAATCTGTCTTTAAACTATGGAGGCAGAATTTTCCCCTTTTCACAAAATTCAGGGACATCGCAGCATGAGCCTTGCCATTTGCATAGATTCCCTCGTTCCCAGCCCATGGAGGTACATGGGTTTTCTGTTCAGTCGCTTTCTTTATTAAATCCTGTCTCCTTTCTTCTGCTAAATCCAAAAAATCTTTTTCTTCTTTTCTCAATGTACATGTTAGATTATCTTTATGTACCTGAACTAAATCTATTGAACTCATTGTTAAGAAACATTCACCCATAAACTGTGCATTTTTACTACTAACTACTGGATTCATATTCTTTCTAATAGGTAATTCTGGAAATACTATATCTATGTCTGAATAAAAATATTGAAGCCTCCCTGTAGCATAAAATAAACTTGATAAAATACTACATGACACACCATATGTTAAAGGTATATGGTGATACATTACCCCTTCTGATACTGATGTGGGTAACTTCATACACACATAACAATTACTAATCTCCATAGTATTAACATACTGAAATAACAATTTAATAAACACATTTGAAGACGTATTATAGTCTGATTCATTATGATAGTTTGCTTCATCTTCTACACCTATTTCTATTTTAGTTCCTTGTATTCTATCTATCTTCTCATTAGTATATGTATTATTCTTGTCACTTGTTTTCATTAACAAAGTTACCCCTACTGTTAGGAATAACCATACTAATACTAGTAATAAAATACTACAAAAATAAAATCTAAAACATTTTCTTTTCAATCCTCGTTTTGGTCTTTCGGTAACTTCAATTTCTGCCATTTTACTCTGAGAACATTTCTTTTCTCTTATTCTCTCTTTGTCAATTTAACTCTCTTTTTGTTCTTAAGGAGGCCTCAATTTGCTTTCATCAATCTGTGCAACATGAACTTCTTCTGTTTCATCACTTAGATCTAGGGATTCAAATTCTTCGAGTATGACATAGGTCCATTCAGGGGCCTTGTACCTTCTATTTAAATCTCTCAATCTTGGACTTCTTCGAGTTATTTTAGCTAAAGTTTGTTTAGATTGTGTGTGACTTCATTTACTTGTTCTGGTCTCTTTTCTGATTTTGTTAAATGATATCTTAATTTCTTTATTCCAGTTGGCCAATTGTCTCCCTTTCTGATTCTTTTGATCTGTACTGCACTTTCACCTTCTTTATCTCCTTTTAAAGTTCTTTTAATTTCACTTAATCTAGGCACAATCTGTTCTCGTTCTCTATTTTCTGTGCTTGAACCTTCTTTTACTTCCACCTGCTCAGGTCTTATTGTATTTTGTTCTTCTTCTTCCTGAGCTTGTTCTTCTATTTCTATCTGTCCCTGTTCAGGTCTTACTTCAAACTGTTCTTTTTCTGCCTGAACTTGTTCTTCTAACTCTATCCGATCCTGTTCAGATCTTATTTCAAACTTTTCTTTTTCTGCCTGAACGTGTTCTTCTAGTATTCCCTCCTCAGGTTCCTGAAAGTCTTTTTCTATTTCCACCTGAGTGTGTTCTTCTTTCCCTGTCTCTTCCTGACTACTTTCCTGTCTTTTCAGTTCTGTTCTTCTTCTTGTTTCAATAGCATCATCAATTACTTCAATCACTGGTATCCACTCTTCCTGACTTGTACTTGGCTGTTCGTCATATGGTTGTCTTTCAGAATCTATTACTCTAGATTCTTCAATTTCACAGCTTACAACTCCTGACTCTTCAGCCTGTTCAGTCAGTGGTTGCTCTTGTTGTTCTGATGGGCTCGGAACTCTTCTGGTATGACTGGCATGAATCCAATTGGGCAAACCTGCACACTTCACTGCTGTGGTAGTGACTAGTATGACTTGACGCGGTCTGTCCCACCTTGGTGCTAGGCACGACTTTCTTGCGTGTTTCTTCACTAGCACCCAATCTCCAGGATTCAAATCATGTGCTTGGTCTGGCTGTCTTTCAACTGCGTCTTCTCCAACCTGGTAAGAGACAAAACGCACCATTTCAGCCAATCCTTTGCAATAGTCCAATACCAGATCATCAGTTATATTCATTAATTTATTTCCAGGAATAAATGCTTGTCTCATTGCTCTTCCCATGAGAACTTCATGTGGGCTCATTCCTGTTTTTCGGTCTGGAATACTTCTGAGACCCATCAATACAAGAGGTAATGCATCTGGCCATTTCAGCATTGTGGATGCACACATTTTCCCTAATCTTGACTTGATCGTGCCATTTAACTGCTCAACTATTCCAGAAGCCTCTGGACGATAAGCACAGTGCAGTTTTTGTTCCATGTTAAATGCAGAACAGATTAATCGAATTATTTCATTATTAAAATGAGGGCCTCTATCTGATTCCAAAGTGACTGGAAAACCAAAACGTGGAATCAACTCCCTCAACAACAATTTTGCAACTGTAAGACTGTCATTTCTTCGAGTGGGATAGGCTTCCACCCATCTTGAAAAGAGGCATACTATGACAAGTATATATTTCAGTCCATTGCATGGGGGCAACTCAATAAAATCCAACTGTAATCTGGTGAAGGGTCCTTCTGCCTTTCCAATCTTTCCCCAGCTAACTACTGTCTTCCTACCTGGATTTTGCTGCTGACAGGTTAGGCATCTTTGGCAAAGGCTCTCTGCGACTACCCTGAATTTCGGATTGTACCAATTCTGTCTGAATAGCCTGATCATTGACTCTCTTCCTATGTGTGTTGCTCCATGATACACTCTTGCCATTTTTGAAAGCAAACAATCTGGCATGACTGGTCTTCCATCTAAATACACCCATACCTCATTGTGTGGTCTCTTTGTACAAGCTGCCTTTATCCAAATTTCCTTTTCCTTTTCCTCAACTTCTTCCTGCAATTGTCTAATCTCATCCCATGTTTCTGGTACTGAGAAAAACATAAGTTGGCATCTGGTTTCACCCGTTTCAATTTTTCTGTTTATGGCCACTGTATTTTTGGCACAGTATTGAGCCACTTGATGAGCACATCTATTGCCAGCAGCCACATAGTCATTTCCTGACTGATGTGCAGCGCATTTTACAACTGCTATCTCTTTTGGCAATTGTAATGCTTCCAGCAAATCCTTCACATTTTTACTGTTTCTAATAGGAGATCCTGAAGAAGTCAGAAATCCCCTCTGCATTCAGAGCTGGCCAAAATCGTGCACAACCTCGAACCCATATTGACTGTCCATAAATATGGTTCTCTCCAATTTTTCCCCTTTTTGCATGCCATGGTTAGGGCTACCAATTCGGCTTCTTGTGCAGATTTGACTCCCGGTAAACAGGATGCTTCAATTACCCCAGATATCTTACAAACAGCATATGCAGCACTTAATCCTCCTTCTTGTGTCCTGAGGCAAGACCCATCTACAAATAACTCATGGTCAGCCTCTTTCAAAGGTGTCTCCTTTATGTCTGGACGGGGCTTAGTACATAATTCAGTTACGTCCAAACAATCATGATCACTCTTATCTCTCACTTCTTCATTGCATGGGTCTGGCAGTAGGGTAGCTGGGTTCATTATCGTACACCTTATCACTGTTACGTTCTCAGCTCCCAAAATCACTCTTTCATACTTAGTCAATCGACTAGGGGTGAGATGTTGTGTTCTTGTTCTTGTCAAAAGAATCTCAACCGAGTGTGGAACATAAACCTTTACCGGATGTCCCATCACTATCGACTCACTTTGCTCCAGACTCATACAAATAGCAGCTACTGCTTTTAAGCAGCCAGGTAATGCTGAAGCCACTGGATCCAATGTAGCTGAAAAATATGCCACTGGACGTCGACTCAATCCATGTCTCTGTGTTAAGACTGAACGTGCACAATTTTCTCTCTCACAACAAAACAATGCAAAGTCTTTTGAATAATCAGGCATGCCCAAGGCCGGAGCCTCACACAAACAATTTCGCAATTTCACAAATGCCTCTATGCAGTCATCATTCCAATCAATCGGATCTTTTGCTCTTTTCCGGGTCATTTGTATTAATGGTTTTGCTAACATAGAAAAACCATTAATCCATTGCCTACAGTACCCAACCACACCCAGAAACATTCTCATTTCTCACTGAGTCTGTGGCGATTGCATTTCTTTGATTATTTTTTATTCTTTCCGGTGTCACTTTTCTAACTCCTCTTTCTATTTTATGCCCTAAATATCTAACTTCTTGTCGACAGAACTGTAATTTTTCTGGAGACACCTTGTGTCCTCCTTCATCCAAATGGTTCAGTAATGCAATTGTGTCTGTGACACAATCTTCTCGTGTTTTTGATGCCACCAGTAGGTCATCAATATACTGGACCAGAACAGATTTTCCAGGCATAATCCATGATTCTAGACACTTTTTCAAAATCTGATAAAAAATTGAGGGACTCTCTGTGTACCCTTGAGGAACTCGACACCATGCGTAAATACGATCCTCAAACTTAAACGTAAAAAGATACTGGCTGTCTGGGTGCAAAGGAATAGAAAAGAACGCTTGGCATAAATCAATTACTGTAAACCAGCCTGCATTCCAAGGTATCTGATAAAGGATCACTGCTGGATTTGGCACTATTGGACAACAGGGAACTACAATTTTATTTATTTTTCGTAAATCCTGTACTATTCTATACTTTCCGCTGGGCTTCTTCAGTCCCATTATTGGCGAATTACAAGGACTACCCATCACTTCTTTTAAAATACCTTGTTTAACTATTCGTTCGATTTCTGCAACAACTCCTGCTTTTACTTCTAGACTCATCTTGTACTGTCGGGTATTTGGATACACTGCACCTTCTTTCACTGTCACTTTAACTGGGTCTACATTTGTCATTAACCCAATGTCTTTTCCTGTAAAATCCCACACTTCTGGATTAACTGTGGCTCTCAACTCTTCTGGTAATTCATTTTCAGTCATTAGTGAAAACATTTCATCTTCTTCCGTTCCCTGTTTGGCTAACATCATCTTATATACAACATCTCCCTCAGGGGTTTGGAAAGCGACACCATCTGGTGTACAATAGATTGTGCAGTTCATCTTGCACAATAGATCTCTTCCCAACAGATTTACAGGACTGGAATCGCAAACTACGAACCGATGAATTTCTTTAAAGCTTCCAATGTGCACCTCCATTGGTTTTGTGATTGGGGTTCTAATTTGTTGGTTAGACACGCCTACAACTTGGATTGATTCTCCCGAGAGGGGTAGGTTTGGGATGTCTGCTGTTCTCACAGTAGACCTGGTAGCACCAGTATCCAATAGGAAAGTAATGTCTTTACCTTCTACTTTCCCATCAACAAAAGGACCTGACTGATCTACCGGCAAGGATGCGCCAAGCACGCACTCCTCTTCCTCCCCCCTCAGGCACCGTCATTGTGCGAAATCCGAATTTTCCTCATCATTCTGCAACAAATATTGTGTAATTGTTCTATTATTCTTACCACTTTCTCCTTGAAATCTGGTGTTCGCACTGAAACTTTGATGATTCACTAAATTTGGCATAGGAGCTAGTGGCACCTGATATTGTGGAGTAACTACCTGCTGCTGTTGATTCATAAGTACTTCATTCTGCATCTGTGGGATTAAATTTTGATTTGGCCCATTATTACTCTTATTATTCTGAGTACTCTTACACTCATTCTTCCAATGTGCAAGCTTTCCGCACGCATGACAAGGAAACTTCTTTTTCGCTTCTTCTCTGTCCATTCGTCCCCTATATTTATTACCATTCGCTCCTTGATCATTCTGACTCTTCTCTTTCGCTTGATTATTATTTTGGGCATTTGTTTTCTCCTCTTGTTGTTCTGCCAATTTTACTTGTGCCCACATCATTTTCTCCTTTAGCTTTCTACGCCTGGCCTCAATGTCATCTCCGCAATATTTCACGTACTTTCAAATCTCATCCACTGTCTTGCTTTGCCAACACAACATGTGCTGCTGTATCATCTGACTAATCTCTGGTTTCAAACCGTATACAAACCGATACACAAAATGTCCCATATCCTTATCACCGATATTCTCAAAACCACTATACTGCTTAAACACCTGTAATAACCTCTCATAATATACATGTACAGATTCATTTGGTTCTTGAGTTATTCTATCTATATTTACCCAGTCTGTTTCTTTAGGAGGAATTTTCCCTTTCAAATATGTAATCACTTGGTGATACTTTTTCATCACCTCCTCCGAGGGTGCTCCTGTCTTCGAGTCTCTAGCATATTCCTCATTTGGCCAGTCAATTGTAATTTTACATTCCGTCCATAAATCAGCAGGTACCACTATATTAAATAGACCATCCAAATCTTTCAATAAAACCTTTGAAACTTTCACAAATCTCTCTACCTGTTTATACCATTCAACTGGTTTTTCTCTCAGCTTTGGAAAATCATTTGTAAATGACAAAATATCTTGTCTACTCCAAGGAACATGAACATATCCACCTCCGGGAACCTCTCTCATTGGACACAATTTTTCCATTTTGCTTGTTTCTCTTACCGGAAATGCAGCTGCTGCTTCTCTCGCTTGTACTTCCTCTTTCTTCCTTATCCATCTAATTCTCCATTTATCAATATCTCCCCATTTTTGCAAAATGCTCATTAATTCCTTTATCTGTAGTCTCTTTCCAGAAGCATTTACACTTTCTAAATCTTTATCAGTAAAGTCCACTCGATATGGTTTCTGTAACAACTTTGATTTCCCTATGTCTATTCCAATCTCTGAAGCAACTTCAGTCAATCTCTCATGAAATACCCTTGCTCTCCGGGTTATGCTCTTACATAAAAATAATAATTATTCTTCATTGTAAGCATTCAATCTTTCTGTGCCCACGCTTCCTGCTATCATTTCTTCTAATTCCACTTTCAATCTGCTGATGTCTAAAATCTTTGGTGGTGGATTTCGATTATCTATTTCCTGTGCCCATCTCTCTATTTCTTCAGGGGTATCTACGGTTGCACCTTCAGTTCTTATAGGTACTAAAAATCTCTTTTCTCTCAAATTCATAGGTGTATTTCTCTTCGGAGTTTCAGTTGAAGATTCTACATTTGGGAGGTCCATTAATGAAATAACTGACTCACTTTCACTAACCTGATCATCTGTAATTATTATTTCTTTCCTAGAACTATTTAATGGAATTGTCACAGGTTGTGGTTTCTGGCAAATCTTTTTATCTCCATACAATGGGATTACTGGACCAAAGGTCACTGGCACTGTCAAAGCTTCAGTATTCAAATTTAATTGACTTATCTTCTGAACTAGTTCTTCTCTAGTTTTGTTTAAAACATCTCTTTCATTATCCTGCAACACTCTGTTATATGACATATCATGTAAAATCTGTGGGGTCAGTGGCATTCCCATTACTGGTGCACTTGGGGTAACTTTACTAGTTGCTTCTTGATACGGCGGTGGATTTTTAATCAAAATATCTTCTAACAACTCGTCATCTGATTCACCATATCCTGCTGTATTCATGTGTTTCGTTTTCTCCTTACACTTTCCTCCCGACTGTTCCTCAGCCATTAACACTGGATATAAACCTTCTGATACCATAGCTCTCCTCCATTGTTTCATCTGCCCTTCACGTGACTCATGCAAGTGTCTTGGAAAGAATCCTCTATATCTCCCACCTCGGCATTTCTCTTGTTCATATGACTCAGTCTCCCATTCTTCCAAAGCCTCATATTGAGTTAACCTAGGTCTAGCTTCTAAATCATTCATTTTCAATCTCAAATTCTGAAGAATCCTCCCATTAAACGTACCATTTTTAGGAAAAGCTAGCACTCCATCATCCTTCGTATATTCTATCCAGTTTTCCAACCATACGCAAGTGGCGGAATAGGAATTCCCTCTCTGGTCAACACAGGCTTATCTTTTATAAAGAAATTCTTAATTTTCTTTATAAATGACATCTTTCTTTTCTCTCCATACATCCTTGAGGAACGATGTATAAAATTGTATTCTGCAAACCCTTGAAATCTTCTACTTGTACGCCTTGCACTTATAGTCAAATCAAAATCCTGCATACAATCTCTTTCTCCACCAATCCTAACGCGGCTTCTAACTAGCTATCCAATTAAAATCAGGCTCACGCTCGTGATCTGACCAATGCCAGCGCGGCCTTTTTCTGACGTCAGTTCTGCTCCTTTCTACTGACCCCTCCTTTACAAGGCTGCTCCTGTCACACGCCCGCTGTTTCTACCAATCCCAGCGCTGCTCACTGTGACGTCAGTACAACTCCAGCAACTGACCCTCCCTTCACAAGGTAATACAAAAACTTATTTCTTAATATTTTCTTTAAAATTCTTTGTTATTAACGACATAAAAACATTCGCTACTCTGTCTGTTCCACTAAATCAAAAGATAGTTTATTTCTTTCCACTGCGAGTAAAAACTTCCGCTTACTCTTCATATACTGCGAGTAAAACCCTTCCGCTTACCCTTCATTCAAGCTCCAGAGAACCTGCTACTCCTCCGGTGTCACCCGTTTTAGGAAATTTGAGACCAAAGTTTCACCAGCGAACTCCTTTTGCTGTCAATCTAGCTTGGAAGAACCTGCTACTCCTTCAGGGTTACCCTTTCTAGGTGATATAACGCCTAAAGTTTCACTAGCGAACTCTTTGCTATCAATCACTCTCACTTTTACACAGAAAATAGTCCCTACTTTAACACTGCCAGCCCTACCTAGCTTCTCAGTGTTATTCCAACAGACGAGTAACCTCACTGCAGTGTGGTTTCTATTGCCACCCGCTTATTCATTCCCCGGGAATTTTCCAGACAACATAAAACATAAAACGCTAACTCTTTTGTTAAAACATAAATTAATAATCAATAATCTATACTTATCACCAAACTAGTCAATAATAACCATAACTGTGCTACCAGAAAACTGATCCAGCGGTGTACTAACAACAGATACTCCACTACCATATACTCAGCTGGGCCCATATAACTTCTTCCACTAATACCAAGTAGACCGCTGGAGCTTGTTGTTTATAGATTCCATAATTTTCAGGATTTAGTTATCTCTTTTTCCTAACTAAAACCTTTCACTGATCAATTAGTTCTTTCCTCTGGTCAACGGACCATTAGTTGAACTAGTTGATGGTGATGAATTAACTTAACTTATTAAACATTCTTTAATGAAATATTCACATACTCGGGAAGTTTTAAAATCTTTATCTAAATTAATTGAATGTGAACCATCTCAAAGTTTCAATACAAACACCCTCATTCGCAAGAGTGTCAACTCAATTAATAATCAATAAGCAAAAATATTTCAGACTCACACAATAACTATGCTCAGAAAAGGAGAGGACAGAGAGAGAAGAACATCTATCAATACAATGAATTTATATTTACCAAGAATGGTGTGAAGACCAACCCCCTGGCCAAAGGGCTGGTAAGGGTCCCCCAGGATAGATCAGGAGACAAAGACTTCAGGACAGGAATCAAGACAGGATACTTCACCTCTCTAAATACCGACGACTGCGTCGCACCCCTCTCTGACACTCTCTTCCTCCTCGTGATTCTTCTGCAATCTTCTTTCTAACCCAATTAAGTTAAGATGGAGGTCTCTGCATTCAGTTTCTTCATCAGCGCCTCACAGCATCAGCACCACCCCAGCACCAACAGCATCCCAAGCTCTGCTTCTGTGATTGTGTCAGCGACTTCTGCTGCTTCTGCTCCCGTGTCTGCTAACTAACTAACTAAAAACTACCTTAGTTATACCTTTCAATATTCATGTACCACCCATTAATGTTTCAATTTCATAAAATACTAACTCTGATTGGTCAGGCGAGGGGGGGATGATCATCACACCATGCTTACATTTCACTTATTTCATTGAACCATTGTTTTCAAACCCATCCCCTTAAACTTTATTAAATCATTTTCTTTCCCATACATCTCCAAACTTTATTAATACAAAATGTTTCAATTTCATGAATAAAGCTTCTTCATATGAACTCTTCACCCTCATGTTCCCAGGGCACATCTCCTCTGGCCTTGGACGCATGACAAATCCTTACTCATCCTTCCTTATTCTTTCTCTTGTGCGCATGTGCGAGGTCAAGTCAGTCAGCTCAATTCAGACAAGTGTGGAAGGCCCAAATGCGCACTAATAATAAAGTCAAAAGAAGAAATGTTATTCTCAAAAATAAATGGTGTCACTGTATACCACCAACCTCTACTCTAACCCATTTTAATTATTATTACCCTTTTCTGCATTTGCGTTAGTATAAAACTTATTTTCTATTCAGCCAAGCAGGTGCCATGCATGTGAACCTTCAAGCTGCCATTTTAATGCCTTTTGCGCATGCGCAAGATTTTCCCTCCAAGCGTTGAGACGTCATACTACGTAGATGTAGTAGACGCATGCGCAGTAAAGATCCCTTGTTAGAGTGCGTTTTAGTCCTTCGTTCATTTTGTTATAGTTAGTAAACACATACGCAAGCTTCATTGTCCCGCGTGTCTTTCTAAAATGCGAATTATTAATTACAAACACATAGTTAGTAATTCGTTAATGAGTTAAAACGAAAGGATTGCTTCCGAGCAAGTCTCATTTACGAGTCCTTGCTCCATCACAGCCATGCCTCAAACACTGTTCAAGCATTTGGCCATTAGAAACTCTCAGCTGGAACGCCTAGGGCTGTTCTTTATTCAACTTCAGTTACTCTCAATTCATCCTCAGACATCACTCAGACCCACTTTCCTTTCACCTGGCTGTAAATATCACCCACTGGGCCTCAGCCGCCTGCCCTTAGTGAACTCATGAGACCTTACCAGCCTCAAGTTATCCTAACTTGACTCTCAGATGTCCTCGACTGAAGGGCTGATGCCATTCTGCCACTCTTGCATTTTCCTGGTGGGTTAGTGGTGAGAAGGCTTCTTTTAGAGCAAGGTGGGCTGCATTGACACATCCATGAAAGCCTCATGGCCCCATTCTACTCGCAGCCTCCTGCTTTGTGGGGCTTATTTGAATATATTTGACAGGGCTCATTTTGGTTTACCATCCAGCCCAACTTGGCAGTCCCTCACATTCATTCAGATGCCACTCACAAATCCTCAGCTGGCCCTCACATACCCTTCTCCTCATCCTGCCATTTCCCAGGGTCCCTGAGACTCCTCTGCTGACTCTTAGAACATATTGCACAGCCCTGAATACCACTATAGCTTGCCCTTGAGCTCTCTCTACTGACATCTGATATCCTCAAAGCACATCTGATAGCCCTCAATACCTTGTTTTCAATATGTATTATGACAAGCTCAAGCCCTCTGGTTCCTTTAGATGTCCTCTACTAGCGCCAGAGCTCTTTACTGTGGCATACACAACCCATGAGACTCCCTGCCATGCTGCGCTCAGCTCCCAAGACAAGTTACATCAGGCACCTGCACTCAAAGTCCAGGATGGGTCTTCACTACTCTTCTGCTACTAGGGTTCTGCTGTCACCATTGCTTCAAGCAAACTTGGAATTTAAGCCCTGCTTATAGGAAAGTGATAGGCCCGTTTGCAGTAATATGCAGAAAACATATTATATAATATATATTCCCAAGATTAGCTAATAAACAGCAAGCCTATGGTAACAAACTGTCCATAAAATGTCCAAATAACTGTACACGCTCACATACACACATCTACATGTGCGCACACACACACACACCACACACATGCAATTGTTTGTTTTTTACATACAGCTTTTTTCTTCAGTCTTGCAGTTTAGTGACAATGTTAACATGTCTTATTCAAGGCTCTAGGTTTGAGAGTAGGCTTCCTCAGTGGGTCCATGTGATTCTTCTAAAGGAACTTGTCTAACTTGTAGCTCACAAGGGTTGATACTGGAAATGAATGTGAATGGTTTGAAGCAATACATTTGTCCTCATTGGCTTCGGTGTCAATCCCTGCAGGGCTAGCTCAAATGTGTTTTTCTTCGTGCATTGGTAAAGTCAGTACAATCAGATTAGCTGGTATTGTTATGAAGTGCTAAAACCAATT
This sequence comes from Calotriton arnoldi, assembly GCA_963921515.1. Classification (NCBI taxonomy): domain Eukaryota; kingdom Metazoa; phylum Chordata; class Amphibia; order Caudata; family Salamandridae; genus Calotriton; species Calotriton arnoldi. The sequence continues at coordinate 2,385,953 of CAWUFW010001204.1, forward strand.
TAACTTGCTTTGTGTGCTATGAAAAGTAATTTGTAGGTTAATTAACCATAAGCTGCTGCATACATCATCCATTAAATACAAATATTATTGAAAAATGCATGCATTTCTCATTGGCTCTGAACTAGACAGTATATAACACAACTGCTCTATCTCACCACACTCATTTTCATATGCCCTTACATCTGTTGAACAACTTGTAAAAGGGAAGCTATAGTTCTTCACTCGAATAATGGTCCCAGTCACGGTTGGTGTTGGGCAAAGTGGCAGGGTGGGGGCAGGACAAAACAAAAAACTAAAAAAAAAAAAAAAAAACGTACCTGGATCCCACTGCATCGCCGCTCTTCTGGCTCCACTGCAGGCACAGTCCCTGCATGAGAGCATCATCAGGATTGGCCTGAGCGCCCTAGATTTGTGCTCCCAGGGAGACTGGGATCCTGTGCCTGCTGTCTTCAACCCGGCAACACAGCTCGGGTTGGAGCCAGTTTCAGTGGCCTTGACGGTTTGGCCGTCCTGAGACGGGAAGCCAAACAGTCATGCGCACTGACAACATTGCACCTACCACTCCTCCTGTGCCTGTCATCCCCATGGCCCGCCCCCTAGAGAGGAGAAAAATAAAACAATAAAAAACATGCTTTATTATCATTTTATTTTTAGTTTTGCAGCTGCTGCTGCTGGCAGAGGTGGCGATACTCCTCTGCCATAGCGAAGGAGCTACCACTGAATGGTTGTTTTCCAAAACTTTGATGTTATCTGTGATATTCTGTAAGAGGGCATGAGTGGGGTCTGTGAACTTTTTTCTACAGATTTATAGTTGGGAAATTGCAATGATTTCAGCTATGAATAGTACCTAAAGTGTATTCCATTGCATCTTCCTACAAATGCATTGCAAAAAAACAAATAAAAAGTTGTAAGTGCCAGGCAAGAATGCTACAGCATAGCTCGGTGGCATGTAGGCAGAGGTCCTTGGAGGGCTAACAGGGCCAAAACTGGTGCTGTGGGAATGAGGGCAGGATGCAGTTGTGACTTTTAGATATTGCCTGTAAAACATAACTTCCCTTCTACTTAGCTTCTTTGGGGAACTTCAATGTTTCTTTTCATATCAACCAATATTTTTGATCTGAGTAAAGTTCTTTCTGTGATTATAATTATATAGAATTTAATTGAGCATTACACAAAGCCAATTTTTTATAAAGTACATGGGCTTAGTTTTGAATGGTACAGCGTCCCATTCTTTCATAACTTCATGCTACAACTTGGAACGACCTAGTGTGAGCATTGGAAACTTGATCTAAGTAATGTTGTGTTCACCTCTATTGTAGTAATGTATTTATAGTGGCATTTAATTGATTTAACCTTTGAAAATTACCTAAAAATAATAAGTCTGTGACTGATTGAGTTGCTTGATTTCATTTCTTATAAACATGAGTACCCTTTTATATGCCATTGCTAGAGGGAAAGCAGTGGGTGTAAAAAGGAAGTCTCTCTGAGAAGGATATCTGTGAGGCTCAAGCAAAGATGAACAGGATGCCTCCAACCCTGCCTGGATTATGGGTGTAGTTTCTTTTGTACAGGCGGTGGGTCAGATTCGCTTCAGAATGGGTTTTGATTCTGTGGAAACATCTGTAGAATCAGGATACTGCAAGGGTGGAGGTAGACAAAATAATAGTAACATGGCTACAATCAAGAGTTTAGATTTCAGTAAAAATATAATATGAATGCTTAATTTCACTATAAAATTGAAGGGCTAATTCACAAAAGCATTTATGAGTACAGGAAACAGTACGACAGGAGTACTTTTTTACAAGTCTATGTGAATCAGCCCTGAAACATCCAGGTTCCTATTAGTAAAAGTGCACAGTGAGCACATTCCTTTATATTTGAACTAATTATGCATGAATATTCCCTTATTATTCCCACTGTATTCCTATTTTAGGTGTTTGGAGCTATTTCACAAAGGCATGCAAGAGTACATATAAAACAGTACTACAGAAGTGCTACTTTATATACTCCAAAATACCTTTGTGAATAGGCCTCTGAGTGAGTAAGTACAAAGAAGTGCTGGGATGCTGCTCTTACCCAAACTAACACATAGATATACCCAGTAGTATGTATACAGTGCTGGCGAAGGGGATGGCGGCTGAACCCCAGCAAGTAAAGTGTAGTGATTACATTCCATAACTATCTGTCCACTCTTGATATTGAGGAGTAGACTGAAACCACTGTGCTGTGCTCTTTGCAATGAAGGTAGCCTTGCAGAATGAGGACTAAAATAAAAGGGAAGAAAACAACTGAATAAGAGGGGTGGGTATATACTTTCATACTTCCTAGCTAACAAGGACTTTGAACTATAGTGCAGGTTTATATATTTTACCTTTTGCAACATGTTTTATGATTTTTTTAAACTCAAATACCAAATAAAATAAATGCACAGAATCAACATTGACTACTATAATCCATCATTAATTTCATTATTTACTTTTATAGGGGTATTTCTGTCACCCTTTTTGGAATTATATGGTCGATCTATGAAAAGTAGGTAGCCATCAGAGAAGTTGTGTGTTCTTCACTGGCAGAGGAGTGTGTGATTGGCCAGGTGCTAAAAGTTTCAATGTGACAGTGGGATCGTAAACGTCGAGTGACATTTTTTCTACTTCTTAAGAAGCCTTCAATTTTTGTACTACAATATCAACTAGAGTTTGTTCACATTTTGAATTGTTCTTTATTTAATCATTAACAGTCGAATTGTAGTCATGAGCTCTTTTTGAGTTGCCATTAACTCTCTTGTGTTTGCTTTTGGCCAAATTGTCAGTGACTATCCTATCTGCATTAACGTGCAAGATGGATAAACTAAACGCAAGTGTTGTCTTTCTTAACCTTTATAGTGTGTAGGTACAACAAACAATTAGAATCTTTACTCTACATCTCTTTATTGTACACCATCTTTCTGGTGATTGACCAAAATATCAAAAATAAAATATTGTGTGGCCACAATATCATGGTAAGAATATCAAGGACAAGTATATTGTGAAAGTAAGGGGCATATTCACAAGGAGCCATCTCCGAATTAACGGCACTTTATCGCAGCCAAAGTCGTGATAAATGTACCCCCCATTCAAAAGCCGGTGTTAACAGCCCACAGCACCAGTTTACCCGCGATAGCAGCCGCAAAAAACATCACCACAGAGGACCATCCCAAATATCGCTAATGAGATGCAGAGTAGGCGTTCCCGTGACAAAAGCCGAGACAACAGCACGCCTCAACATTCACAACCACCAGCCACATCCGCGATAAAAACACAAAACAGGCGATAAGGCGCGTTAGCACCAGGAAATTTACACCTGCTCTGACCTGGTGTAAAGTCGGACAGCAGCCAGCACCACATAAGGGAGCACAGCCCAGGGCCACATCCGAAGGGCAACAGATGCCATGGAGCAAATCATCATGCGGCCCGGACACCCAAGAGGGCCACAACACCCACCGCCACCACCCCAGGACCCCATCCCACACCCGGAACACCCCCCCCCCGGGCCCGGGACCACCCCCAACCCCGGACTAAGAAATTGCACACCAACACCACGAATCCCAAAACAAACATTTTGCCTGATGTCGCACAAGCAGGAAAATAAACATACATGCGTGGCCAGAAAATGGAGAACCAGTCATACAGCAATGCAACCACCAACACAAAACACCATACAAACAAAAGCAGAAACAACCCTTAGGATGAGTCTTAGCTGCTCCCACTGGACAATCCGTAGCACACAGCCCGGAAGACCAAATCCAAGAGAAGAAGGTGTGCCATGCGCCCAACAAAGGAAAGAGAGGGAGAGAGCGAGGGAGAGAGACGGAGTGAGATAGCACAAGCAGCACAAGGCCGCACGGGCACCTGGCTCCACATGCCAACATGTGTGTGTGCATCGCCATCCGTACACCATGAGCCCAAGGCCGTGTCCCAATCTCAGCGCCAAATCCACAGCACATTCCCAAAACGAAAGTAGTAGTCAGACAAACATCAGGAATGAAAGCACCATTGTCCCAATGCAGAAGGCGGGAGGACACCTGCACCTCTGACCTTGGTCCAGAACGCGCCTGGAACACCCTGATAGAGAGTTGCAATGGCAGATGGGGACGACTCCCACACCACGCATTCCGCAAATGAACCATCTGACTCATCCAAAGCCCACACACAGAAGCCCCTGCCTGTGGTACCCCCGCATGGGATGCCCTTGACACCCACGGAAACAGCAACCCATAACTCACAACGTTGCACACACATTCGAATCATTGCTCAGAGCTGTGGCATATCCTCCACACAACTGCCGCAGTCCAGAAGAGTGCCTGTTCACGAGACGCACCAACGCATGGGCAGGCCATACCGGGCACATGCACAACCCCCGTCACGTGGAACAGTACCGTGCACGTATGCTGCATTTACTGGGCGCACTGCCACTGGCAGTGCTGTGGATCAGTTACAGGCTCAGCTTCCGCATTGCCCACGTCACCTGCGTCCAGCCCTGGTTCCACTGCCGAACATGCACATTCGAGTGTCCCATGGATGTCTGCCTATTCAACACAACTGTTGATGAATTGGACTATGACTTGTGTCTGCGCCCCCTGTTGGATCACGAACAGGAGTGAAACCGAGACAGCCGTGCATGGGATGCCTTGACATACTGCATATGTATTGGTAGTTGTGCATGGGAGATTGCACAATTTCTCGTGTGCAGTGACCACATTGAGGCGCTCTCCTATTGGGCTGTGTTGCGGATCGGTGAGACAGCGTGGGCTGAGCACACCTGCCCGGACCACCTAATGGATTGGCTCACCCTGGTTTTCCTTGAACACGACAACGACGTACTATTGGAACACATTGCACATGAAGCTGAACGGGCATTCATGGACGAGTAACTACGTTCCTGCAGCCACATCCGATTGCCACCCACAGCACATGGCCCAACAACTTGTTGCACAGTGGGGATTGCTCACATATCCCACCAAAACAGAGGACATGTCTGCCTTCGGTCGGGCTCTGGATGCATGTGCGTGGAATAACGCGTGTGCACACACACCTGTGCAAGGCGACGCAGGTCCATGGTCCGAGCAACACAGCGTCGTCTGGCAACGTTGCCAATTCGGACACACTGCTGGGTGAGAGCACACACATGGCAATGTAGCACAACATGTGAACCTGTCGGACCCTCACACCTGATCACTGTCGGCAGAGCAGACAATCGGCGCACCCCGGAGGCAGAGCACCATGCAGACCCCACATGCAGTGAGTAGTGGCCCCTCACACGGGGCACTGTGCAGACGCCAAACAACACATGGCTCGTCCAGCAAGGCAAGGTAGGCTGTGAGCGTTGCCATCCATGATGAATGTTGTCCATTACAGCCCCAACATTATCTGCCCCTCGACATGTACCCATGCTGCGTGTAAGTGTCTTAAGCATGTCCCTGCCTATTGTGGCCGTTGCCTCGTCCGTACTGACACGCACATGCCAATAAAGCCTATGCCACTCCACTGGTGTCTAACTGTGAGGTGTGTTGTTTAGATTGTCCACTCGTATGCCACAATGAGCCTCGTCCCAACACAGGGAGGAACTGACTGACGCATGTGCAATGGGGGTGTGTCCCTTTGGCAAGCTCCGCCTCTGTGAGCCAGACATTGTTTTTGGATAGGTGCTGGACGACATGTGCACTTACATGACTCCTGCCTGCCACCATTTTGGTCACTCCTACACACGGCCCTATTCAACACATGGACGTGTGCCTAAGTTGGGGTGTTGTGAGATTGCTGTTGATGTGCAATGGGGTCACAGCTAGTACTCACCTTCACAGTCATCCAATTGGCCATGTGTCTCAGGGATAGACATGAGCATATATGTCAGTTACCAGGTTGTACCTTCATGTGCAATCATCGTCCCCACATCCAGCCATACTTCCATACGTGAGTGAACATAGTGATGACACATCTGTGTGATTCAGAATGTTTTATTCAGGTGATTGACAGAGCTGGAGCTGTACCTGCCCATCCAAGCCCACAACACATGGAAGCCCAGTGGTGGCCCAACCAGAGTCCTTTGGGGATTGCACAGTGATTGGGAAGAGGGAGAGTGCAGTCCGCAGCAGGATTGCTGTGTGATTGTCCAGCGGTGAAGCAATGGCAGTCCGTGTCGGGGTCCGGGTGAATGTCCCAGGGTGTTCCGGAGGTCAGTAGGAGGTATTTCCCAGGGCATGATGCATAGGTCATGACCAGGCAGGGACAGGCCATATGGCGGTGATGGATGCTACTGCCTCCTTCCTCACACAGTAGTTCCCATCCCCTTCTCACTCCCCTGATACGGGTTCTGTGTCCGGTGTGTCCAGTGTGTGTGGCGGGGTGATGGCTGCATGGCTGTGTGCCCCATACACATCAGACTGCGTAGGTGATGGGGCAGCATCCCAGTGTGCCAGGGACACATCAGGGTTCGGAGCTGTGTGTGTCGATGTTCCCGCTGCAGTCATCTGGGAAGGGCTCAGTGGCAGCAATGGCAAGTTGGAGTACTGCAGGGCGTTGCTGTTCCCAGCCACTACTCGCTGGTGTCCAGCAGTGGCAGACATACTTCCGGCCTGCATCTGCTCCATGGTGTCCATTGCCCTCCGCATCTGTGCCAACTCTGTGCTGTCATGGCTGGTGCCAGTCTGACCAGACAGGGCTTGTATTAGACTCACGGCACCAGTGAGGTTAGCCAAGGTCTGTGGCGGAGCATGGTGCGTACAGGGGGTGTCCGATAGGGACTGTACGTGGTCCCTGATGGGACTCAGAAACCCACATATGGCATCGAGTTTGGCTGCCACGAGCTCGAAACCCACCCGCAGCTGATGAGCCAACTCCACCTGGCAACCCAACACACAACGTTGGAATTCCATGTATTGGTCGGGGGGTCCTGGGAGACAGCCCTGGTGGCGTGTGTTTCCTGCTGTGTGGTCTGTGCAGGTGGTGGGGTCACCTCGGGGCAGCTGGCCTGGCCTGCTCCTGGGGGTGGGGTGCAGAGGCTGTCCAGCATCCGTTGGAGGGTGTCTTGACATATGTGCAGGTTGTCCTCTTCATCATCAATGGTGGGATGTGTGGTGTGCTCTGCAGGGGGTGTTGTTTGTCCCTCTGCAATGTAAAGGGGAGATGCAGGTTAACAGAGTTTCACATGTATGGTGATGATTTGCAGATGTTTACATTCAGACTGCATGCCAATGTACATTGTGACTGTTTGGGGGGAGCTGACTATTTGATGGCAATCAGTGTGTTTTTCGACTACATGACGGATGTGTGGTAGTACCCGTACATTATCATCACACAGTGTCAGGCAATGCCAGATGTGGGTGGACAGTTACTACGCACGAGCGGAACCTGTTGTGAGCTCCGTCCTGTGGTGCTGGTGTTGCACTTTGTACCACATTGCCTTCATTGCTGATGTTCTGTGATTGCTATGTGTGTGTGCTGCATTGTGGGGGAGTTGCCCCTGCAGCTCTGATTTCGTGTAGCCTTCTCCCTTTGAGGCGGGGTGCCTTTGAATTGTGTGTTTTTCGGGGCCTGATTTGCTTTTGACTTGGGTCATGTGTGCTCGCGGACTGTTTTTGTGGCCTGGTACATTGTTGGTCTGCTGCGTGCATTGTAAGGCATGGGTTGTGGTTGCACGTGGACACGTCGGAGTGTGACCTGCTCCTTTGAGGATGTGATCCGCACTTGGCTCCCTCCATGTCGCTTCGTGGGCCATGTCATTTTTTTTGGGCAGCTGCCATGCTATCTGACATGCAGTGTTACTTGCATAGTCAGTGTGGGTCACGGAGCTGCTGGTTTGCTGGATTCAGCACATGTGCAAGGGTAGGTTGTGATATTGGTGATAGGGGGGGGCACTCTGTGCACATTGTGGATGGGGGCCTACTTGGCATTTCTATGTGTGCTGCAGTGTGCCAAGGCATTCAGGGACATGTTCCAAGGTCATTGTGGGTGTGTTGTGTGCTGCGCGTAATTGTGCATGTGTGCCATTGTGCCCATCTCCCCCCGTCCCTGGTCGTTACTCACCCTGTTGCTGTTGGGTCAGGTCGTATCGTGCTGTGTCCAGACCCCCCAATCCTGCCACCGTCTCCTCACTGCTGACTGTGGCCACCATTTGCTCCAGCTCATCCAGCTCCTCCTGTGTCGCAGGACTCCCACCTCCAGTCGCCGTTGCTGCCTCCCTGTTGGCGTCGAGCTTATGTTTGGTCTGCCTTTTCAGATCATGCCAGCGCCTCTTGACCTCCTCCAGTGACCTCCTGGACACTCCGACTGCATTGACGCTGGTGAGGATGGCCTGCCATATTTGGGTTTGGGTTGCCAGTGCCGCAGTGGAGGTGCCGAACAGTTGTTCATGGTGTTCGGTCACCCCCGTGACGATGATCTGGTCTTCCTGCGGACTGTACCCGGTCTTCCTCTTGTCCTTGCCCTTCCCCGACAGCGGGGTTCCTGGATGGTCCTCCGTAGGGCTTGTGGTGTTCGGCTTGTCCTCTGCACTTGTTCCGGGTGCATCCATGTTGCTACGCAGTTTGAATTGTTTTTGGGCTTTCTTTTCCATTCTTTTATGGTGCTTTTTCCCGCCGGACGCGTGGAATTTACAGGCCTGTGGCTGGTGTTCGCTGATTTCTGTACCGCGATTGGCCTCATCGCATGATTTCTCGCGTTTCGCATTTTTTCGGCGTGCCTTTGATTTTCACGCTGTCATTTGACGCGTTATCTGGTGACTATCGCATGCTACCGCCTTGGTTGTGAATTCCACGTTGACACGGGGTTATTTTCCCGTGATAGGCTGCGTTATTGAAAGTTGCGTTACGCTACTCTTGCGGTAGTTATCACACGTTCTTGTGAATATACCCCTAAGTTTCTATAATTAAGCAAACTTTTACTCAGCTTAACTCCACATACAGGGCGGCCTCATTAAACGGGCACAGTGCAGCCCATCAAAATCACATAAGAAAGCACACAGTGAGGCCCAATACCGGAGACATGGCTTTTAATCACGGGCACAGCAACGCATATGTTTCCAAAAGTCCTTACGCGTTTCGGCGTCTCTGTCAGCCTTGTTCACAGGTGGAAACCATTTCACTTAGCCCAGTGCATCTCGTGCCTGCCTTTAAACTTCCGATCACAGGACTGGTAGTTCAAAAATGTGTATCCCATAATGCATCTTAAATCAATTCCGATATACTATCTGGACTTGGATGAATCCTACATTACTGGTTCAGTTCTTAATAATGTCTTTTAAACATGCATCATGGTAAGTATAAAATACTATTAGTACAGTCAGGTGGCTTCATTTCACGCGTAGTGCTCTCATACTACGATTGCCCTTCAAAAAGCCTGTCCTCCGGCACGATCAAAGAGGAAAGTAATACCTCTTCGAATCCCTTCCTTTGCGTTCACCACTTCGCTGATTAGCATCTCCTTGATAGGCAAGTGAACGTGAGTGGGTCATGCTCCAGATTAACATCCAACACAGTTCTCCGAGTACAGGAGCCCCCAACCCTACAGGGCGGCCTTATTAAACGGGCACGGAGCAGCCCGTCAAATTCACATAAGAAAGCACACAGTGAGGCCCAATACCGGAGACATGGCTTTTAATCACGGGCACAGCAACGCATATGTTTCCAAAAGTCCTTACGCGTTTTGGCGTCTCTGTCAGCCTTGTTCACAGGTGGAAACCATTTCACTTAGCCCAGTGCATCCCGTGCATGCCTTTAAACTTCCGATCACAGGACTGGTAGTTCGAAAATGTGTATCCCATAATGCATCTTAAATCAATTCCGATATACTATCTGGACTTGGATGAATCCTACATTACTGGTTCAGTTCTTAATAATGTCTTTTAAACATGCATCATGGTAAGTATAAAATGCTATTCGTACAGTATATGTATATATATCTTCAAGGTGCGTAGATGTGGAGTTAAGAATAGTAAATCTATATACTCACCTGTTTGCACTTACCTTCTCAATATTCTGGTCCTCCGTGTTTTGGCCACAATATTTTGGCCACATGTTGTTTCTGCCCTCAACATTCTGTCAGACAATTCAACTTCATTACACCCTCCAAAGCATTGCCCTCTTTAAATTCAGTCTCATTCATCCCCACTGTGTTTGTACCACAACATTTTTTTTATTTGCATCTCCCATTACCATAATCTCTTTAACATTTTCATCGCCCACACATCATTTTTGTCGGGACAACAGTAGTCAGCTCCTCATTTTCTCTGGCTTGAAGGCAATCAGGCGAAGATTGCTCATTTACTCCACATGACGCTGCACGTGTTCAAGTGTGCTACTCAATAAAAGGTTTCATATTATACAGGGCGCTTCCAAAACTACAAAATCATATGATATAACACACAGTCACTTATACTTGTAATCTTTCATCCAGGAGTTACCGCCCTAAATGTGCATGTCTTACAGCTTGTGTTTGTTCTTTTGCATGGACTACACGTGCTTGCCTGTTTGCTGGCATTTATTCTTTTCAATTGCCTCAGGGTCGATTTCAGAATAATAATTTGTAGAAGAATTGTCTGGAAAACAGACAATTACAGATATTAACAGCAGTGTTCTCTGTAGAGTACAAGGTTCATGCCAAGCTATACAAGTTGTGATACCCATTCGGTGTTCATTATCAGGTTCCCATGTGACATTCACTCCTTCAGGCACATCTAAGCATACATGATTCATTGTCTTTAGAACTTTTAAGGCCAGATATAAAAACCAATTTAAGGTCGCAAATACTCAGGTTTGGAGTTTGTGATCGCAAAAATGCTTATTACATTGTACTAACTCCATTGTATTAGTCAGTAACTTTTTCTGACTCCTAAAATGGGTTTAAGATGGATAAGGATTCAGTATTTGCAAGGGGCGTGTTGTAGATGTCCTTTCCAAATAGCAATTCGTATCCATATAGATAAAATAGTTTAGGACTGAAATGGTGATCGTAAAGCAATGAAAATTTACCAACCCCAAAGATGGGGTGGTAACCCACTCATAAAAGAATGTTTTGAAAAATGGTGGGACCACTGTCTCCTCTTAAACAAACTTTTAGAAAGTTTAAAAAAAAAAATTAAAACACATCCCCATTTCCTTTAAGGAAAAGGGACTGCATTTCAGAAATAAAACTTATTTAAAAGGCAATAGCAGACCTGGTGGTCAGGGCTAGACAGGACTTTTGTCCAGCTGACATTACCCTGGTGAGCTGGAAAGAGGAAAAAAAGGGGGAGAAATGAACATATTTCTCCTCGTTATGCCTGCCCTGGGGAGGCGTAAGATTTTGACACATTCCCAGGTTTACTAGTCCTTGGAAATCTGGAAATGCATCAAACCTCATGGGAGTTGCTCGGCAACACCCACAGCAGCGCCCATGGAACATCTCCTTGGGGCAGATTAAGGCAACTCAGTGATTTGCCCTGCGTGCCTTACTCAAGATTTATGAGGCCCCTTAAAGCCACACTATGTGGCTTTGCATGGCTTCATATATATGACAAAGAGCCTTGCATGTACCACTTCGCGTGGTGCAAACGTGATGCAAGGCTCTCATAAATATGTCCCTTAGTGCTTAATTTGCAAAGAAAAGTAAGTGTGGGGGCCCAAAGTATTTCAGGGTAGCCTGGCACTGCCAAATGCTGGGTTACAAAAAACCACCCATGGCGCCTAGTCTTGATTCCACTTCATGCCACTTTCCTCCAGCACCCTTCACCTCCTGTCACTATGTCTCATTATTGCAGGTTCTTTTTCATCACTGCTTTCTCCCTTGGTAACTATTTTCGTCTTCCTCCTTCTTTCTCCCTTTTCTGCCTTTCCCTCTCTTGCACTGGATCAAAGTTTGATGATGAAAAATACGTCCAGGTGCCCAGAAACAAGTGCCAGTGCTCACCACCTTGAGTCACCCATGCAAAGTACACACTAACACGTTTTGCGCTCTAAGAGTGCTTCGTCGGCGCAAGTGCATACATGATGTGGCATAGACATTATAGTGCACTAACTTTGATAACTAAAATTATCAGTGCCGGAATATTGAATAGGCAAAGTAGGCACTGGCCTATGGGCCCCGCTCCTTTTAGGGGCCCCGCGACAACGGATCAAAATAATATTAATTTGCTCTTGAAACACAATTACAGTCAAGCTTTTTTTAATATTGTTTCCAAAGGATAGAAAAAAATGAATCAACTTAAAGAAACAAAAACTTTACATTAAAGACTCTATAGAGAAAATACTGTATTAATGTAATGTACCCATTAACAACTTAAAGTACATAAACCAGAGACATCAGATTCACATAACAGTTGGGGGCATGTGTACGAGGAAGTGGCGGAGTGAGGCATTAGCTGTCATGGCTTAACGCCTCACTCCGCCACTTCAAAAACGCAAGGCTGCACTATATTTACAAGGATATGGTGTTGCTTTGCGTTTCCCCCTGCGCTGGCGCTACACATAGCAATGTAGCGCCAACGCAGGCACCCTTGCAAGTGCAAGGGTGTCTGCGCGTGCAGGGGGGGTTGTTTATGTGTAGAAAGGTGTCCCTTCCTGTACATAAACAATCCTGAAATGCCATTTTGTCACTTCTATGTGTGCTGCTTAATGCAGCACACATGGAAGTTACAAAATGTCTTTTTTTTAAAGGATTGTTTATGTGCAGGAAGGGTCACCTTCCTATACATAAGCAATCCAAGGCTTGTTGCTTTTTCCATGTGTTCTGCACAAGGCAGCACACATGGAAAAAGCAAAAACGAGTAGAAATAAAGCATTTCTCCTTGTTTCGCAAACTTAAGACCAGGTTTTCCTTGGTCTTAATTTTGGCGCTGCTTCCTATTTACGCTGCCCTTGTAAATAGGGGGCAGCGTCAAAATCAATGGGTGTTGCGGTGGAAAGCACACTGCAACACCCACTGCCCTCCCCTTTCACGCTAAGCATTGTGTGAAAGGGTGCCTTATTTACAAGGCAGCATTAAGCCACGTTAAGTGGTTTAACGCTGCCTTGTAAATAAGGCAAGGCCCCTATCGCCACAGGAACGTCACAAAAAGTGACGTTCGCGTGGCGATAGGGGCTTGTACATATGCCCCATTGTCTCTTAAAAGCTCATCTTCTGGCAGCTGTCAGTTTGTAAAAAAAGTCCGGTGCATTGGGTATTAGGAGATAATTTGCGAGGGAGGCCCCGAAATTTCGACTGCCTAGGGGCCTCCACAGGGTTTGATCGGGCACTGAAAATGATTTCTTCAACAGTGTCACAGAATATAACATAGGGGGGCATAATGAATTAAAATGAAGAAAAGGCGAATATATCGGGTAACTGCTGCGCTTTTCTTGCTTCTAAAACGACACCTTGGCGAAACATCAAAGAGCACTTCACTGGAAACTTCAAAACTAGAAATTTTTCATCATATAAATGTACTGCAGCTGCTAAGCTAAAATCGTGCTCAGGGAGTTGAAAACGAGATTTTCGTTTTCCAGAAAGGACAAATTATAGTTTTCTTGTTTAAATGCGTTAGACAAAAGTAACGGTAAATATTTTCGCTCAGAGGAGCCAGATATTCTGTAAATGTCAACTGTATCACATCCTGCAGCGGTTTATCAGATGTATTTAGAAGCTGCTGAAGGCGCCCACGGAGCTGCTTCTTTCGGTAAAACCCCTGTCGCTTTCTGCAGCCTAAGCGTTTTCAGAGTGTACAGGAAGGCAGGGTCAGCCTTTCAAAATAATTTAACCGAGCTTTGCCAAGGCTGCGGACAATGCGCATGAACCCTGCGACTTCCCGTCCGCTCCGCTTGCTGCCCACGCAATCTTAGCCTTTCAGTGTTACCAACAACAGACCCCAAAGCACTGCTGTCTTTTGTAGCAAGTCACAAATCTTTCGTGAGAATAAGAAGACGGAAAATAGCACTGAAAAAATTGAACCTTTGTTTGCACAGCTTGAAAAATGAGATATTATGGCTGTTGCAGGGCAAGCTTTCGTGAGCACTCTCACCTACTTACAAGTGGCCCAATACATTTCAATATGTGAAGTAACTCCTGTTCCCGCACATATCAGAAATAGAAGCTTTGTGTTTAAAACCAGCCACAAAAAAAAACGGACGTGAAAAAAAAAAAAAATACCAGCCAATATTTATTTTGGGGAAAATGACAGGTGTAAGAAATTGGAGTGTTAGTTGAGGGGGGGTGATAACCCACCTAAAATTATAATCACAATCCTTGTCAGGGTGAACCACAAAAGTCACTAAATAAACCTGTGCTTAACCCTCAGGCAGTTTGGCACAGAAGTAATCATTTTTAATTTGGAGGACATGTAAAGTATTTGTGCAGCACTCAAACAGTAATAAAGTATGAGGGAGAGGACATATTTGTCAGTTTTTGAAGACTAACAAGATATTTGCTCTATGCTCGGATCCCTTAGTACCTGTGCACCGTGGACACACATTAACTACTAGAGTGGACGAGCTGAGGAGACCAACAGGGCCCAGGGTCAAACTGCAAGCCCCAGAGAGCCCTGAAAGGCGGGGCTGAACTGCATCGCACCGGTGGGCACTTCTAAAGCACCTCATCATTTTCCTGCAGGACGCGTGCAGGCGAAGACTGGGAGAACAGCGAGCCCATCTGTGCCCGTCTGCAGCTGCACAAGGCTCAACCAGACCATCCCTCTTGGCCCCTCAACCTGCAACTCCCTGTGTGTTACTAAGGACGACATTGCCTTATCGACCATCATGGATAAGAGAAAACCAACTGCCTTGTCTGTATCAACTAATAAACGTCCAGTGACCGGTACCATCACTAGCTTTCTGTCTACTGAAAAGGGTGCAATCTATTCTGAAATAGAAAGCATAGAGGAGAGACTGGGAGCTACTAAGAAAGATTTGTGGATGGCCCTAGCTGGAGGCTCTCCCTCTGAAACATTGCCAGTTCATCCAGTCTAAGAGCACTCTCAGGAGGGCTCACAAGGAGGGGTGGGGGGGGCAGTCTGGAATCTACTAATTCCTGGGTCTTCTCAGGGAGCCTGGACATCTTCCCTGAGGACGCACGGAAGATTGGGAAGGTTCTTGCCAAGGACATGACGGGCTCTCCACCAACAAAAAAGAAGAAAGGCAATGTGCTCTTAATAAACACAGGTGCAACGAAATCTGCTATGACTCCCAAGCCTCCATCCAAACAAACGGCTACCCAGTTGACAGATGGTACCCATTCTACTCTGGAAGTCAATGGATGGCTAACCATGCAATAAGATTTAAACCTAGATATGGGTAAAGACAATCCCCCCAAAGTTAATACTAAACATCAGTATCCCACTGTTTCACTCACTCTGCCCCACTCTTTCTAACATTAGACTCTGCACCTTTTGTATTCTTTCAAGCGTGTCTTGTGACCTCCTGCACCAGCTTGGCTTCCCTGTCCCAAAGTAATAGCTTTACATGCTTTTCACTTTAACTGGATTTTAAAAGGTGCCAAAGTGTTATTTTCACCAGCCAGGATTGACTTTAATGAGGACTGTGTAACTTCTAGGTACCAGAGGGAAATTTGTGCATGCTATTTGTGGGAGTTGTGGTCTTACTGTAAATGAATCATACTGAAAGTAGACAAATGAATTATGAGAGAAAGCAACCTCACATGATGACTAATTACTAACGCTTCGGAGGAAAATCAAACTCTTTTGCGATTTTGTCTGTCATTTAGAATGTTTATGGTGTTATTTTAGGAATTAGTAAAAAATACACTTAGATACTGGGTACTTTGTTCTACTTATATTTTTGAAAGATTTCTAGTTTTAACCAGGTTGATTTAAAGTTCAAATTGGTTTTATTTAATGAAGCTTGGCCGGAATAAAGTTAGATCTTATGTGCTGCCTACCTAGACATAATGATTGTAAGAAAGTTTCCCTTTTTGCCCTTATCACCCCCATTTTTTGACTGATGCTGGTGCTTACTGACTCTAAAAGCGGGAAACCTCTGCTACCAGGCCCCGGGCCAGAGCTCTGACCTCTAAAGGCATATGGTAATTGGTATAATTCTGATGGCAAAGGCAACCTACCTGTAAGTCCCTAGTATATGGTGGGGTATGTAGGTTTAGAGACCCCAGTGGACCAAATGCACTCACGTGTGCACTGTTGTGGTGTATGGTGTCATTTTAAAGCCAGGCCTGCCTTGCAGGATGGTTTTAAAATAAACCTGTGTCCAAATTCAACTTTGGAATTAAAAGTAATTCCAAAGTCCAAAACTACCTTTTAATTACATTTAAGTCACCCCTAAGGCCTGCGCTAGTTGCCCCGAGGGAAGGTTGTATTGTTGTAAAAAGCAGGAACATTATAAAATATGTTTTATATGCCCTGGTGAGGAAAAACTGCCAAAGCCGTTTTTGCATTTTTGCCTATTGTATTGCCACTAGCCTCATAAGCTAACATGGGACACTTTGTTAAACTTAATAAAGTCTAACTTTTGGTTGGAGCTATCTAGACAAATCATTCAAAATATCAAAATAATGGTTACAATGAAACCACCAAATTGCCAAGGTTGGATTTATGATAACTATTTCAGGAAAGTAGTTTTAGAATCTACTATCCTGAAGTTACCTAAAACAGCACTGTAGCAGTCTCTTCTAATTGGGCAGCCTTTGATAGCCTGAGCCAAGCTGCTCCCTCAGTAGGTGTGAAGAGGCCTGCGGCTGTCACAATACAGCCATTTGGTGGGAGGAGATTTGCTTCCTGGAGAAGCCAGGGAGAAGAAGGGGGCTGGAGAGATAAGCTGGAATTCAAAGACAGGAGAACAGATCTCATAGGACCTAGGCCAGCTCCCGCTTCCTTGATCCCTAGCCAGATGGTAGCCCCCTAATTAGATTAGGAGAGGGGCTATAAAGGGAGTTTAGTCAGATGGTAGCCAAACAACTGGTTTGGGTTAAAAAGCCACACACACCAAGGAGATAATTTTTCCAGGAAGTGGTCATAGCAGAGGGATGTTGCTTTACCGATATTGGTTGGGCTGCCCCCCATCTCTTGCCAGCCCAGAATGGAGGATAAATATGGGAGAGCTGCAGGAGCTGCTCAGATCACTGCCTGGAACATCAGAAGCATCAGAAGAAGGACTGCCCTACTGGACACTATAACTGCACCACAGAAGGCTTGTACTATGAAGGATTCCACCTGCTGCACTCACAGGGCTCCACAAAGATAGGACTGTGCCTGACTAAAAGGAAAAGGAGTAGACTTCCTGATCAGCAACAGGTACAACAGAGTTAGAAGAAGTCAACTGCCAAGCTAAAGAGAGGATCACCTCAGCTGAGTTGTTGCAAATAGATTTTCCCTGGACTGTGCAGGAGTCCTAGGCCCCAAGAGGCAATTGAAAGTTTCTGAACCCTTGGCCGGTGCTACTGGACCATTATTTTCCCCAAAGGAAATCAGAACAACAAGATCTCAAAGTCTGGAAACGTTCTGCAAAGTTTTACGGAAAAGCTCCAGGAGGAGACCAGCTTGATGTTGAGAGTCAAGTCATCGTCGCCTGACTGCACTGGTTTGTCCGGCTGAAACCTCCGGTGCTCCTCGCCATTGACGTCGTGGACAAAAACTTCCAGAACTCACACAGGCATCGTGCTGCACTAGGCCGCCGTTGTCGAATCAAACTCCGGATCCTAGGAACCTGAGGACTCATCGTCGAGAGAAAAGCTCCAAGAAAAAGACGAAGTCCAAATGTAAACTTTTGACCAGGACTTAGCCCTCTGCTTATCCAACCCACACTCCATCATGGTCAGCCTAAAACTTTGACTTTGTCCCAGTCCAATGCGACCAGATAGCCGCAAGTGGCGCTTTAAGTTTTTTGGTGCTAAAATGTATAATTTTTGATTTAATCCTTAAAAATTCATATCTCTGGGTTCATGGCCAAGCTGCCGACCGTAATGGCCATGTAGGCTTGGAGCTCCTCCGCTTTCCCATTAGAGAATGTCCTCCCTGGTGGCATTGGCTGATGTATACGGCGTGTTGTAGGACGAGGTGAAAGGGCTGCCGGGGTGGAAATTGAGCCGGAATTCGAGCGCAGTGCGGATCGACTCCGAAGAGTTATGAGCGGGCGTGGCGCGGCCTACCAGCCTTCCTGAAGCCGGGGACTCGAGTGAGCGGGGCTGACGGGTACCGCATCAGGATCAACGGAGGATGCGGTGCGATTGTGGCAGCGCGCTGCGGATGGGGTGAGTGATTGCGGTGAGGTTGCAAGGTGAGGCCTACTGAATTAACAAGGTGGTCCCGCAGACGCTCCCTGGAGGCCCCGTGGCGACAGGGGCCACGGGTGAGCCTGGGGACCGGCCATCGGGCTGTGAGCTGCGGGACTCGTGCTGTGGCCACCCCCCCACGTCCGCGCCCTCTGCACCACCGGTAACGCGCCCCCTCCCTCCTCACACTGATGAATGACGGCAGGTCTTTGAAGCAACGCAGGGCCTGGATGCCCCTGCAGAGAGGATTCCCTGCGGTGCTGAGACCGGGCACCCGGGCATACCGGGTGAGTGGCGAGCTGCTCAGTGATTTTGGATCTTGGCTGTGGGCACATCAACCCCTCTTCACTGGTAGCAGCAGAGACAATTGGATGTCCGCGCTGGGCGCGCTGTAAGGTGCATGGCAAGGTGAAATATACGAGTCCCTAGGGTACCATAACGTTTTGGCATCTGCATATTTTCCGCTGCGCCACACGCAACCCTGGGGATAACAATTGTGTGTGGATCTGCCCAAGGTTTCAGCTTGTCCTTGCTGGGTGCGTTGGCGACGCAGAGTGCTCCGGAGGGGAAAAACTGGCACCACAAGACTGATTATTAGGAGGCACTGGATGGTGGCATGGATCGTAAGGACCCCAAGCAAACTACCCTGTCCTTTAAAACACCTGTTACCAACACGACTGCGCAGCGGGTTGACACGACGAAAAGCAGAGTGTTACGCACAGCGGAGGCGGCGGGCTCAGACACCATGTTGTTAGAACTTCGGGCTGGCTTCAGGGCGCTGGACACCCTCTTTGACGCCCTGGATAAGAGACTGGAGTCCATGGGTGCTAGACTCGATCAACATGATGGGCGCCTAAACATGGCTAAGTGTAGAATATCCGACTTAGAAGATGGCACCGCCCAGACTACCAAAAAGTTCGACAGAATGGAGAAGTTTCTTAAAGCAATTGCCATAAAAAATGAAGATTTGGAGGCGAGGGGGCGGCGTAACAACGTTCGAATAATGGGGGTGCCCGAGTCCACCAATACAGGTCGGCTGGACCGCTTTGTGGAAACACTCTTCACGGATATTTTTGGTAGCGAATCCTTCACCGCCACGTTCGTGGTGGAACGGGCACATCGCATCCTGGGACCGCGGCCGAATCCGGGCTGCCCGCCAAGACCAATCATAGCCCACCTGTTGAACTTCAGGGACAGGGACACTGCTCTGCGGATGGCACGTAAAAAGGGACAGCTGGATTGGCAGGGGTCCTCCATTTCCCTGTATCCTGATTTCACGGCGATGGTGCAGGAAGCGCGCCGCAAGTACGCAGGGGTAAAGGTGAACCTTCAGATACTGGGACTTTGGTATGGGATGTTATACCCTGCAAGGTTGATGTTGATGTGGATGGTCGATCGCGTATCTTTGACTCAGGAGTTTTGTCACAAATACTCCAAATCTGACAGACAGCGCGGATCACCATCCCCACAGCGGTCGCAGGACGTACCGGATTCCGGAGCCAGTGCTGATCTTTTTACCGGCAGTTAACGGATGCTGATATCAGTCTTCACCTCTTAATGTGTTTTGCGACTGTGAGAACATATGTGGGGCAAGATGGGTCTCCTTCTTGTTCTTTGCTTAGTTTCATTGGTTTAGCCACCTGGGACGAAACATAACTATATGGTCAGGCACACATGTGCCAATAACATGGGGAAGCGACGTAGCGTTGTCACCACCCGAGTGCGGATGCACCTGTTTGATTTGATGCAATCGCATAATAGTTTTGTTTTACTACTTTGTTTGCACTTGTTTTCAACCATTGTTGCATGGGGATGGGTTTCCCCCTACAGTTGGGTAAGGGGGATGGGTGGTTGGAGGGGGGACATGGGGTGTGTGGACAGACGTACATAACATGGTTTATTTGCAATTTGCAATTACAGCATAGACATAAGCATATGGGTCTTGTCAGGATGAATGGGCAGGGAGTAGGTCATGGCTAACAGGGTGCGGGCAGAAGCAAATATTGTACTAATGTCCTGGAATGTTAGGGGTCTAAATAATACTCGTAAATGTAAACAAGTGACCAACTATCTGCAACGCCATCAGGTCGACATTGCTTTCATACAAGAAACGCATTTGCAGTCATCTGCTAAGACGCCCCTGGCATCCAACTGGGGGACACACAGGTATTATGCCAGGTATAGCTCGTATGCTCGTGGAGTCACAATATTGATACATAGGCGGGTACCGTTCCGGGAGGTGGAGGTATGCCGGGATCCAGGAGGGTGTTTCCTGCTGGTTAAGGGGTGTATGCTTGAGCACTATGTACTGTTTGTTAACATATATGCACCGAATGTGGATGACTCCGAATTCTTTGACACTGTTCACACCAGCATAGAACGCATGGGGGCAGATCACATATATTTTGGTGGGGATTTTAACTTATTGCTTGACCCACAGCGAGATAGCACAGCGTGCACAATAGATACGAAGTTCGGGGCTAGGCGCTCATTATTAGACGCCATGGGCAGGTTTGGCTTAGTGGATGCCTGGAGATTTCATTGCCTGGACCGAGATGGTTACACTCACTATTCTGCCTCCCACGACACATGGACATGCTTGGATTATTGGTGTCTTTCTGAGGGGGTGGTGCTGTGGATAGACACTGTTAGTCACCTCTCGCGGACGTTGTCTGACCATGCTCCAGTTATGGTCAAGTTGAAAGTCCACAGGGCTGGGGGGGGTAGAGCGTCCGTGGAGGTTCCCAGATATGGCACTAAGAGACACCGTTTTTGCGGCTGAACTTGGGGAGGTGGTCACAGAATACTTCTCTTTGAATGAGGGATCAGTGGATGCCAAGGCTATACTATGGGAAGCCTTTAAGGCATACATAAGAGGGGTCTGTATATCCAAAAGTGCCAGGGTGCTTAGAGATCTACGACGAACATTGGACAAAATAGAAGGGCTGCTAACGGAATTAGATCGTACTGAGGCAACTACTGTTGCCCACCCCCCGACTTGCAGCGCCGTGCAATGTTATTGACTAAATTTTGGGAAGCGGCTGAGCGTGAAGCCCACTACCTCGGGAAATATGCAGTTGCCAGAAGGTACGGGTAGGGAGAGAGGCCGGGTAGAACCTTAGCTAGATTATTGCAACAGTCTCGTAGACCAACTTACATAGCGGAACTGGTAGATCATGGGGGGACTCGTATAACCGGCAATTTGGGAATCCTTCAGGAGGTGCTTACGTACTACACCACCTTATACACCTCTCGGGGCTCTGGGCACCCTGCGGACTATGATGAGTATCTGGATGAGGTAGCACTGGTGTGGTTGGAAAAGGCGCATCAGGAGTTCCTAGCTGAGCCCTTTTCGGAAGACGAAGTTAGTGAGGCTATTAATGCGCTAGATGGATCTAAGGCACCTGGGCTTGATGGATTTACGGGGTGTTTCTATAAGAAGTATAAGGCCATACTTGTACCTCACCTCATTGATATGTATCAAGAGGCGGTGGAGGTGCTCCCGCCCACTCTAAGGGAAGCGGTTTTAACCTTGCTCCCAAAGCCGGGGAAGGATACTCGGTGTTGTAGCTCGTACCGGCCATTGTCGCTTTTAAACTTTGACAATAAGATTTTAGCCAAGATATTGGCAACCCGGCTTGCACTTATTGTTGAGAAATTGATTTCGCCGGCACAATCGGGCTTCATTCCCCATAAGTCTACAGCACTTAATCTCAGTACCCTGTTTGCCACACTGCATAGAATAGCTCCCACGGTTCCAGCAGTTGCTGTACTGCTCGACGCAGAAAAGGCTTTCGATTCACTTGAATGGCCTTTTTTGTATGCTACATTGAGACGACTTGGGGTGCCAGAGCGATTCTTGGCGGTGGTTAATTATTGTATACATTACCCACAGCACTCATTCGCCTCAATGGAACATTGACTTATGAGTTTAGACTCATGCGGGGTACACGACAGGGGTGTCCACTCTCCCCACTGTTGTTTGTGATAGCACTTGACCCATTGGTACGGCAATTGCCGGATAAACACAGCCATCAGGGGCTGCAATTTAATACAGGACCCCTGCTCATTACACTCTATGCCAATGACATTATCTTGTATGTGAGGCACCCAGATGATAATTTGGTGCTGCTCCTTCACGAAGTGACATGGTACGGCACCCTGTCAGGTTTGCATATCAACTGGGAAAAGCCAGAAGTCTTCCTTCTGATGGCAGCACCCTGTGACAAACTAGTGGAGTACCCACTGACATGGTGCGATGAGTCGGTGAATACCTTGGGGTTGTTCTTCATAGGGAGAAAGATCGTATTCTGCAATTGAACTATGGTCCGATTATGGAAAAATTAGGGCGAAACATAGAGCGTTGGCTGTCACTGCCTCTATCAATGGCCGGTAGGATAGCAATAATAAAGATGGTGGTTCTGCCACAATTCCTGTACCTGTTCCAAAATTTTCCTATCCCATTGTATAATAACTTTTTTTCAGACCTCTGTACGCTGTTGTTACGTCTAGTGTGGGGGGGAAGGCAACCCCAAATCGGCTGGGACACGCTAATGCTCCCATATGAGAAGGGTGGGTTCGGGGTTCCGAATTTTCGGGTTTATTACCTGGTAGCTCAGGCCAGCTTCGCCCGACAATGGTATCACGTCGATGTTAGGATCCCATATCACAGACTGGAAGCAGATCTGGCGCTGCCAGCGCCGCTTAATACCTTACTTCCGGCTGGGTTTCCACGAGACCCACACGATATTCAAACATTATCCACGACTAGTTGGGCATGGCACAAACTGAAAACATTGACTGGATCCCTTGTATTATACTCATCCGCATTGCGTTAGCAGGGAATGGCTGGATCCCTATATTGCAGGAAGGTTTAGTGAAGCATACATTGACCAAATTTCATTTAGTGACATTTGGCGACCTTTTCCCCAAGGGTCATGTTTTTTCACGCACGGAGGATCCCCGTTTCCGTGATGCCACAGTAATGGACCATTTTGTGTTGCTCAGAAAACAGAGGGCATTACGTGCGACTATGACCAGTTACCCACTAGCACCACCAGACTTTCCAATACTGACTGGGGTTATTTAAGATGGGGATGGTAGTCATCTCATGGCAAGAATTTACAAGGCAGTGGTTGCTATGCTTCCTGGTCGGGATGCCGGAGTGAGGGCGGCATGGGTACGTGACCTTGGACACCCAATCACGGACACACAGTGGGGTCAGTGCTGCACTAAAATACGCCGTGTCTCCCCTAATCATCGGCATAAGCTGTTACATTTTAAATTTCTATGGAGAGCGTATATGACTCCTAGTAAAATGCATCGTATGGATCCCTCACGTCCGCACACATGTCTGAGATGTGGCTCCCCAGACGCCGACTTCGCACATATCACATGGACTTGCACCAAGATAGAGGGCTATTGGCGAGCAGTCTTTGTAGAAATTTCCCGTATGGTTGAGATGGTGATTGCACCCACACCCTTTATGGCATTACTTGGGTACATATATAACCTCCCCAAGTCCAAGCGACGATTCGTCGCTATTGCACTTCTTATTGCTAAGCGCGAAATAGCCATTAACTGGGGTGGTAGGCACGCCCCTACGTTGCAGACATGGCTACGGAGCATGACATACTGCAACACGAATAGTGAGACCTACGCTCAACTGCAACCACCGGCAGCCTGGCCACTAGACATTTGGCAACCATTTCAAGACTACCTATTGATGACACGGGAAGTGAATGATACCGCAACACAGCCCCAACACAATAACACGGGGGCGCAGTGGATGGTGAAACACTGTGTATTGCTACATCCCCATGACACTAGTAAATGTATGTTGTTGTATTTCATATCAGGGCATTTATTGCACAGACGTATTGCACCTTGTCATGGCCTGAAGTCCGTATACATGTACCGGGAATATGAGCCTTGTTTTCTTTTGTATTGCTGTAAGGGAGATATACTTTAGCAATGTATCGCCATGTAAGGAATATTGTCTGTTCTTTTGTCAATACATTTAATTAACATTTAAAAAAAAAAATCATATCTCTGGTTCCCTACATTGGATTTTTGTCATTTTGGTGTAATTGTAAGGATACAAATATTCTCAATGTTTATAAATTGGTGTTGGATTTTTATTGTGTTATGTCTATTCCTTATTTATTGTTTTGGTGGTATTAAATGCTTTACACATATCTGTCTCCTACGTTAAGCCTGACTGCTCATTTGCTAAGCTACCAAGGGTTAAGCAAGGATTAATTTACTGAAACTTGACTGTGCCTATTAGTGATTGTGGTATTAGTACTAGCTGAGGTTGAATACTGGCCTTCAACTTGATATTCACCCTCAGCTAGTATTAATACCACAACTTGATCTTATGGAAGAACTATGCTGAGAATAAGCATTGGTGACCTTTAGCACTGTGTCAGTTACCTCCCTCTGTGCTGTGTACTTAAAACCCTCAAAAACGCAAATAGCATAATGTAAAAAGTCATAACTGATTAAATAACAAAATAATTTAAAGCATCTGCCCAAAAGGATTCGCGCAGTGTCTCTCCATCATTAATATGTAAGTACTTTAATATATATTTTTTACGATCTCTAAACACTCTTACCTAAGAGATTCTTGCTTGGTAGCAGTACCACAACAATTTAAAAAAATGAAATTCTTTACTTGCCTTGTACCTTAGTTTCAGACCTTGATCATGCCATTCACCAGTAGACAGACAGGCTAAGCTAAAACAGTACTGTTCCACATAAGATTTACCATAGCTCATAGCCACCAGATTGCAGACCTCTTTGAACAAATGAGGGCTAATATATAATGTATGGATACATAGCTTTACAAAGAGAACAATCTATGTGGCTCGAATTAGTGCCTACCAGTTGAAGTATTTATAGAGCTGATTGCCTCAATAAGCTAGGTAGAGAATTTGCTATTATGACCAGTCCTTATATTTACATTGATATTGAGCAGTGTCTACCATTGGTTGTCTAGAATTTTCTTACAAAAAGATAACACTTCTTTAAATTTCTTTTTACTGTATTGTCCTTCCTACTCCCCCATATCCCATTTGACTGAGTCAGCAAAAATAGTAAGTGTTAGAAATTTGGTTTCAGGTTGGCAGAGGTATACAGGCTGTCTAAGCAGGAACCACAATCCTAGTCAGGTTAAGTGAGATACACACTCTAATTTAACCTATGTTCAACATCTGGTAACTTTGGCACAGAGCAGTCAGGCTTAACATAAGAGGCAATATGTGGAGTATTTGTGCAACACTTAATACAATAAAACAGTGAAAACACTACACACAAATAATCCACACCAGGTTAGAGACATAGAGCTCAATTTAATGAACAAAACAAGACCAAAAAGACAAACATCCAATAAGTAGAACCGGAATTATGAATTTTTAAAGAATATCTTGAAATATGGTGCTTAGAAACATAAAGCGCCAACTGGGGCTATCTGGTTGCGCATGAATTGGTTAAATCCAAAAGTTCAGGCTGACTGCGATGGAGAGTGGGTCGGATACAGGAGCCGTGCAGAGCCCGCTGAGAACAGTACCTGCACGGAGGAAGCGCTGACGTCGAGGAGCAAGATGGGAGGAGCAGTCGGACGCGATGCATCGGTGTCAATACTTAGGATTGTAGGCGATGCGTCTGTTCCGATTTGCACTGTTGGGAGATGCGTTATCGTCGAATCCCTTGTGAGGCAAGCAATGAGTCTCCATCGAGCCACACTGGCGGTGCTGTGATGTTCTCGAAGCGGCAATGTATCAGTGTTGAAGCGAATGCGTTGGTTCCAACTGGCGCAAAGTCAGCACTGCATGGATTTTGCAGACAAACAGACAGAACTCCCACTCCCAAGGGCACAGGACTTGATTGGCACCACTTGGCAGGGCAGAACTCTCAGTTGGTAGAGTCCAGAGGCTGCAGCACAGTTGAATTAAGTCTTTAATGTCCCTGAGACTTCAGAACACAGCAAGCTCTTGGAGTCACTTGGTTCTGGGTATGTAGAGATGCAGTTCCAGTCCTTTTCACTACCAGGCAAGGAGGGCAACAGGCAGCAGGGAAGGCATAACAGTTCAGGAGTCCAGCAGTCCTTTCAGCAGCACAGCAGTGCTTTTTCTTAGCAGAGTGTCCCCAGGTCCAGAAGTGTACTGAGTTGGTGGTGTCAGGGGTCTAGTACTTTTATCCAGTTTTGCCTATGAAATGGGGGAGACTTCAAAGAGAGTTCCCTGGCCTTCCTGCCCTGGCATCAGACTCACTACAGGGGGTATGTAGCTCTTCGTGTGGGGACAGACAGAGCCCAATTCAGCTGCAGGTGTCAGCTCCTCCCTCCCATCCTGCCCAGGATGACTCATCAGGATGTGAATGGCCCATCAGGCACACCTAGGTTCCCCTTGTGAGTGACTGTCTAGTGGAAATGCACAAAGCCCAGCTATCACCCAATCCAGATGTGTATTCAGAGGCAGGCAGAAGGCACAGATGGTTAAACTAAATAAATGCCAACTTTCTAAAAGTGTAATGTTCAGACATTCAACTTAAAATTTAACTTTACCATAAGTTGTGATTTTAAATTGTGAGTCCAGAGACACAAAACTAGAAATATCTGTCTTCTCCCAATTGGAAACTACACTTATAAAATGTAATAAGGAAATTCCGATGTTAACCTATGGGCGAGATAGGCCTTGCAATAGTGAAAAATGAATGTAAGAGTTTTTTACTACCTAGACATGTAAAACTTAAAGTACCTGTCCAACTTTTTAAATACTCTGCACCCTGCCTTAGGGGCTGTCCAGGCCTACCGTAGAGGTGACATATTTATTAAAGAGGAAAGTTTGGGCCTGGCAAGAGGGTTAACCTGCCAGGTCGACATGGCAATTTAAAACTGCACACACAGGCTTTGCAATGGTAGGGCTGAGACATGTTTAAAGGGCTACTGAAGTGGGAGGCATAATCAGTCCTGCAGGCCCACTAGTAGCATATAATTTAAAGGCCCTGGGCACATGCAGTGCACTTTACTGTGGACTTCTAAGAAAATTAAATATGCCAATCGTGGATAAGCCAATGTTACCATGTTTTAGGTACAGAGCACATGCACTTTAGCACTGGACAGCAGGCAGAAGGCAAAAAGTCAGGGGAAACCTGCCCAGGATGCGTGGCCTAACAGTAAGCACACTTGAAATCGCTAAACCTAACTTGTCTTTTTTGTGCAACTTGAACCTCTGACTTGACTCTCCTATAAGGGCCACTTTTCAATTAAGAAAATTTATACTTTTAACCTTTTTCTACTGAATTCCAACCCTGAATTCCAACCCTGCCCACATTATCAGCCATCTTCGTAACCCTGTCTTTTCGGCACTCAATTCAATTTTAGTGAATAATCTATTACTGTCCCATTTACCAACCATAGGGCTATCACCTTTGACATCCGGCTCCTCGAACAAAGTTATCCAACATCAAGTCCATACTGGTACAAGATGGAAGTCCTGTTCTCATGAGGCACTTGCTCCCACAATAGCTTCTGTTTTAGCTCCAAATATGAAAATCTTTCAAATAACTACCCTTAGATTGTGCTTCATTGCTTTAGTGAATACTTAATTAACACCATGGACAACATAATTCCAAGGGTAAGAACTTGTCCAAAGCACACCCCAAGACATAGGTCATAGTTTACTACCGACCTAAGCAAGCTTAAACGTTTAGCACACCAGCTGGAGCACATCTGGTAACAATCTTACGATCTTGTTTGCCTGCATCTTCATTTAACTCATTCAATCTAGTTTTGGCAGACTATCTCTGGGATCACTGACATAATATCGACAGACACTATATCGACCTACCATAATATCGGGACAAAAATATTGAATACACTAATATCGACACACTATACTTATTTAAAAAAATACACAAATATCGAGACCAAAATATCGTCATACACTTACATCGATATCAGTATTATCGAACACAAAAATATCATTATAAGAAATATTGAACATGTTTTAAAAAGATACAAGCCGTCAATAATATCGATAACCACAATATAGACACTAATAATATTGTTAGAAAAATTATATCGACATGTTAAAAACATTTATAAACATACAAAACTTACTCCAAATAATATATTATTATTAATAAACACACACAACATACAAAAAAATCAATTAAAACATGTTTTAAAGACATTTAAAAATATTACCATAAAATATATTAAACACACACAATTATTTACTATTTAAAATATTATACCTAAATAAAAAGCACATATTATTTATCATCGAAAACAATATAATTCACATATAATATAATAAACCACTTTACAATAAAAAAATGCAATAACTGAAACTTAATTAGCGTTTTCCATATATGGAAAGCAACCACCAAATCAATTAAAACAATAAATATCAACCAATGAAATTAAAACAACAATTAATTAAACACTATATAAACACACAAAAATTAAGCATTATTTTACACTTCAAACAAAAAAGAAAGAAAAAGGAGAAACTCTGCCGGATTGTTGCAAGAACACTGGACTACATTATAGAAAACTCTGTTTCCTGCTCCACAAAGTAAGTAAGTAAAATAACATTTAGAAACTAATACTACTGCTAATCTTCTAAAAGCACTATTTTTAGATACAAAATAATTAATATATCTTTTTAAATTGATATCTCCTCTACAGATAATTCTAAAAAGATTCAAACACCTACAGAACACTGTGAAAAATAGAGTTGCAAATAAAGAAAGTATCAAACTGAAATACATTTTAAAAAAATGGTAAAATACCCAACAAAGTCCAAGCTAATCCCAACCCCCCCCTAATACACAGTTAAACAAAATTATTAAAATTACTTTTTTTTACCAACAGGAATCTCAGCAAGAAAACCAAAGGCAAACAGTAAAGAAAACCCACCAGCATTGAAAACGACATCAAATTCAACAATGTAAGTCTAAAACTGACAATGTATATATTTCAGAAAATAAAACAGTACAGGAATATTTATAGTAATTTTTCTATACATTTTTCTTAGCATTTGAAACATCACAATGACTGAAGGCGCCCAATTCATAACTTCACAAAAAGGAAAAATGTTACTATGTTATATGGGGTATGTCTACACCCAAGAAAAGCAAACAGGAGACAAAGTCAACTGGAAATGTAGTAAATACTATTATAACAAATGTTATGGGAGGGCTACAACAAAGGAAACAACTGTACTATATGTTAGAGAGCATAACCACCCCCCTAACATTGGTGAAATTGAAGTTAGAAATGCTTTAGACAATATAAAAGAAGCTAGCACTAGATCAGAAAAGTCTACAACAGAAATACTTAAAGAAATGCTCCCCAAAATCCCACAACATGCAACTGGCCAAAAGCCCTCCATCTCGTCCCTAAAAAGAACAATAGCTAGAACTAAAAAAGCTACTACCACCACCACACCTGTCCCCAAAACTTTTTCAGAAGTAGAAATTCCCCCAGAAGTCACAATTACCCATAATGAAGAACAATTTCTTCTTTATGATAACAAATCAACAGACAAAAGAATAATATTATTTGGAACTGCTACTAATTTACAAAAACTCCAAACCTGTGACACTTGGATGATGGACGGGACTTTTAAAATATATCCCAAACCATTTTATCAGTTATATACTATACATGCACTTTATCAAAACACAAACATCCCTTTTCTATATGCTTTATTACCAAATAAGCAAAACTCCACCTATATTGAGCTATTAACAAAAATTAAACAAGAAACCAATAATTATTTTCCCCAAAAATAATCATTGACTTTGAACAGTCAATGATACAAGCAATACAAAAACCTACCCTCACACAGCAATTCAGGGTTGCTATTATCATTTTAATCAATGTATTTGGCGACACCTCCAAAAATCCACACTAAGGGGTCGATTCCGATCTCGCTCGGAAGGCCTCCGAATCGCATTGGCTTTACCGGATCCGATTCGTAGCCCTTGTTTATGACCGAAACTTACACAAGTCCGACCGACCAAGTATGATGCGAAGATCGCGTAAGCGCCGACCGAATAGTTAAAACCCGAACCGCTCCGTACATCTCGTTTGTAGACGAATCGTGCCGCGCAATGGAGCCGAATTCCGACCGAGCGAGTACGATGCACGATTCGGACAGCTGCTTCGCCTCGGTCTCATCGAGACAAAATGGCCGTTGAAAGTATACTTCGGGGGGCAGTACCAGGCCCACCTTCCTTCCGGGGCCCTCCGAATTTATTACGGGGGTGCCCATGGGTCCATGGATCCGAGCATGCACAGTGTGGCGGGCAACATGGGGTGCCCGCCACAGGGTGTACGCTTTTCCCCACCCACCCCTTTTCTGCTATGGGGGCCTGTGTATGCGTCTGTACACAGGTTCCTATAGAGTTCAATGGGAGTCCGAGCGAACCGAGTCCGTAAGCATACGGCTGCATCGTACTCGCTCGTTCGGACTCCCGGAGCACGTCTCGCTCGGAAAACCCTCCGGATCTGAGTCGTACGGAGGGTTTTCCGAGCGAGATCCTATTGATATGCAACAAATAGCTCCTTTGCATACCAAATTAAAAAACTTATAGCACTGGCATACGTCCCAGTTACTGACGTAGCCGAACACTACAATTTACTAATTGAAAGTGCATACTACCAACAAAATGAGCAAAAACTAAGTCCGATACTTGACTATTTTGAGGATACCTGGGTGGGAAGACTACACAGATCTGGACACAGAAGGCAACCTAAATACCACATTCCATGGTGGAATGTATATAACAGTACCCTAAACAAAGAAGCTAAAACTAACAACATTTCCCTCCCACAATAAATAATTTAAAATTACTTACTGTTTCCGTAGCTGAAGAAACGAAATCCCAACTGCCATAAATAAATCCAGGTTTGTCATAATCCCAATAAGTAACAAAAATCCCTCAAAAAATGGAAAGATCCAACTGTTTAAAAAGTAATCCACCGGAAATAACTCCACAAACGATAAACCATAAAAATCCCAAAAAGCGTATTTAAAAAAAGAATCGCTCCATGAAAACTCGAAAAATTAAGGAGGTGTAAAATAATTATTAGTTTTCTAAAACTAATACACACTTCCTTAACTGAACCGCAATCTTCTCCCAACCGGAACTTCCAATCGACCAAAACCTGTAAAGAAACAAAACAATCCCACCCACACAAATATACACATAAATTATACTCCATTTCCAAGCTTTATTTCGATCTGGTAGACCATAAAAGCAAGAACATAAAATGCATACAAGACTAGGTTGAGCAAATAAAAACAACAATGGCCATTACAAGATAAGCCAAGTACAGTGAGTTAAACACAATTCACAACAGTTAAAAAGATGTTAAAATTTTAAAAAGAGAATTAAACATTGATTTCATTTGTTGATCATGTCAAAACAGTAGGAAATGGCAGAGGAACAATTATCATGTGCAAGGGGAGTTAAAAACTTGCGACGCCTGTGCCACATGGAGTCTAAAAAATGGGTGTTAGACCTGTCAGCCCTAGGGTGGTCTTGCCCTGTTTTTTTCCCTTTTGCGCCTCATTTTTGCCACCGTATTTTTACTGGACCTAGGTCTCCGGGCGCCTTGCCACTGCTAACCAGTGCTGAGGTGCAGGTGCTCTCTCACTCAAGATGGCTGCCACAGGCCCCTGCTACTGCAGAGGGGCCTTGCACACATACACACTAGTAGCCAGGGTCAGGCTGGGACATAGGGATACAGTATCCATTCCGTCCCCGCCTCTGGGCCACATAGCCAGACATGTGGAAGGTTCCAGAACCTTCCGGGCTGTGGGAGGAGTTATGTTTTGCCGCCTTTAGGAGGGTCACCTGACCTAGGGGTATAAGAGGCTTGGAGGGAAATCTTTTAGTCAGTTGGAGCGCCACTGATCCTGGGAGAACCTCTGCCGGAGTACAGGCTTTAGGGCCTAGGGGGGAGACCTACACTACTGCTGCTGACAAGGCTTAGGCCCTGCTGTAGTAAGTTAGCTGAGGAACGCACCACCCACTGACCTTGCCCAGCGTGAGGGGACCCAGGGAACCACCTTCAGCGTGCTGGGAAGTAACATCAAGCACTCCCAGAACCACCAACTCATTCCCCCTCATAAGAAGAAACTTCTGACAAGAAACTCTTGACAAGAAACTCATAACAAGAAACTTCTGACAAGAAACTCCTGACAAGAAACTCCTAAGAAGCAACCAATCTAGAACAGCCGCAAGAAACCTTAATTCAGGGAGGCCCGACCGACCAGCAAGGCCTGAAACCTAAACTGCCAAACTGGGGATCACCAGGTAAAGCGCCGTGCCCTGAAGCGCTAGACCTTCACCCCCTATCTATTCCTGCCTGCTGCTGGGCTGCCCCCCAAGAACCTTTCCAGTCAGCCCTGCCCACAGGCTGCTGGTGCGCCCGCGCTATGTCTCCACGAGGGAGAAACTGCCCCCCCAAGTCACTGACCTCGTGACTGAATCACCGCCGCGGCCGCCGCCGCGTGAAGAGAAGTGCAGTGGTGAGGGAGGCCCCCCTCGAGGGCGTGTGGTGAGGTGCGCCGTCCGCGCCCTCACCGAAGGAAGTGCTGTGGTGAGGGAGGCCCCTCGAGTGAGTGTGGTGAGGTGCGCCGTCCGCGCCCTCACCGAAGCCTCCAAATTGCCCCCAAGAGATCACCGCCGGGCCCGGGGCCCCACCGCCGAAGTCGCGGCCAAAGGAATCGCCGCCGCAGCCCAAGGGGGCCGCGTGAAGACGCTGCGGCCTAGCGGGACCAGCGAGGCCTCCAGGCCCGGCCGACGCCGTTGCTGGGCAACCGGGGACGCCGGCCGCGCCCCCGGGAAGGCCGCGCAGCGATGGGCGCCGGCTCCCGCCACGCCCCCAGCGCCGACGGAGGCCGAGGAAGAGCTCCGGACGTGCAGAGGGAGACGGGGAGCCGGCCGGAGAGGACTGCCGGCTCCCGCTCCCCTTCCCACAATCCCGCAATCCACTTACTTGCTCCCGGGGGCCGGAGGAGGGTGATACCGGCCCCCGCAACGACCCGCAATTCCGGCCAGAAGGCCGAGGCACCCCGACCGGGCCCCGCCCTTCAGAACACGGGCCGGCCCGGGAGATCGACAGTCGCTGTGAAGCGCGACCAACGACCAACACATCAGGTGAGCCCAGGAGGCCCCTAGGGCCCGCAGAGACGCCACTGGGGGCCGGGGGCCACCATTAACCCTTGAGTGTATCCCTATGAGGCCAGGCCCCGGAGAGGAGTGGGCCTGGCCTGAATTAACCCCTGAGGGACACAGAAGCCCCAGAATACAGGACATGTTGAGGGGTTCCCCACATTGTTCGTTAATTTAATGATGACGCCTACTGTAATTACTGCCTAGGCCTATGCTTATACCTGCAAAGTCTTCACCTAGGGGAAGGTGATTAATTGAATTGAGCTGAAGTGTACACCGCCAAGAGTTGAAGTGTTTTATGTTACAGGTGTACTGGAGTTGCGACGCCCACTGTACTGAATGTGGGTGCGCCTAGATTAATGCAGGCCCTGTTTGAAATGTAACGTGAAATGCCCCCTTTTAAGTAATTGAATATTCCTGAAGTGAACTGCATGTTTAGGCCCATGTTTTATTAATGCACCTTGTGATCATTATTGGTGCTACGTTTAGGAGATGATTCCTGCGGCCTTTTAGTGGCCTACAATGTTGATGAGCTATGATGCTTTAATAAGAATGTGCACCAGTGGAGTAATGCAATGATTTTAAATGTAGATCTGAATTAATCTGCCTCATCTGATGCTACCTTGATTTATATAAAAGATCTTGATTTTAAATACACAAGCCTGGTGTGGTGTCCTGTTATTGCGTCCGCATTCCTGAGTCAAAGTAAGAGTGTGCTGCACAACTGCCTTACACATTGCCTTCGCGTGCTTTCCCGCCTCGCGCCATGCTACCGTGACGGACTCGGTAACCCCGTTTCCAACATTGGTGTTCAGCGGTGGGATAAGGACTGGTGTTTGTGCAGCACCCTACAGTGACTCAGTGTGCGCCGCAATTGGACACCTATTGAAATGCAAGTGCTAGGAATTCTTTTATGATTGCCGATTGTGTACATTCCTGCGTTAGACCTGCGACCTACAGTCTAGAACCCTTTCCCTAAATTGTCTGGGGCCCCACCTAGGAGGATGGAGTTTGAGTTGGCCAACCTAGAAAGGTATACGGTGACACAGCTCAAGGAGTTCTGCCTAGAGAGGGGGTGGCCGTCAAGCGAGGCGCCAGAAAGGAGGTGCTTCAGAAAGCTTTGAGGGCATGGGTAATGGCCCACCCGGAGGGAAGAGGGGACGAGGAGCAGGGGGAGGCAGACAACCCAGGAGAACTGGACCTACTGCACATTGATGTTAGCGAGAATGTGTTGCCAGGAAGACGTTCCAGGGCAGGCAGTAGTGCGTCAGGGGGAGTTTGTCGGCAGAGGAATTTGAGGACAGGAGGGAGGAGAGGCGATTAACATTAGAACTTGCTAGGATGGAAAGAGAAGGAGAACAGGCAAGGCTAGCCATGGAGGAAAGGAAGCTTGCGCATGAGCTTAGCCTGAAGGAACTAGAGCTCCGAGCCTTGCAGATGGAGATGCAGGGCAAAGTGAATGGTGGCAGCGTACCTGCTGGGGTTCCACAGGAGCCCAAATTTTATCTACCAAGAGAGGTGATAGCCAGTTTTAGTGTAGGAGATGACATCGATAAGTGGTTGGCGGCGTACGAGGTGGCTTTGGTGGCCCATAGAGTTCCTGAGAGCTACTGGGGGGAGGTCTCTACAGGTACATACCTCCACCAGTAAGGGACACACTTTTAACCTTGGATAAGGGGGATCAGACCAACTACCCTATCATGAAGGAGGCCCTGCTTAAGAAGTTTGGCCTCACCCCAGAGAAGTACCGCCAAAAGTTCCGCAACAGCCACAAGCTTCACACACAAAACTGGGTGGATTTTTTTGATTATGCCCGGAAGGCATTGGAGGGTTGGGTGCGTGGCAGCAACGTTGATAATTACAAAGGGCTGTACGACCTGTTCTTGAGAGAGCACCTCCTAGAGAAATGTTTTCCGGAGCTGCGCCAGTACTTGGTGGACCGCAAGCTGACCAATCCTAGGGAGCTTGCAGAGGAGGCAGACACGTGGGTCAGCACTCGGGTGTCCCACAAGGGAGCCGGGGCGGACCCCCGAAAGGTGGACAGGGGTTCCCCCAGAAGAAAGAGGGGAGATAAAAGAGGGAGTTCTTTAAAGGCCCCCAAAATAGACCGCCTGGGAGAGGGGTAGGTTCCCCATCCCAATCTGGATTCCAGAAACCCACTTATCCTGACAGGAGTCAGCAGCCCAGAACTGTCCGGTGCTACGAGTGCGGGGAGGTTGGACACTACAAGGGGGATCCCCAGTGTCGCAAGAGAACCCCAGCCCCCACAGGAGGTAAGAGCCCCGGGGTGGCCAGTGTAGCGCTTGGGGAGGAGTTGTCCCTAGGTAGGGGAGGTGAGTGGACAGGCTTGACCTTAGTTTCCCTGGGGGATAGAGAGATCATCCCACGGGTTCAGGTACCCTCGAACACTGCCAAGTATCGGCAGAGGGTCCTGGTGAACGGGGAGGAGGTGGAGGCTC
The DNA here is from genome assembly GCA_963921515.1 of Calotriton arnoldi. Lineage (NCBI taxonomy): Eukaryota > Metazoa > Chordata > Amphibia > Caudata > Salamandridae > Calotriton > Calotriton arnoldi. Next base: position 2,421,828 of record CAWUFW010001204.1, read on the forward strand.
TGAGGGACACAGGTGCCAGCATGACGATGGTGAGACGTCAGCTGGTGTCCCCAGAGCAGGTGATTCCTGAGGTATTCCACCCGGTTGTTATGGCTGATAATAGCCTGGGTCATTACCCCGTGGCCCAAGTTCCCTTTGAGTGGGGAGGAGTATCAGGTCTGTTGAAGGTTGCGGTGAGCCCTGCCATGCCAGTTGACTGTCTGCTGGGTAACGACTTGGAACATACTGCCTGGAGGGAGGTAGAGTTCAATGCCCATGCTGAGATGTTGGGATTACCAGGATGGACTTGCGTCGTCACGCGGTCCATGGCTGCCCGACAAGGAACTCAGCCCGGGTTGGAGCCTGAAATAATGGCCCAGCCCACTGCTGGACGAGGAGATGTCCAGGAGGAGACACCCGGTGAGATGGATGGGGAGCCCGCGGAGGTGACCACGGAGCCCGCTGAGGTGGTTGGTGTTCCCGTGGGGGACATGCCGACCCCTGCAGGGTGGCAGGTGGAAGGAGGGCCTACCCTGGAGGAATTTTGCCGGGCGCAGAAGGAGTGCCCTACGCTTGAAGGCATGCGGCAACAGGCCGAAGCCCAAGCAGCTGGAACAGAGACTGGTAACTACCATGTCTACTGGGAGGATGGTCTCCTCTACAGTGAGCCTAAGGCTCCGGTGCATGGGTCATCAAGGGCCGTAGTGGTCCCCCAATGCTACCGAGCCTTTCTGCTAGAGTTGGCACACGAAATACCACTAGCAGGACACCTGGGCCAGGACAAGACGTTTGCGCGTTTGGTCCCACATTTTTACTGGCCCAGGATGCGCGTCACTTCTGACACTTTTTGCAAGACTTGCACCACTTGCCAGGTGAGCGGCAAGACAGGGACTAAAGTGAAGGTCCCTCTAGAACCTCTCCCAGTTGTCGATACCCCTTTTGAGCGGGTAGGGATTGACATTGTCGGGCCATTGGACCCGCCGACTTCGGCGGGACATAGGTTCATTTTGGTGCTGGTAGACCACGCCACCCGGTACCCAGAGGCAATCCCTCTGAGGACCATCACTGCACCGGTGGTGGCGCGGGCCCTGATGGGGATTTTTACCCGAGTGGGATTCCCCAAGGTCGTGGTGTCAGATAGGGGCACGAATTTCATGTCGGCCTACATGCAGGCCATGTGGAAGGAGTGTGGAGTGACCTACCGGTTCTCCACTCCTTACCACCCCCAGACGAACGGGCTCGTGGAGCGCTTTAACAAAACCTTGAAGGGGATGATCAGGAGCCTACCCGAGGACTTGAGAAGGAAGTGGGACGTCCTCTTACCCTGTCTGCTCTTCTCCTACCGAGAGGTGCCGCAGAAGGGGTCGGTTTCAGCCCCTTTGAGCTGCTCTATGGCCACCCCGTTCGGGGGCCCCTCAGTCTTGTCAAGGAGGGGTGGGAGAAGTCTTCCTCGAAGCTTCCCCGTGATGTGGTCAGCTATATGCTGGCATTCCGCAGCCAAGTGGCCAAGCTGTGGAAGGAAGCCTCGGACAACCTAGAGGCTAGTCAGGCCGTCATGAAGAAATGGTATGACCGGAACGCTCGGACGGTAGAGTTGGACGCTGGACAGAAGGTGTGGGTCATGGAGCCAGGAGAGCTTAGCGCCCTCCAGGACCGGTGGACTGGACCGTTTGAGATCTTGGAAAGGAGAGGCCAGACCACGTATGTCGTCGATGTGAAGACCCCCGTCAACCCCACAGGGTGTTCCACGTCAACCGCCTGAAGCCACACCAGGAGCGTTCAGAGCTCACTCTCCTGATGATAACAGATGGAAGTGAGGAGGAGGAGAGTGAGCCTCTTCCAGACCTTCTGGCGGCCCATGAGAAGGATGGTTCGGTAGAGGGAGTGGTCCTCGCCCCATCCTTGACCCCAGAGCAACAGAGGGACTGCCGCCAGGTCTTGGGGCAGTACGCCTCGTTGTTCTCCCTCACGCCTGGGATCACGCACCTGTGTACCCATGATGTGGACACAGGGGACAGTCCGCCAGTGAAAACCAAGTCTTACCGGCTGTCCGATAAGGTCAAGGCTAGTATCCAGGGTGAGGTTACCAAGATGCTAGAACTGGGAGTGATTGAGCCTTCCAGTAGCCCTTGGGCTAGTCCGGTGGTGTTGGTGCCGAAAGCGGCCCCACCGGGCACCACACCAGAACTTCGGTTCTGTGTGGATTACCGCGGACTCAACTCAGTCACTAAGACCGACGCTCACCCGATCCCTCGGGCGGATGAGCTCATTGACCGGCTGGGAGCAGCCCGGTATCTGAGTACCATTGATTTGACGTCAGGCTATTGGCAGATCGCCATGGCGGAAGGAGCAAGGGAGAAGACTGCGTTCTCCACCCCCGAGGGCCACTTTCAATTTCGGGTGATGCCCTTCGGGTTGAAAAATGCTCCAGCCACTTTCCAGCGGTTGGTGAACCAGGTGCTGTCTGGCCTAGAGGCCTTCTCTGCTGCCTACCTGGATGACATAGCTGTCTTCAGTAGCAGCTGGGAGGACCATCTGGAGCATCTCCAGGAGGTGCTACAGGCTCTGCAACGGGCTGGTCTAACCATCAAGGCCAGCAAGTGCCAGATTGGACAGGGATCTGTCGTGTACCTGGGACATCTGGTGGGCGGAGGTAAGGTGCAACCCCTCCAAGCCAAGATCGAGACCATCTTGGCCTGGGAGCCCCCAAGACCCAAACCGAGGTCCGAGCTTTTCTCGGCCTCACGGGATACTACCGCCGGTTCGTCAAGGGATATGGAACCATCGTGGGCCCATTGACGGAATTGACTTCAAAGAAGCAGCCACGCAGAGTCATCTGGACGGCTGCCTGCCAGGAAGCCTTTGAGACCCTCAAACGTGCAATGTGCACCGCACCGGTGCTCAGGACTCCAGACTTTGGACGGGAATTTATCGTGCAGACAGACGCTTCTGAGCATGGCATAGGAGCTGTGCTCTCGCAGCTGAATGACGATGGCCAAGACCAGCCAGTGGCCTTCATTTCCCGAAGACTACTCCCCGGGAACAGCGGTGGAGTACCATCGAACGAGAAGCCTTTGCCGTGGTTTGGGCTGTAAAGAAGTTGAGGCCATACCTTTTTGGTTGTCACTTCCTGATCCAGACCGACCACAGACCCCTTCGCTGGCTCATGCAGATGAGAGGCGAAAACCCCAAATTGTTGAGGTGGTCCATTTCCCTCCAGGGGATGGACTTTCGGGTGGAACATCGACCCGGTGTAGACCACGCCAACGCTGACGGTCTCTCCCGGTTTTTCCGCCTTAGCGACGAGAACTCCCTAGAGGTTGGGAAGCTCTCCCCTCTTTCGGCTGGGGGGACGCGTGTTAGACCTGTCAGCCCTAGGGTGGTCTTGCCCTGTTTTTTTCCCTTTTGCGCCTCATTTTTGCCACCGTATTTTTACTGGACCTAGGTCTCCGGGCGCCTTGCCACTGCTAACCAGTGCTGAGGTGCAGGTGCTCTCTCACTCAAGATGGCTGCCACAGGCCCCTGCTACTGCAGAGGGGCCTTGCACACATACACACTAGTAGCCAGGGTCAGGCTGGGACATAGGGATACAGTATCCATTCCGTCCCCGCCTCTGGGCCACATAGCCAGACATGTGGAAGGTTCCAGAACCTTCCGGGCTGTGGGAGGAGTTATGTTTTGCCGCCTTTAGGAGGGTCACCTGACCTAGGGGTATAAGAGGCTTGGAGGGAAATCTTTTAGTCAGTTGGGGCACCACTGATCCTGGGAGAACCTCTGCCGGAGTACAGGCTTTAGGGCCTAGGGGGGAGACCTACACTACTGCTGCTGACAAGGCTTAGGCCCTGCTGTAGTAAGTTAGCTGAGGAACGCCCACCACCCACTGACCTTGCCCAGCGTGAGGGGACCCAGGGAACCACCTTCAGCGTGCTGGGAAGTAACATCAAGCACTCCCAGAACCACCAACTCATTCCCCCCCTCATAAGAAGAAACTTCTGACAAGAAACTCTTGACAAGAAACTCATAACAAGAAACTTCTGACAAGAAACTCCTGACAAGAAACTCCTAAGAAGCAACCAATCTAGAACAGCCGCAAGAAACCTTAATTCAGGGAGGCCCGACCGACCAGCAAGGCCTGAAACCTAAACTGCCAAACTGGGGATCACCAGGTAAAGCGCCGTGCCCTGAAGCGCTAGACCTTCACCCCCTATCTATTCCTGCCTGCTGCTGGGCTGCCCCCCAAGAACCTTTCCAGTCAGCCCTGCCCACAGGCTGCTGGTGCGCCCGCGCTATGTCTCCACGAGGGAGAAACTGCCCCCCCAAGTCACTGACCTTGTGACTGAATCACCGCTGCGGCCGCGTGAAGAGAAGTGCAGTGGTGAGGGAGGCCCCCCTCGAGGGCGTGTGGTGAGGTGCGCCATCCGCGCCCTCACCGAAGGAAGTGCTGTGGTGAGGGAGGCCCCTCGAGTGAGTGTGGTGAGGTGCGCCGTCCGCGCCCTCACCGAAGCCTCCAAATTGCCCCCAAGAGATCACCGCCGGGCCCGGGGCCCCACCGCCGAAGTCGCGGCCAAAGGAATCGCCGCCGCAGCCCAAGGGGGCCGCGTGAAGACGCCGCGGCCTAGCGGGACCAGCGAGGCCTCCAGGCCCCGCCGACGCCGTTGCTGGGCAACCGGGGACGCCGGCCGCGCCCCGGGAAGGCCGCGCAGCGATTGGGCGCCGGCTCCCGCCACGCCCCCAGCGCCGACGGAGGCCGAGGAAGAGCTCCGGACGTGCAGAGGGAGACGGGGAGCCGGCCGGAGAGGACTGCCGGCTCCCGCTCCCCTTCCCACAATCCCGCAATCCACTTACTTGCTCCCGGGGGCCGGAGGAGGGTGATACCGGCCCCCGCAACGACCCGCAATTCCGGCCAGAAGGCCGAGGCACCCCGACCGGGCCCCGCCCTTCAGAACACGGGCCGGCCCGGGAGATCGACAGTCGCTGTGAAGCGCGACCAACGACCAACACATCAGGTGAGCCCAGGAGGCCCCTAGGGCCCGCAGAGACGCCACTGGGGGCCGGGGGCCACCATTAACCCTTGAGAGTATCCCTATGAGGCCAGGCCCCGGAGAGGAGTGGGCCTGGCCTGAATTAACCCCTGAGGGACACAGAAGCCCCAGAATACAGGACATGTTGAGGGGTTCCCCACATTGTTCGTTAATTTAATGATGACGCCTACTGTAATTACTGCCTAGGCCTATGCTTATACCTGCAAAGTCTTCACCTAGGGGGAAGGTGATTAATTGAATTGAGCTGAAGTGTACACCGCCAAGAGTTGAAGTGTTTTATGTTACAGGTGTACTGGAGTTGCGACGCCCACTGTACTGAATGTGGGTGCGCCTAGATTAATGCAGGCCCTGTTTGAAATGTAACGTGAAATGCCCCCTTTTAAGTAATTGAATATTCCTGAAGTGAACTGCATGTTTAGGCCCATGTTTTATTAATGCACCTTGTGATCATTATTGGTGCTACGTTTAGGAGATGATTCCTGCGGCCTTTTAGTGGCCTACAATGTTGATGAGCTATGATGCTTTAATAAGAATGTGCACCAGTGGAGTAATGCAATGATTTTAAATGTAGATCTGAATTAATCTGCCTCATCTGATGCTACCTTGATTTATATAAAAGATCTTGATTTTAAATACACAAGCCTGGTGTGGTGTCCTGTTATTGCGTCCGCATTCCTGAGTCAAAGTAAGAGTGTGCTGCACAACTGCCTTACACATTGCCTTCGCGTGCTTTCCCGCCTCGCGCCATGCTACCGTGACGGACTCGGTAACCCCGTTTCCAACAATGGGACACAGCGAAAACAATAGGGGGGTGAGTGTCGGTTCTCAAGACTCTGAAGGCCTCCCGTGACTGTCGATACCCCAAGTTCCTGCATATTGGTAAGAGCCAGTGCCTCCTGGGTACATCATATTCTGGGCAAGAGAATAGAACATGAATGGGTGTCTCTTCTTGGCTATTACAGACAGGACAGCTACCAGGGAAAGCTTTTGACCAGTTCTTTGTAAATGCGTGGACCGGCAAGCAACCCAGTCTAAATTGAACATAAAGTTTCCTTGCTATAAATGGATGTACATCATCAAGGAAGGGTTCAAATGAATACTGGTCTTTAAAACTGAGGAAGTCGGAAGTTGAGCGGCCTGGTTTTGTACTCCCTTGAATTTCAGCCAATCTGAACTGTCTATAGGTTTTGACTAGTTCAAGCCGTGATATTGTCGGTGACACTTCCTCAGGGTGGGTCCATAGGTTCGGCCAGCCTAGTCTACGGGACAAATCTTTTATGTGTGTGAACCAGGGTAGTTTACCCACCCCTGGGAGCCCCATAATAGCTTTGAGTTCCGACTGGTAGGCTATTAGCTCGGGGGTCGCCCATAGCCTACGCCAAAAAGACAGAGGTCGCAGTCCGATCTCCTCATCTATGGGTCTTATCCCAAGGTCCATACGTAGGGGGATGAGAGGAGTGCTTTGCGGCAAGCCCAAGAGCTGCCTCATGAACTTGTTCTCGGTTTTGGCCAATCCACCCACAGGGAGGTGTCCCCAAAGTTCTGCCCCGTACATTACAGCACTCCTGATTTGGACTTTGTATATCTCAGTCACTGGGCCCGGTTGTCTAGATGTGGAGTTTCTATAAAGTTTTACTAATCACCCAGCCATCTGTGCTAACCTTAGGCCTGCCTTGTCTTGCTGTGGGCCCCAGCCAAAGGTTTCCGTCAGTGTGACACCTAAGTAATCGAAGACAGCTACCCTCTCTAGCTGGATACCATTTAGGGTGGGATTGGGGCGAGATGTTTTACTAGGATTAAATACCATGTACTTGGTTTTTAGTGTGTTAATCTCTAGGCCCCTATTTTTACAAAATAGAGAGAAGCTGTCAAGAGTCCTTTGTATGCCCATGGGCGATTTAGATAGTAGCAAGGTGTCGTCCGCAAACATCATTGCTGGCACTTTGCCACAGGCAAGCTTTGGGGCATCAGTGTTGGCTACCTCGTTTAGTTGGTCCACCAGGGCATTAATAAAGAGACAGAACAGAGTGGGGGCCAAAACACACCCCTGCCTTACACCCCTGTTCACTGGGAAACGTGGGGTCAGTTCTCCATGTTTCCCGAATCTCACCTGGGCAAAGTTTCCAGTATGCAATCACTTGATCAAAGAGAGCAAGTAGGGCGGAATGCCCAGTTGCTCTAAAACTGCCCAAAGTTTGTCACGGGGCACCAGATCAAAGGCTGATTTAAGATCAACGAAGATCAAATAGAGGCTCCCACCCTCTATGGTCACCGTCTTCCAGTATAATACTTGGAGCCTAAAAATTTGGTCGATGGTGGAAATATTTTTGCGGAAGTCTGCCTGGTACGGACTCAGAATCTCACACTCATCCACCCAGGACTGGAGACGCTCCAGGAGAATCCCACCAAACAGCTTCTGGGAATTATCAATCAGGCTGATTGGCCTATAGTTGGTGGGCAGGAGGGGAGATCCCTTCTTATACACTGGGAAGATTTCTGCCCCTAACCAGGTTTCCGGGATTTTCATGCCATTTATAATGGCGTTGAATATTACACATAAATATGGGCCCCAGATATTGGGCTGCTCCCGAAATAAGTCCCGGGAATCTTGTCTAGTCCAGGGGCCTTTTCCAAGAAAGCTTCCCAATTGCACTAAGGACTTCGGTCAGGGTGTACCCTAAATCATCTTCAAAGGGGTTCCCCACATCAGGTGACGAAGATTTCCCCTGTGGGCTCTATAGTGTCCTGGGTGGAATACAACAATTGGAAATGGAATTTCCAAGCGTCTACTGCAATATTCGGCTCAATGGGTGAGCTCTCTGAGGAGCCAGCTGTTCTAACCAGGGTCCAGAACCCCCTCATATCTCTGTTGGTGAGAGCCTGTTTTATTGCATCCCATCTTTCAAACTCCCACTCCATTTTGGCTGACTTTAGTGTATCTCTACATAAGGCCCGCCTTGTTTTTATCAGAGATCTGTCATTTAATTTTATGGCATCCATGAGGGCACCCTTTGCCATTCTGCAAGATTTGTTAAACCAAGTGGTTTTAGGGGGCCTCTTGCCTTTAGAGTGTATCAGGGGATTAAAGATGTTGGTCAGGCTGGAGGTCAAATCAGTGTGGATAGCCGTAAGTTGAGCAATGGTACCATTAGGGTTAGGGGTCTGTGCGGCCTGCTCCATTACCAATAAAGGTGGAATAATTAAGGAGTACAGGGCAGCAATCTTGCCTATTGACTGCTTCAGAGTTTCCCACCTAATTCGCCTCCTGTTGTTATCTAACGATAGATTAGTACCAGTAAGGTTGCTAGTGCTAGGGGGACTATAAAGTTCTGGGAGCTTAAGATCGAGTACCAGAGCGTTATGGTTGCTGTCGTGTCTGAGCCAGACAGCGAAGTCAACGACCCATTGCCATATACTTGCTTCCACCAAAATATAGTCCAATAACGATGCTTGCCCCGGTCTATTAAAAGTGGATTTTCCGGGTTGGTCTGACTTGGTACGACCATTGCATGCCCTCAATGCATGGGTTAGTGTGACTGCATTGATCTGTAATACCAGGGGGGCTTCAGGCTCTCACCGGAGGAATCAACGGCTCAGGGATCAGCCAAAGGGATTCCTCGGCAGTAAGCGTAGGGTCAGTCGAGAGGGCTAGGGGCTCAAACTGGCAATTAAAATCACCACCTATCACCAACCTGGTATTCCGGGGAACTAGCTCGATGAATGTGGAGAGCATGTCTATGGTCTGGGATTCCTGGGCAAAAGCCACTGGACGGGAATAGATGTTAATAAAAGCAATTTTAGTCCCAGCATTAAAGGTAAGGAGGGTACAAAGGATATCATCCGAGGAGGTGTTCAGCTGTTCAACAGTACAGTCCAAGTGTGTGGCAACCCATATGCCTAACCCTCCCGATGGTCTGCCTCTGCCCCCCGTGGTTGCTAGCACATTCAAGGTTGCAAAGCCCCTCATGACAGAGTCCTCTCTAGCCCAGGTCTCCTGGAACATACAAACATCATGATGATGTACAAACTGCGACCAGTCAGGATTTTGAAGTTTGTTTTTGATACCGGCAATGTTTCATGACAACACCTTCAGCTGGAGACTCGGATTCGAGGTGGCATCACACACGGAGGTGCCGACGGGGTTCTTGTTGTGGGTCAAGTTTGGCTCGAGCTCAGGGTCTGGTACTCCCAATTCCACTAGGGGTCTGTTCCCGTCCTTAGTTGCCATTGTCAATTCAGAAATGAAGGAGGCTTGGTTGTTTAATACCTCTAGGGTAACGCCTACCGAGACCTGGAGCACCAAGTGAGATTTTTGATGTAGTTCACCTAAAGCGACTTGTGTCTCACCAACGAGGTTTGGGGAGTGTGGCCCTGAGATTTTTCAATTAGCCTCTCTATTTGCCCCCCTAGCCCGAGTGGAAGATGGATTGGATGGGATCAACAGTCAATCTACCTCTTCAAGGGCCCCAAACCTATTTGCTACTGCAACATTATACTGTATTCTGGGGGATTGACCAGAAGTGAGGTGAGGTTGTGGCCAATATGTTGGGGCTCTATTGTAAGGGGTCCATGGTGCTGAGTAGTTGCATAAATAAAAAAAGGCCAAGGTGTGTAGTTGGATCCCTGTAGACAGTGCTCGAGGGCTGGGGGACTGGTCAGCCAAAATTCGGACTGTCCGAGGATTACTAAAGTTAATAACTATACAGTCTCCTTTGATTGACTTAGGGTTCTTGCCAACCCATCCCACTCTCCGAACTAATAATATCTCACCCGCCCGCTCATAAGGAAACTGACCATACCTGGTGAGCCAATAAAGGCACTTATTTCTCAGTTCCAGCTGTGTTTCTTTCTGGCCAGTTTTTATTTCAGGTGCACCGGTTAAAACTATAACATAAGGGAGAGAAGCTGGGGGTAAATCAATTGTTGGGAGGGCCGGGGGGCTAGGCCTGCGTGCACATTGTCTACTGGGTTGTGCACTTCCCTACCAGTCATCTGATCAGGATGGGAACTAACTCTCTGCATACCAGGACCCCTGGTACTAGGAACATCCCACCTAGTTTGTGCCTGGTGTGTACCGGGTTCCTCGCCAGGGGAGAAGTCGTTGCCCACATGAGTGGCTCTGGGAGTCCCCATCTTGGGAGCACACGTAGTGGTAAGGCATGATGGAATGGTGGGAGTACCACTTCTGGGTGGTGGATGTTGCCATACTTGGTCCGTCTGTGTACTGCAATCTTTCTTCTCCACTGGGAGACGTATTTAAAAAAGAATCGCTCCATGAAAACTCGAAAAATTAAGGAGGTGTAAAATAATTATTAGTTTTCTAAAACTAATACACACTTCCTTAACTAAAAAACGCAATCTTCTCCCAACCGGAACTTCCAATCGACCAAAACCTGTAAAGAAACAAAACAATCCCACCCACACAAATATACACATAAATTATAACATAATACTATTAAATATATTACTAACACTGTAGTTTAAACATATTTTCACATACCTATATAATTCTAACATCGACCAATTAACAAACTGACGACATATCGCTAACACATAACTAAAACATACAATTCACCAAAACTTTAAAAACCTAACACCACACACACTCCCTAGTACTAAACTACCTTCAAATTAAACTAAAATTAAACTTTAAATAAAGAAAATTAAACTTACCTTACCCGATGCGGCGCAGCTTCCAACCGCGAGCTTCTCCCCTCAGAAATGATCCACAACAAACTTGAGCGGTTACAAAATACAATTCAGAAACAAATATGGCTGCTTTAAACAATAAAGTTGTATCTATTTCTTTAATAAACTGATAGAACATTTTAAATACATTGCTGTAAATTTTTGTAAAAATACTACAAAATAATATTTATGTATTAAAATGTATTTCTTATTTTTTTGTAATGTAATATTATAATAATAAATATTATTAAACATTTAATCATTATTATTATAATTCTATAAATATACATTTCATATCCAATGTATAATAAAAATCTGTACTATGTGAAATGAATGTTAAATAAATGTATTAATGTTATAGAAAATGTTTGTATTAAAAAATTACATGTAATAATTAATATTATTTATATTTAAAAAATAAATAATATTACTTAAAATATAACAATATATGTTAAAAAAATGTGAAAGATTTAAAAAAAAGTGTTTGTAATAAAACCATGTTAAAACATATAAATTAATAATAAATTACACTATATGTAAGAATGTAATCAATGTTTACAATACAAATTAATGTATAACTGTTATTAAAAATTAATTTGTTTCTAAAACATGTTTAAAAAGCAATGTAAAACTACATCATTTTATGTAATAAAAAGTTTAATAATGTTTAAAACTAAGGGGCTCATTATGATGGCGGAAGGACCGCCACCGCTGGGCCGGCAGTGGCAGTCCTTCCGCCATCATACAGAAAATTCCCACCACCAAATTAGGATGGCAGTGGGAATCACAATGGTTCCGCGGCGGACGAAAATTCTGTCCGCCATGGTTCCGCAAGGCGGTCCTTTTCTGGCCGCCTTGAACCCGGAACCAGGGCAACATTACAACGGTATCCCTTTCCGCCTGTCTTTTTGGGGTGGATATCCCGCCGCAAAAAGACATGCAGAGACTGGCTTTGGGGGCCCGTTGCGGGCCCCCTCTGTGGGGGGGGAGGGTGTAGGTGCACTCATTTCCATGCACAAGGTGGCAGGCACCGCGCGGTGCATGCCACGTTGTGCAGGGAAATGCACAACATGGTCATTTAACATTGCGGTGGGGGCTGCTGCGATGGCGGTCACATCTTAATTAGGGGTGTAGTACCGCCGCATTACCGGCGGGCGGTCCCGATCCCGCTACGATGGCGGGTGTAATCGGCCCCTAAGTTTGCAAAAATATTATATATGAAATATACATACATACAAAATATATAATATCTGAAAAATAAAGATTGTATTTTTTTTCTCTATGTCTAACAGTATATATTAAATATACTTTTAATAAAATAAAATATTTCTTTTCATTAATAAATGTTTGAAAATAAAGAAACATATCAATAAAAAAATAACGTTTCATCCTTTATTTGTTATTTCTTTAGACTTTGTATATGTAATAAAATATGTATGTTACATCACTGTACTTTATAAAATAATTTATTTTATAATTATTTATAATGATATATTTTTTATTAATACAAACTATATTATTATTTGTAAACATTCCCACTGTACACTACATTAATTCTCACAAATTACAAAACTGTAAACATATATAATTTACTATTCCCACTCCAATTAATATAAATCAGGGAAGGTGCTGGACACCAAACATATATAATTTACTATTCCCACTCCAAACTATATTAACTCTGGGAAGGTGCTGGACACTAAACATATATAATTTACTATTCCCACTCCAAATAATATTAAATCAGGGAAGGTGCTGGACACTAAACATATATAATTTACTATTCCCACTCCAAACTATGGGGCCGATTACGTTGGCAGGCAGACTTCCTTTGGTCCGCCATCGTGTCGGGGCTTGGGACCGTCCGCCAGTAATGCGGCGGTCCCGCCATTGAGATTATGATGCGACCGCCACGGCGGCGGTCGCATCGTGTATCTCTGACATTGCGGCCGGTGCTGCTGGCTGCAGCACCCGCCGCAATGTCAGAAATGCACTGTTTGGATTTCCCTGCACTACGTGGCAGGCACCACACGGTGCCTGCCACCTGGTGCAGGGAAATGTAGGGGGTACCATAGGTACCCCCCAGTGCACACCTACCTCCCCCCAACACAAGGGGGGCCCGCTACGGGCCCCCAAATGCAATCCCCACCAGCCTGTGAATGGCGGTTACACCGCAATACACTGGCTGGTGGGGAGGCAGCATCATAATATGGCGGACGGTGCCTGCTAGGCACCGCCACCATATTGTTGATGCAGGGTGGGTCCGCCAGGCAATCGTAATGATTGCCTGTGGCGGACCCGTGGCGGACGGACTTTGCGTCCGCCAGCACACCGCCCGCCATTGTAATTTGGGGGGCGGAGAAGTGCCTCACGATGGCAGTGAAACCGCCACCGGCAGGCTGCCGGTGGTGGTTTCACCGCCATCGTAATGACCCCCTATATTAACTCTGGGAAGGTGCTGGACACTAAACATATATAACTTACTATTCCCACTCCAATGAATATTAAATCAGGGAAAGTGCTGGACACTAAACATATATAATTTACTATTCCCACTCCAAACTATATTTACTCTGGGAAGGTGCTGGACACTAGACATATATAATTTACTATTCCCACTCCACACTATATTAACTCTGGGAAGGTGCTGGACACTAAAAATATATAATTTACTATTCCCACTCCAATTAATATTAAATCAGGGAAGGTGCTGGACACTAAACATATATAATTTACTATTCCCACTCCAAATAATATTAAATCAGGGAAGGTGCTAGACACTAAACATATATAATTTACTATTCCCACTCCAATTAATATTAAATCAGAGAAACTGCTGGACACTAAACATATATAATTTACTATTCCCACTCCAAATAATATTAAATCAGGGAAGGTGCTAGATACTAAACATATATAATTTACTATTCCCACTCCAATTAATATTAAATCAGAGAAACTGCTGGACACTAAACATATATAATTTACTATTCCCACTCCAAACTATATTAACTCTGGGAAGGTGCTGGACACTAAACATATATAATTTACTATTCCCACTCCAAACTATATTAACTCTGGGAAGGTGCTGGACACTAAACATATATAATTTAATATTCCCACTCCAAACTATATTAATTCTGGGAAGGTGCTGGACACTAAACATATATAATTTACTATTCCCACTCCAAATTATATTAACTCTGGGAAGGTGCTGGACACTAAACATATATAATTTACTATTCCCACTCAAATGTATATAAAATCATGAAATATTCTGGTCACTAAACATATATAGTTTTATATTCACAATTCCAAATTGTAAAATTATTAAATTTAATTACTCATTATCAAATTTATAAATCATATTCATAAATTAAAATAAATCAGACATTTTAAATTTAAAATAGTAAACCAAAATTTTAGAATATCTTTCCATATATACAATTTTTTTAATAATTATAAAATCTAAGACATATTTGTATTAATATATTATTATCATAAATATTATATATTTTTATTAAAATTGAAAGAAAAAAATATTAGCAAATGTTGATACATAATTCATTAAATTTAATTAATATCTCTATTATTTATAAAATCTTCAATTTTAAAATAAATTAATATTTAAAATTAAATTCTTTTTATTAAAAATTAAACAAATGTATCCCCTATTAACACAACATTACATTAATAAATTAAAATATTTTACTTTTTTTTTTAATTAATAACAATTATTAATTTTTTTAAATACTTTAAAAAATAATTAATTCCCCACCTTTATTCCCTATAAACACAACATCCCGCTCCTAAAAAACAATTTTGTTTAATTTTTTAAAAGTGTAAAAAAAAACACTACCCACCCTTACCCCCTATAAACCCAACATCCCGCTCCTAAAAAAAAAAATTCAATTAATTTTACAAATTTTTATATTTTTTAACAAATATATATAATTCAAAACTTTTATAACATTAATTAACTAATATTATAACATTAACAAACATATAACAATAAAAAATATTACTATAACGATATTTTTGCATAACGATATTTTAACAAACGACATTTATGACGATATTTTTTACAACACACTAAAACGATATTTTGTACTTCGATATATTTAACATCGATATTTACTACTTTCGATATTAAAAACTCGATATTATTACACATCGATATAACATTTTCGATATTATGTCTACTTACCCTATCTCTGAAAGCATTTGATTCTATGTGGCCTTAACCGCTTCGGTGCTCGGGACGGCCCCCGGCCGTCCGACGTCACTGTGGGCGTGTGCGGAGGACGGCTGGGGGCCGTCCTAAACACGCCCACTCAATAAATCACCCGCACCGCGGCGGAATTCGCGCCGCGGTCAACGGGTTAAGGATCTTCCGATTATTACACACCTGCCAATGGATGATAATTTTTATTTCTGCCATTCCACCATTTATATTTATATATTTATATATTTATATTGCTCCACTTATAATGGGTTTAGCGCTAGGCTCGTGGAAAACTGCTACAGTTAATACCCTCTTTAAAAGTATTTTTTAGACACAGAAGACAAACAATTTTAGACTGAGTTCTTTGCTTCCTTTTTGAGTTAAGTATTAGAAAAAATTATTTTCAATCAAATTTAGAAATACGTTGAGCAACACAGCATCCTCGACTTCTTGCGCTTGGCTTTCCGCCGTTTCTGAAGAACTGAGTTTGTTGTTTTCTCAGTTCTCGAGGATCTCTTCGTAATGGTTTGTGACAATGGTGTTGGAGCATTGATCCACTTAGATGTCACTGCGGACTTCGACACTATTGATCATCCCATTCTAATTTTCAGGCTAAATACCATTGGCATCCCAGGTTCTGTTCTCAAGTTGCTTACATCATATTTAAAGAATTGTCATCAAGTAGTGGCTCTACCCCCTTTTTGGTCCGTACCTATAATTTGTGCCACGGTGTGACACAGGGTTCCCTCCTGTCACCCCTCTGGTTTAACAGCCATACGCTTCCTTGTGCCGAGCTACTTCATCGGGAACGGGTGTACATTTATAAGTATGCAGATAAAACCCAACTGATATTTGGTACTCTACAACCATCCAAATGACTCAAGCTCTATGTATCCAAAAAATTTCAAATTGTTTGACTCTTATTTGCTGGTAGATGGTAAATAATTTTTAAAATGTAATCAGTCCAAGGATAAATTTCATTTTACTTCTTCTGATATCCTATGTAGAAAAGTGTTTGACTGCCCTGACCAGAAGGGCAGTGTACCATCTTCCACTTATGTCTGCAGTCTGGGCATATATATCTCAATTCTTACCTCTCTTTGAAATCCCAAATTGCAAGTGTAGTCAAGATTTGCGTCGGGCAGTTCTCTCCTTTATTTCCTAGTCGAACATCTTCATGTTCCAGTTTTCAATGCACTAGTCTAATGTAGATTGAACAATGGCAATGCAATTTACCTCGCCATTCCCCAGTCTTATTTCTACCAGCTTCTACCGGTCCAAAATCAGTGCTTAATTTGCAAAATAGTAAGTGCCAGGGCCCTGACCAGGAGGCCACTGCAGCTTGCGTCAACCATCACCCCTGTCATCGCTGCCAGAACAACTACTAACCATCTCTCTCGCCTGCAAGTGGGACAGTTCAGATTATTTCAGGGCCCGTAAGCTAAAGGAATGGCTGGGGAGGCAGGTATTAGCAATTTTTAATGTATATTGTATTCATAAACAACCGTTGTTCTGCTCATCTCTAAATTAGATGAGCAGCGCCACCATGTGGCAGACTGTCCTAAGTGGGGTGTTGACAAATAAGTGCTGGTGCCGAGCACCGGAAACCAATTAAGTGCCAATGCTGAGCACCGGAAACTGCTTACTTAAATTAAATACTGTCCAAAATGCAGCAATTTATCACTAATATGCCTAGTGCATTCACATTTCACCATTATTAAAACATCTCCAGAGGCTACGCATTAAAAGTTGATTGGTTTTTAAAGCCAATGTTTTTGTCTACAAAGCTGTATATAAAGTCTCACCTGGCTTTCTAGCCTTTAAATGCTCTTGGTCTACTCCTACTCGTGCCCTTTGCTCTGCAAACCATTGGCGCTGATAGAGCTTTTTCCACAGCTGCAGCAAACACCTGAAACTCCCACCTTTTCACTTAAGTTCTCAAACCCAATATCTTACAATTCAAAAAAGTATTGAAATCTCACCGCTTCCGCATGCACTACCTCTTTATATCTTCAGTGACTTACGATTGGAAAAAGAACAGCTTTCACATATGTGACCTAGATGCATCAAAGTCTGGGCATGAGGAAGCAAGGTACATTTAGTAAAACCACATTAGTAACAAGTAACAAGGAAGAGTAGATGGTGCATTCCGAGGAAAGTGTCAGTGAAGTGGTAAGAAAAATGTTATGCAAATAAGGTGAACACCAATAAAAGTTATAACAATGTGGGTATAGATGAGCATTTGTGTTGTATTTCCACAGTTACATGCCCATCTAAACTTACACCTTTAGATGGCTAGAAGAAATTGGCGTAGAAAGAGTGTAACTGTGCACCCATATTGCCCACTTTCACACGGACTGTGTAAGAGGAAAAGTTCTTCACCGGAGACATATTATTTGGGATCCTTCTGACGTGCATACAGAATCTAGACAAAGCAGAGACATGTTAGGCTGTGGACAAGAGATTTATGTAAGGAATGTTTGTGAATCATATGCCTTTCCCTGCAAAACGTCCTCAGATTGTGTACAACTTCTTTGGAAATCAGGCCCAAATATGCTTTCAGTTTGGTGGTAACTGAAAATCCTCCAATTGCTGCAGGAAAGTCTAAGGGGGTTATGAGGATGGCGGACGGACCGCCACCGCCAGCCGTGCGGTGGCGATCCGTCCGCCATCCAAAGTGGATTTTGCCCCCGCCACATTACGATGGCGGGGGAATCCAGACAGGGACAGTGGCGGAGGCAAAGACCGTCCGCCACTGAACCGCCACAGGCAATCGGTATGATTGCCCGGTGGACAGCTCATTGAGTCCTAAATGGTGGCGGTGCCTAGCAGGCACCGTCCACCAAATTAGGATGCTGACTGCAGACAGCATTTCCATGGCGGCGGAAAGGCTGGCGGAGATTTGTAACGGGGGCCCGTTGCAAGCCCCCCTTTTGTTGGGGGGAGGTGTGGGTGCACTGGGGGTACCCATGGTACCCCCCTACATTTCACAGCACCACATGGCAGGCACCGTGTGGTAACTGCCACGTAGTGGTGTGAAATGCAACACCCGGCATTTTTGCATCGCGTCGGGTGCTGCTTTCAGCAGTACCCGCCGCAATGTTGGACTGCAGGATCCGTTCGCCATGGTGGCGGACGCATCCTAATCCGGTGTGCGGGACCGCCGCATACATGGCGGACGGTCCTGGTTTACTCCAGGATGGCGGACGGACTACAGTCCGTCCGCCATCCTAATGACCCCCTAAATACGGAGCAGTATCCCCCGGCAGAATTTCCTCCACCAGCAGGATATAAAAAACTCTACCAGTCACAGTCCACAGTCTCTCTCATAGATAAGGTTTGGTGATATGTTGGGTGAAAACTAATTGTTAGGTGGCAGCTCGAGTCAAAATCCTCTATCTATGTCATTTGGCTAGTCCGTTTCTTCACATCATTCAAGTTAATACGGCTGTAGTGATGCCGTTTATCTTTCTAATATCCAGTACCACCTAAGCTGCCATGTTTGTTGAGGGCAGCAAAACAAGCATATTTCTGCTTGGTGCGGTAAGTTATGCCTTTTTTGCACTGTGAGCACATCTGCATATTTTAGAGTCTTTTTTCACATGAACTAGAGTAACCGTAACTCACACAAATGATGAATGACCTCTCAGTTGGTAGCACATGAGAACTGAAAAGATACGTTTATTTTCTGGAGATTATTTTGAACAGAATTAGCCATTGATTAAAATGGCAGCTTAACTAATAAACACAGTTGTCCAAAA
This sequence comes from Calotriton arnoldi, assembly GCA_963921515.1. Classification (NCBI taxonomy): domain Eukaryota; kingdom Metazoa; phylum Chordata; class Amphibia; order Caudata; family Salamandridae; genus Calotriton; species Calotriton arnoldi. The sequence goes on from CAWUFW010001204.1 coordinate 2,440,523, forward strand.
ATGCAAATACATTACTGCAATGTCAGAAATACCAAAGATGTGGGCACGCATGCAGGCAACCAAGAATTCTATAAAACTGGTGGTCATGTTTTGGAAGATTTATGAGCGTTCCAATGTGAGTACTTTTGGTCTTATTGCCCAAACTGGACACATTTAACTCTACCCCAGCCAGTCAGAGAACAAGCATATGCAATCACTGTGCCTCTGTCACACATTCTTGATGTAAATGTAAATATTAACTATACTTTTGGCCCAGTCATTTGAAAAACAGTTATTGGAGAGGCCATATCTCTGTACAAAATATAACTGCTTTTCTTTTCCAAGTTCCAAATACATAATTGCACTATAATGCCTAGGATTGTGCAATCCCTGTATAAACGCCAGTATCTCATTTCTTTATAATTAGCAACTTGTGACGCAACAGAACTCAACTAATATAAGTTATTACAGTCGAGTTCTGATGTCACAATACCTGCTTCCAGAGGCAGCAGCGGAAGTGAAAGGCACGTCAGGTCACAGAGCTTAATTGAAGCAGTTGCTTAAAGTAACTAAATTGCTTTTCTTTCTTCTGTTCTATTGTTTAGCTTACAATGACAAGCAGAGAGAACATGTTTATTTTTGCACTCCTTAAAATGATAGCGAAAAGCTAAAATCTTGCTGCATGTTTCTACACATTCCGAGCTAGTGCAGCTTTTTTTTTTTAACTGACTTCTGTTAAACTGTTTCTGATATCTGTTTGCAACAAAGAACAGGTTTTTGATGTGTTTAATTTTGCACTAACGGTTTTATTTTTGTTTTTCTTCATGTCTGCAAACATGCGCGCTCTTTCGTATGAAAGAGCTACGCACTAAGGTTTTAAGAGGTTTGTGGGAAAGGTGATGGTGTGACCATGTATTATATGGGATAAAGTACCCCCTGTCGTACATTATAAGGATACTGCAAGTCACCTCGGAGTTCCATAACCTTGTAAAGGAACTCGGCCTCTGGCCTCACACCTCTGTATGGTTATGGAACTCCTCAATGACTTGCAATATCCTTATAATGCACAGCAGGGGTACTTTATCTCTTATATATTAAGGTGTAGAACAACATACAGTATCTATTGTTTTCATGAAGTCAATTGTATCTCAATAGTGTCATTTATTGTCACACGCATACCCAGACTCGTTGCATAAAACACCATTGGAGCATCAATAAGAGGTAAGAGAGAACTATAACAATGTTCTAAGACTATATTACAAGGCGTTCTTTCATATCCCATTGTATCTCAGTTCAAACTCATTCATAATGTGGTGCATTTCACTATATGCAGCACTCTTGCCAGCATGGTGGCTACGTTTGTAGCAGTTCACATTCACACCAGTTTGCCACCCACAGAGTAATGGCGGATATTGAAAAACTTGGTAATTTCAGCTCTGCATCCAACTGCAGAGAGCTCAAGCTTGGGGCATGAACAGTCACAGGACATAGTAGACAATTTTACTCCACACACCATTGTATTTTTTTGTAAAGCAGTAGGGTCAGTGATCTGCTGATTTTAAAGTGATTTCAGGATGTCATTCATAAAAGACAATGTTACCTTTTGAAACTTTTTTTCAATGCATATATAAATAAAATATGAATTCATTCAGTCACAATGCACAGGAAATCACTGTCAATGAAGTGCATGTCATACAATTCATGAATATTTTTGAGTTTCACAGCAGAGAACGTGTATTCTTTTGCCCATAAGTGAGAGACAATAGGGGGTTGAACAGTACAACTGAGGGTAACTGGAGAATCAGGTTCAAATATGTCTGCAGTAATCATATTGCGAACTCCAAGGAGTATGTTAATTTTGAGAATTACATGATGAAAATTAGTGAGGGACGCAGTCTTCTTTTATAGTTAAGCATAAATGTTAATGGTTTATATTGCTTCTTTCTAAAGTTACTGTCCGTAGCACCTAAAATATTTAGAGCATTTACTGCATCGCATTAGCAGCTTACTTTATTCACTTTTGGCCAGCAAGACTTGCTTGTGAGCCTTACTGGTAAGGACGATCAATCGCTGTCAGCAAAGCAGATATTCCAAGTTCTCCCATTTATACTTTCTCTGGAGTCATTTATTATCCTAAGTTCACCTTGTCACTTAACGTCTTACCATTGTTAGGCCTGGTGTTAGCCAAAACCTTTTGATTTTACCAAACTTATATGCATAAAATACATGGGGGTCTCAGCCAGCCCTCTTCATTTATTGGTCTGTTATTGTCATTAACATTTTTCTTCTGCCCCCTACACCATACAGCATGGGGCAGTAGGAAAGCCCACTTCAGACATTGGCTAACTTCAGGATGAGTGACGGCATTTTGCCCTTTTGCCAGGAGCACATTCAGACACAAAGGGGCCGATTCCGATTCAGGCCGGAAATCTCCCCGACCGAGCCGGACCCGGAGAGATTTTCGACCGAATCGGACCCCAGCAGCCCGACCGAACGAGTACGATGCGCACGTATGCCATCGGACTCGATTCGGTCGGACTCCCATTGAAGTCAATGGGAGCCAGTCGTACGACGCGTACACGGGCTCCCATTGACTCAATGGGCACGCACGCGAACAAGGGCGCCCCTACAGCTTGTTCGCGTCGATGCGGGTCGTGCCATACATGCACGTGTAGGGGGACCCATGGGTCCCCCTGTGTGCGACTCGCGCGCCTACGCTTCCAGGGGTCCGACACGGACCCCCAGAGTGCGGCTCCGACAGCTCCTTGGAGCCGGACTGCGCGAGTCGGTCGGAGCGGTCGAGGTGCGCATCGTACTTACCCGGCCGGGGAACGTCTCCATTGCGCGGTGCGAGGCGTCCCCGTGCGAGTCGGTCGGAGCGGTCGGGTCCTGCGAACGAGTCGGTCGGAGATTTCGCGAGCGCACGCATCGTACTCGCTCGCCCGGACGCACGTACGAATCGGTCGGGAAATAGGGCTCCGAATCGGATCTGGTAAAGCCGAATCCGATTCGGAGCCCTACCGGCCGAGATCGGAATCGGCCCCAAAGTAGTTCCTTTCAGTGGCAGGTACTGTTACTGTATTGTGTGCTTTTTGGCCCCAAAATTAATTTGCTTTCATACAATTTTTTTGAAATTTATGTGGGCCACGTAGCTTCCCCTACAATGTTTTGCAAAAACTAGACCAAACAAAATAAGAATTAAGGCTAAAAGCTGAAGCCAGCACTAGATGTATTGGCTTGCCAATGCTTGTTATACAGGGGGCGGGAATTCTCTAAAAGAAGCCCTAGCTTCACCAGGAGGTATAATGAATGCACAGTATCCAGTAATGCCAACATGTGATCTAGAGGGTAAAGGCCTTTTAACTGCAAATAATCCTGTTCTGCATCCCTGTGAATATACCTCAGCAGAGAAATGTAATGGTGTTTTGTTATGTTATGCTATGTTATGTTGTGCGAGGCTATGCTATGCTACGGTGTTATGGTAGGTTATGTGCTACACAGTGTGGATGCGAAGAAAACAAATTCTTGATAAGAGAGCTAGTTAGCCACTTTTGAACACTACTACTGAAACCACTTTTGTAGGCTGCATCCTTGGAAAAATATTTGCACGATTCGTGCCGCATTATCACATCATGTTACAGTTGCTAACCCTGCACGCACTTGTTCTCTACTTTTTTGCCTTCTCCTGTTTTCTTTAGTCATCCTGCTCAAAAAAAGTTATTCAATAGCTGGTGAAATAAACATTTTCACTCATGCTATCATTTTATCTCATTATCGAATGATATTCATGTTTTGTATAAAATAAATTGCAGTTAAATTTGATGATAAAGGAAGGCTGAGCATTTCGCTTGTGGTGTGGTTGGCTGGCTCAGCTTCAGTACGAATTGGATAGCCGTATCATAAGAATATAGTTAAACATACAAGGTTTCTGCAATGTCACTTAATGCTTTGCTGAGCCTTGTGCTTTCCTTGGTGTCAAGGTTTTAGGTGCCAAGCGCCTCATTTTAAAAAAATCCTGTAGCGTAGATATCTTTCAAATCAGGAATCCTGGATTTATTTTAGGAGGGTTCTGGGAAGGTTATTGCTGGCGCAGAGGGAATGGGCCCTTTTGCTTGCCCCCTTGCAATTGACATTTTTAGGTGCTTGAGGAATAAAAGAGGTAGGTTCCGTTTAAGCATTACAGTGCAATCTATTTGGTCACACAGTAAAGCTCAGAGTTGATAAGTATGAATAAGTGTGGATTTATTCCAGATTTAAAGCCAGAGTAATATAAAAAATCAATCTTAGAAACATAGCATAACAGTACAAAATTATCAAAGGGAAGCCAAACGGCACACAAAATGTATCTTCAATAGCAAGTAACAGATGAGGACTTCCGTAGCAATAGTGTAAAGTATAAGAAAGACAATCTGATGGTGGGATTGGAAGTTCCGGTCTTCCTGCCTATAATGCATGAGGAATTCTAAATCCTCCAGCTAACCTACACTAAAGAATGCTAAATGAAACCCCAATTAGATCCATTAAAATAGAAAGGTGTCAACATAGGAGAACTTCTGTAGAAGTTCTCTAAAGCAGAAGTATGGCATAGCATAAAGCCACGCAAGGAGAATAGCGAATAGAGGTCTGTACCTCTCCTAGCCTGAAAGGAATCTGAATAAGGCCAAAGAGCATTTCCTAATTATACCCACAAAAGACCCTTCTAAATCAGTATCAAAGGTACAATTAGTGACCACCATCAAACAGTGCTCCCTTGGCAGACACACTTGTTACTCTTCTTCTTTGATCCACATATTCAAACTGACCTTGGATTCCATCTCCTCATTCCACACAGACAGTAGTCCTCCCTTCTGATCGTTAATTTTTATCGCCCTCGACTCCCCTCATGCTTTTCTATCTTCTTCACACAATGGGCCTTTCTCCATTCATTAGGTCATTGTACCAGGCACCTGCAGAGGAAAGAAAAATACTGCACCGAAAGAATTATTAATGTTGAAGGTTAAACATTGCGAAACCCAAATGCTTGTAAAATGCAATCCTGAAAGATACAGGTTCCATTACACAGTAACTATAGCATATCTTTAAGTAAATAGGTGAATACAGGAAGATTAATCAATGTTTTTAAAACACACACGTAGAAATATATATGAGAACTGCAATTCGTTGTTGCTGTAAGAGAAGCATTAGTGTACACACCTATATAAATGTTGAGATTACATGGTAAATGCCCTTTCTATATGGCTTTAAGTGCACTTCACTTCATTAGTTCCATCTTACCACATGAGCACATAAGGCCCTAAATATCCGTTTATGTGTCCTAATCAATAATAGTGAGGGTGGAGCCAAAATTATGCTGCTCCATTATAATTTGCACTTAAACAAAATAAATGGGCCGAAGGACCAGGGCCACTATGCAAACCAGAATGGAAAAAATGCACACCGACTGGTTTATGAACTGCTTTTCATTTTGAGTTAAAACTGATGTACTAATCTGTCATATCTCAATTTGTATATTCCCAGAGGGTTGCAAAGCCTCCTGTCTCATGAATATAAATGAGGGAGGTTATATTTTGTGACCTTTTAAAAATGGCTGCAAACGTAGGGATAGAGGACTGCAAATGTAGGGGTTGAGGTCTGGGAGGAACAGGAGATCTCCATCCCTGTGGTCAAATTTCCAGCAGCTCAACAGATTGTAATTATAATTTTATTTGTATAGACCTTACTACAACTGACGAGGCGTTGAAGCGCTTTTTGCAAGTAGCACGCTACTTCGGAACCCAAAAGTGAATTAGTGGTGGATTAGTAGGGGGGAAATATGAATTGTTATCGGGAGTGGTGAGAGTGACAGACGTGAGTATGCTAGTTGGTTGAATTGGATAGAGGAGGGAAGAGTTTAGAAAGGATTATTTGGGAGTTCATAGTAGTAAAATAGGTTTAGGATGAGTCAGAGAACCTATTAGTTGGATTAATAGAATAAAGGATGGATAGAGGAGGGAAGAGTTTGGAAAGAATTGTTTGGGAATTCATAGTAGTGAAAGAGGTTTGGAATGAGTCAAAGAGTAGAGGTAGGGGATATTTTGTAAGAGGAATAGGATGAGTCATAGAGTGGTGATTTCATGAGGTTTGGGGAGATTAGTTAATTTTTTGTTCACTGCAGTGGAAGGAAAATATATAAATATGTGGATATATGACCACACATAAGAGGTATACAAACATAACGATATTTAAATGATACGCATATGGAAGAAATCAGGAGTTACAGTATTGTGCTGCATAAAGTCCCATATGTACATGCATAGATAAATATTTACAAACTCAGGCTTTCCGTTTATTTAAATATGGAAGCACTTATAAATACAATTGCTATAATCATATTTACACATTGTGACAGGTATGTGTTATTGTAGGAAAGTAAACCCTTAAGCATACACTCATGATCTTATATGTTATTGATGTGTTGATCTACTCATATATGGAGATAATGATAAAGTTACATATTTGAATGTATGTACACATTTTTTTTTTATAAAAAAAAAATATTGATTTATTTATCTTCATTTCTCTAGTGACTATAAAAATATATACAGAGAGATACAGACCCATATTATTTTTTGTTTGGGTTTTTTCCATTAATTAGTATTATTTGTTTATATTATTTAGATTTTTGTATTAGTGATTTTTAAAGTAATAACTATATTGAATAATTAACATTTACACATAATTTCTGTTTATGCATATTTATATGTTGTGAGATGAGTGATCATAATAAAGAGAGATCCCTAAGCATTTAGTCAAATACTTATATGTTATTTATGTAATGATTTTAAGCATAAATGTAAGGAGTATATATATTTTAACCATATGTAATATATACATGTGTTAAGCATAAATATAAGAGAGTTTATATATTTTTATTCATATAATAATAATAATAATATCTGCATTTGTACAAAGAGATTCACATATCTGAGTATAGGCATTCAGTCAAAGTTGTTGGTGTCTTGTGCATACTATTGCCGTACATTTATATTTTGAATATGGTGGTCATGTAGGGAAGAGCTGGCTCCTGAGTAACCTTCTGAAGATAAGATGGTTATCTGTGGATTTTATGTTTGGAGGGAATTAATTTCATAGTTTGGCTGCTTGAACAGAGAAAGATGTTTCTCCCATGTTTTTTTTCTTGTATGCTAGGATTTTGAGGCGTGGCGCCAATCTGGAGCAGAGGTTTCTTTGTTGCATGTATTTTGTGATATACTTTCTGATGAAAAGTGGCCCTGTTCCATGTATCGCTTTGTAGCTGATACAAAGCAGCTTCCCAAGGGGATCTTCTGGCAACCGGTAAACAATGTAGGGCCCTTAGGTCAGGGAAGGTGTCGGCTTGTGGCTTTATATGTAGTAGTAGCCTGGCAGCAGAGTTTTGAATCAGTTGTAGTCGTTTCATATTTGATAGAGGTGATCCATGGTAGAGGCCATTGGCGTAATCAAGTTTAGACAGTACAAGAGAGATAGTAGCTTGGACCTTGTGTGGAAATCCTAAGCTGGGGAAGATAGATGCGATGCAGAGTTTTCATAGTAATGAAACTTTATCTCGCTAACTTATCCACTTGGGCATTTATTGATAGCTTGGAATCCGTAGCAATTCCAAAGTTTCTCATTTCCTTGAATACTTTAGGAGGTGGCCCCAGATCGTCAGGCCAGGCGGAGAGTGTGTCAAAATGTTTCCAATTGCCACAGGTGAGTATGTCAGTTTTGGACGCTTTCAATTTGAGATGGCTCCATGATATCTAGTGGTCAACGGCTCGGAGCCAACTGAAGTATCTTTGAGGCTTTCCAGTTTAAGAAGCATTTGTATGTCTCCTGTGTAGTTATAGCAAGTAAGTTGAAATACATTGATTACTGCCAGTAATAACTTCATGTAGATGTTTAAAAGCATGGGTGGGATGATAGATGCTTGAGGGGCCCCTGCTTTTATGATGTAGGATTTGGATGAGTAAAGCGGAGAAAGGATGACATTTGTTCTGTTTTGAAGGTGAGTTCTGATCCAGTCGAGAGCAGTCCACTCTATGCTGGCTTCGCGGAGTCTTTGGATTCTCCAATCAAGAGGGATCGGGGTTAGCAACTTTAAATGAGATGATTATGCTACGTGAAGCGAGCAAATATTTTTTCAAGGTTGTAGCCTACAAAAGTGGTTACAATAGTGTTGCTCAGAAGTGGCTAACAAGCTCTCTTATCAAGAAATAGTTTTCTTCGCATCCACACTACATTCCATGATCAACTGTTTCAAAGGCAGGTGAAAGGTCCTAGAGAAGTAGTGCAGTGACCTCATTGTGGTCTCCTGTATTTTTAAGGTCATCCCAGATGGCGTTTAGGGCAGATTCTGTGCCCCTTCCTGGAAGGAAACCTGTTTGGAACTTGTTGTAATCAAATAAGTCCAGTCATCCAGATGTAGATTAGGTAGATTGGTTTATTGAGTTGTTATGAAGAAGAGCCCCACCAGGACCAGCCTTCCTGCTGCTCAGACCCTATTCCAACTGACTCTCTCAGATGTCCAACATTTCATGCATTACTATGTACCAACATTCCACACCACACTCACAATGGCTCAGCAGCAGGCATAACATATCTCCCTGCTTTACAAAAGCTAGAAATATTAGCTACTACTCCATGCATATCTCCAAGTTGCATCACAAGAGGCAAGAAACATGCGTGGAAATGTCGCACATCTGCTGCAGAACTCAGAAAGCAAACATGTTGCCATTTTAAATATAGAGATGGTACACGTCACTATACTAAATGTAATCAGAAATATGCATGTAACTTATTAAATTTAAAAGACCATGCATTCTAATCACAATAAATAAATCAATAATGATATTAAATGTAATCAGAAAACACACAAGTAACTTGTTGAATGTAAAGATAGTAAAGGACCATGCATGCAAATCACAATAAAGAAATCAATAAATAAATTAAACACACCTCATCTTCTTTCTTTCCATCAACAAAAACAAATCACACACTCTACCACACCACGCCTCACCTACTAAACCCTCTAATGCTACAAACATGCCAGCTGTCTGTCAGACTCTTACCTATGTTTCCGCAGGAACAACATGCAAGATGAGAGGTCCCAACTTCTCCTACCCACCCACTGTGCCCAACAAAGTCAAAGCAACAATGGTGAATTAGGGGAAGAGGGGAAAACAAGAAGGAAAAAGAAAAATATACCTCAACGTCTCCCACTCAAAGGTAAGGCAAGGCACTCAGGAGTGTTTCCTAAATGTAATAAAATAAACAGAATGTATGAATATGTAAATGGATGAAAAATAACTTGCAATAGTAGTATTGGTGTTATGTATTGTATAACCCTTAACTACCTGTACAATTCCCCTCTTCCATTATGAAGCATTAACTGTATGAGTGGGATCTGTGGTTTTCATCCATAGACAAAAAACAGAAAACATAAATGCCATTTAAGGAGTACAGAATGTAGTACATAAACGTAATGAAGGAAATAAGTAGAGCAGCACCCACCTATATGGAGAAAGGGAATGGCCCACACTAACAGAAAAACTAAAATAGAATAAAGACAAGGACCTAGCTACTTGCTAGTAGAAAACCATGATAGAAATCACTGTATATGGGCTATACATAATGCCTCCTTAAGTTCAGGAAGCGTTCATAATGTTTTCCTTGTTTTTGCAGATAATGGACAGACTTTGCCAACAAAAACGAAAAGGAGATCTCAAAGGACAAGAGACCTATACTCAGATAAGAATGAATTATATAATATTTTGAAATCAAATGGCAGCGCTTCAAGCGCTGTTGCCGCAATTTCAGAGTCACTGGTTTGTTGTTTCTTTTTTGTTGTTTTTCTGGAAAGGGAGAGTACTTTGCTAGAAACGAAGTTATGAGAAGCTGCAGGAGGGGATGACAGGAGCCACGAAGGAACCCGACAAGGACCCCGAGATCTCGCCGTGACGAACTGGAAGCATTCAGGTGAGTAAGCCGGAAGCACACGTAATCCCAAAGCACACGTACTCCCGAAACGCTAGAACGCGAAGTGTCCTGCCACAGACTCGGGGGACTTTATACCCTCCTGCAGTGACCCGTGTTGAAGACGGCGCAGGCACAGCAGGCACGACACTGGCCAGGCTGACATGAAAGACAACACACAGGGAACCAACCACCGAAGGTGCCGTAGAGACCAACTCAAAGCTCAAAAATACATCTCAAATGCCACAGTCTTTCCAACTGTAATACCTAAGAAATTAGTGACTTAATCCATGCAGTCATCTCAAACACAACAGTCATCCTAACTGTAACAACTACGAAATGAGTGATTTAATTTACGAGCATTATAATCAACAGAAGAGTGTGCCTTTATAGAAATAGAAGAGCGAATGCGCAGAATCTTACTAGATTCTTTAGAAAGCCCTCACTCACCAACCTAGTTGGTGACATGCTTCATCATTGGGCCCCACCGGGGAAAGCCGAATGCCACCCCGGTGTGCTGCGACGCCAGAATTACTGCGGAGCTGGAAAAAATGTGATTTGGTAAGAAAGGTGAAAGTGAGTTTAAAAATATCTAAATTGTGTCAAAAAAATATTTTATTAAATTGCCAATCAGACATGGTTAAAAATGAAGTGTGTGGACAAGATACTGAATAAATTGTTCAGCTATGTCCTCTGAGTTCTGGTCAACATCTTTCTGCCTATGTGTAAGTTATTATCCAGGCATTCGTCAGGACCGAAGGTGTAGTGAAATGAACCCCGGCGGTATGGACGTGCTAAAGCCCACCCTAACCTGAGGTTATGAATGTAAAAAATAAATACCGACTGTGATAGTCATATAATCCTCGTGTTTGAGAGGAACCGAGTTTATTATATGGTGTAACAGCTGCTTACACCATGGGTCTCGGGAGGGGGGTGGTGGCAAAATGGCACACCGCCTTCGCTGCCAGGCACCCGCTTGGAACCTGCGTTGACCCTCGTTTTACCGGTCCCCGCTGGTCATCCCCGCAGTCATCTCAAACACAACAGTCATCCTAACTGTAAAACCTAAAAAATTAGTGACTTAATCCACGCAGTCATCTCAAACACAACAGTCATCCTAACTGTAACACCTACGAAATGAGTGACAATCTACGCAGTCATCTCAAACACAGCAGTCAGCCTAACTGTAATAGCTAAGAAATGAGTGACAATCCCCGAGCAGTCATCTCAAACACAACAGACATCCTAACTATAACACCTACGAAATGAGTGACTTAATCTACGAGCAGTCATCTCAAACACAACAGTCATCCTAACTGTAATACCATAAGACACTCCTCCCAATTAAGCAGACCATGGCCTACCCAGCACAATGCCCTGTACAAGACGGCATAAAGTAAGCATACTATTAGGCCACATTAAGACCTACAGATCAATAAGCACACACAGTTCAATCTACCATGAAACATTTTAGAATACTAGATCATGACTAAAAACTATAAAACACATAAAAAAGCAAAAACAAAAAACTCTGGTGAGTGACTTCTCACCCGGAGTACACCACTGTTCCTGCACCATAAAGGCATAAGAAATAGTAATGTAGCATAACTTCATAGAAGTCCTCCAATCGTAAATTTTGT